>JANFOE010001241.1:0-600000 GCA_025667525.1 Glebionis coronaria | reverse complement strand
TATGCAATTTCCACAAAATAAGGAAGATTAGCTAGGTTTAGAAACAGTTTAAAATTCTAGGGACTAAAATGCAATAAAACCAAAATTTCAACTAAAAACGGGCTCAAAGAAAGATTAAGCTCGTTTGAGCTTATTTCTCAACCAAATAAGCTGAAACAACTTGCAAACAACTTAAAATCCAATTCAAGAAACGTGTGTTCAAGGAAAATAGCTAAAAGTCCAAAATAAGCAAAAGAGTGCTTATCAATAAGCTCAAAATAAGCTATAGCCTAATCCAAACATCCACAACTTGATTTTTTTATCAAAACTGATTAAGCACTTGATTTAAGGAAGGGGAAATCAACTTAGAACAATTTTCATCCAGTAATAAGCTAGATATCTGAAAATAAGCTCAAATGAGCTTATGTTGACCAAACGTTGACCAATTTTTGGAAAAAGCTCATTATTTCAAAACTTCATATCCAATGCTAACTAAATGGATTGGTGAAAGAAAACAGCTACTTTTATGAAGTGGATAATGAGAACTAAGAAATCAGAATGCTTCTTATATCAGAGAATGCAAAATGCTCAGACCTTAACTAATAAGCTGTTTTCTAGCTTAATCCTGAGTACTGTAGATTTTCCTTCTAGATACTGAAAGATTATGTTATAAGCTATAACTGGAAACTGGTTTGAGCAAATTTGATCAAGTAATGAAGGAGAAACAATCAATTGAAATTGGCAAGTTTTGAAATAAAAGCTGATAAAAGGAATGACCCAAACTTTTTGATTACCAATTGCCTTTTTGACTATTATATTGACTAGTAAAAGACTAAGAACTACTCATTACCACTTATTGACTAGAAACAAACTCTAAAACACCAAATTCTAATATTTGAAAACTGATTAACTACTAGTCCCAAACACACCTTAAAAGGTTTTAATCAAACTTTAACAAAGACTTATTAAGTACTGGTTTGAACTGATACAAAAGCTATAGCAAACTTGATTTAGTGAACAAAATGAAGTGTATACAAGCTAAGAACAAGCAATAACAAAGGCTAGAACTGAAAGTAGCTATGAGGCTAAAAAGTTACTGAAAATCAGCTAGAAACTAGAAAGCTTAACACAAATGCACAAGATCAAGCTACAAATCACTAGAATCACTCAATCAACAACTACTTATCAATTAAAACAGACAGCCATCAAAGTTATCTAGGAAAATGAGCATGCAAGTACTGATTTAGAGGAACATAAAACAGAAGACTTAGAACCTATTGTAGAGGTCCTTTGGGAAGAAGAGGAGCGCTGAGCTCTCTTGCCCTAGTGATACCACCACCTATCACTAGCTATCAACTCAAATCAACAACCAAAACAGCTACAAATCATCATTCTGCCATGAAAACTTCAAGAAACTAGGAATGAACTGAATTCTTGATCAAACAGCTACAAAACTCCACCAATGTAAGCTATGATCAATGGTTGATCATAACTAACATCAAACAGCAACTAGTATATCCAATATCAACAAGATTCAACAGGAATTTGAGAAACAGAATTTGGCGGGAAATAGGAAATTTGAATTTTATTGAGTGATTTCTGTTACAAAAGTAGTTACAAGGTTCTAACTAACTAACTGACTCAAGAGTTTGTCAGACTCTTGAGTAGTTAGGTGAAAAGGAGGGAAAAAGGGAAAAGAGAAATTTAGAGAACTATGTGTTTACAAATTTAAGCTACAATCAGAAATGAGGTACAAGCTAAGTATTTATAGGCAAGAAAGGAAGATTCTGTTGGAGTTGTGACGTGTTTGGGCCAATCATCACTTGACACGTGGAGGAATTCTGCAAATCTTCTTTGAAGGTGATGAACTTGAATTGGGGGTTTTTGATTCAATGGATAATATGTTAAATGGATTGCACCGTTGGATTCGTTTTCCAAAATTGAGCAATTTTGGTGTTTTGATCTTTACTTGAAATGCCTTCTATCAAAATCCCGTTCCTGGAAAATATTTTGTTGAAAGAGAAGGACACGTGGCAGCCTTTGATTGGTAGAGAGAGAGAGTTGCGGATTGCACTGTTATGATTTGGCAATAAATGAGGCGGCTGTGAGTGGGAAGTTATTACTTGATCCGTGTGAACTCTTTCCTCACTTCTCATTGGTCCTTTCCCTTTTCACTTGGATTAAACATGCAATACTTTCCAAACTTGGCAAATTAAGTCCCTTGACTTGGCAGATTACTATTTAGGGCTAATATCTTCATTCCTTTGACATTTTTGACCCTTCAACTTTGATTCTTCAACAAAATGGCCCTTTGACTTGAGTTGACTTTGTAGTTGACCAAATTTGACTTTAATCTTGACTTTCCATAATTTGCACTTTAAGTCCTTCAACTTTCACAAATTGTCAAGATAGGTCCTTGAACTTCAAAGTCTTGTCACTTTTGATCCTCTTTTGTCTTTTTCATCCATTTGAGCTTGGTTTTTCCTTGTTTGCTTGAAATTGTATCCTTTTACCTACATAAGATCACACAAACACAAACATACCACATAACACTGCTTTTTACAATATAAAAGGGTATTTTGCTTCATGTTTTAGGGTTATTTGTTGATAAAAGGATATGAGTTTAAGCTCATATCAAATTCCCCTACACTTGAGCATTGTCATGTCCTCATGCAATATTATATTTCAAGGTTTAAAAATTTACATTTCCCTCATAATTAATCCACCTTGGCCATATGAGATGCATCTACACTACTCTAAACTAAATGATGCATGATTTTGACTTTTAATAATGCAATGAATCAAAATACAATTCTATTTATATCTTTTTGATTTTTCTTGCAATGGTTTTGATGGAAATAACTCATAAAGAACTCAATGACTTGGATTAGGGCTTGGGTACCATGGACACTTATCACCCTCAAGTTTCACTTTCCCCATACCAAGCTAGTAAATGGAATCATTGCATTCACAAGTAAAAAGTGCATCAACTTATTCATGACAATTAAATGTGGAACCGGTTATTAATTGAGCAAATTGCTTGTGGGCAAATTTGTCATTATTCAAGTGTGAAATATAAGAAGTGTAAAATCCAAAAATAAGGAAGGACGGTTTTAATCCTAAGTAATCTTCTCATCCATTACTTGAAAAACCGCTCACAATTAATACAAGTCCGTCTTAAGAGTAATAAGTCATTCGCCTTATGTGTAAAATCCTCATGCCATGCTTTCATAAGTAACTACACACTCGCTAAGGAAAGAAAAATAAAACTCACGCAATAATTTACATCCGCATCTTTTTGAGATTTTGGATCTTCAACCCCGCAACCCGTCAAGGTAATATTGGATTGGAGCAATCTATTGAATCCCCGCAACCCGTCAAGGTAATATTGGAACTCAATAGTCACTATAATTAACACCACACTGCCCCTCTTGGGAGTCTTGCATTATTTTTTTTTTTTTTTTTTTTTTTTCTTTTTTTTTTCTAGCCACTCATTTTTTTTCATAAGCCGCTCTTATTTTTCTTTATTCCTCACCAAGAAATTTGAAAAGAAGAAAAGGAAAAACACCCGCTAAATATGGAGCATGACATAAGTCTAGTACACATAAAACGTGCTAACTTAGAATCTTAAGACGTACTCATATTAACCATGAATGATTAGCCAAAAATGAATAAGAGATTACAAACCAATTAAAACCGTACTTGATTATTTATTAACAATTATATACATGCGAAGAAAATAGAGGTCAAGAAGAGAAGGGTTTAGCCACAAGTAATTGCCATGAAGTCTATCTAGCCCTTTTATACTTGCTTCAACTCTATCATTTCCCATTCTCCACAAATTTAAAATTTCAAAGAATGAAATTGGTGGAAGCTTAGCCTAATAGACCAATGAAGGACTACATGGTTAAGGATACTAGCTAGAGAATGCTAAAATAAGCAAACTCGGGTTGAGTCAAAATATCCATGGCGGGCCTAATATGTCAAAGAAATCTAAATTTGTTAAAACCATGTTTTATTATATTTTTCTCTTTTTATATATTTTTTGATGAAGAATAAAAGAAGAAATATATACAATGCAAATGTGTTATGCAAAATGAAAAATGATTGATGCAAAAATTATGAATGCATATTTTTGGTGGCCAAAGTAGATCAAAAATTTGAAAAATGTTGAAAATTCAATTTTCCAAATTATCATGAAAGACAATGACAAGTTCTAGGTAAGGTCACTTCGATAGAAGACCCCCCTACACTTAAGCTAAACATTGTCCTCAATGTTTAAGAGCATGGAAGTATAAAAACTTCCCCTACACTTATGACAATGAATAGACTTTGCTTAACCCAAGTTAAGGAAAGGACTACTATTAGTGAAATCAAGTTTAAGCACAAGGTGTCAATGAAAAATCACTAAAGTAACGAAGTGAACCGGATACAAGGGCCTCCTCCATAAGCTCCAAAGCATGAAATGAGTGAGCAACCCTACAAACAAGCATGAAGACAAAAGAAGGTCTCCCCTACACTTATCTCCAAATCTATGCCTTTATTTCTAACCTACAACACTCTAACCTAGTTATATGATGCTTGAGTTAATGAGTCTCTAGATCGACTCGTCCCTCAATGAATTAATTCATGGGGAAAATGGGGACCTCTTGGACCATTTCAACGGAAATGTCCTCCCCAAAGTAGTGCTTAACACGGTGACCATTCACTTTAAAGTTTGGACCATCGGGTTGGGACAACTCAAGAGTTCCATATGGAAACACTTGAGCAATAGTGAATGGACCGGACCATCTCGACTTAAGCTTGCCCGCAAAAAGCTTCAATCTTGAGTTAAAGAGGAGAACCGGCTCTCCAACTTTGAACTCACGATTCTTGATCTTAGCATCATGCAATTTCTTAGTCTTTTCCTTGTATAGCAAAGAATTCTCATAGGCATTGGCTCTCAACTCATCCATTTCATTGATTTGATCTTTCCTATGTGAACCGGCTTGGTTTAAATCAAAATTAGCCCACTTGAGAGCCCAAGATGCCTTATGTTCTAACTCAAATGGGAGGTGGCACGCTTTTCCATAGACAAGCCTATAAGGAGTACAACCAATTGGTGTCTTAAAAGCCGTCCTAAACGCCCACAAAGCATCATCAAGCTTATCCGACCAAGAAGCTCTATGCTCTCCCACCGTTCTCTCTAAAATCCTCTTTAAACCACGATTTGTGACCTCGGTTTGACCATTTGTTTGAGGGTGATACGCGGTAGAAAGTCTATGATTCACTCCATATTTCTTCATAACTCTCGTGAATTGATCATTACAAAAGTGCGTACCACGATCACTTATGATGGCCCGAGGTACACCAAATCTAGCAAACAATTGTTTCAAAAACTTTACAACCACTCTAGCATCATTAGTAGGTAAGGCTTTAGCCTCCACCCACTTGGACACATAATCCACCGCCACAAGTATATACTTGTTTCCCTTAGAGGATGGAAAAGGTCCCATGAAATCTATTCCCCATACATCAAATATCTCACACTCTTGGATAAAATTTTGTGGCATCTCATCACGTTGTGTAATTTTTCCTTGTCTTTGACAAACATCACAAAATTTCACCATCTCTTGGGCATCCTTGTAAATGGAAGGCCAATAGTAACCCGAATCAAAGACTTTCTTGGCGGTGTAGTTAGGCCCAAAATGTCCACCCGTAGGTCCTTTATGACATGCCTCTAAGATTTTAAATGCCTCGGGCCCATCTACACACCGTCTAATGATTTGGTCCGCACATTGCCTAAAAAGATATGGATCATCCCAAAAGTAATACTTAACTTCCTTAAGAAACTTTTTCTTTTGTTGGTAAGTAAGACCCTCAATAAGCACATTGCCCACAAGATAGTTTGCAATATCCGCAAACCAAGGTGTGGCATCCTCTTGGGAAGAGATAGACATGAGCTCCTCTAATGGAAAGGATTCATTGATTTCTTGATGTGGGAAATCTCCTTGAAAAGGATGCTCAAGTCTACTCAAATGATCCGCCGCTAAATTCTCGGCCCCTTTTTTATCACGAATCTCTATCTTAAACTCTTGAAGCAACAAAACCCATCTCAAAAGCCTAGGCTTAGCATCTTGTTTTGTCATAAGATACTTGAGAGCGGAATGATCCGTATACACTATGGTCTTGGAAAGCACAAGGTATGGTCTAAACTTCTCAAAAGCATATACTATAGCAAGCAACTCTTTTTCCGTGGTAGTGTAATGAAGTTGTGCACCGGTCATGGTTTTACTCGCATAGTGTATAGGTTGGAAATGCTTATTAACTCTTTGTCCTAAGACGGCCCCCACCGCATAATCACTAGCGTCACACATAAGCTCAAAAGGTAATTCCCAATTTGGAGAAACCAAAACGGGAGCCTTTGTCAATTTTTCCTTAAGTGTCTCAAAAGATTCTAAACAAGCTTGGTCAAAAATGAAAGGAGCCTCTTTCTCTAAGAGATGAGTCATCGGTCTAGCTATCTTAGAGAAATCTTGTATAAAGCGCCTATAAAAACCCGCATGACCTAAGAAACTCCTCACACCTTTAACCGAGGTGGGTGGGGGAAGCTTAGCAATCACATCAATTTTGGCTCGATCAACTTCTAATCCCTTATTGGATATCTTGTGTCCTAAAACAATCCCCTCTTTCACCATAAAGTGACATTTCTCCCAATTAAGCACCAAACGTGTTTCCTCACAACGCTTAAGCATTCTCTCAAGATTGGTGAGACACGAGCTAAAGGCGTTCCCAAATACGGAAAAGTCATCCATAAAAACCTCCATGGTTTGCTCTATCATGTCATGGAAAATTGCCATCATGCACCTTTGAAACGTCCCCGGTGCATTACATAGGCCAAAAGGCATCCTCTTGTAAGCAAATGTACCGTATGGACAAGTGAATGTGGTCTTTTCTTGATCCTTAGGGTCAATGGGTATTTGGAAATAACCCGAAAAGCCATCAAGAAAACAATAGTACTCATTTCCCGCTAAGCGTTCAAGCATTTGATCCATAAAGGGAATCGGAAAATGGTCTTTCCTAGTTGCCTCATTGAGTTTTCTATAATCAATGCAAACTCTCCAACCGGTTACAAGTCTCGTGGGAATAAGCTCATTGTTCTCATTAGGCACCACGGTGATTCCACCCTTCTTTGGAACACAATGAACCGGGCTAACCCATGGAGAGTCGGAAATAGGGTAAATCATACCCGCATCTAAGAGTTTAATCACCTCTTTCTTAATAACCTCATGAATTTTTGGGTTAACTCTCCTTTGGTTTTGAATGGCGGGTTTATAATCATCCTCCATAAGGATTTTGTGAGTACAAAAATGTGGATCAATTCCCCTTATGTCGGATATTTTCCATGCTAAAGCTTTCTTATATTTCTTAAGGACTTCAACAAGTTGCTCCTTCTCATCCTCTTTCAATTCCTTAGCAATAATCACCGGTAATTGGTCTTTTCCTTCTAAGAAAGCATATTCTAAGTGGGATGGAAGTTCCTTAAGTTCAATGGGAGGTGGACTCTCTATGGAAGGTTTTACTATGGAAGGTTCCTCAATGGTAATCTCTTGTGGAATAGGGGAAGGCATAGGGTCCTCATTGAGCAACTTTTGGATTGTAAGAATATCTTCTTCCCAATTAATGGGAGAATCATCATCACCAAGAAAGTTGGACTCAAATTCCTCCAAGAGGAAATCACTCTCTCCAAAAGGTGTTAAAGAGGGAGCAATTGAGGCCACGGTTTCAACATGTGGAATCTCATCACTAGTATTCTTACAAGCATCATGAAAGTGTTCATTACACACTTCATCTAACACATCCACAATGTTAATCGTCTCACAAGGTCTAGACTCCTTAACCTCTTTTCTATCACAAACTTTCCCTAACTTAAACACCACTTTCTCATCCTCTACTCTCATAATTAATTCTCCTTCCGCCACATCTATCAAGGTACGACCCGTTCTCAAAAACGGTCTACCAACAATCAAAGGCACTCTAGGATCCATGTCATAATCGACCACTACAAAGTCGGCCGGAAAGGTAAACTTATCCACACCTACAAACACATCTTCCGCTATACCTACGGGGTGAGCTATGGTTCGGTTGGCTAGTTCAAGAGTCATCCTAGTGGGGGTGAGCTCGGGAAGAGAGAGTTGTTTCCAAACCGATAAAGGCATGAGATTTATGCTTGCCCCTAAATCCGCCAAAGCCATGCAATTTTCAACACCGGGAAAATTACAAGGTATCAAGAAGCGCCCCGGATCTCCAAGTTTTGTTGGTAAGGTTTTAAGTAACACCGCGGAACAATTTTCATTAAGTGATGTGTTGGGCAAGTCAACCAATTTTTCTTTGTTTGAGAGCAAATCCTTGAACATCTTAGCAAACTTTGGCATATAAGCAAGAGCTTCCGCAAAGGATATGTTGATATTGAGTTGCTTGAACATCCTTAAGAAATTGGAGACTTGTATGTCATCTTTGTTCTTTAACTTGTCCTTTTTCAACCTTGAAGGGTATGGAAGAGTAGGTTTGGGTGTAGGTGGAATAGGTGTTGTAGTGGAAGATTTGTCTTTGTTAGCCTCTTCATTGGGAAGTGTGGAAGGTAAAGGAGAAGTATGAGGTGGTTGAGAAGGTGTGTTTGAGTGAATAGGAGCACTTTGAGGAGGTGGAGTAGAAGTAGAAGGCTTATCACAAGTAGGAGCACAAGCGGGTTGAACAATAGTAGGTTTAGGAGGTGAAGGATCCTTTGTTGTTGTACCACTCCTTGTTGTAATAGCATTGACATTAGCCCTAGGATTTGATTGTGTGTTGGAAGGTAAAGCCCCTTGTGGTCTTTGAGTTACCGCCACTAAAACCCTATTGATTTGTTCCTCTATTGTACGTTTCACTTGGTCATTCATTCTCTTCTCAATGTCACGCATTTTCTTGTCAACATACTCTTGAGTCTCTTGCATCCCATATCCTTGAGTTTGATTTTGAGGGTAAGCTTGAGTTGGTATTGGAGCATATGCTTGATTGGGAATAAATGGAAGTGGTTGATTAAATCCTTGTTGTGGTGGATAAAAGGTATTAGCTTGAGGTTGAAATTGATTGGGTGCCTTGTAATTATTTCCTTGGTATGGTTGTCTTTGCCCTTGATTCCTTGCTAAAATTTGAGGAGGATTTTGTGGAATTTGGGTGGGTGGTTGGGGTGGGAAGCCGGGTGGAGTAAGGTAATTTTGGGATTTGTAAGAAAGGTTATTTGGATTGATGTTAGGCTTGAAGTGTTCACGGTGTTCCTCTTGGTAAGCATAGCATTCCCCTTGATACCCTTGCACCTTGTCACATTGTTCATAAGAGTGGGGACCTCCACAAGTAACACAAGAAATGGTGATGGCATTCACATTGTTTGAGGAATTGTTCAATGTCATGCTCTTAAAAGTTTGAAGCATGTCTTGTTGTGCTTGCAAATGCCTCTCACTTTCTCTATCCATCCTTTGAAAAATAGCTTCTTGAAACTTGAGGAGTTGGTTGTCAAAAGGGATTTGAGAAGTGTTTTGGATAACATGAACTCTTTCTTCAAATGGATCGTTTGTTTGAACCATTGCCTTAGTCTCAATAATGGTCAAAGCCTCTTGGTATGTCTTGAAATGAATACTCCCTCCCGCGGAAGCATTTAGTGAATCTTGGTGGTGAGGTTTAAGGCCATTATAGAAGGTATTGATTTGGGTTAGATCATCCATTCCATGATTAGGGCATCGCCTCAACAACTCACTATACTCTTCCCAAGCATCACCAAAGGATTGACTAGGTTTTTGTGTAAAGCCCATAATCAAATTTCTCAAAGCCATAGTCTTTTGTGGAGGAAAGAATTTGTTCAAAAACTTAGTGGTAAAATCATCCCATGTGGTGATACTATCGGGTGGTTGGGTGTCTAACCAATGCTTAGCACTCCCATCTAGTGAAAATGACACTAACAACAATCTAATGACATCCGGTGGAACCCCATTATGCTTAATGGTATTGCAAAGTGAAAGGAATCTCTTAAGATGAGCATGGGGATCCTCATTTTGTTTTCCATAGAAAGGTGATGCAGCAACCATATTGATCATAGATGTATGTAGCTCAAATGTGTTAGCGGGATAGTCGGGAATCTTAATGGCACTAACATATCCATGAACGTTGGATTGCATACGTTCATACAAAGTACGGTTATCATTTGCCATGGCTCCTTGTGGTGGTGACAAAGCACGATTCTCGTGATCGGCTTGGTGGACGGTGGTGGTCTTACTCTTTCTCTTTTTCTTCCTTTTCGGAGGAAGAGGTTGTACACCAATCGGTATTTGTGCACGCCCGCGAGTGAGCATGCAACTCAATACGAGGAATGAGAGAGAAGCTCTCGTGTGACTTTGAAAAGAATAAGATTATCCTCTTCGAGTTTCAATATTAAATATCCACAAGAAAGTAACAATATATGTAATACTACTTTGGGTGCAAGACCCTCAATGAAGCTTTCCTTCTTAGAATACTCCCAAGTGAACGGGGGGTTAGGTGGCGCGAAGCACTTAAGTACCTATTGACCCTTAGATGGCATTTTATAGCACATCGCCTTTCTATTCACTTAAATGTTCGTATTCTTCGAATTATTGCTTATTGAGAGTATTTATCTATTCTTGCTTTATTTTGTTTGATCGATACGCGTGTCAAGGACCGGAGCGCCCCTCAACACGGTGTATTGCCTCGGCAATACTTATGGAAGATATGTAGATTGATTGTTCTTATACGTATACGTATTTACTTATAATAATATATGGAAAATATTTTTGTATTTATGAGTTTTTTAAAAGAAAATACTATATGTACATAAAAACCGAGAGAATCCAATAATATATATTTTTGGGTGCAATCTCTTAGGAAAAAGATTGCTTTTTGGATTTTTTTAATTTTTTTGGTCAATTCTTTAGGAAAAGAATTGTTTTGTTAATTTTTTAGTTTTTATATATTTTTATATTTTTGATTTTTTATTTGTTTTTGATTTATGATACGTAAAAATAACGTTCACCAAGTGAACGGATCCCAAAAGCCAATGAAAACCGTCAATCGATAGTCTCTCGTGTAGTCAAAGAACCGGCAGCGGCGCCATTTGAAATGTGTATAATGCAAGTTCGTTTTCTCAGTTCTTAACTAATAGAAAGTCCAATCAATATCAAATTTATAATTGTTTTTGGTTGTTCAAGCTTGCTTGGTAATCTATTGCTAATTCAAACAACACTAAGTAAAAATGAAAAATATAAACCTACTTATACGTAAAACAAGTTGCAAATTCCAAATTTTATTCAAGTAAAATATTAAAATGCAAAATTCAAAACTATAAGGACTGAAAATGTAATATCTATAAAATGAAAATGCTTGAAATGTAAATTCTAAAAGTTATAAGGACTAAAAATGCAAAACAGTTAACTAAAAGGACTAAACTTGTAAAAACTTTAACTAATTAACCAACTTTTAACAAACTAACAAACTTATAAACTGAAATTTAACAAACTAACAAATGCAAGGACTGAATTATGCAATTTCCACAAAATAAGGAAGATTAGCTAGGTTTAGAAACAGTTTAAACTTCTAGGGACTAAAATGCAATAAAACCAAAATTTCAACTAAAAACGGGCTCAAAGAAAGATTAAGCTCGTTTGAGCTTATTTCTCAACCAAATAAGCTGAAACAACTTGCAAACAACTTAAAATCCAATTCAAGAAACGTGTGTTCAAGGAAAATAGCTAAAAGTCCAAAATAAGCAAAAGAGTGCTTATCAATAAGCTCAAAATAAGCTATAGCCTAATCCAAACATCCACAACTTGATTTTTTTATCAAAACTGATTAAGCACTTGATTTAAGGAAGGGGAAATCAACTTAGAACAATTTTCATCCAGTAATAAGCTAGATATCTGAAAATAAGCTCAAATGAGCTTATGTTGACCAAACGTTGACCAATTTTTGGAAAAAGCTCATTATTTCAAAACTTCATATCCAATGCTAACTAAATGGATTGGTGAAAGAAAACAGCTACTTTTATGAAGTGGATAATGAGAACTAAGAAATCAGAATGCTTCTTATATCAGAGAATGCAAAATGCTCAGACCTTAACTAATAAGCTGTTTTCTAGCTTAATCCTGAGTACTATAGATTTTCCTTCTAGATACTGAAAGATTATGTTATAAGCTATAACTGGAAACTGGTTTGAGCAAATTTGATCAAGTAATGAAGGAGAAACAATCAATTGAAATTGGCAAGTTTTGAAATAAAAGCTGATAAAAGGAATGACCCAAACTTTTTGATTACCAATTGCCTTTTTGACTATTATATTGACTAGTAAAAGACTAAGAACTACTCATTACCACTTATTGACTAGAAACAAACTCTAAAACACCAAATTCTAATATTTGAAAACTGATTAACTACTAGTCCCAAACACACCTTAAAAGGTTTTAATCAAACTTTAACAAAGACTTATTAAGTACTGGTTTGAACTGATACAAAAGCTATAGCAAACTTGATTTAGTGAACAAAATGAAGTGTATACAAGCTAAGAACAAGCAATAACAAAGGCTAGAACTGAAAGTAGCTATGAGGCTAAAAAGTTACTGAAAATCAGCTAGAAACTAGAAAGCTTAACACAAATGCACAAGATCAAGCTACAAATCACTAGAATCACTCAATCAACAACTACTTATCAATTAAAACAGACAGCCATCAAAGTTATCTAGGAAAATGAGCATGCAAGTACTGATTTAGAGGAACATAAAACAGAAGACTTAGAACCTATTGTAGAGGTCCTTTGGGAAGAAGAGGAGCGCTGAGCTCTCTTGCCCTAGTGATACCACCACCTATCACTAGCTATCAACTCAAATCAACAACCAAAACAGCTACAAATCATCATTCTGCCATGAAAACTTCAAGAAACTAGGAATGAACTGAATTCTTGATCAAACAGCTACAAAACTCCACCAATGTAAGCTATGATCAATGGTTGATCATAACTAACATCAAACAGCAACTAGTATATCCAATATCAACAAGATTCAACAGGAATTTGAGAAACAGAATTTGGCGGGAAATAGGAAATTTGAATTTTATTGAGTGATTTCTGTTACAAAAGTAGTTACAAGGTTCTAACTAACTAACTGACTCAAGAGTTTGTCAGACTCTTGAGTAGTTAGGTGAAAAGGAGGGAAAAAGGGAAAAGAGAAATTTAGAGAACTATGTGTTTACAAATTTAAGCTACAATCAGAAATGAGGTACAAGCTAAGTATTTATAGGCAAGAAAGGAAGATTCTGTTGGAGTTGTGACGTGTTTGGGCCAATCATCACTTGACACGTGGAGGAATTCTGCAAATCTTCTTTGAAGGTGATGAACTTGAATTGGGGGTTTTTGATTCAATGGATAATATGTTAAATGGATTGCACCGTTGGATTCGTTTTCCAAAATTGAGCAATTTTGGTGTTTTGATCTTTACTTGAAATGCCTTCTATCAAAATCCCGTTCCTGGAAAATATTTTGTTGAAAGAGAAGGACACGTGGCAGCCTTTGATTGGTAGAGAGAGAGAGTTGCGGATTGCACTGTTATGATTTGGCAATAAATGAGGCGGCTGTGAGTGGGAAGTTATTACTTGATCCGTGTGAACTCTTTCCTCACTTCTCATTGGTCCTTTCCCTTTTCACTTGGATTAAACATGCAATACTTTCCAAACTTGGCAAATTAAGTCCCTTGACTTGGCAGATTACTATTTAGGGCTAATATCTTCATTCCTTTGACATTTTTGACCCTTCAACTTTGATTCTTCAACAAAATGGCCCTTTGACTTGAGTTGACTTTGTAGTTGACCAAATTTGACTTTAATCTTGACTTTCCATAATTTGCACTTTAAGTCCTTCAACTTTCACAAATTGTCAAGATAGGTCCTTGAACTTCAAAGTCTTGTCACTTTTGATCCTCTTTTGTCTTTTTCATCCATTTGAGCTTGGTTTTTCCTTGTTTGCTTGAAATTGTATCCTTTTACCTACATAAGATCACACAAACACAAACATACCACATAACACTGCTTTTTACAATATAAAAGGGTATTTTGCTTCATGTTTTAGGGTTATTTGTTGATAAAAGGATATGAGTTTAAGCTCATATCAACAATTATATACATGTGAAGAAAATAGAGGTAAAGAAGAGAAGGGTTTAGCCACAAGTAATTATCATGAAGTTTATCTAGCCCTTTTACACTTGCTACAACTCTATCATTTCCCATTCTCCACAAATTTAAAATCTCAAATAATGAGAGTGGTGGATGCTTAGCCTAATAGACCAATTAAGAACTACATGGTTAAGGATACTAGCTAGAGAATGCTAAGATAAGCAAACTCTGTTTGAGTCAAAATATCCATGGCAGGCCTAATATGTCAAAGAAGTCTAAATTTGTTAAAACCATGTTTTATTATATTTTTTTATTTTTCCTTTTATATTTTTGATGAAAAATAAAAGAAGAAATATATACAATGAAAATGTGTTATGCAAAATGATTGATGCAAAATGAATATTTTTGTTGGCCAAAGTAGATCAAAAATTTGAAAAATGTTGAAAAATTAAATTTTCCATGTTATCATGAAAGACAATGACAAGTTCTAGGTAAGGTCACTTCGATAAAAGACCCCCCTACACTTAAGCTAAACATTGTCCTCAATGTTTAAGAGCATGGAAGTATAAAAACTTCCCCTACACTTATGACAATGAATAGACTTTGCTTAACCCAAGTTAAGGAAAGCACAACTATTAGTGAAATCATGTTTAAGCACAAGGTGTCAATCAAAAATCACTATAGTAACGAAGTGAACTTGATACAAGGGCCTCCTCCATAAGCTCCAAAGCATGAAATGAGCGAGAAACCCTACAAACAATCATGAAGACAAAAGAAGGTCTCCCCTACACTTATCTCCAAGTCTAACCCTTTATTTCTAACCTACAACACTCTAAACCTAGTTATACAATGCTTGAGTTAATGAGTCTCTAGCTCGACTCGTCCCTCAATGAATCAATTCATGGGGAAAATGGGGATCTCTTGGACCATTTCAACGGAAATGTCCTCCCCAAAGTAATGCTTAACACGGTGACCATTCACTTTAAAAGTTGGACCATCGGGTTGTGACAACTCAATAGTTCCATATGGAAACACTTGAGCAATAGTGAATGGACCGGACCATCTTGACTTAAGCTTGCCCGCAAAAAGTTTCAACCTTGAGTTAAAGAGGAGAAACGGCTCTCCAACTTTGAACTCACGATTCTTGATCTTAGCATCATGCAATTTCTTAGTCTTTTCCTTGTAAAGCAAAGAATTTTCATAGGCATTGGCTCTCAATTCATCCATCTCATTGAGTTGATCTTTCCTATGTGAAGCGGCTTGGTTTAAATCAAAGTTAGCCCACTTGAGAGCCCAAGATGCCTTGTGTTCTAACTCAAATGGGAGGTGTAGACAAGCTGAAATGTGTATAATGCAAGTTCGTTTTCTCAGTTCTTAACTAATAGAAAGTCCAATCAATATCAAATTTATAATTGTTTTTGGTTGTTCAAGCTTGCTTGGTAATCTATTGCTAATTCAAACAAAACTATCTAAAAATGAAAAATATAAACCTACTTATACGTAAAACAAGTTGCAAATTCCAAATTTTATTCAAGTAAAATATAAAAATGCAAAATTTAAAACTATAAGGACTGAAAATGTAATTTCTATGAAATGAAAATGCTTGAAATGTAAATTCTAAAAGTTATAAGGACTAAAAATGTAAAACAGTTAACTATAAGGACTAAACTTGTAAAAACTTAAACAAACTAACCAAATTTAAACAAACTAACAAACTTTACAACTGAAATTTAACAAACTTCCAAATCCAGGGACTGAATTTTGCAAATACCACAAATTTAGGAAGATTAGCTAGGTTTAGAAACAGTTTAAACTTCTAGGGACTAAAATGCAATAAAACCAAAGTTTCAACTAAAAACGGGCAACAAGAAAGATTAAGCTCGTTTGAGCTTATTTCTCAACCAAATAAGCTGAAACAACTTGCAAACAACTTCAAATCCAATTTAAGAAACGTGTGTTCAAGGAAATAAGCTAAAAATCCAAAATAAGCAATTGAGTGCTTATTAATAAGCACAAAATAAGCTACAACTTATTTCAATCAGTCACAACCTGATTTTTGTGACAATTCTGATTAAGCACTTGATTACAAGAACGGGAAATCAAATTAGAGCCATTTTCATCCAGTAATAAGCTAGATATTTGAAATAAGCTAAAATGAGCTTATGTTGACCAAACGTTGACCGATTTTTGTGAAAAAACTCAAAATTTCAAAAACTCATATTCAATACTATCTAAACAGGATTGTGAAAGAAAATTACAAGTTTTATGAAGAGGATTAAGAGAACTAAGAAATCAGAATGCACTTTATCACAGAGAATGGAAAATGCTCAGGCTTGAGCTAATAAGCTGTTTTCTAGCTTAATCCTGAATACTGTAGATTTTCCTCTTAAAGTCTAAAAGTTTATGTTATAAGCTATAACTAGAAACTGGATTGAGCAAATTTCATCAAGTAATGAAGGAGAAACAATCAATTGAAATTGGCAAGTTTTGAAATAAAAGCTGATAACAAGTATGACCCAAACTATTTCTATGCCAATTGCCTGTTTGACTGTTATTATGACTTGTAAATGACTTAAAACCAACTGATATCAACTAAAGACTGGAAACAAACTACTAAACACCAATTTCTAACACTTGAAGATCACTTGAAAACTAGTCCCAAACACACCTTTATCTGGTTTAATCAAACTTTTACAAAGACTTATTGAGTAATGGTTAAGACTGATACAAAAGCTTTAACAGATTAGATTCAAGGGACAAAATGAAGTGTATACAAGCTAAGAACAAGCAATAACAAAGGCTAGAGCAGTAAGTAGCTATGAGGCTAAAAAGTTACTGAAAATCAGCTAGAAACTAGAAAGCTTAACACAAATGCACAAGATCAAACTGCAAAACACTAGAATCAATCAATCAACAACTTCTTAACAAGTAAAATCAGGCAGCCATCAACATTACACTAGAGAATTGAGAATGCAGTTTGACTGTTTAGAGGAACATAAAACAAGAGCTTTGAAACCTAATGTAGAGGTCCTTTGGGAAGAAGAGGAGCGCTGAGCTCTCTTGCCCTAGTGATACCACCACCTATCACTAGTAATCAACTCAAATCAATCATCAAATCAGCTACAAATCATCAAAATGCCATGAATTCTTCAAGAACAATGGAAATGTTGGAATTCTGATCAAACAGCAACAATACTTCAACAATGTCAGTTATGATCTTTGGTTGATCATAACAAACATCTAACAGCAACAATGGAATCACACAATAGCAGGAAAGTAGCAGGAATTGAAGAACAGAATTTGGCGGGAAACTTGAATTTGAAATTTATTTGATGAATTCAGTTACAAATGTTTGTTACAAACTACTAACTAACTAACTGACTCAAGAGTTTGTCAGGCTCTTGAGTAGTTAGGTGAAAAGGAGGGAAAAAGGGAAAGGAGAATTTAAGAACTATGTGTTTACAAATTTAAGCTACCCACTGAAATGAGATACATCCTAGCTATTTATAGGCAAGATAGGAGATTCTGTTGGAGTTTGTGACGTGTTCAGGCCAATCATAGCTTGACACGTGGAGGAATTCTGCAAATCCACTTTGAAGGTGATGAACACATTTTGGGTGTTTTTGATTCAATGGATAATATGTTAAATGGATTGCACCGTTGAATTCGTCTTTCAAAATTGAGTAACTTTGGTGTTTTGATCTTTTCTTGAAACGGCTTCAATCAAAATCCCGTTCCTGGTAAATATTTTTGTTGAAGGAGAAGGACACGTGGCGGCCTTTGATTGGTTTAAAACATTGCACATGGATCACACTGTAGAGATATGGTATTAATTGTGACGGCTGTGAGTGGATATTTATTACTTGATCCGTGTGAGCTCTTTCCTTGTTTCTGATTGGTTTATAGCTTTTCACTTGGATTCAACTTTGCAAAACTTTCCAAACTTGGCAAAATAAGCCCTTGTACTTGGCAGATTCCCATTTCAAGCTAATATCTTCATTCCTTTGACATTTTTGGTCCTTTAACTTCCAAAACTTGTATAAAATGACCCTTTGACTGAGTTGACTTGATAGTTTGACCAGATTTGACTTGAATCTTGACTTTTCATAATTTGCACTTTAAGTCCTCCATCTTTCACAACTTGTCAAGATAGGTCCTTGAACTTCAAAGTCTTGTCACTTTTGATCCTCTTTTGTCTTTTTTATCCATTTGAGCTTGGTTTTTTCTTGTTTGCTTGAAATTGTATCCTTTTACCTACATAAGATCACACAAACACAAACATACCACATAACACTGCTTTTTACAAGATAAATGGGTATTTTGCTTCATGTTTTAGGGTTATTTGTTGATAAAAGGATATGAGTTTAAGCTCATATCAAATTCCCCTACACTTGAGCATTGCCATGTCCTCATGCAATATTATATTTCAAGGCTTAAAAATTTACATTTCCCTTATAATTAATCCACCTTGGCCATATGAGATGCATCTACACTACTCTAAACTAAATGATG
This sequence comes from Glebionis coronaria, assembly GCA_025667525.1. Lineage (NCBI taxonomy): Eukaryota > Viridiplantae > Streptophyta > Magnoliopsida > Asterales > Asteraceae > Glebionis > Glebionis coronaria. The sequence continues at coordinate 581,328 of JANFOE010001241.1, read as the reverse complement.
CATGATTTTGACTTTTAATAATGCAATGAATAAAAATACAATTCTATCTATATCTTTTTGATTTTTCTTGAAATGGTTTTGATGGAAATAACTCATAAAGAACTCAATGACTTGGATTAGGGCTTGGATACCATGAACATTTATCACCCTCAAGTTTCACTTTCCCCATACCAAGCTAGTAAATGGAATCATTGCATTCACAAGTAAAAAGTGCATCAACTTATTCATGACAATTAAATGTGGAACCGGTTATTAATTGAGCAAATTGCTTGTGGGCAAATTTGTCATTATTCAAGCGTGAAATATAAGAAGTGTAAAATCCAAAAATAAGGAAGCACGGTTTTAATCCTAAGTAATCTTCTCATCCATTACTCGAAAAACCGCTCACAATTAATACAAGTCCGTATTAAGAGTAATAAGTCATTCGCCTTATGTGTAAAATCCTCATGTCATGCTTTCATAAGTAACTACACACTCGCTAAGGAAAGAAAAATAAAACTCACGCAATAATTTACATCCGCATCTTTTTGAGATTTTGGATCTTCAACCCCGCAACCCGTCAAGGTAATATTGGATTGGAGCAATCTATTGAATCCCCGCAACCCGTCAAGGTAATATTGGAACTCAATAGTCACTATAATTAACACCACACTGCCCCTCTTGGGAGTCTTGCATTATTTTTTTTTCTTTTTTTTTTCTTTTTTTTTTTTTTTCTAGCCACTCATTTTTTTTCATAAGCCGCTCTTATTTTTCTTTATTCCTCACCAAGAAATTTGCAAAGAAGAAAAGGAAAAACACCCGCTAAATATGGAGCATGACATAAGTCTAGTACACATAAAACGTGCTAACTTAGAATCTTAAGACGTACTCATATTAACCATAAATGATTAGCCAAAAATGCATAAGAGATTACGAACCAATTAAAACCGTACTTGATTATTTATTAACAATTATATACAAGCGAAGAAAATAGAGGTAGAGAAGAGAAGGGTTTAGCCACAAGTAATTGCCATGAAGTCTATCTAGCCCTTTTACACTTGCTTCAACTCTATCATTTCCCATTCTCCACAAATTTAAAATTTCAAAGAATGAAATTGGTGGAAGCTTAGCCTAATAGACCAATGAAGGACTACATGGTTAAGGATACTAGCTAGAGAGTGCTAAAATAAGCAAACTCGGGTTGAGTCAAAATATCCATGGCGGGCCTAATATGTCAAAGAAGTCTAAACTTGTTAAAACCATGTTTTATTATATTTTTCCTTTTTATATATTTTTGATGCAAAATAAAAAATATATACAATGCAAATGTGTTATGCAAATGAAAAATGATTGATGCAAAAATCATGAATGCATATTTTTGTTGGCCAAAGTAGATCAAAAATTTGAAAAATGTTGAAAATTCAATTTTCCATGTTATCATGCAAGACAATGACAAGTTCTAGGTAAGGTCACTTCGATAGAAGACCCCCCTACACTTAAGCTAAACATTGTCCTCAATGTTTAAGAGCATGGAAGTATAAAAACTTCCCCTACACTTATGACAATGACTAGACTTTGCTTAACCCAAGTTAAGGAAAGGACTAATATTAGTGAAATCATGTTTAAGCACAAGGTGTCAATGAAAAATCACTAAAGTAACGAAGTGAACCGGATACAAGGGCCTCCTCCATAAGCTCCAAAGCATGAGATGAGTGAGCAACCCTACAAACAAGCATGAAGACAAAAGAAGGTCTCCCCTACACTTATCTCCAAATCTATGCCTCTATTGTTAACCTACAACACGCTAAACCTAGTTATACGATGCTTGAGTTAATGAGTCTCTAGCTCGACTCGTCCCTCAATGAATTAATTCATGGGGAAAATGGGGACCTCTTGGACCATTTCAATGGAAATGTCCTCCCCAAAGTAGTGCTTAACACGGTGACCATTCACTTTAAAGTTTGGACCATCGGGTTGGGACAACTCAAGAGTTCCATATGGAAACACTTGAGCAATAGTGAATGGACCGGACCATCTTGACTTAAGCTTGCCCGCAAAAAGCTTCAATCTTGAGTTAAAGAGGAGAACCGGCTCTCCAACTTTGAACTCACGATTCTTAATCTTAGCATCATGCAATTTCTTAGTTTTTTCCTTGTATAGCAAAGAATTCTCATAGGCATTGGCTCTCAACTCATCCATCTCATTGATTTGATCTTTCCTATGTGAACCGGCTTGATTTAAATCAAAGTTAGCCCACTTGAGAGCCCAAGATGCCTTATGTTCTAACTCAAATGGGAGGTGGCACGCTTTTCCATAGACAAGCCTATAAGGAGTACAACCAATTGGTGTCTTAAAGGCCGTCCTAAACGCCCACAAAGCATCATCAAGCTTATCCGACCAAGAAGCTCTATGCTCTCCCACCGTTCTCTCTAAAATCCTCTTTAAACCACGAATTGTGACCTCGGTTTGGCCATTTGTTTGAGGGTGATACGCGGTAGAAAGTCTATGATTCACTCCATATTTCTTCATAACTCTCGTGAATTGATCATTACAAAAGTGCGTACCACGATCACTTATGATGGCCCGAGGTACACCAAATCTAGCAAACAATTGTTTCAAAAACTTTACCACCACTCTAGCATCATTAGTAGGTAAGGCTTTAGCCTCCACCCACTTGGACACATAATCCACCGCCACAAGTATATACTTGTTTCCCTTAGAGGATGGAAAAGGTCCCATGAAATCTATTCCCCATACATCAAATATCTCACACTCTTGGATAAAATTTTGTGGCATCTCATCACGTTGTGTTATTTTTCCTTGTCTTTGACAAACATCACAAAATTTCACCATCTCTTGGGCATCCTTGTAAATGGAAGGCCAATAGTAACCCGAATCAAAGACTTTCTTGGCGGTGTAGTTAGGCCCAAAATGTCCACCCGTAGGTCCTTTATGACATGCCTCTAAGATTTTAAATGCCTCGGGCCCATCTACACAACGTCTAATGATTTGGTCCGCACATTGCCTAAAAAGATATGGATCATCCCAAAAGTAATACTTAACTTCCTTAAGAAACTTTTTCTTTTGTTGGTAAGTAAGACCCTCAATAAGCACATTGCCCACAAGATAGTTTGCAATATCCGCAAACCAAGGTGTGGCATCCTCTTGGGAAGAGATAGACATGAGCTCCTCTAATGGAAAGGATTCATTGATTTCTTGATGTGGGAAATCTCCTTGAAAAGGATGCTCAAGTCTACTCAAATGATCCGCCGCTAAATTCTCGGCCCCTTTTTTATCACGAATCTCAATCTTAAACTCTTGAAGCAACAAAACCCATCTCAAAAGCCTAGGCTTAGCTTCTTGTTTTGTCATAAGATACTTGAGAGCGGAATGATCCGTATACACTATGGTCTTGGAAAGCACAAGGTATGGTCTAAACTTCTCAAAAGCATATACTATAGCAAGCAACTCTTTTTCCGTGGTAGTGTAATGAAGTTGTGCACCGGTCATGGTTTTACTCGCATAGTGTATAGGTTGGAAATGCTTATTAACTCGTTGTCCTAAGACGGCCCCCACCGCATAATCACTAGCGTCACACATAAGCTCAAAAGGTAATTCCCAATTTGGAGAAACCAAAACGGGAGCCTTTGTCAATTTTTCCTTAAGTGTCTCAAAAGATTCTAAACAAGCTTGGTCAAAAATGAAAGGAGCCTCTTTCTCCAAAAGATGAGTCATCGGTCTAGCTATCTTAGAAAAATCTTGTATAAAGCGCCTATAAAAACCCGCATGACCTAAGAAACTCCTCACACCTTTAACCGAGGTGGGTGGGGGAAGCTTAGCAATCACATCAATTTTGGCACGATCAACTTCTAATCCCTTATTGGATATCTTGTGTCCTAAAACAATCCCCTCTTTCACCATAAAGTGACATTTCTCCCAATTAAGCACCAAACGTGTTTCCTCACAACGCTTAAGCATTCTCTCAAGATTGGTGAGACAAGAGCTAAAGGAGTTCCCAAATACGGAAAAGTCATCCATAAAAACCTCCATGGTTTGCTCTATCATATCATGGAAAATTGCCATCATGCACCTTTGAAACGTCCCCGGTGCATTACATAGGCCAAAAGGCATCCTCTTGTAAGCAAATGTACCGTATGGACAAGTGAATGTGGTCTTTTCTTGATCCTTAGGGTCAATGGGTATTTGAAAATAACCCGAAAAGCCATCAAGAAAACAATAGTACTCATTTCCCGCTAAGCGTTCAAGCATTTGATCCATAAAGGGAAGCGGGAAATGGTCTTTCCTAGTTGCCTCATTGAGTTTTCTATAATCAATGCAAACTCTCCAACCGGTTACAAGTCTCGTGGGAATAAGCTCATTGTTCTCATTAGGCACCACGGTAATTCCACCCTTCTTTGGAACACAATGAACCGGGCTAACCCATGGAGAGTCGGAAATGGGGTAAATCATACCCGCATCTAAGAGTTTAATCACTTCCTTCTTAATAACCTCATGAATTTTTGGGTTAACTCTCCTTTGGTTTTGAATGGCGGGTTTATAATCATCCTCCATAAGGATTTTGTGAGTACAAAAATGTGGATCAATTCCCCTTATGTCGGATATTTTCCATGCTAAAGCTTTCTTATGTTTCTTAAGGACTTCAATAAGTTGCTCCTTCTCATCCTCTTTCAATTCCTTAGCAATAATCACCGGTAATTGGTCTTTTCCTTCTAAGAAAGCATATTCTAAGTGGGATGGAAGTTCCTTAAGTTCAATGGGAGGTGGACTCTCTATGGAAGGTTTTACTATGGAAGGTTCCTCAATGGTAATCTCTTGTGGAATAGGGGAAGGAATAGGGTCCTCATTGAGCAACTTTTGGATTGTAAGAATATCTTCTTCCCAATTAATGGGAGAATCATCATCACCAAGAAAGTTGGACTCAAATTCCTCCAAGAGGAAATCACTCTCTCCAAAAGGTGTTAAAGAGGGAGCAATTGAGGCCACGGTTTCAACATGTGGAATCTCATCACTAGCATTCTTACAAGCATCATGAAAGTGTTCATTACACACTTCATCTAGCACATCCACAATGTTAATCGTCTCACAAGGTCTAGACTCCTTAACCTCTTTTCTATCACAAACTTTCCCTAACTTAAACACCACTTTCTCATCCTCTACTCTCATAATTAATTCTCCTTCCGCCACATCTATCAAGGTACGACCCGTTCTCAAAAACGGTCTACCAACAATCAAAGGCACTCTAGGATCCATGTCATAATCGACCACTACAAAGTCGGCCGGAAATGTAAACCTATCCACACCTACAAACACATCTTCCGCTATACCTACGGGGTGAGCTATGGTTCGGTTGGCTAGTTCAAGAGTCATCCTAGTGGGGGTGAGCTCGGGAAGAGAGAGTTGTTTCCAAACCGATAAAGGCATGAGATTTATGCTTGCCCCTAAATCCGCCAAAGCCATGCAATTTTCAACACCGGGAAAATTACAAGGTATCAAGAAGCGCCCCGGATCTCCAAGTTTTGTTGGTAAGGTTTTAAGTAACACCGCGGAACAATTTTCATTAAGTGATGTGTTGGGCAAATCAACCAATTTTTCTTTGTTTGAGAGCAAATCCTTGAACATCTTAGCAAACTTTGGCATATAAGCAAGAGCTTCCGCAAAGGATATGTTGATATTGAGTTGCTTGAACATCCTTAAGAAATTGGAGACTTGTATGTCATCTTTGTTCTTTAACTTGTCCTTTTTCAACCTTGAAGGGTATGGAAGAGTAGGTTTGGGTGTAGGTGGAATAGGTGTTGTAGTGGAAGATTTGTCTTTATTAGCCTCTTCATTGGGAAGTGTGGAAGGTAAAGGAGAAGTATGAGGTGGTTGAGAAGGTGTGTTTAAGTGAATAGGAGTACTTTGAGGAGGTGGAGTAGAAGTAGAAGGTTTATCACAAGTAGGAGCACAAGTGGGTTGAACAATAGTAGGTTTAGGGGGTGAAGGATCCTTTGTTGTTGTACCACTTCTTGTTGTAATGGCATTGACATTGGCCCTAGGATTTGTTTGTGTGTTAGAAGGTAAAGCCCCTTGTGGTCTTTGAGTTACCACCACTAAAACCCTATTGATTTGTTCCTCTATTGTACGTTTCACTTGGTCATTCATTCTCTTCTCAATGTCACGCATTTTCTTGTCAACATACTCTTGAGTCTCTTGCATCCCATATCCTTGAGTTTGATTTTGAGGGTAAGCTTGATTTGGTATTGGAGCATATGCTTGATTGGGAATAAATGGAAGGGGTTGATTAAAACCTTGTTGTGGTGGATAAAAGGTATTAGCTTGAGGTTGAAATTGATTGGGTGCTTTGTAATTATTGCCTTGGTATGGTTGTTTTTGCCCTTGATTCCTTGCTAAAATTTGAGGAGGATTTTGTGGAATTTGGGTGGGTGGTTGGGGTGGAAAGCCGGGTGGAGTAAGGTAATTTTGGGATTTGTAAGAAAGGTTATTTGGATTGATGTTAGGCTTGAAGTGTTCACGGTGTTCCTCTTGGTAAGCATAGCATTCCCCTTGATACCCTTGCACCTTGTCACATTGTTCATAAGAGTGGGGACCTCCACAAGTAACACAAGAAATGGTGATGGCATTCACATTGTTTGAGGAATTGTTCAATGTCATGCTCTTAAAAGTTTGAAGCATGTCTTGTTGTGCTTGCAAATGCCTCTCACTTTCTCTATCCATCCTTTGAAAAATAGCTTCTTGAAACTTGAGGAGTTGGTTGTCAAAAGGGATTTGAGAAGTGTTTTGGATAACATGAACTCTTTCTTCAAATGGATCGTTTGTTTGAACCATTGCCTTAGTCTCAATAATGGTCAAAGCCTCATGGTATGTCTTGAAATGAATACTCCCTCCCGCGGAAGCATTTAGTGAATCTTGGTGGTGAGGTTTAAGGCCATTATAGAAGGTATTGATTTGGGTTAGATCATCCATTCCATGATTAGGGCATCGCCTCAACAACTCACTATACTCTTCCCAAGCATCACCAAAGGATTGACTAGGTTTTTGTGTAAAGCCCATAATCAAATTTCTCAAAGCCATAGTCTTTTGTGGAGGAAAGAATTTGTTCAAAAACTTAGTGGTAAAATCATCCCATGTGGTGATACTATCGGGTGGTTGGGTGTCTAACCAATGCTTAGCACTCCCATCTAAGGAAAATGACACTAACATCAATCTAATGACCTCATGTGGAACCCCATTATGCTTAATGGTGTTGCAAAGTGAAAGGAATCTCTTAAGGTGAGCATGGGGGTCCTCATTTTGTTTTCCAAAGAAAGGTGATGCAGCAACCATATTGATCATAGATGTATGTAGCTCAAATGTGTTAGCGGGAAAGTCGGGAATCTTAATGGCACTAACATATCCATGAACGTTGGATTGCATACGTTCATACAAGGTACGATTATCAACAGCCATGGCTCCTTGTGGTGGTGACAAAGCACGATTCTCGTGATCGGCTTGGTGGACGGTGGTGGTCTTACTCTTTCTCTTTTTCTTCCTTTTCGGAGGAAGAGGTTGTACACCAATCGGTATTTGTGCACGCCCGCGAGTGAGCATGCAACTCAATACGAGGAATGAGAGAGAAGCTCTCGTGTGACTTTGAAAAGAATAAGATTATCCTCTTCGAGTTTCGATATTAAATATCCACAAGAAAGTAACAATATATGTAATACTACTTTGGGTGCAAGACCCTCAATTAAGCTTTCCTTCTTAGAATACTCCCAAGTGAACGGGGGGTTAGGTGGCGCGAAGCACTTAAGTACCTATTGACCCTTAGATGGCATTTTATAGCACATCGCCTTTCTATTCACTTAAATGTTCGTATTCTTTGAATTATTGCTTATTGAGAGTATTTATCTATTCTTGCTTTATTTTGTTTGATCGATACGCGTGTCAAGGACCGGAACGCCCCTCAACACGGTGTATTGCCTCGGCAATACTTATGGAAGATATGTAGATTGATTGTTCTTATACGTATACGTATTTACTTATAATAATATATTGAAAATATTTTTGTATTTATGAGTTTTTAAAGGAAAATACTATATGTACATAAAAACGAGAGAATCCAATAATATATATTTTTGGGTGCAATCTCTTAGGAAAAAGATTGCTTTTTGGATTTTTTAATTTTTTTGGTCAATTCTTTAGGAAAAGAATTGTTTTGTTAATTTTTTAGTTTTTATATATTTTTATATTTTTGATTTTTTATTTGTTTTTGATTTATGATACGTAAAAATAACGTTCACCAAATGAACGGATCCCAAAAGCCAATGAAAACCGTCAATCGATAGTCTCTCGTGTAGTCAAAGAACCGGCAGCGGCGCCATTTGAAATGTGTATAATGCAAGTTCGTTTTCTCAGTTCTTAACTAATAGAAAGTCCAATCAATATCAAATTTATAATTGTTTTTGGTTGTTCAAGCTTGCTTGGTAATCTATTGCTAATTCAAACAAAACTATCTAAAAATGAAAAATATAAACCTACTTATACGTAAAACAAGTTGCAAATTCCAAATTTTATTCAAGTAAAATATAAAAATGCAAAATTTAAAACTATAAGGACTGAAAATGTAATTTCTATGAAATGAAAATGCTTGAAATGTAAATTCTAAAAGTTATAAGGACTAAAAATGTAAAACAGTTAACTATAAGGACTAAACTTGTAAAAACTTAAACAAACTAACCAAATTTAAACAAACTAACAAACTTTACAACTGAAATTTAACAAACTTCCAAATCCAGGGACTGAATTTTGCAAATACCACAAATTTAGGAAGATTAGCTAGGTTTAGAAACAGTTTAAACTTCTAGGGACTAAAATGCAATAAAACCAAAGTTTCAACTAAAAACGGGCAACAAGAAAGATTAAGCTCGTTTGAGCTTATTTCTCAACCAAATAAGCTGAAACAACTTGCAAACAACTTCAAATCCAATTTAAGAAACGTGTGTTCAAGGAAATAAGCTAAAAATCCAAAATAAGCAATTGAGTGCTTATTAATAAGCACAAAATAAGCTACAGCTTATTTCAATCAGTCACAACCTGATTTTTGTGACAATTCTGATTAAGCACTTGATTACAAGAACGGGAAATCAAATTAGAGCCATTTTCATCCAGTAATAAGCTAGATATTTGAAATAAGCTAAAATGAGCTTATGTTGACCAAACGTTGACCGATTTTTGTGAAAAAACTCAAAATTTCAAAAACTCATATTCAATACTATCTAAACAGGATTGTGAAAGAAAATTACAAGTTTTATGAAGAGGATTAAGAGAACTAAGAAATCAGAATGCACTTTATCACAGAGAATGGAAAATGCTCAGGCTTGAGCTAATAAGCTGTTTTCTAGCTTAATCCTGAATACTGTAGATTTTCCTCTTAAAGTCTAAAAGTTTATGTTATAAGCTATAACTAGAAACTGGATTGAGCAAATTTCATCAAGTAATGAAGGAGAAACAATCAATTGAAATTGGCAAGTTTTGAAATAAAAGCTGATAACAAGTATGACCCAAACTATTTCTATGCCAATTGCCTGTTTGACTGTTATTATGACTTGTAAATGACTTAAAACCAACTGATATCAACTAAAGACTGGAAACAAACTACTAAACACCAATTTCTAACACTTGAAGATCACTTGAAAACTAGTCCCAAACACACCTTTATCTGGTTTAATCAAACTTTTACAAAGACTTATTGAGTAATGGTTAAGACTGATACAAAAGCTTTAACAGATTAGATTCAAGGGACAAAATGAAGTGTATACAAGCTAAGAACAAGCAATAACAAAGGCTAGAGCAGTAAGTAGCTATGAGGCTAAAAAGTTACTGAAAATCAGCTAGAAACTAGAAAGCTTAACACAAATGCACAAGATCAAACTGCAAAACACTAGAATCAATCAATCAACAACTTCTTAACAAGTAAAATCAGGCAGCCATCAACATTACACTAGAGAATTGAGAATGCAGTTTGACTGTTTAGAGGAACATAAAACAAGAGCTTTGAAACCTAATGTAGAGGTCCTTTGGGAAGAAGAGGAGCGCTGAGCTCTCTTGCCCTAGTGATACCACCACCTATCACTAGTAATCAACTCAAATCAATCATCAAATCAGCTACAAATCATCAAAATGCCATGAATTCTTCAAGAACAATGGAAATGTTGGAATTCTGATCAAACAGCAACAATACTTCAACAATGTCAGTTATGATCTTTGGTTGATCATAACAAACATCTAACAGCAACAATGGAATCACACAATAGCAGGAAAGTAGCAGGAATTGAAGAACAGAATTTGGCGGGAAACTTGAATTTGAAATTTATTTGATGAATTCAGTTACAAATGTTTGTTACAAACTACTAACTAACTAACTGACTCAAGAGTTTGTCAGGCTCTTGAGTAGTTAGGTGAAAAGGAGGGAAAAAGGGAAAGGAGAATTTAAGAACTATGTGTTTACAAATTTAAGCTACCCACTGAAATGAGATACATCCTAGCTATTTATAGGCAAGATAGGAGATTCTGTTGGAGTTTGTGACGTGTTCAGGCCAATCATAGCTTGACACGTGGAGGAATTCTGCAAATCCACTTTGAAGGTGATGAACACATTTTGGGTGTTTTTGATTCAATGGATAATATGTTAAATAGATTGCACCGTTGAATTCGTCTTTCAAAATTGAGTAACTTTGGTGTTTTGATCTTTTCTTGAAACGGCTTCAATCAAAATCCCGTTCCTGGTAAATATTTTTGTTGAAGGAGAAGGACACGTGGCGGCCTTTGATTGGTTTAAAACATTGCACATGGATCACACTGTAGAGATATGGTATTAATTGTGACGGCTGTGAGTGGATATTTATTACTTGATCCGTGTGAGCTCTTTCCTTGTTTCTGATTGGTTTATAGCTTTTCACTTGGATTCAACTTTGCAAAACTTTCCAAACTTGGCAAAATAAGCCCTTGTACTTGGCAGATTCCCATTTCAAGCTAATATCTTCATTCCTTTGACATTTTTGGTCCTTTAACTTCCAAAACTTGTATAAAATGACCCTTTGACTGAGTTGACTTGATAGTTTGACCAGATTTGACTTGAATCTTGACTTTTCATAATTTGCACTTTAAGTCCTCCATCTTTCACAACTTGTCAAGATAGGTCCTTGAACTTCAAAGTCTTGTCACTTTTGATCCTCTTTTGTCTTTTTTATCCATTTGAGCTTGGTTTTTCCTTGTTTGCTTGAAATTGTATCCTTTTACCTACATAAGATCACACAAACACAAACATACCACATAACACTGCTTTTTACAAGATAAATGGGTATTTTGCTTCATGTTTTAGGGTTATTTGTTGATAAAAGGATATGAGTTTAAGCTCATATCACAAGCCTATAAGGAGTACAACCAATTGGTGTTTTAAAAGTCGTCCTAAATGCCCACAAAGCATCATCAAGCTTATCCGACCAAGAAGCTCGATGTTCTCCCACCGTTCTCTCTAAAATTCTCTTCAAACCACGATTTGTGACCTCGGTTTGACCATTTGTTTGAGGGTGATACGCGGTAGAAAGTCTATGATTAACTCCTAATACAAGGCTTTTGACACCCCATATAAAAATATTAATTAAAAGTTCGTTGTGTTGGTCTCTTCGAATTGAAAAACTAATAGTTTAATGTGTGACTCAGTTGAACTTTGGTAGAACAAAGATGTGTCGTTGTAGTTTTGAAAATAAAAGGTGCAGAACAATTAAAGTCAAGGTGCAATTAAAATGAATCTAAGTCTGATTAAAATAAAGTACAAGTATTAAAAAGCAAGACTAAACTTAAAGGGCAATAAAGTAAATAACACAAACTTAAATCTAACTAAGGCAAACTTAAAACGCAACTAAAAACTAAAACTTGAACTAAGGCAAATAAACTTAAAGTGCAACTAAGTAAAAAGGCGGGAAAAATTAAGCTTAAAATGAAAAGGCAGAAAACTAAAAACTAAGATTCCCCTATCCGGAATAAACTCCTATTCGGAATAAATGCTATTCGGAATATCTGTCCCTATTCGGAAAGAGCCCTATTCGGAATACTTGTCTACTCGGAAAAAATGACCCTATGCGGAATGTGCCTCCTATTCGGAATAATATCTCTATTCGGAATATCTGTCCCTATTCGGAATAAAGTCCTATTCGGAAAAAGGTGCCTATTCGGAAAGTCCAGTCTATTCGGAAAGAAGTGCGTGTTCGGAATAACCAGTCCTATGCGGAAAGTTATCCCTATTCGGAATAACTTCCTATGCGGAAACTTTGGCCTATTCGGAAAATTACTCTTACTCGGAATAAATAATATTCCGCATAAGCCTAATTGCCAAATCCTTACTCGGAATAAATAATATTCCGCATAGACCACAAACTGGCAACACCTCTATTCGGAATAACCTGGGCTCGAGTCTGGGAAATATCAGAAACAGTGAAACGAAGAACAAGGAAAAGAGATAGCACGAATTAAATAAAAACTTAACCAAATCAACAAAAAGATTAAACCAAACTAATAACAAAACATCTAATAAACATAAACAATCATTCCAAAACAACAAATCAAACAATAAAGATCAAAATAATCAAAACCCACTTAAATCAAATCAACAAAAATAAAGAACTTGAACATAAACCAATCAACACAAAGATTAAGAAAGGAAGAATGAGATTAACAAGATAAAGATAAAGCTTGACAAGAATTAAAAAGAAAAACTTACTTGAATTAAATGGTAATTAAGGTGCAAGACAAGGTAATTAAATGACAAGTATTTAAATTGACAAGGTAATTAAAGGTGGAAGGACTAATTGTCACTATTAGCCAACAAAATGAAAAGTAATTAACTAAGGGCTATATATAGGGGATTAGGGAGGAGGTTAGAGGAAGCTTCCTCCTCTCCTTACTTTCTTCCTTAATTGCATGCTTAGGTCCCTCCTCTTCTTTAATCTTTTTGTTAATTGCGCCATTAGTCCTTAAGCCTTCAAATCTTCTTTAATCTTGGACTTTAACGACTTTTGGCTCGGGATTTCTTTGGGCTCGTCTTTTAATTCTTCAATAAATAAGACTTGAGTTCCTCGGCTTTAAGTGAACTTCCGTCTTTTGACTCTTTCTTCGATAAATCTTCAGAATTGGTCTTGGACTTCCGTTCTTTTTGCACTCTTGACTTCTTGACTTCGTCTTTTCATCTTTTTCTTCAATAAAAGTCCGTAAATGCCCGTGAATTCCCGTGTTTTCTCCACTTTTCACCTTTTCGTCCTAAATCACAACAAAAACACAAACAACGCATAATTCCGACATAAAAGACATAAAATACACGTTTTGGTCCGGTTATTACTGTAATTAAGTGGTAGAAAAGATGGGTGTTTTCACACCTATCAAATCCCCTACACTTGACCATTGCAATGTCCTCATGCAATGCATTAGTTACAAAGCACGTTTACACTTTTCATCATAATCAATCCACGTTGGCCTTTATTAAAGGGATAGAAAATTATAAAAAATGCAAAGCAAAGAAATTAAAAAGCATACCTTGGGTTTTGGAAATGTCATGAATAATCATCATCCTCAACTTTTCACTTTCTCCAAACCAAGCTTAAAAATGAGATCATTGTTATTATAAGTTAGTAGACTAACACGAACTCATGTGGGCCGATTATTCACTTAGACTCCCTTATTCCTACGGGTATCTCTTATATTTTATTGTTTGTCTTGAATGATCACGAGGATGCATTGTTTGACTTATTTCGATAATTATTTAGTCTGAAAATAAAGTGCACGATTTAATCAATAGTTAGCTAAAGGACCAAATCTTTTAAAACTGCTTCTCGGGATATCAAAAAGTTCATATCTTGGCATAACTTGGTTCGCGATATGAGACCTTTCTCGGGCCGATATTTGGCAGCGACTTCATACTTCAAATCTTGAGAGACGTTCATGAAATAATGGTCTTCTCTTCATAATTGGAATTTCTTCACTTGGAATTTTTGAGAGATTCTTCATATATGGACCACGACTTCTTCATTTTTCTCCAATCTTTATTTTGGATTTTGATATACAACGATCCGCCTCCTTCATTGACTTGGATCTATTTATCCTCATACCTTGTTAGGGTCTTTTCGGATACACTTCTCCATGACTTTTTGGGAGTTTTTGCTTTTCGTCGTGTGTCTCGATCCTTCATATTGATTTTCGATAAATGATTCTTCACATCACTTTTGGATCTTTAGCAACAAAACATAGCCCTCATGCCTTGTTAGGGCCTTTTCGGACTCGCCAATCTTCGCGCCCCGCTTCATAAGTTATGCCTTGGCTATGAACTCTCGTCATTACCGAGCAACTTTTAAACGATCTGGGGCTAGAAGCTAAGTAACTTTTCAAATCGTACAACCTTATTTATTAGAAGATAAATTTATTAGCAAGCGATGGGAGAATAGGCTCATAATTAACTCACATAAATTCACGAAAGAATACCGAACTTATAATTGGCTCTATCATCTCTCGTTCTCCACAGTTTAAAATCTCAAGTAATGAGACTCGTGGATGCTTAGCCTATTAAATCAGAGTTTTGGGTTTTCGAGTCGCCTATAGGATCTTGCAAATTCTTAGACTTTTTCAAGTTTAGAAATCGCATCTTAAAGTTCCCTTGATAAACGACTCTCTAGGATCATTTATAGGAACTTGCGAAAAGTTCTAGTTCTTAACCCGTGCGAGTTAAGACTTTCGCGTTTTATAGCTCCCTATATAAAAGCCTAGCAAAACTTGACTTAAACATGTTAAGGATACTAGCTTAGAGTAACTCGGGTTGAGTCAAAAGATTCACAACGTTTGAAAATTAAAACCACTTATTAAACATTTATTTTAGCAAAGAAAGAAAATAACTATACAAAGGGAAAAACTAATAGGCCAAAATAGATCAAAAATTTTGAAAAATGTCGAAAAATTGATTTTCCGGTTAAAATGAGGACAAATACAAGGAAAAGACCACTTAACTTCGATAGAAGTCCCCCCTACACTTAAGATAAACATTGTCCTCAATGTTTAAGCATATGGGAGTAAACTCCCCTACACTTAGGACATTGTGCACGTTGTTTAAATCTCGCTAAGGAAAAGACAACTAAAGAGATTCCTATTTTAATATTGAGAAAATATAAAATAGTGAATCAAAAAGAGTTTAGGATAGAACCGGGAAGAAGTAGAACACGGAATCACGGGTCGTCAAGAATCATCAAGAGCGGATCATTGAAGCTCGAATCCCTGATTAAGAAGTGAGGAGAGGAAATAGCAATCCAAAGGGGTCCCCCCTACACTTATGGTAAAGAAAGCGAAAAGATAGATGCATGGGTTGCCTCCCAAGAAGCGCTTAGTTTTTGTTTACCGAGTCGTGAGCCTGACTCGACCTTGATCATCAACGGAAGAAGCATGCAACATATCCACCAGGATCGAAAACATAGTTTTCATCCATCAATAAGCAAGAGCTTAAGGCGAACAAGGCAAGCCAAAAGAGAAGTGGCAAGGTTCCCTTAAGCAGTGATGGAGCACGGTAGAAGCAAGGATGAAGTGGTGCAAGCATGTCTTCAATGGTTCCAAAGATTTTTCCTTTTATTTCATCAGGTGGATACTGAGATGGCTTAAAGACATCAATACCGGGATCGAACACCGTTTCCTTCAGGGGAAAATAGCACTCCGGCTCAGCCGAGTGTGAAGAAGATCCACAAAGAAGCACAACCTCGTCCTCAGAAGTGGGACAAAGAGGTGTTAAATCATACGTGCAACGGATTTTGGTGTCAACCGGTTTCTTCTCCTTTGACAAAATACTCTTCAAATCCAAAGTAGGATCAAGGCGATAATCTTCAAAGTCTAAAGGAGGAGCATCACTCTCATGCGGGAAGTATGTATTGAGAAACATAGAGAAGTCTTCCTCGAATGAGTAATCGTCCAAAGTAGGATCGAGTGATGGCGGAGCATCTTCATCATGTGAAGAATCGCTCGAAAGAGTATCGGCCTCATCAAAATCATCGAATGTGGGCAGCTCGGGATACTCAGAAGTACAATCAAAATCATCCGAATCTGAGCTAGAATCATCATCATCATAAGCATCAAAGACCGGTGGTGAATTATAAATGGGAGAAGCTTCCAATTTGGGGCGAGAATCATCCACATCATCTTTAAAAAGTGGATTATCAATGCAAGAGTCGAATAGAGGATTGTCGTAGATGACAAAGTCATCGAGCACATTAATCATATTGACTGATTCTCGTCCAAAAGATTTGCCTGTAAGCTGCCTCATTTTGAAAATTTGTGAATCTTTCCCGACTCTTAATATTAACTCACCTTCGGCTACATCCACTAAAGCACGTCCGGATCTCAAAAATGGTCGACCAAGTATTAAAGGAATACGAGGGTCCATTTCATAATCAACTACGACAAGATCGACCGGGAAAGTAAATGCGCCAACTTTAATAAACACGTCTTCGGCTATACCGACAGGGTAAGCGAGAGTGCGATTTGCAAGTTCAAGAGTCATCTTTGTTGGAATGAGGTCGGGTAAAGATAGTGTTTTCCAAACACTCAGTGGCATAAGATTAATACTAGCCCCGAGATCGGCAAGGGCAGTAAATTCTTCAGTTTTGTTGAACACGCAAGGCAACACAAAACGACCGGGATCTCCAAGCTTTTCCGGATGTTCTTTAAGAATAACTGCAGAGCAGTTTTCATTTAATCGTGTGTTGGCGAGTTCAAGCAGCTTCTCCTTCTTGTTAAGCAATTCCTTAAATGCTTTAACAAATTTGGGCATGTGGACAAGTGCTTCAAGGAAACTAATGCTGAATCCCATTTGAGAAATCATATTGATATATTTGGTTATTTGCGAGTCCTCCTTTGTCAGATCATTGGTCTTGCCTATACGAGAAGGGTATGGGATTCTAGGTTGATAAGGGTTAGGTGAAGGTGTAGGTGGTGAAGGTTGTGATGTTGAAGGGTCCTTCCGAGATACATCGTCATGACGAGGTGGAGACGGTAATGGTGCACTATTACTAGGTGTAGGAGGAGTAGGGATACATGGTGGTGGAGGAGGTGTAGATGATGGTGGTGGGGTAGGTGGATTGACAATGGTAATTCCACTACGCGTAGTTATAGCACTCACATTAGCTCGCGGATTAGTGACGGTGTTTGAAGGTAGAGAACCCGAAGAAGAAGAAGGTTGAGCTTCGGGCAAGAAACTAGCCAACAGATTCTTCAATTCAGTTGTTTGAGTAATGAAAGAGGATTGAAGGTTATCACGAACCTCGGTTCTGATGTCATTACCTTGCTTCAAGATATCTCCTTTCAAATTGATTATTTGGCTCTGTAGATTCTTGATTTGCTCACCTTGAGTTCTCATGATTGTGTCAACATCGGGATTAATGGGTGGGTGTTGTTGGGTGGGTGGTTGATAAGGGTGAGAAGCTCTTGGTGGGATTTGGTTGCTTCTATTGTAGTTGTTGGCGGGGTTTTGGTTTTGAGGAGAAAAACCGGGTGAAATGTAATTGTTTGAACAGTAGCTCAGCAGATTTCTATCCCCTTGTTGTCTAGCTTGGTAATTTTCCGGTGAATAATTACCGTAAGCTGCATACACATTTTCCGGATTTCCTTGTGTCGAAGGACAATCGGTGTATGAGTGAGGACCGCCACATGTTTCACAAGGATTAGCAACTGCTTTAACTTGTTGTTGTTGTTGGTTTGAAGCGAGAAGCGTAATACTTTTGCCCAAAAAGCAACGTGTCTCTCACAGAAAACTGTTGATCTTTACGAAAAGAGCCGGCAGCGGCGCCATTTAATACAAGGCTTTTGACACCCCGTTTAAAAATATTAATTAAAAGTTCGTTGTGTTGGTCTCTTCGAATTGAAAAACTAATAGTTTAATGTGTGACTCAGTTGAACTTTGGTAGAACAAAGATGTGTCGTTGTAGTTTTGAAAATAACAGGTGCAGAACAATTAAAGTAAAGGTGCAATTAAAATGAATCTAAGTCTGATTAAAATAAAGTACAAGTATTAAAAAGCAAGACTAAACTTAAAGGTCAATAAAGTAAATAACGCAAACTTAAATCTAACTAAGGCAAACTTAAAACGCAACTAAAAACTAAAAGTTATCCCTATTCGGAATAACCAGTCCTATGCGGAAAGTTATCCCTATTCGGAATAACTTCCTATGCGGAAACTTTGGCCTATTCGGAAAATTACTCTTACTCGGAATAAATAATATTCCGCATAAGCCTAATTGCCAAATCCTTACTCGGAATAAATAATATTCCGCATAGACCACAAACTGGCAACACCTCTATTCGGAATAACCTGGGCTCGAGTCTGGGAAATATCAGAAACAGTGAAACGAAGAACAAGGAAAAGAGATAGCACGAATTAAATAAAAACTTAACCAAATCAACAAAAAGATTAAACCAAACTAATAACAAAACATCTAATAAACATAAACAATCATTCCAAAACAACAAATCAAACAATAAAGATCAAAATAATCAAAACCCACTTAAATCAAATCAACAAAAATAAAGAACTTGAACATAAACCAATCAACACAAAGATTAAGAAAGGAAGAATGAGATTAACAAGATAAAGATAAAGCTTGACAAGAATTAAAAAGAAAAACTTACTTGAATTAAATGGTAATTAAGGTGCAAGACAAGGTAATTAAATGACAAGTATTTAAATTGACAAGGTAATTAAAGGTGGAAGGACTAATTGTCACTATTAGCCAACAAAATGAAAAGTAATTAACTAAGGGCTATATATAGGGGATTAGGGAGGAGGTTAGAGGAAGCTTCCTCCTCTCCTTACTTTCTTCCTTAATTGCATGCTTAGGTCCCTCCTCTTCTTTAATCTTTTTGTTAATTGCGCCATTAGTCCTTAAGCCTTCAAATCTTCTTTAATCTTGGACTTTAACGACTTTTGGCTCGGGATTTCTTTGGGCTCGTCTTTTAATTCTTCAATAAATAAGACTTGAGTTCCTCGGCTTTAAGTGAACTTCCGTCTTTTGACTCTTTCTTCGATAAATCTTCAGAATTGGTCTTGGACTTCTGTTCTTTTTGCACTCTTGACTTCTTGACTTCGTCTTTTCATCTTTTTCTTCAATAAAAGTCCGTAAATGCCCGTGAATTCCCGTGTTTTCTCCACTTTTCACCTTTTCGTCCTAAATCACAACAAAAACACAAACAACGCATAATTCCGACATAAAAGACATAAAATACACGTTTTGGTCCGGTTATTACTGTAATTAAGTGGTAGAAAAGATGGGTGTTTTCACACCTATCAACTCCATATTTCTTCATCACTCTCGTGAATTGATCATTACAAATATGCGTACCACGATCACTTATGATGGCCCGAGGTACACCAAATCTAGCAAACAATTGTTTCAAAAACTTCACAACAACTCTAGCATCATTGGTAGGTAAAGCTTTAGCCTCCACCCATTTTGACACATAATCCACCGCCACAAGTATATACTTGTTTCCCTTAGAGGATGGAAAAGGTCCCATGAAATCAATGCCCCATACATCAAATATCTCACACTCTTGAATAAAATTTTGTGGCATCTCATCACGTTGCGTAATTTTTCCTTGTCTTTGACACACATCACAAATTTTTACCATTTCATGAGCATCTTTGTAAATGTAAGGCCAATAGTAACCCGAATCAAAGACTTTCTTGGCGGTATAGTTGGGCCCAAAATGTCAAACCGTAGGTCCTTTATGATACGCTTTTAAGATCTTAAATGCCTCGGGCCCATCTACACACCGTCTAATGATTTGGTCCGTACATTGCCTAAAAAGATAAGGATCATCCCAAAAGTAGTACTTAACTTCCTTAAGAAACTACTTCTTTTGTTGATAAGTAAGACCCTCAAAAAGCACATTGCCCACAAGATAGTTTGCGATATCCGCAAACCAAGGAGTGACATCCTCTTGGGAAGAGATAGACATGAGCTCCTCTAATGGAAAGGATTCATTGATTTCTTGATGTGGTAAATCTCCTTGAAAAGGATGCTCAAGTCTACTCAAGTGATCCGCCGCTAAATTCTCGGCCCCTTTCTTATCACGAATTTCTATCTTAAACTCTTAAAGCAACAAAACCCATCTCAAAAGCCTAGGCTTAGCATCTTGTTTTGTCATAAGATACTTGAGAGCAGAATGATCCGTATACACTATGGTTTTGGAGAGCACAATGTATGGTCTAAACTTCTCAAAAGCATATACTATAGCAAGCAACTCTTTTTCCGTGGTAGTGTAATGAAGTTGTGCACCGGTCATGGTTTTATTCGCATAATGTATAGGTTGAAAATGCTTATTAACTCTTTGTCCTAAAACGGCCCCCACCACATAATCACTAGCGTCACACATAAGCTCAAAAGGTAATTCCCAATTTGGAGAAACCAAAACGGGAGCCTTAGTCAATTTCTCCTTAAGAGTCTCAAAAGAATCCAAACAATCTTGGTTAAAAATGAAAGGAGCCTCTTTCTCCAAGAGGTGAGTCATCAGTCTAGCTATCTTAGAAAAATCTTGTATAAAGCGCCTATAAAATGCCACATGACCTAAGAAACTCCTCACACCTTTAACCGAGGTGGGTGGGGGAAGCTTAGCAATCACATCAATTTTAGCTCGATCCACTTCTAATCCCTTATTGGATATTTTGTGTCCTAAAACAATTCCCTCTTTCACCATAAAGTGACATTTCTCCCAATTAAGCACTAAACGTGTTTCCTCACAACGCTTAAGCATTCTCTCAAGATTGGTGAGACATGAGGTAAATCAATTTCCAAAGACGGAAAAATCATCCATAAAAACCTCCATGGTTTGCTCTATCATGTCATGGAAAATCGCCATCATGCACCTTTGAAACGTCCCCGGTTCATTAAATAAGCCAAAAGGCATCCTCTTGTAAGCAAATGTACCGTAGGGACTAGTGAATGTGGTCTTTTCTTGATCCTTAGGGTCAATGGGTATTTGGAAATAACCCGAAAAGCCATCAAGAAAGCAATAGTACTCATTTCCCGCTAAGCGTTCAAGCATTTGATCCATAAAAGGAAGTGGAAAATGGTCTTTCCTAGTCGCCTCATTGAGTTTTCTATAATCAATACAAACTCTCCAACCGGTCACAAGTCTCGTGGGAATAAGCTCATTGTTCTCATTAGGCACCACGGTGATTCCACCCTTCTTTGGAACACAATGAACCGGGCTAACCCATGGAGAGTCGGAAATGGGGTAAATCATACCCGCATCTAAGAGTTTAATCACTTCTTTCTTAATAACCTCATGGATTTTTGGGTTAACTCTCCTTTGATTTTGAATGGCGGGTTTATAATCATCCTCCATAAGGATTTTGTGTGTACAAAAATGTGGATCAATTCCCCTTATGTCGGATATTTTCCATGCTAAGGCTTTCTTGTGTTTCTTACGGACTTCAATAAGTTGCTCCTTCTCATCCTCTTTCAACTCTTTAGCAATGATCACAGGTAATTGGTCTTTGCCCTCTAAGAAAGCATACTCTAAGTGGGATGGAAGGTCCTTAAGTTCAATAGGAGGTGGACTCTCTATGGAAGGTTTTACTATGGAAGGTTCCTCAATGGTAACTTCTTGTGGAATAGGGTCCTCATTGAGAAACTTTTAGATTGTAAGAATATCTTCTTCCCAATTAATGGGAGAATCATCATCACCAAGAAAGTTTGACTCAAATTCCTCCAAGAGGAAATCACTCTCTCCAAAAGGTGTTAAGGAGGGAGCAATTGATGCCACGATTTCAACATGGGGCATCTCATCACTAGTACTCTTACAAGCATCATGAAAATGTTCATCACACACCTCATCTAGCACATCAACAATGTTAATAGTCTCACAAGGTCTAGACTCCTTAACCTCTTTCCTATCACAAACTTTCCCTAACTTAAACACCACTCTCTCATCTTCTACTCTCATAATTAGTTCTCCTTCCGCCACATCTATCAAAGTACGACCCGTTCTCAAAAACGGTCTACCAACAATCAAAGGCACTCTAGGATCCATGTCATAATCAACCACTACAAAGTCGACCGGAAACGTAAACTTATCCACACCTACAAACACATCCTCCGCTATACCTACAGGGTAAGCTATGGTTCGGTTGGCTAGTTCAAGAGTCATCCTAGTGGGAGTGAGCTCGGGAAGAGAGAGTTTTTTCCAAACCGATAAAGGCATGCGGTTTATGCTTGCCCCAAGATCCGCCAAAGCCATGCAATTTTCAACACCGGGAAAATTACAAGGTATCAAGAAGCGCCCCGGATTTCCAAGTTTTGTTGGTAAGGTTTTAAGTAGCACGGCGGAACAATTTTCATTAAGGGATGTGTTGGGCAAATCAACCAATTTTTCTTTGTTGGAGAGTAAATCCTTGAACATCTTAGCAAACTTTGGCATATAAGCAAGAGCTTCCGCAAAGGATATATTGATGTTGAGTTGCTTGAACATCCTTAAGAAATTGGAGACTTGGATGTCATCCTTTTTCTTTAACTTGTCCTTTTTCAACCTTGAAGGATATGGAAGAGTAGGTTTTGGTGTAGGTGGAATAGGTGTTGTAGTGGAAGATTTGTCTTTGTTAGCTTCTTCATGGGGAAGTGTGGAAGGTAGAGGAGAAGTATGAACGGTTTGAGAAGGTGTGTTTGAGTGAATGGGAGTATTTTGAGGTGGTGAAGTAGAGGTAGAAGGCTTGTCACAAGTAGGAGCACAAGTAGGTTGAACAATAGTAGGTTTAGGAAGTGAAGGATCCTTTGTTGACTTTCCACTTCTTGTTGTAATAGCATTGACATTTGCCCTTGGATTTGTTTGTGTGTTGGAAGGTAAAGCCCCTTGTGGTCTTTGATTATACATAATTTGGTTTTGGAGAAGAGCAAATTTCTTGTTATTTTCCTCTTGATTATCTCTCAATTGTTTCTCAAAAGAAGTGAACTTTTGAAGCATCAAATATATGGGGTTAGGTTGCACATTTCCTTGATAAAAACCTTGTTGTGGGAAAGATTGAGGTGGTGGATTAAACCCTTGGTTTGGTGGATAGAAGTTATTTCCTTGAGGTTGAAAATGATTGGGTGCCTTGTAGTTATTTCCTTGGTAAGGTGGTCTTTGCCCTTGATTTCTTTGTAAAAGTTGAGGAGGATTTTGTTGAATTTGGGTGGGTGGTTGGGGTGGGAATCTCGGTGGAGTAAGGTAGTTTTGGGACTTGTAAGAAAGGTTATTTGGATTGATATTTGGCTTGAAGTGTTCACGATGTTCCTCTTGGTAAGAATAGCATTCCCCTTGATAAACTTGCACCTTATCACATTGTTCATAAGAATGGGGACCTCCACAAGTTACACAAGAAAGAGTAATGGCATTCACATTATTTGAAGAATTGTTCAATGAAGCAGTCTTAAGGGCTTGAACTATCTCTTGAGTCATTTCTTGTTGTCCTTGTTCGAATTGTTGAAGGATCTCTTGGTGATATTTAAGGAATTGGTTATCACAAGGTGTTTGAGAAGTGTTTTGGATAACGTGAACCCTTTCTTAAAATTGATTGTTTGTTTGAACCATTGCTTTAGTCTCAATGATGTCCAAGGCCTCTTGCACAGATTTAAGAAGAATATTCCCTCCCGCAGAAGCATTGAGTGAATCTTGGTGGTGAGGTTTAAGGCCATCATAGAAGGTATTGATTTGGTGAACGTCATCCAATCCATGGTTAGGGCATCGCCTCAATAACTCTCTATACTCTTCCCAAGCATCACTAAAGGATTGACTAGGTTTTTGTTGAAAGCCTATAATTAAGGTCCTCAAGGCCATGGTCTTAGATGGAGGAAAGAACTTGTTCAAAAACTTAGTGGTAAAACCATCCCATGTGGTGATACTATCGGGTGGTTGAGTGTCTAACCAATGCTTAGCTTGTCCCTCAAGTGAAAATGACACTAACATCAACTTAATAGCATCATGTGGAACTCCATTGTGCTTAATGGTATTGCAAAGAGAAAGGAATCTCTTAAGGTGATCATGAGGATCATCATTCTTGTTACCATAGAAAGGTGATTGTGAAACCATAGTAATCATAGACGTTTTTAGCTCAAATGTATTTGTGGGAATGTCGGGAATCCTAATAGCACTAGCATATCCATTAACATTGGTTTGCATACGTTCCATCAAAGAACGATTATCAACAGCCATGGCTTCTTGTGGTGGAGGAGTCAAAGCACGATTCTCGTGATCGGCTTGATGGACGGTGGTGGTCTTACTCTTTCTCTTTTTCTTCCTTTTCGGAGGAAGAGGTTGTACACCAATCGGTATTTGTGCACGCCCGCGAGTGAGCATGCAACTCAATACGAGGAATGAGAGAGAAGCTCTCGTGTGACTTTGAATAGAAAAGGATTATCCTCTTCGAGTTTCAATATTAAATATCCACAAGAAAATAACAATATATGTATGTACTACTTGGGTGCAAGACCCTCAATGAAGCCTTCCTTCTTAGAATACTCACAAGTGAACGGGGGGTTAGGTGGCGCGAAGCACTTAAGTACCTATTGACCCTTAGATGGCATTTTATAGCACATCGCCTTTCTATTCAGTTAATTGTTTGTATTCTTCGAATTGTTGCTTATTGGAAGTATTTATCTATTCTTGCTTTATTTTGTTCGATCGATACGCGTGTCAAGGACCGGAACGCCCCTCAACACGGTGTATTGCCTTGGCAATACTTATGGAGAATATGTAGATTGGTTGTTCTTATACGTATACGTATTTACTTATAATAATATATGGAAAATATTTTTGTATTTATGATTTTTTAAGAGAAAATACTATATGTACATAAAAACCGAGAGAATCCAATAATATATATTTTTGGGTGCAATCTCTTAGGAAAAAGATTGCTTTTTGGATTTTTTAATTTGTTTGGTCAATTCTTTAGGAAAAGAATTGTTTTGTTAATTTTTTAGTTTTTATATATTTTTATATTTTTGATTTTTGATTTGTTTTTGATCTATGATACGTAAAAAAAACGTTCACAAGGTGAACGGATCCCAAAAGCCAATGAAAACCGTCAATCGATAGTCTCTCGTAAAGTCAAAGAACCGGCAGCGGCGCCATTTGAAATTGTGTATAATGCAGTTCGTTTTTCTCAGTTCTCGCTAATTGAAAGTCCTAACAATATCAGGTTTTTAACTGTTTTTGGTTGTTAATATTTTTTTGGATATTCTATTTGCTAATTCAAACAATGACTTGCAAAATTGAAAAATATTACCTACTTATATGTAAAACATCGTGCAATTACCAAGTTTTTATTCAAGTAAAACTCAAAATGTAAATTTTACAACTAAGAGGACTGAAAATGTTAATTCTATGAAAATTAAATGCTCAAAGTGTAAATCTAACAAGTACAAGGACTGAAATGGTAAAACAGTTAACCAAAAGGATCAAAAATGTAAACAATGTAACAAACTAACCAATTTGTAACAAATTCCAAAACGACTAACTGAATTTTAACAAAAATCAAACTTTAAGGACCTAATTAGTGCAAACCCTAAAAATTATCAAGTTTAGCCAAAATTTAACCCAGTTTAATTCATCAAGGACTAAGTTGCAATTTTGAAAATTTTTTAAGCCAAAACGGGTTTCAAGAACAATTAAGCTCGTTTGAGCTTATTTCTCAACCAAAACTAATCAAACCAATTGCAAAATGCTTAAAATTTAAAATAAGCTAGACCTGTAAGAGAAAACTTTCTGAAAATGTCTAATAAGCTGATAAGCACTTTCTAATAAGCACAAAATAAGCACTAAGAAAATCTAGACATGCACAACTGGATTATTGTACTAAATCTGATTAATGAGCTCAAAACAAGAATGGGAAATCAAGTCTTATCAAAAATCATCAAGAAATAAGCTTGAAAATCGAATTAAGCTGAATTT
This sequence comes from Glebionis coronaria, assembly GCA_025667525.1. NCBI lineage: Eukaryota > Viridiplantae > Streptophyta > Magnoliopsida > Asterales > Asteraceae > Glebionis > Glebionis coronaria. Next base: position 555,348 of record JANFOE010001241.1, on the reverse strand, counting down.
GGCTTATGTTGACCAAGCGTTGACCAAGATTTTTTTCAAAAAGCTGAAAATCTCAAAAATCAACCACCAACACCTACTAAGTGATATTGTAAAAGAAAATTGACAAGTTTGTGAAAAGAATTAAGAGATATGAAAAAGCCGTTTTCATTTACAGAAACTTCATTTTGCTTATGTGTTTAGAATTTTGCTTATTTCTCCTTGATTAATGAATACTGTATCAAATGCTTATGGAATATGAAACTTCATATATTGAACTACAAATGAGAACTGGTTTGGTAAAATTTCATCAAGAATCCAACAAATGCCATGCAATTGAAATTGACAACTTTTCTAAGCAAATCTGACTGAACTATGACCCAAACTTTTTATATGCCAATTGCCTCTTTGACCTTAGACTTGACTTGAAAATGGTTTAAGACCTTTTGTAATGACCTTTTGACTAAAAATGGAACAAGATTAAACAATTTCATTCACTTGATTATCACACACCAAGTAATACCAAACACTACTTAAACTGATCTATATGGAAATTTGTGAAGCCTTTTTAAGTTCCAATCTAAGCTGAGTGAAAAACTATAGCAGACCAAATTCAGTGATCAAAAAGAGATATGAAAAAGCTATAAGCAAGCAATGAAAGCTACTAGAACTCAATTAAGGAAACAAGGCTAAAAATGACTGAATAAGCTATCAACTAGATCAAATATCAATTCAATAAGCAGAAAAGCAACACTTAAGCTAAAAACAAGTCTAAAATCAAACCACAACCAAGCTAAACAAGTTTTATCATACAATCAACAAGGATTTAATCTAGAAATGAAGCATGCATTTGACAATTAAGTGGAATCAAAAATCAGAAGCATTTGCACCTAGTGAAGGAACCTTTGAGCAGTAGAGGAGTGCTGAACTCTCTAGTCTAGTGCTAACCACCACCTTAGTACTAGATTCAACTATCTACAATCAACAATTCAGCTACACATCAACAAGAATCATCAAAATGGCCTGAATTCATCACAAATGCTATGACTTGAACTAAAATCAATCAAACAGCTACAATCTTCCTTGAAAGTCAGTTATGATCAAGATTTGATCATAACAAACTCAATTCAGCAACAATAGTATCAATGGAAGCAGGATATGAACAGTAAATATGATGAGAAGAATTGGCGGGAAAAGTAGAATTTGAATTTTATTAATGGAGATTTGTTACAAAGCTGTTAAAAAGGTTACTAACTAACTAACTAACTAACTCAAGAGTGTGTCAAACTCTTGAGTAGTTTAGCTGAAAAGGAGAAATGATGAAAGGAAAAAGTAAATGTGTGTGTTTTCACACTTACAACTACACTCCAAGAAATGAAGACTAAACAGCTATTTATAGACTTGAGAAGAAGATCAGTTGGGGTTGGTGACGTGTTGGAGCCAATCCCAGCTTTCCACGTGTCATAATTCTGCTGAATTAATTTTGCAGGTATGAACTTGAATTGGGGTTTCTTTGTTGAGTTGATTTTATGTTAATTGATCATGACCAATGGATTCGTCTTGTAATTTTGAGCAATTTTGATGTTTATAACTTTTCATGAAATTGCCTCTAGCTCCAAATCGATCCTGGAAAACTTTGATAGTTTGAAGATGACACGTGTCATAATATGACTGGCTGAAATGGATGCACACGGATCACACTGTTCTGATACGCTCATTTAATGAAGGCGGTTGTAGTGGGTATTTAATGCAAAGATGTGGCAATCCATGTCTACTTAATCCTGGCTTCTCATTGGACAAAAATAAAGCACATGGATCACTCTTGTATAACTTTCCAAAATAGGCAGAAATGACCCTTGAACTTTGGCAGATTGCATTTAAAGGCTAGCAACTTCATTTCTTTGGCATTTTTAGTCCTTCAAACTTCATCCTTGAGCAAAAATGATCCTTTGACTGAGTTGACTTGAATGTTGACCTTGTTTGACTATGATCTTGACTTTTACAATATTTACACTTTGGTCCTTCAACTTTGGCAAATTGTCAAGATAGGTCCTTGCACTTCAAAGTCTTGTCACTTTTGATCCTTCTTTGTCTTTTTCATCAAATTAAGCTTGATTATTCCTTGTTTGCTTGAAAATGCATCCTTTTACCTACACAAGTGTACACAAACACAAACATACCCCATAATACTGTTTTTACAAGATAAATTGATATTTTGCTTCATGTTTTAGGGTTATTTGTTGATAAATTGATATGAGTTTTAGCTCATATCAGGTAGATGTTTTCTTGTTTACTTGACTCCCCACAACCCAACTGGTTGTGGGGGTGCCTTTGTTTCCAAGCAAAACCCTAGAACAAAGATTTCACAAGCCAAAAGGTCTCCAGACCTGTTTCTGATAACTATCAGTGGGAACAAACTTCCCACTGACTATGTTAATTTTCCCACTACTAGGCTAAAAGACAAAAGCCCAGTCAGCAGTCAACATCAGCTTTTCTTGTTTTTGTCTTTAGTGACTGATTTTAAGTTTTTTTTTCATATTTTTCAATTTTTTTATTTTTGTTATTTTATTTTAAGATTTTTCAATTAGTTTAATTTTAATTTACTGTTCAATTGCTATTTTTTAGAATTAATTGCAATTTTAATTATTTTTATTAATCTGCTTTTTGTCTTTTAGTGCAAAACTTTAATATTTTTTAGTTTTAAAAATTTTCTTAGTTTTAGAAAAGTGTTTTAAGATTTTTAGTTTAAAATTTTTTCACTATTCATCTTTTTAAGTATTTTTTAGATTTAATTAGGATTTAATTAAAACTCTTTTGTCTTTTAGTGTAAAAAATTACTTTTTTCAACATTTTGTATTTTTCTACTGTTAAGTAATATAAATTAGGATTTTTCAAAAAGTAATTTTATTTTTTGCGTTATTTAATTATTTTAGTTTAAAAATTGATTTTAGCCTTTTAAAAATAGAAAAATAGTCTTTAATATTTAGGAAAAACAATTTTTAGTCTTTAAATAATATAAGTGAGTTATTGGTTCAATAGAATAATATTTTGGGCTTTCTCTTAATTATATTTAATTTTAGGGCTTTAATTAGCATTTAAAATTGAATATTTAATTAATAAAAGGTTTTAAAATTTATTTATTAAAATTTTATTCTTATTTATATTATTCGAGACTTAGTTTTAAATTTTAATTAATTTTTAGCTTTAATTTTTAATTTTTTCACGTTTTACGTATTTACGTTCGCGTTTTACGTCAATTCGTCGTAGTGTAATCGTAGTCGTAGCTCGTCTTTAATTTTCTCTCTTCTAAACCAAAACGACACTAAACCAAAATTTGATTTTACATATTGGCACTTATTTCACACACCTCCTTCGAGAACGAACCCGTATTTATTCGACTTGTTGGTTTTCCTAAATCGTCGAGTTTAATACTTGCCCATTATACTCTCTTTTTCCTAAAAGATGTGTTTTTACTACTATCAATTTTTGGCTCCGCTGCCGGGGAGGTGTTTATAGTGCCATTATTACTATCGTGTTTGTGTGAGTAATGCGTTTTTACTTTTCATTTTTGGAAAAGCGTATATAAACGTACATACTCATTTTTATTATTTTTCCTTGCTAAAATAGATCAAAAATTTTGAAAAATATCGAAAAATAAAAAATTTCGGTTAAAATGAGGACAAATTCATGGAAAAGCCCACTTAACTTCGATAGAAGTCTCCCCTACACTTAATATAAATATTGTCTTCAATGTTTAAGCATGTGGAAGTAAACTCCCCTACACTTAGGACATTGTGCACATTGCTTAAATTAAGCTAAGGAAGAGACAAATAAAGTGATTACATTTATTCAACTTATTTATATACAAAATTGAATCACAATAGCAAAAACGAATCGAAGAAACCGGGTACACAGGAACAAGGGTTCACGGTTTGTGTTAACAGCACCAAAAGTTGATCATTAAAGCACATATCCTTGCACAACATCACAAAACACAACCTACTTGGCTCCCCACTATACTTATTGGTGGAAATAGGTGAAGGTGAAAAAGTGTGGAAAGGGTGGAAAAGGTAAAAATCTAACCTAGTTAAACGGTGCTTGATTTATTTATCACGAGTCTCTAGCTCGACTCGATTTCCCGAATATCATCATTCAAATGGGAAAATCATGGAAAAACCAAGATTTCTAAGGAGGAAAATCTCTTCATGATAAAGGGTGAAGCACACTCATATAAGGAATACCTCAAGAAAAATCCACCTGGGTCAAACACATAATTTGCATCACGAAAGAAATAAACCCCATGGTGGTAAAATCACACAAGTATAAGTCGAGTGTGGTATCCCTAGGCAACGATCTCTTAAAGGAAAGGGTGGTATGGTGATATGGCAATGATAGTAAAGTCTCTATTCCGGGATCAAACACCGGTTCCTTAACGCGAAAACAGTAAGAGGTGTTGCCATTAAAGCTCAAAATGTCATCATAATCCAAAGTGGGAAAGTCGTCCTCTTCCAAACTTGATGTGAAAACATATGTATCATCGGAGTCATAGGAAAACTCATCCTCGTGAGGAAAATAGGTATTTAAAAAGATATCTAAATCCTCCTCAAATGGAATAGCCTCTAAAGTAGGATTGATCTCTAAGAGTGGAGGATCCTCCTCAAAAGTCATGACTTCTAAAATTGGGGTATAAAAGTCAAAAGGAGTCTCCATAATGGAAGAATCACTCATAGAGATATGAGGTGAATTAATCTCACGAGGTGGGTCATAAAAAAATAATGAGATCACTTAAAGAAGTGTCATCATCGTAATCATCAAAGATTGGTGGATCAAAAGTGGGTGGGTCAAAAGTGGGTGGGTCAAAAGTGGGTGGGTCAAACGGTGGGCCGTCTAAACCGAAGATAGTGTGATCACTTAAAGAAGGGTCATCACTATAAGTATCATAAATAGTTGTTTCAAAAATTTGAGGCTCTAAGGGAAGGGATGAAGTTATCACAAAATCATTTTGATTAGACGTTTTAATTCCAAATGGATTAATAAAAATCTCTTCATTATCATAATTAAGAACATCAACCATATTGACCGACTCTTTTACATTTGATTTAATTGTGGTTTTTCCCATTTTATAAACTTGTTGTTCATCCCTAACCCTAAGAATTAACTCCCCTTCGGCCACATCAACTAAGGCTTTTCCGGATCTTAAGAATGGTCTACCAGGTATTAACGGAATACGAGGATCCATCTCATAGTCGACGACGACAAAGTCCACGGGAAAAGTGAATGTACCAACTCGAACAAAAATGTCCTCGGTAATACCAACGGGGTATGCGAGAGTTCTATTAGCTAACTCGAGAGTCATGCGAGTCGGTACAAGGTCGAGTAATCATAGTTGTTTCCATACCGAGAATGGCATAAGATTGATGCTAGCACCGGAATCCGTTAAATCCATACGCTCATCAATTTGAGGAAACGAGCAAGGTAACACGAATCGTCCGAGATCTCCTAGCTTTTCGAGAAGCTCTTTGAGAAGAATCGTGGAACAATTCTCATTTAAACGAGTGTTAACGAGCTCAACTATTTTTTCTTTCTTATTGAGCAAATCTTTGAACATTTTCACGAATTTAGGCATTTGAGCAAGTGCTTCAATAAGGCTAATTTTAACATTCACTTGGGAAATCAGTTTCAAAAAGTTGGAAACGTGAACATCATCTTTGGTGAGCAACTTATCCTTGTCCAACCTAGAGGGATAAGGGATATTAGGCTTAGAAGTTGAAGGTTGAGAAGGAGAAGGACTCGCGTCTTGAACAAGCTTAGGGTTAGGCTCATTAGGCAATGGAGAACTATTACTAGGAGTGGTAGTGGGAGGAATCACCGAAGGGGGAGTAGGATTACTCATTATGACCTCCGGGCCTTGTCCCTCCTTTATGGGCGAAGAGATGGAAGGTCCCACTAAAGTGGCTCCACTTCGAGTATTAATAGCACTCACATTAGCTCGAGGGTTGGTCTTGGTATTAGAAGGTAAAGCTCCTTGGGTCTAAGGGCTTGCAACATATATTTCCTATCGGTGGACTCTTGCATTTGTTTCATAGTTCTATCATGTTCGGTCAATTTTTGGAGAACCAAGTCCATTTTAGGATTAGTAACATTCCCTTGATTAAACCCTTGATTACTTTGATCAAGAAACCTTTGATTTTGAAAAACTTGGTTTTGAAATTGATTAGGATTTTGAAAGCCTTGATTTTGAAAACCTTGGTTATTAAATCCTTGATTTTGATTATTAAACCCTTGGTTTTGCCCTTGAAAATTCCCTTGATTTTGGTAAAAACCCCTTGCATTTGAATTCCATTGAATATTACCCATTTGAGGACCTTGGTTCCTATTTTGGTATTGGGAATTTTGGGCGGGTGAGGATGGTCTTTGTGGATCTACAATACACGGGGGAGCCAAATAGTTAGTCGATTTATAAGACAAATTGTTCACATCGACATTTGGTTTAAAATGCACCCTCTCATTAGTCTTATAAGCATACACTTCTTGTTGATATGGGTCATAAACCTTATCACAATTAAGATACGAATGCGGCCCACCACATGTTTCACAAGTCATATTAATGGCATTCACGTATGTAACGGGTGTGTTTTGAACGTGTAAGGCAAGTTTTGTCACAATTGAAGTAAGTTCTTGAATTTGATTGTTAGTCTCACTATCACTAGCACTAGACATTGTAGCCCTTACACTCTTGGTTTGAACTTTTGCGTTGTTTTCAATTATATTCCAAGCATCATTCATTGATTTAACCAAAATATTTCCCTCCGAAGCACTATTTAGCGATTCTTGGTCATTCAAAGTTAATCCATTGTAAGAAGAATTAATTTGATGAACTTTAGTAAAACCATGTTGAGGACACTTTCTCAAAAGCTCCTTAAATCTATCCCAAGACTCACTAAAAGTTTCCCATATTTTTATTCAAAGGTAATGATCTCATTCCTTAAAGAGGTGGTCCGTGATGGTGGGAAAAAGTAGTTAATGAACTTGGTCTCTAAATCCGCCCATGTAAGAATACTTTGGGGTGGTTACTTATCAAGCAAAATCCGGGCTTGTCCCTCGAGGGAAAAAGGAAAGAGCAACAAACGTATTGCCTCTTGATTCACCCCATTATATTTCACCGTATTAGTCAATGGATAACTCTCTTGATATGATCATGGGGTCATCTTGGGAACGACCCAAAAATGATGTAGCGGAAACCATTTGAATTAAACCCGTTTTAATTTCAAAATTATTTGCTCCAATTGCGGGGACAACAATAGCTTCATCGTTTCCCTCAACGTGTGATTGCAAAATCTCGATCATAGGTCGGTTATCCGTTGCCATCGTATTGTCGAAAGCCCGATTCTCTGGATCGGCTTGAGTGACGGTCTTTTTGTTCTTCTTCTTCTTTTTGGAAGAATTAGAAGTATTTGGTACACCACTCGGTATGTGTGCACGCGCGCGAGTGCGCATACAACTAAACACGAGGAACGAGGTAGGAGACCTCGGTCGACTTTGAGAGGAAAGTGATTATCCCTCTCGAGGTTAATATTAAAAAGCTACAAAAAAATATATATGTAATACTACTTGGGCGGCAAAACCATCGATTATCCTTCCTTCTCAAAATACTCACAAGTTAACGGGGGGAATAAGGTGGCGCGAAGCACTTAAGTACCTAGCTTCCCTTAGACGCCTTTTATAGCACGTCGCCTTTCTATTCACCTTAAAGTTCGTAGTTTTCGAATTATTGCTTAACGAAATTATTTATCTATTTTTGCCTTTATTTTTGTTTGATCGATACACGTATAAGGAACCGGAACACCTCCAAATACGGGGTATTGCAAGCAATACTTATGGAAATATTGTATATTGGGGTTCTTATACGTAATATCTATAGTAAAAGAAAAATATTTTTGTATTTTATAGAAAAGTATATTAACAATAAAAATCAAGTTAAATCGAAATATGAAAATAGTAATAATATTTAATATTTTTGGTGTAATACTTTAGGAAAAGTATTACTTTTGGATTTTTTATTTTTTTTGGTGAAAATCTTAGGAAAGAATTTGCTTTTGATGATTTTCTATTTTTCTATATTTTTATCTTTTTGATTTTTTTTATGTTTTTGATTTTTTAACAAGAAAAATAACATTAAAAATGAAGGGATCAAATAAGTGCGAAAACACTTATCCTTTTACCACTTAAAACAATTAAAAACGAGACCAAAACGTGTATTTAATGTCGTAAAAGTCGGAATTATGCGTGGTTTGTGTTTTTATTATGTTTTAGGACTAAAAGATGAAAAAAGAAGAAAACACGGGCTTTCACGGGCTTTTATCGAAGAAAAAGACAAAAGACGAAGTCAAAAGATCAAGAGTGCAAAAAGAACGGAAGTCAAAGGCCTATTCTGAAGATTTATCGAAGAAAAAGTATAAAGACGGAAATTTGACGAAGTCGAAGAACCAAGTCTAATAATAGAAGAAAATTAGAAGACGAGTTCATTTTATATCGACAAATCCTAAGACAAAGTCGAGAAAGACGAAGAAATTAAAAGACGAAAAGACAAAGAGAAAGAGAGAAAAAACCAACACCACATCAACTCCTCCTATAAATAGCCTCCTAATCCTTCATTAGGAGGTGGTTAGATAATTAGATAGTTTAATTAAGTTTTAGGAGTAGATTAATTACTTTCTCTCTCTAGATTTACTTTCACGTTTTCAAGCTTTTTCATCTTAATCTTGTATTTGAATCTTTAATCTTCATCTTAATTTCAAGTTTTTCATAATCATTCTCATTCTACCTTTCTTATTTTTAATCTTGTTTGATTTAGATAATCATGTATTTTGTTTCATCTTTATGCTTATTTCATTATTGAAGTGCTTAATTGATTGTTCTTATTGATTTGATATGTTTAATGTTTTAGTTTATTGTAATTATTGCTTATTGTGTGATTTCCTTATTTTTTTAATTAAGTGTTTTTAATAGTTTAATATTTTTAAAGTTGATTTTAAATATTTTGATTATTTAGTGTGTTTAAAGTTTTTGATTTGTGACTTATTTAGTTTTTCTTAAAATTAGTTTGGTTAAAGTTTTGGTTAAGTGCTTATTCAAATTTAGCTTATTTTCTTAATGCGGGTTCTTAAAACCCTTATCCCGAACTAGGTTGCATTTTATTTATTCCGACTTATATAAAATTCATTATTCCGAACTACATGCATGTTAAACATTCTAAATTAGGATCAAAACTAGTTATTCCGAATTAAACATTAGCTACACATTCCGGAATATGTGCAAGACACGGATTCCGGATTAGTAGTAAAACTCCTCATTCAAGATTGTGTGGAGTATACACATTCCGGATTAGTTCCTTTATATAGATTCCGGATTGTAGTTTTTGCTAACTATTCCGAATTGTTCCTTATCCGGAATATAGATTCCGGATTAGCTTGTGGTGGTGATTCCGAATTAAGTATAAACTAAGGATTCCACATTAAATTAGAAACTAGGGATTCTGGATTAGGGTTTACTTTGGATTCTGGATTAGGTATTGTTTTTTGTGTATTCCGACTTAAGTTTTGTGTGTGTTCTCCGAATTATTTTAAAATTTTCATTTTCCCACCAATTCTCTTAAGTTTATTTTAAAGTGTTTTGTTTTATTATAATTTCAATTTCACTTTTAATTAAGTTTTAAAATTGCTTTATTTCTTTTAAATTGCGTCATTTACTTTTCAAGTTTTCATTTTTATTTTAAAATAGATATTCAACGACATTGCTTTTTACACCAAGAACGACTGAGTCACACATTAATCCGTTGTCAATTCGATTAGACCAATTCAAAGAACATAAAATCTAGTTATTAAAACGGCGCCGCTGCCGGCTCTTTTCGTGAAGATTAACGGTTTTTTGTGAGAGACGTGTTGGATTTTGGGATCCGTTCACTTTTGAACGTTATTCTTCTTGCTTAAATTAATAAAAAAATTTCAAAAATCCAAAAAAATTTAAAAAAAATCAAAAAATTTCACACATTAATAACTAGATTTTGGTTCTTTAAATTGTCTAATGGAATTGACCACGGTTAAACATGCGACTCAGTTGTTCTTGGTGTAAAAAGCAAATGTCGTTGATTATCTATTTAAAGACAATCCGGAATCCTTGTTCTATAGCTAATCTGGAATCTAATTCCCTACACAATTTGGAATATGATTCCTATATTTGTTCGGAATACTTGAAACCCAAACAATCTGGAATCAATCCTTTAGCTAATCCGGAATCCTAGCCTTACACACAATCCGGGAAACAGAAATTGCACACAATCCGGAATACGTGACAACTATGTAATTCGGAATACCTATTGTGAATACTATTCGGAATAACACAGATCCTAATCTAATTCGGAATGATTGAAGAATGCTAGTTCGGAGTAAAATGTTTTAAAGTAATTCGGGATAAGGGTTTTCAAACCCGGACAAGAAAAAAATAAGCTAATAACAAATAATCACTTAATCAAAAACTTAACCAAACTAATTTTAAGAAAAAACTAATAAGCCACAAATCAAAAACTTTAAAAACACTAAATAATCTAAATAATGAAAATCAACTTTTAAAAGATAAAACTATTAAAAACACTTAACTAAAAATAATTCTAACACTCTATAAGAAATAAGAACAATAAGCTAAAACATCAAACACATGAAAACAATAAGAACAATCAAACAAGCACATCAATCAAACAAAAAACAAGATTAAACAAACTATATGATTATGAAAACTAAACAAGAGATTAAAAACAAGAAAGGTAGAATGAGAATGATTTAAAAAGCTTAAAATTAAGATGAAGATTAAAGACTCAAATACAAGGTTAAAGATGAAAAAGCTTGAAAACTTAAAAGTAAATCTAGAGAGAGAAAGTAATTTAATCTACTCCTAAAACTTAATAAAACTATCTAAAAATCTAACTAACACCTCCTAATGAAGGATTAGGAGGGTATTTATAGGAGGAGGGGAAGGGTGTTTTTGCTTCTCTCTTTCTGTTTGTCTTTTTGTCTTTTAATTTCTTCGTCTTTCTCGACTTTGTCTCGGGATTTGTCGAATGATAAAATGAACTCTTCTTCTAATTTTCTTCTATTATTAGACTTGGTTCTTTGACTTTGTTAAAATTCCGTCTTTAGACTTGTTCTTCGATAAATCTTCATAATAGGCCTTTGACTTAAGTTCTTTTTGCACTCTTGATCTTTTGACTTCGTCTTTTGTCTTATTCTTCGATAAAAGCCCGTGAAAGCCCGTGTTTGCTTCCTTTTTCATATTTTGGTCCTAAAACACAACAAAAACACAAACCACGCATAATTCCTACTTATATGACATCAAATACACATTTAGGTCTTGTTTTTATTATAATTAAGTGGTAAAAGGATAAGTGTTTTTACACTTATTAAATCCCCTCCACCTGACCATTTCATGCAATGCATTAGTTACAAAGCAAGATTCACATTCTCCATCAATAACTAGATTTTATGTTCATTGAATTGGTCTAATCGAATTGACAACGGATTAATGTGTCACTCAGTCGTTCTTGGTGTAAAAAGCTATGCCGTTGATTATCTATTTTAAAATAAAAATGAAAACTTGAAAAGTAAATGACACAATTTAAAAGAAATAAAGCAATTTTAAAACTTAATTAAAAGTGAATTGAAATTAAAATAAAACAAAACACTTTAAAATAAACTTAAGAAAATTGGTGGGAAAATGAAAATTTAAAAATAATTCGGAAAACACAGACAAAACTTAAGTCGGAATACACAAAAAACAAGACCTATTCCGGAATCCAAAGTAAACCCTAATCCGGAATCCCTAGTTTCTAATCTAATCCAGAATCCTTAGTTTATACTTAATTCGGAAACACCACCACAAGCTAATCCGGAATCTATATTCCGGATAAGGAACAATTCGGAATAGTTAGCAAAAACTACAATCCGGAATCTATATAAAGGAACTAATCTGGAATGCGTATACTGCACACAATCCAGAGTGAGGAGTTTTGCTACTAATCCGGAATCCGTGTCTTGCAAACAATCCGGAATGTGTAGCTAATGTTTAATTCGGAATAACTAGTTCTTATCCTAATTCGGAATGTTTAATATGTATGTAGTTCGAAATAATGACTTTTATATAAGTCGGAATAAACAAAAAGCAACCTAGTTCGGGATAAGGGTTTTAAGAATCCGGATTAAGAAAATAATCTAAATTTGAATAAGCACTTAAACAAAACTTTAACCAAACTAATTTTAAGAAAAACTAAATAAGCCACAAATCAAAAACTTTAAAAACACTAAATAATCAAAATATTTAAAATCAACTTTAAAAAGATTAAACTATTAAAAACACTTAATAAAAAAATAAGGAAATCACACAATAAGCAATAAGCACAATAAGTTAAAACATCAAACACATCAAATCAATAGGAACAATCAATTAAGAACTTCAATAATCAAATAAGCATAAAGATGAAACAAACTACATGATTATCTAAATCAAACAAGATTAAAAATAAAAATGTAGAATGAGAATGATTATGAAAAGCTTGAAATTAAGATGAAGATTAAAGATTCAAATACAAGATTAAGATGAAAAAGCTTGAAAACTTGAAAGTAAATCTAGAGAGATAAAGTAATTAATCTACTCCTAAAACTTAATTAAACTATCTGATTATCTAACCACCTCCTAATTAAGGATTAGGAGGATATTTATAGGAGGAGGTGATGTGGTGTTGGTTTCTTCTCTCTTTCTCTTTGTCTTTTCGTCTTTTAATTTCTTCGTGTTTCTCGACTGTGTCTCAGGATTTGTCGATATAAAATGAACTCGTCTTCTAATTTCCTTCTATTATTAGACTTGGTTCTTCGACTTCGTCAAACTTCTCCTTTTGTATTTTTCTTCCATAAAAGCCCGTGAAAGCCCGTGTTTTATTCCTTTTCATCTTTTGGTCCTAAAACACAATAAAAACACAAACACACATAATTCCGACTTTTACGACATTAAATACACGTTTTGGTCTCGTTTTTAATTGTTTTATGTGGTAAAAGGATAAGTGTTTTCGCACTTATTAAATCCCCTACACTTGACCATTGCAATGCCCTCATGCAATGCATTAGTTACAAAGAAAGATTTACATTCTCCATCATAATTAACCCTCCTTGACCTTTATTAAATACTAGACAATAAGGAAACTAAAAAGATAGAAAATTTATTTGAAGGAAGAAACTCGTAAAGAAATCTAAGACTTACATTAAGGCTTTGGTGTCATGAATATTTATCACCCTCAAGTTTCACGTTCCCCATACCAAGCTTAAAAATGAGATCATTGTTATTATAAGTTAGTAAAGCTAACACTTGCTCATGTGGCTCAATTATTCACTTAGACCCCCTTATTCCTAGGTGTATCTCTTATATTTTATTATTGTCTGGAATGATCACGAGGATGCATTTTTTACTTATTTCGATTGTTTAATTAGGGCGAACATAAAGTAGGACGATTTAATCAATAGTTAGATAAAGGACAAAATCTTTTAAAACTGCTTCTCGAAACCTCATAAAGTTCATATCTTGGCATAACTCGTTTCACGATTTGAGACCTTTCTCGGATCGATATTTGGCATTGACTTCATACTTCGAATCTTGAGAGACGTTCATAAAATAATGGTCTTCTCTTCATAATAGGAATTTCTTCACTTGAAGTTTTTGAGAGATTCTTCAAACTTGGACCACGACTTCTTCATTTTTCTCCAATCTTTATTTAGGATTTTGATATACAACGATCCGCCTCCTTTTTGGACTTGGATCTATTTATCCTCATACCTTGTTAGGGTCTTTTCGGATAGACTTGCTGTAGTGTTTTTACTACTCTTTAGGAAAAGAGAGCAAAATAGGGAAAGTATTAAGTGTCGGTTTAGGAAAACCAAGCACTAATGACCAATGAAGTTCAAGTTCGTTTCCCAAGGAGGCAAGTGCGTTGTGTTAAGAGATGATTAGCTTTTGTGATTGCAATTTATGAAGAAAGAAAAGAGATTAGAACAGAATGACGGTTACGATTGTGGATTACACTAAGACGAATAGTCGTACACGTAAAATCGTAAAAATTGACAAATTTAAAAATTTACCTAAAAATTCCTAGAAAATTGCAATAAATCCTAAAAATTGTAATTAGAGTTTACTACAAATCAAAAATCACTCAAACTTAATTAAATAATAATTTTTAATGCTAATTAAAGCCCAAAAAATCAGTTTAATTAACAAAAAGCCCAAAATGAGATTTTTTCACTTGTAAACCTCTAAAATGACTTAACTAAATTTAAAACTATTTTTGAAAATTTTAAAGTTAATTAAAACTATTTAAAAACAATTAAAAACTATTAAAACTTAAAATAATTCTAAAAATTAATCTTATATCAATAAAAATATTCTAAAAATTTTAAAATTCCTAACTTAATGTATTTGAACTAAGAAAAATGAAAAAACTTGAAAAATCTAAATTTTAATGTTTAATAATAAAATAATTATAAAATATTAATAAAAATCCAAAATTTATAAAAAATTCTAAAAATTTGCAAACTAGTTTATTTTAACCTAAGTAATACATAAATGAAGTTGAAATTACAAAATACCCCTATTGGGCCTAGAAATGGGCTAAAAGTCCAAACAGACCCCTTAATGGGCTATTTAAGGCCCAATAAGAAAAATGGTTGTCCAAATAAGCCCAAAAGCTCCTATCTGACTTAAAATTTGATTTTAAGAACAAAACTCTGAAGGCCCAAAAGTTGAAAATGTGTTTAAGCTAACTTATTTCAAAGCAGCTTATTCTTAATGGGCTTTTTGGCCTATTAAGCTATAAGCTGATGCCATAAGCTCAAATTTGACACACAAGCTTCTTTTGAGTTACTTAAGAGATCTGTAAAAAGAAATTTGAAATAAGCACAATAAATAAGCCTGAATAAGCTAAAAGCTATCTTTACAAAGCGAAAAAATAGTCGTTTTCAAGCTCTAGACCACCTCAAGTGCTGATCCAAGTTTCAAACGCTTTTAAATGACTTAATTAAGCTAAATAATCAAAAAGTTTTCCAATAAGCACACTCAATAAGCTGAAATAAGCAGATAAGCACTTAATTAAAAGTCAACCTTATGAGTTTTCTAGTAAAAAGTCAAAGCCAAGGTCTGATAAGCTCTAGATCAAATAAATGAGTCAAATGAGGAAGATCTATTACAAAAATAAGTTGTTGCAGGTCTGGATAAGCCAAATTGGCTTATAAATAAGCTGAATGACAAATTACACTAGCAGGGGCTAGTTTTGGATGTTGATTAGTGGGAACTTTTCCCACTGCTTGACTTAATTGACTTTTTGTCTTTAGCGACTTTTTTGTGGATTCAAGTTAAGCAAAGGCACCCAAATGATCAGTTAATCATAAGGAGTCAATATCAATCACAAAAACACAATTACAAACAGCCAATCAGTGTAGTTAATTCAGTTTATCACCAGATCTCACATAGACATGAACATAAGCAGTTATGAACTCAATAAGTTGTTTTAGCAAAATTCAGCCAACCAAATTGCACCAAAAGCATACACAAGCTATATTTAATTCAAATGAACATAAATTAACAAGTTACATGCATTGGTTCAAGGCCTAAATGAAGATTCAAGCATAAAATAGTTACTGGTGAACACTAAACAAGCAAATCTTTCACTTTGCTGATATACTTGACCACCAAGCCAATTTCAAACACTCAAATCTTCAAATCAGGTTACACAAACTTTGATTTAACACCTTTTAGCCCTAAACATGCATATACTCTAGGTATTTCCAAAATCTTAGGTCAAAATTAGTCAAAACAAGTGAGATATAGCACAATCAAGGATTTGATGTTTTAAAACCAATAACTTGCAGCAATGAGCACTCAACCAAGTGAATAGTAGATACAAACCATAAACAACAACTTCCAACAACAAAATAACAAGCTATGATCTTAAACAGATAATCCCAAACACCCTTTATCTTTTTCAAATCACAATTTAAACAAGTATAAGTGTATTCCAAGGTTACCCAAGCCCAATCAAACACAATAACAGATGTAATATGCAGTATCAAGCAAGATTAAACCATAAATTCAACAAGAACACAAGCTATGCACCAAATCACCAAAAATCAAGTACTAAAGCAGATTTTGGGTAAAAGGGTTCAAACCTCATGGATGTACATCCACAACCACGAATTTTTGAGCTTATGTGCTAGCAAGAACAAACACAAGCTTCCACAAACAACCCTGCTAAGATTCAACAAGGTTAGAACAAATAAATCAAAATCAGAAAGTGACCACTTGGAAAATAAACTTGATTAATGCAAACTTTTTCCCACACTTGATTATCCCCAAGTTATAAGCCTCACAACACCTTGATATCACAATATCAGGATGCTATGATCCACTTATAGCCCAAGAATTCCAAGGTTTAAACCAAGACTTAGCAAAATATCAAATTTTGATCCTTTGTGGAATTTCTTGCACAAGGTTTAAAAATATGTTTTGAGATTCAAGATTAGTTAACAAATAACAATAACAAGCAGATATAAAGATTGGCACTTGAATTTTCTTCACAATTTCAAACACAATTCATATAATGAAAATGAGATTTACAGAAAAGTAAACAAGGAAAAATTCAAGAGCAAACTAAAAATGAAAGCCTAAATGCCTTTATATAGTCTACAAGTGAACTAGCAATGTAGGAAAAAACTTAAAACCCTAGTTGTAGATGTCCTAAATTGCCCTTGCAGGTTTGAATTTTCTTGAAGATCATGTGATGTTTTCTTTGCTGTATATGTGAGTTGGCAAAGGTGAAATTGCATCAAGGGCTCACAAAGAGCTTAAGTTTGAAGCTACAATCTTAGACGTTAAATGGCTGGCAGATTTTTGGCAGTTTCTTCAACCTTTGTAGCAGGGGAATCTTGTTTTGGGTTGTGAGGTGGTGAGGTGTCCAAGTTAGGAGTTGGGTTATGATTAAGAAACCCTTAATCATAAATCTGGATAATATTGGGGCTTAATTTTTGCTTAAACAAAAATCCCTAATCCTTGTTCTTGAGTGAATAGTACACGTTTTGATCCAGATTTGGGTTTATAAGTTGTGTTTAGCGCCATATTATTAAACTAATCAGATTAGTTAAATATGGTTATGAGTGGATTGTGAGGTGGCATCATGGTGAGTTCTCATTGGCTGAAAAGAGTGAGTGGGGCACGTGTCACCCCACCACTGGTCTAGGTAAGTATGAATGTTTGACAGATTTAATCCCTTGTTTCTCCTTTCTTTTTCACTTTGGTTTAAACATGCAAAAATCCGTTTTTCTTTGTTAGCAAAGTTTCATTTTTCATACTTTTGCCCCAAATATTTTTCCAAAGTATTTTCAAGGGTATTTCTTGCCATTTGTTGATTCTTGAAGGGTTGTTTTGGCATTTTCTTCAAAGATGATGGTCTTGACTTGTTTGATTGACTTTTTGGAGGACTAATATTGACAAGTCATAATTGTTGAGGGACCATTCTTGCCAATTCTTCAAAGTGGAGGGCCCTTTTTGTAAATTTTACAAACTTTAAGGACCAATCTTTTAATTATGAATATACAAGGGTTTAAATTGTCAATTCTTTAATATTGGAGGACCTTTCTTGCATAATCTTTAAATCTTCAAGGGTTTGTCTTGGAAAACCTTCATTAGGGCTTGGTTCATTGTGCGGCTTCGTTTCCCGTGTTCGTTTTTGTATGATTCTTGTGATCTTTTGTCATTTTCTTAATATCCGTACCTAAAATACACAACTAACAAACACAAGCATATATTTGGCCATTTTCATGATATTTAATGCATTTAAAGCCCTTTTTGGACGATGAGACTATGTATAAAAGCAATCTCATCACTCCGCCATACTAAACCATTGCCGTGCCCTCACGCAATGATAGAATAAAGTATCGTAGCACCTCCAAAATTCATTTTTATTTACTTTTATTGAATGATAAACTAGCTACACTACTACTATTGCTACTACTACTTGTGTTTTAGACATAATGTATGATATTAATCGCAAAATGGGACGTTTAGGTTCATAGAATAAGAACACGTGAATGCTTCATTAGAAATAATTCTCATCGTCCTAGATTTTTACCCCAATTCCATGCTAAGCGTGCAACGAGATCATTGTCATATAAGTTAGTAATGCTAACACTACTCATATGCCCTAATCACGTACTTATCCTCCCATTTTCCTAAGTTGTATCTCTTATATTTTATTTTGTCTTGAATGTTTCACGAGGATACATTGTTTGACTTATGCGATAATAGAGATTTAGGTATAAAAATAGAGTCCTAACGGTGTAACCAAGACCATCGAATTAATAACCCCTCATAATAGACAACGATGTCAAAAAATTAAGTCAACAAGAAGGATCGATAAACACGGTTTTATAACGGTTTTGAACATGAGACTTATTACCAAGACTTTTATACGCCCCCTAACGGAAGGGACTTATTATCATAGCTTTACCTCCATCTTTTATTCAACTTCTCCATGAAGCTTTTATTATGAATTCGGTCTTGCCTTGCCTTTTATTATCCGCCTCATCGGTGGTTTTATTATGGACAAAGACGTATATCCTCACGCTAAGGCAAATTTTTGGATCTTTAAAGCTTCAAAGATTAAGGCTTGATTCACTTTCAATTTTGCATAGATTTTTCGGCCTTGTGAGCTTCAAATTGTTTGTTTCATTTAGGTGAGCACTTGAAATCTTATTATTGGGTGAAGCTTTAGATTATTCTAGTTGCCAATACTTCAAAACCGTGACGCTGGCGATACCTTAATGTCTTCCCAATTTAATTACATGGAAGCTACTAGAAAAGACTAGAAACCAACAATCAAGACTAAACCGCTAAGTCAATATTTATTAAGCAAAAAATATTTACAAGCGAAGGGAGAATAAGAAAACAACGAGAACACATGAGTTTTTGAAAGAATACGAGTACTCTACGTTTAGCATAGTAACTTATAATTAACCCTATCATTTCTCGTCCTCATTTAAGAGACTTAGCCTAATATAAAGTTAAGGAATTGAAGCTAAGTGCTCAACACACACGGTCGAGTCAAAAATTACTCTTATTCTCGCCATCAGAAAATCTACATTCGTGTCTTCAAACACTTAAAAAATATGAGAAAAAATTTAAAATTTTGGCCATTTTTAGCCTTATTTTGCAACAAAACGATAACCAAAAAGATAAACTTTGGAAAGCGTGAAGGTTTGGCAAGGAAAGTATCTATTAAACCACCAATACTAAAGTTAAACATTTTCCTCAATGTTTCGAGTCTAAGGGTTGGAAAACCCCCATACTAGAGACGTAGTCGAATGCTTAATATAGCATGGAAAGGGTGTAACCATTAAATTTAAAGCCGTTTATAAAGTGTGATAAAAACCTAAGGTTAGAACATCAAAGGATATATCATGGATATTGAGAAAGTCTTCAAAGCAAACGATCGAGTGCTCCCATAAAACGAACACGAGAGGCTTCAATCGTGAAGATAATGATCATCTAAAATCCACAATTCACAAACAACCACGAAACAAAGGTTGGATGGACACAAATCCCCACACGTTACTACATTAGAAAGCGATAATATGTACATAGGAGAAGCATGGGACTCCCCCACGAGGCACCTCGTTTTTGATTACCGAGTCATGAGCTCGACTCGATCCCCTCAATACTAATTATCATTAGGGAAGGTGATTTGGTCGAGGTAGTTCAAGGATGGAACTTCCCCGCAAAAGTAGTGCTTCAACCTATGTCCATTCACCTTGAAATTGGGGCCATCATTTTGAGATATCTCGATGGTCCCATATGGAAAAACTTGAGGCACGGTGAATGGACCGGACCAACGGGATTTCAACTTACCGGAAAAGATTTTCAAACGAGAGTTAAAAAGCAACACTTGATCCCCAATGTTAAAAACCCGGTTTTTAATTTTTGAATCATGAAACTTTTTAGTTTTTCTTTATAAATCAATGGATTTTCATAAGCAATGTCCCTTAATTCATCCAATTCATTTAATTGAATTTTCTGGTGTTTTCTCGCGGTCTCCATATCGTCATTACAATGCTTAAGGGCCTAATAAGCTTTGTGTTCAAGTTTAATTGGAAAATGACAATTCTTCCCATACACAAGCTTATAAAGAGTGCACCCGATGGGCGTCATATGAGCGGTCCTAAAGGCCCAGAAAGCATCGTCCAACTTATCCGACAAAGATTGTCGGTTTTCCCCAAGAGATCTCTCTAAGATCCTCTTCAAAGCTCGGTTTGAAACCTCTACTTGCCCATTCGTTTGTGGGTGATAAGCCGTATAAAGCCGATGTGTAACCCCATATTTCCTTAGGACCCTTTCGAATTGGTCGTTACAAAAATGGGTTCCACGATCGCTTATGATCGCACGAGGGGTTCCAAACCGAGAAAACAAGCTTTTCAAAAACTTGACTACCACACGAGCATCGTTGGTGGGCAAAGCCTTAGCTTCCACCCACTTAGATAGGTAGTCAACGACAACAAGGATGTACTTATTACCACGAGATGATGGGAACGGCCCCATAAAGTCAATGCCCCAAACGTCAAAGATCTCACACACTTGGATGATATTTTGTGGCATTTCATCTTTTTGTGAGGCTTTTCCTTGTCGTTGGCATGAGTCACACGACTTTACAAGCTCATGTGCATCTCGGTAAATAGTAGGCCAAAAGAAACCGGCATCAAAGACCTTCTTAGCCGTGAGATTAGCACCGTGGTGACCACCCATGGGTCCCTCGTGACAAGCTCTAAGGATGTTAGAAGCTTCGGTACCAAAGACACAAAGTCGAATAATTTGATCCGCACAAGTTCGAAACAAGTAAGGGTCGTTCCAAAAATAGAACTTGACGTCCCGAAAGAATTTTCGTTTTTCTTGAGTCGTCATACCCTTGATGATGAAGTTGCCCGCATGGTAATTTGCGATGTCCGTAAACCATGGGGTAGAAGAATCAAGCTTAGAATTCACTACACCAAGTGTCTCGAGAGGAAATGTTTCGGTGATTTCCTTGGGCTCGTAAACACTTTGGTGAGGATCTTCCAAACGAGAAAGATGATCGGCCGCTAGATTCTCGGCTTCTTTTTTGTCAACGATTTTGTGATCAAATTCTTGAAGGAGGAGAATCCAACGAAGTAATCTTGGCTTTGCATCTTGTTTAGCCATGAGATACTTGATAGCCGAATGATCCGTATACACTATGCATTTAGTCAAGACGAGATAAGGTCGGAATTTCTCAAATGCATACACCATGGCAAGGAATTCCTTCTCCGTTGTAGTGTATTTTAGTTGAGCCTCGGTCATCGTCTTGCTAGCATAGTGAATAGGAAAGAAGTGTTTTTCATGATGTTTTTCCCAAAACGGCCCCAATAGCGTAGTCACTGGCATCACACATGAGCTCAAAGGGGAGGTTCCAATTGGGAGCAACAAGAATGGGAGATTCGGTAAGTTTCCTCTTAAGGATTTCAAAGGCTCGTACACAATCTTCGTCAAAGACAAAATGTGCATCTTTTTCTAGGAGATGTGTAATAGATCGAGAAATCATTAAAAAATCCTTCATGAATCGACGATAAAAGCCCGCGTGGCCTAGGAAACTCCTAACTCCCTTAACGGTTTTAGGATGAGGTAATTTGGCGATGACGTCTACCTTAGCTTGATCTACCTCAATCCCCACTTTTGAAACCTTGTGCCCTAAGATGATTCCACTTTTAACCATAAAATGACATTTTTCCCAATTAAGCACAAGGTTGGTTTCCTCACAACGCTTCAACATTCTCTCAAGATTCGACAAACACGAAGTGAACGAACAACCAAACACGGAAAAGTCATCCATGAAGACTTCCATCGTCTTCTCGATCATGTCATGAAAAACCATCTAAAAAGCAAAAGAAATCGTTTCATATGGACACGTAAACATAGTTTTACCTTGATCACGAGGATCGATGGGGATTTGAAAGTAACTGGAAAAACCATCTAAAAAGCAAAAGAAATCGTTTCCCGCAAGACTCTCCAACATTTGGTCCATGAAGGGCAAGGGAAAATGGTCTTTTCGAGTGGCTTCATTCAACTTTCGATAGTCAATGCACACTCTCCATCCGATCACGAGTCTAGTGGGAATTAACTCGTTGGCATCGTTTGGCAACTCGGTCATTCCTCCCTTTTTAGGGACACAATGGATATGACTCACCCAAGGGATATCGAAAATAGGGTAAACATTCCCGCGTCAAGGAGTTTTAGGACTTCCTTTTTGATGACGTCGTGAATTTTGGGGTTCACCCTCCTTTGACATTGGATCGCGGATTTGTAATCCTCCTCCATCAAGATTTTGTGGGTACAAAATTTTTGATCAATCCCCTTAATGTCGGAAAACTTCCATGCAATTGCCCCTTTGTGATCCTTTAGAACATCGACAAGTGTGTTTTTTTCATCATCCGAAAGATCTTTTGCAATAATAACTGGCAACTTGTCGTCCTCCTCCAAAAATACATATTTAAGGTGAGGAGGTAAATCTTTCAACTCGAGGATAGGTGGCTCCTCAATTGAAGATTTGGGCTCGATACTCATAACCTCCTCGGGTGGAGGAAATGGGAAATCGTTAAGAAAATCCTTGATAATCGAGAAGTCCTCATCATTTTCGAGGTCTTCGTCACAAGTACGTGGAACATCGAATTCTTCCAACAAACCACCACCTGAAAATGGAGTGAAGGTTGGCGTCGAATTATCAAGAATGGGATCTAACATAGTGAGATTGCCACTATTTTCATCATCACCAAAACCTAAAATTTCTTGTGAAAATTCCTTGCAAACAACGTCAATCATATCAACGAGATTTATGGTTGCAACGGAATAAACATGAGAAATTTGAGAATTTTGAGTTGAGTTTATAACAAGTTCCTCGTCGTTGAAACGTAAGGTGATCTTTCTAGCATGCACATCAATTAAAGCCATAGACGTATCTAAAAACGAATGACCTAAAATGAGAGGAACTTGAGGATCCGTGGGAATATAGACAACGATAAAGTCTACCGGATAATAGAACTTTCCCACTTTCACAAAAACGTCTTCCGCCAATCCACATGCGGGAATCGTGGAATGGTCGGCTAACTCGATAGACATTAGTGAAGGATTAAGATTAGGAAGATTGAGCGACTTGAAGATTGCAAGTGGCGTCAAATTGTTACTAGCACCAAGATCGGCCAAGGCATAGCATTCTTCCATATCTTGGATTGCACAAGGAATCAAGAATTTACCGGGATCACCGACTTTTGAGGTATGCGGTGAAGATAAACTGATGAACAACTAGACAATTCTTGCAGTTTCTCATTGTTGTTCAACATACTTTTAAAGTTAGCGGCAAATCGAGGCATCATGACCAAAGCATCAGCAAAACTCACATTAAAATGAACGTCACGAAACATTTTCTTAAAAACCTCAAATTGGTAATTATCGCGCTCTTGACGTTTCTCCTTTCTAAGTCTCGAGGGATAGGGCAAAGGTGGTGTGGGTTGAGGCATAGGGATAGCTTTTGGAATCTGGGGTTCCAAATGTGGTAATGGGTCAACCGTAGGTGTGGCATGAGCGGTACTTCGTGGATTGGGACATGCTCCTTTTCGACCACCGCCTCAGGTTATTCCTCAATTGCTTCCTCCGTAGGAGCAATTGGTTGAGGAGTCGGTTCCTTAAGTGTCTTACACTACATGTGGTAATCAATTTCATCTCTCCCTTAGGGTTCGATACGGTGTTGCTAGGAAGACTACTCGAAGACGGTTTGCACATAATAGCCTCAAACATAGATGAAATTTTATCCTCAAACATGGATTGCCTCTTCTCGGACTTAATCATGTCTTGTTCCATTTCATGTTGCCCTTGTTCCATTTTTTTTGCTTTTGTTGCAACCTAGTTACATTCCCTTCCATTTTGTTTGTATGGATCTTAAGCTCATTTGCTAACTCGTTTTTCAACTCCTTCTTCAAGTCGTTCTTAAACTCAGATCTTAGGCTAATGATTTCTCTTTGAATGTTGTCAAACCTACCATCGTTTCCATTAACGTATTCAACAAATTCATTTGGAAGATCTTTCAAAGTTTGCAAACCCTTGTTGTTGTTTTGAAAATTATTGTTTTGATTTTTGTTTGAAACTTGATTATTAGCCCCTTGATTCCCATATTTTCCTTTGTAATTGTTTTTAAAACTGATGAGACTGCTTTTATACATAGTCTCATCTTTCAAATAGGGCTTAAAATGCATTAAATATCATCAAAATACCCATATATATGCTTGTGTTTTTTACTTGTGTATTTTAGGTACGGATATTGAGAAAATGACAAAAGATCACAAGAATCATACAAAAACGAACACGGGAAACAAAGCCGCACAATGAACCAAGCCCTAATGAAGACTTTCCCAAGATTAACCCTTGGAGATTTGAAGAATTATGAAGAAGGGTCCTCCAATATGGAAGAATTGACACTTTATACCCTTGTATCCTCATAATTACAAGTTTGGTCCCTAAAGTTTGTCAAAATTACAAAAGGACCCTCCACTTTGAAGAATTGGCAAGTTTAGCCCCTCAACAAAGCTAAATTGTCAATCATTATCCTCTACAAAGTCAAATACATCATGAAGTCCTTCAAAGTACAAGAAATTACAAGTTTGGTCCTTTGAAAATTCCAAAATTACAAAAAGGACCTTTGACTTTCAACATTTGGCAAGAATGGTCCCTCATCAAACAAGACTTGGCAATTTCAGTCCTCCATTATATCAAATATGCAAGTCAAGACCATTATCCATCATCAAAATGCCAAATCAGTCCTTCAAGAATTCAAAAATGGCAAGAAATACCCCTGAAAATACATTGGAAAAGTATTTGGGGCAAAAGTGTGAAAACTGAAAGTTTAAATACAAAGGAAATTCAGTTTTTGGGATTTTTGATGGAAATGAAAAGTTGTGCAAAGATAAGGGTGTAATGCTGGCAGACATAAATGATACCTTAACCAGTGAGGGGGTGACACGTGCCCCACTCACCAAAACCCACCAATCCCCTTCCACCCTTTGTCCACCTCACACATCCACTCAGCACTTATTTAACTAATAAAATCTGATTAGTTAAATAACGCGCTAAACATTTTTTTAACACAAAATAAGATCAAACCGTCTGTTCTTAGTGTTCTGCACAAAATTGGGTTTTTCCAAATCACTTGCAGTTACACCTTAATTCACTCCAGATATGTGATTAAGGTGAGAATAAACCCAACCCCACCTTAAAACCTTGGCCACGTCACCATACCAGCTCACATGATAAACCCTTCTACACCACCTTTGGGGAAAATGCCAAAAGAAGCCAGAGAATCAACAACTCAGATTCCTGCTTACTCCTTAAGCATTATATGGACCATTGGATGCAATTTAAACATGCCAGCTCCCACTAAACTCCAATTCAGTCACATGATTCAACAAGATGCCAAAAGTTCTCAATGGAAAATTTAGAAGATCAAGCATTAGAGTTTAGCACTTTTATCTGTTCTTAGTTCACTTGTAAGGCTATATATAAAGCCATAGGGTCTCACTTAGACGTTTGCTTTTGGTTTTTCCTTGTTCAAGCACTTGTAAATCCCTTTTTCAGTTTTATGAAATTTGAGTTAAGTGTGTTGAAGAAAGACCAAGTGCCATCTTATTATTGCTTGTTTATGTTCTTAGTTTGCTGATTTTGAAGTTAAAAACCTGTTTTCAAAAGAGGAGTGTGCAAAAGTTTGCACATTTTCTTCATTTTCATGATATTGCTAAGTTCTTGTTTCAACCATGGAATTCTTGGGTTATAGGGCTGATCATAGCATCCTAATTGTGTTGATTAAGGTGTGGTGAGGCTTATAACTTGGGGATAATCAAGTGTGGGGTAACAAGGTTGTATTAATCAAGATTTTTCAAGTTTCTGATTTTGTATTTGTGCTTCTAACCTTGTTGATTCTTAGCAGGGGTGTTATTGGAAGCTTGTACTTGTTATTGCTAGTACATAAGCTCATAAATTCGTGGGTGTGGATGTACATCCATGAGGTTTGCATACTCAATCCTAAAATCTGCTTAAAATCTTGATTTTTGGTGATATTTGTATGTGGCTTGTGTTCTTTTGAATTTTGTGGCTTAAATCTGCTTGAATCTGTTAATCTTACTTGTTATTGTGTTTATCTGAGCTTCGGTAGTCTTGAATCTCACTTTTCGTTTGAAAATTTTTGATTTGAAAAGATAAAGGGGTGTTTGGGTCTACCTGTTTGTGATTGCATCTTGATATTGTGTTGTTAGAAGGTATTGTTTGTGCTTGGTATCTAATATATGCTTGGTTGAGAGTGTTTTGCTGAAAGTTTTTGGGTTTGAAGCCTTGAATCAAACAATCTGCTATAGAACCTTTGTTATTGCCTGTTTTGACCTAGAAATTTGGGAACACTTAGTGTGTATGCATGCTTAGGGCTAAAAGTGGTTTAAACAAAGTCATTGTAACCTGTTTGAGAGATTTGAGGTGTTGAATCTGGCTTATTGGTCAAATACATCAGCAAAGTGTAAAACTGCATGTGTTAGTGTTCATCAGTAACATTCATTGGCTTGAATCTTGCTTAATTATTTGAATCATTGCATGAAACCTGTTTAGACTTGCTTATTTGAGTTTAATATAGCTTGTGTATGCATTTGGTTGAATTTGGCTGGCTGATTTGTGCTAAAACTGCTTATAAGTGCTCAACTGCTTAATTGTTCATGTCTGTATCATATCTGGAACTTTATTGATTAAATTGTATCAATTGGGTGTTTGTGATTGTGTTATTTTGATTGTTCTTGACTCCTTTTGATCCAAAGATCATTTGGGTGCATTTGTGTAATCTGAATCTCCAAAAAAGTCACTAAAGACAAAAAGTCAAACAAGTCAAGCAGTGGAAAAAGTTTCCACTGCTCAACACTCAAAACTAGCCCCTGCTAGTGTAAAATTGAACTCAGCTTATCAATAAGCTATTCTAGCTTATCCAGACTTGCAATAACTTATTTTTTGTAATAGGTCTTCATTATTTGACCCATTTAAGTAGACTGGAGCTTATTGGACTATGACTTTGACTTTTTACTAGAAAACCAACTTATTTGACTCTAAATGGTAAATTTTATAAACAGACAAAGGGCAAGTAGCCAAGATTGATACAAAATGCACAAAGAATAAATCAACAAGGACACATCCCTTGTTAACAGACTAAGGCATGAACAAAAAGCATATGGCATTGGACAAAACCCAAGCTCATAATACAAATACTAGATACAGTCTAAGGAATACAAGTAAAAACAAGAACTTGAAACCTAGACTAAAACTAATACAAAACATTGCACTCCATTGGACAACCAATTCCAACTATTTAGTCAAAAGAAAGGCCTACTTCAGAATACATGATCTACTTGAATCAACCCAAAAGGAAGCATCCAAAATAGACCAATCCATCCCCCATAGGACACTTTCCAAGACTAAATAATAAACGGAAAACAGGCAATAGACAACCTGCAACCAAACTGGAGTACAAAATCTTCAAAGGAAGTGCCAGAGTAGCAGTATGAACCAAATTTCCTCCTTAAAAAACCCTTTCAAGTAAAACCCTGTGGGAAACCAAGAAAGGGAAAAAAGAGTACAACAGAGGCTCATACCTTCCTTACCACCTGAAGACGCAGCAGCAAACATGATAATAACCTAGCTGCACCACACTCTAAACCATCATCTTGGAATCCCTCATTCCACCACAGGAAGAAATCAACCTAAAAGAAACACGAAACACCAAACAAAAGCAAACAAACCTGCAGGCCTCTCATCAGCATGCAGTAGACCATAAAAATGAAAGAGCTACCTATCATCGATATCCATGTCAGTCACACCATCACTCCCATCTTTAGCTATAAGACCAGGGAGATTCCATAAACTTGCAGCAATATGAATATCAGTAGACCAATTAAACTTTAGACCAAGAAGTTTCAGTCTGACCTCACTCACAACAATACTAATCAAAGCTTCAACAGGTCTTGAAGTTTTAGCAAAGAGTCTTCCATTTCTCTCTTGCCATATGAAGTAGACAGTAGCACCCAATACTAGTCTTTGGATAATACTCCAAACCGACCTATTAGCTTTCCTAATACACACACCTGACACCACTTCAGCCCATACATAAGAGAGATCATCTAATTTAGAAAGCACTTTCATCTTGTCCCAAATACATCTAGAGAAGACACAATCAAAGAACAAGTGAGGGGCTGTTTCTAACACAGTATTACACAAAGGACACACAACCATGTCAACATGAAACCATTTGGATAATCTATCCTGAGTTTTAAGCCTTCCTCTAACCGCAAGCCACAAAATAAAAGAGTGCCGAGGGATACACTGAGGAAACCAAACATGCTCAGACCATAACACTTTCGGATCATCATGTCTCAAAACTTTACTAACTTCTCTCACACTAAAATTAGTAGCCTACATCTTCTTATTATACCAAATAGCAACATCCCTGTTATCATTAAGGGCAGGAACTTCAAAATTGAGAGAAGTCCTATCCCTCCTATTCCAATCATGAGGCCAAGACCAATAGTTTCCACTAATTCTATCAGCCACTTTGTCTTTAATATTATAACCACTGGATCTTTTAAGCACATCAGAAATAACATCACAAAGCAAGCCTTTTTCGTGCCATTTATCAACCCATAAAAAACAATCTTTACCGTCCCCAATCTTAACTCCAACAAAACCTTTTATTTTATCTCTTAGCATAAGGATATGCCTCCAAGACCAAGAGGCATGACTCTTAATCGGACAGGTCCATATACTGTTACCCTTAAGCCTATAGCTGTCGACCCACTTCACCCATAACGAATCTTTTCTACTAAAAACATTCCACAAATGTTTAGTCATAAGACTATCATTCATACTCCTAGTCGACTTTAGCCCGAGACCACCTTGAAACTTTGGCCTACATATATCTTTCCAAGCTACGCTAGTGAACCCCTTCCTACCCTCATTAAAACCCCATAAAAAGTTCTTCAACACTTTATCAATGCTATCACAAATATGTTTTGGCAAAACAAACATCGAAGCCCAATAAACGCCCAAAGAAGAAAGAACAGAGGAAATCAATTGCAACTTACCTGCATAAGAGATATACTTGTTTTTCCAGTCCAAAATCCTGCACTTGATCTTATCAACCAAAATCATACAGTCCCTATTACAAAGCTTTTTGGTCACCATAGGAACTCCCAGATATCTTATGGGAAGATTTCCTTCAGCAAATGGAAGGGCAAGCCCAATTCTCATCTTAATATCAGTTGGAACATTACTAAAATAAGCAGTGCTCTTCTCCATACTTGGGTATAAACCAGAGCACATACTAAACTCATCCAACCCTCTCCTAAGAATGCTAGCAGAGATTTCATCAGGATGACAAAGCAATAACAAATCATCCGCAAAACAGAGGTGTGTCAAATTAAGCTCCTTGCAGCTGGAATGAAACTTAAACCTATTATCCAACCTAATATGCCTCTTAATCATAAGGTTTAAAACCTCCATGACTAGGGTAAAAAGATAGGGTGATATTGGATCGCCCTGTCTTAGACCTCTACCACTCTTAAAAAAGCCATGAACTTCTCCATTAATGCATAAAGAGAAAGAAGCAGTCGTTAAACAAACCATAATCCAATTGATCATAGTGTTATGGAATCCAAACTTAGCTAAAATAGTCTTAAGGAAATCCCAATTGACTGTGTCATAGGCTTTTTTAATATCCACCTTAAACGCACAATTCTTAGAACTAGTAGAATTATCATATCCCACCATTAGCTCTTGCATAATCAGAATATTATCACTTATATGCCTTCCCGGAACAAAAGCGCACTGATTACTATCTATAAGGCTATCAAGGCCCTCTTTAAGCCTATTAGTTAAAACCTTGCTAAGACATTTGTAAACCACATTACTACAAGCAATTGGTCTATAGTCAGAAAACTTCCTAGAAACTTTCAGCTTAGGTATAAGAGTAATGAGATTAGTATTAAGCTCACCTAGTAATTTGCCTGACACAAAGAACTCCTTCACAGCATTACAAACATCCGGTCCAACAATACTCAACACTTTCTTAAAAAATTTGGAAGTATAACCATCCGGGCCTGCGGCTTTATCATACTTAATCCCAAACATAGCAATCTTGATTTCCTCATCTGACACGGGTCTGATCATGTGCTCAGCCACCAAAGAATCAAGCTTCTTGGTGAACAAATTATCAACATCTTCAATCTGGAAAACAACATCATCCTTCTTGAAGAACTTTTTGTAATGGTCTACAAAATGATCATAGATATCACACCCATAGTAGGTATGACCTTCATCATCACAAACAGCTTCAATTCTGCTCCTACTCTTCTTACCTTTAAGAAGCTTATAGAAATATGTCGTGTTATTGTCTCCTTCTCTCAGCCATTCAACCTTTGTCTTCTGTCTAAGAATACGTTCTTCATCAAGGACAGCATCATGATATGCTTTAGAAAAGATCCTCCCTTCTTCTCTCAGAGACGCATTAAGAGGTTCTTGATCAAGCCTTTTCTGCACATCCTTCAATTCATCTTTAAGCACTTTAACTTTATCAAAAACATTCCTGTTTTCTCTATTAAATCTTCTCAAATGCTTCTTCATATTCTTCAATATTTTGGCCAACACAAACATATGAAAGCCTCTAACATCAACAAACCAATTATCCTTGACCCTATCAATAAAACCCTCCTTCTCAGCCAAAAGATTCATGAACCTGAATGATCTCGGCTTCAAACTAGTCACATCAACAAGAGCTGGACAATGATCCGATGACAAGTATGGCATGAAATGAGCAAAACATCTTCTAAACATAAGAGTGAAACTCTCATTAACCATGACCCTATCAAGTTTCCTAAGAATACCACTGTTTGGGTCATTACGCTTCTCGATCCAAGTGTAAAACATACCGCTGCTACACACATCTTCAACCTCAAGAGTACGAACACAGTCTCGAAATTCATCCATACCCCCGACTCTAGAATTATAACAATTAGAACTCTATTCAAAAGATAACATAACATTAAAATCCCCAAGTAAAATCCAAGGGGCATCACCAATATCTGCTTTATAATCCACTAAGTTTTTCCACAAAAGCTTACGGTACTTCTCCAAAATCTCACCATAAACGAAAGAAACGAAAAACTTATTTTGATCATTAACGAAAAATACCTCAAAATGAATAACCTGGTCAATGTGAGAAACCAACCTCGCATTCACAGCCAAAGGATCCCAACCCACAATGAGCCTACAACCCTTTCTGCTATCTATCGAATTAGAAACCCATGACCAATTTCCAAACACCTCATCACAAACAGATTTAACAGATTTCTTTCTTAGCCTAGATTCTACAATACCAAACATACTAACATGATTTTCAGTAATAAAATCCTTCACTTCTTTTTGCATAAGGGTACTATTCAACCCTTGTACATTCCACACTGCAATTTTACCTATCATTGGAAACTAGAAGAATCCGCAGCCACACCCCCTTGCATTTCTGCCATAGTTACATCATGAATATTACTAACTTCATCCTTTGACACAAACTCTGCAGTAGCGTTTGAAACACCCTCTACATCATTATAGTGTCCATTAATCCTATCATTATTGATATTCTCTAGGGCATCATTGTAATATTCAAGCATATCCTCTGACCACGTGGCTTTAACCTCATCAGTCAAAGGTGTACCTAATAAAACAAACAAATCCACCTTAAGCTTATCTCTTTCCCATTCCATCATATTCACTTTATCTGTCTCTTTCTTTATAGCTTGCTCATAAAACTTGGTATACGCAACATTATTCTTTTTACCTCCACATTCATCCACTATCCTCTTTTTAGCAATCCTAGTAGCATTTTCATGAAGTCCATCATTAGCAGCTACAATCCTATCTTGAAGACTTTCAATCTGGCTTTTAAGAATGCTATCCTAAGAATTAGCATCAACCTTCATACTGTTCTCCTTACTCAAAAAATACTCCATCTCCCTAGCCGACCATGTACTCTTTTCCTCCTTTGAAATAACAAACCCCTCATTACACAAAATATCAATTCTTATACAAAACTTCTTCCACTTCTCATTTTCCTTATTAGTTTCATCAACGCCCAAAGCCTCAAACCTATTACCTGTAGCAACCTCTTTAATCACACTATTACTTTTAGGATTTCCATTTACACTAGGTTTCTTAGCACTTGATACCTCCTCCTTCTTCTTAGCTTCATTAACTGGATTAACCTTCTCAACTTTAGTTTCTTGAACCACCTGTTTAACGCTAACACTAGGTTGAGCATTCTTAGTCGCTGGAACATACTGCCTAGCTACACCGCTTCCTCTTCCACCGTTACTACCAGCATTACCTCTACCACCACCAAATGACCCTCTTCCTGCATTACTAAATCCTCCTCTACTATAGCCACCTCTTCTATTAACCACATCCCTCCAACCATCACCATTCATATTGTCCACATTAATGTTTCTAGTCACCCTCGCAGCATTTGTAACATTAGAAGCCACCTCCCCTACTTTAGCCTGACAGCTCTTGATAGTATGACCAAACACCTTACAATGTTCACAAACCGGGGGTTTCCAAGGATACTCAACCTCCAAAATCATAGACCGCTTCAGACTCTTATAATAAATCTCTACTTCATAAACCAGATCCTTAGTAGAATCCACTTCCACCATCACTCTAGCAAAACTAGCTCTACCATAGTTTTTTTCACACATTTCCGTAGTTATTCTATCCATAATAATCGGAGCGCCAATTCTGCTAGCAATACGACTTATCCCTTCTACATTCCATGCTTCCAACGGAACATTAAGAATCTTTGCCCATACTGAAACTTTAGTGAGCTCCGGTTTAGACATACAGATTCCCGGTTCCCATTTCTGAACATAAAACGGTTTATTATCCACTAACCAAGGACCACTCTCCACCACAGCTTGCATACCATCAATCGAGTCAAAATTACAGAAATAAAGGCCACTATTGTTCATCATAACATCCTTAAAATGAAATTGCCTCCACATTCTGCGTAAATTTCCTAACAACTCTCTATGAGGCATTTGGAATCCCACAAAATGCCCTATTAAAGTTCTGCTCCACTTAGAACTACCTTCAACCACCACCGGGTCCATATCGACAACCTTCTTCCCTTTACTATTCACCATTCCATCTATATATCTAAGCTTGTTATTACCAATCCCTTTTTCACCTGTTACAACATTAGCAAACGAAAACTTCTTCTCATTGCTACCATTACTATCCTTCATCTGTTCGTCCTTCACACCGCTTCCTTCACCAACCTCAAAATTACTCACCGACTTTATTCCCTTATTGGCATCCACAATATCAACCTTAAACATCCCTGGTCTCTTCTCTTCACTAAAACTAACCTTTGGTGGACTCCTAGGCTTGCTACCATTATTGACCTTAGGATTAAACACGGGATTTTCAGCAAATGGAACCGGCATAGGGGAGCTCTTATCACTAGCCAAATTTTGGCCACCCTTATCCAAATTTCTAACAATATTCTTAACAACATTCACCTTCTTACTCTTAACACTGGTATCACTTACTCCCTTGGCCTCATCTATATTCATGTTTTCCTTAACATCTTTAACACCTAAACTAGTACTACTCCCCTTATCACCATCACCATTAGAACCCCAAAACATTTCAGTATCCTCCCCTGAGTGTACTGAGACATTTTTATCACCTTTCTCAACTACCACCTCATTCACAATATCCATATCATCAACAGCACTACCCAAATCCCCAGTCTTAATACTAGAACGGGTACTCACCCCTTTTTTTAACAACAATACCTTCAGTATGATCTAAAAAATCCTTATCCACATATTTCATGGTATTACCTGAGCTAGGATTCATATTCCTAGTTGTCTTCACTGGCTTCAATAACCTCCCGGATCTCTTTGGTGGTGGCACAAAAGAACCCACCGGTGGTGGTCCAACAGAACCCACCGGAGGTGGTTCAACAGAATCCACCGGATCAACCATAGGATTAACAGGTTGATTAGACATGATACATGGTAAAAAAAGAGGGTTAAGGAAAGAATAAGGAAAGGATTAAGGTTCAAGAAGGAGGTTTAATGAAACGGTTTAAGGTGGGAAAAAAAATGATAAAACGTAATAAAATTGATTTAAAATAGATGAACAAGAAAGATTTTGTGGTGAAATCTTATATGAAAATGTGTATAAAGAATAGGAGATTAAGGATCTATAATAAAATTCAAGATCCCATGGTTGGATCAAAAATTAATCAATGATTTCTTAATAAAATGCTTTAGGGTTTTTAGAGAGAAGTTTTTAGAGAGAAGTTAGAGAGAAAACCAACTTATTTGACTTTTACATAAGTGCTTATTTGCTTTTTCCAACTTATTGAGTCAGCTTATTTGAAAACTCTTTGTTGATTTTGCTTAATTAAGTCATTTAGAAGCTATAGAAACTTGAATCAGCACTTGGGGTGGCCTAGAACTCAAAAACGACTATTTTGTCGTTTTATGTAGATTGCTTATTGCATTTTCAGGCTTATTCCTTGGGCTTATTTCAAATTTCTTTTTGCAGAAGTCTTATTTAGGACAAAAGAAGCTTGTGTGTTAATTTCAGCTTATGGCATTGGCTTATAGCTTAATGGGCCAAAAAGCCCATTAAGAATAAGCTGTTTAGTATAAGCTAGCTTATTTCACACTTTCAGCTTTTGGGCCTTTGGAAAAAGTTGTTTAAAATCAAATTTTGAGTCAACCTGTGCTTTTTGGGCTTATTTTGAACACTTTTGTTATTGGGCCCAAATTTGGCCAAATAGTGGACTGTTTTGGGTTTAGCCCATTTTCTAGGCCCATTAAGGGTATTTAGGTAATTTCACTTTCATTTCTGAGTTATTTAGGTTAAATTAAGCTAGTTTGCAAGTTTTTAGAATTTTTTATGATTTTTTGATTTTTAATAATATTTTAATATTATTTTATTGTTAAAAATTAAAAGTCTGATTTTCTAAGTTTTTATATTTTTCCTAGGTTCTAAATACTTAATTAGGAATTTTGTAACTTTCCAAATATTTTTAGAGTCTTTTAATTATTTTCTAGAATTAATTTAAGTTTTAATTTATTTTAGTAGTTCTTAATTGTTTAAAAATAGTTTTTAGTGGTTTTAAAATTTTGAAAAATACTTTTTAGCTTAATTAGGGTATTTTTGAGGTTTACAAACTTTAAAATCTTGTTTGGGACTTTTTAATAATTAATTTTGATTTTTAGGGCTTTAATTAGCATTAAAAAGTCATTATCTAATTAATTAAAAGGTTTTAGCAAGTTTGGATTTTTTGTAAACTCTTAGAATATTATTTTGGATCTTTGGTAATTTTTAGGAATTTTTAGGGTAAAATTTTAATTTTAGTGCTTTTTACGGTTTTACGTGTACACCTTTTTCGACTTAGTTTAATCCGTCTTCGTAACCGTCATTCTCTTCTAATCTCATTTCTATTTTTCTTTCTCAACAATATAATCACAAATCTAATCCAAGTCATTACACACATAACACACTAGCCTCCTTGAGAACGAACTCACTTTAGGGTCATTTATACACGGTTTTCCTAAATCGTCGTATTCATTACTTACCCTATTTGCTCTCTTTTCCTAAAGAGTAGTAAAACTCAACTATCATTTTGGCGCCGTTGACGGAGAGGCGTGTTGTGTTTTGATTGGAATTGTTGTTTTTATATACTAACCATAAATAGTATTTGTATTAGTAGCACTCTACTAATACGTATTATCGGTTTAGTATTCGAATCACAACCTTGACTTGGGAGGTCATTACCCAATCCTTGTATTCGAATCTCAAACCAAAGAAAAAGGCAAAAATAGATAAATACTTTCGTGAAGCTCAATCTTGAAAAATACAAACTATAACGTAGGTATAAGGCGGATATTATAAAATATATCCTACGGAAAAAGGCTCTTAAGTGCTTCGCGCCGCCTCGTTTCCCCGCTTGCTTGTGAGTATTTGATTTTGAGAGCTAATCGAGGGTTTTGCCGCCCAAAGTATTACTAAGTATCATAAATATTTTCTTGGTTTCCATTGATTAAACCCTCTTGAACGTTTTGGTGTTCCACCAATGTTCTAAAGTCATCGAAGGCGTTCACTTCACGTGATCGTTTTCATTCCTTGAGGCTTATTTAATAAGAGATTTGATTAAGGATGAGATTTGTAGATTTGTGTCTACTTAATACATTCACCAAAATCCAAAAAGGTTAATACAATCAAAAACCACAAAAAAATTGAAAAATACAAAACACCAAAAAGAATCCTCTTTGCTCGTCCCCTCATGGTACGTGACGTTTATGCTAACTCGTAATCAAGCAAGCCGTGCACGTAAACGAAAGAACAAAACTCCCACTCCCAATCTTTCTAGTGAGGAGTCTCCTATTGACAAACCCATTGTAAGAGAAGCACCAACTATGGCGAATCGAACTATGATGGAGTTACTTCAAGCACCCACCGAGGGTTATGGAGAGGCTATTGTGATTCCCGTTATCCTTGCTGAGAATTTTGAGGTGAAAACGGGTTTGTTGTCGATGATCCAAAACAACAAATTCCGTGGTGATGAGAAGGATAATCCACACAACCATATCCGCCAATTCAATCGTCTTACCGCCACTTGCAAGTTTAAGGATGTCTCGAATGACTCGATTAAGATGATGCTTTTTCCGTATTCCTTAGCGGGGTCCGCTAAAATTTGGTTAGAGAAAGAGCCACCCAATTCTATATTGACGTGGAAGGATCTCGTGTCTAAGTTTGTGAACCAATTTTTTCCGCCCTCTAAGACTACGCACTTGAAAAACGAGATTTCAAAGTTTTCACAAGAATTTAATGAAAGTTTTTCAATGGCTTGGAATAGGTTTAAGGAAATGTTACATATATGTCCTCATCACGGTTTTTCTGACTTGTATCAAATTGACACGTTTTACAATGGACTTAATGATCATGAAAGGGATTATTTGAATGCCGCCGCGGGTGGTAATTTTTTGTGTAAAATGGTTGAGGAAGCTTTGGTGATAATCGAGAATAGATCTAAGGTGTATAGTCCTCGTAGCACGTCTAGTGTTCGTAAGGCTTCGTCTTCGTCTTCACCTTCTTTGTCTACTACCATTGATACTTTCCAAATTGAGGCAAACTTGGAAAACAAGATTTTTGATAAGTTAAAAGGACTTTTGATTGAGTTTAAAGTTGGTGAACAAAGTGCTCCCGCTACGGCTAAAGCGGTTGAGGTTTCTTGCATGTATTGTGGTGGTGGTCATGATTTCTCCGAGTGCATTACCAACGGTGGTAACACTTCGAGTGCCTTCGCGGCCACGGGAAATTACAACCAAAACGGTCAAGTTTCCCGCTCTAATCAATTGACTCCACCGGGTTTTGGTTCAAATCAAAATGCTAACAACAACTATCGCAACAATCAAGTTGGTTTCAAAAACAATTACAACAAAGGAAACTATGGTAATCAAGGGGCTAATAATCAAGTTTCAAACAAGAATCAAAATGATTTTAAAAACAACAACAAGGGTTTGCAAACATTAAAAGATCTTCCAAGTGAGTTTGTTGAATACGCTAGTGGGAATGATGCTAGGTTTGACAATATTCAAAGAGAAATCATTAGCCTAAGATCCGAGTTTAAGAACGACTTGAAGAAAGAGTTGAAAAATGAGTTAGCTAATGAAATTAAGATCCACACCAACAAAATGGAAGGAAATGTCACTAGGTTACAACAAAACCAACAAAAAATGGAACAAGGGCAACACGAGATTAAACAAGAAATGATAAAAGCCGAGAAAAGGCAATCCGTGTTTGAAGATAAAATCTCGTCTATGTTTGAGGCAATAATGTGTAAACCGTCTTCGAGTAGTCTTCCTAGCAACACCATATCCAACCCTAAGGGTGAGATGAAAGTGATTACCACACGTAGTGGTAAGACACTTAAGGAACCGACTCCTCAACCAATTGCTCCTACGGAGGAAGCAATTGAGGAAGAACCTGAGGTGATGGTCCAAAAGGAGCATGTCCCAATCCCACAAAGTACCGCTCATGCCACACCTACGGTTGACCCATTACAATCATTGGAACCCGAGATTCCAAAGGCTATGCCTACTATGCCTCAACCCACACCACCTTTGCCCTATCCATCGAGACTTAGGAAGGAGAAACGTCAAGAGCGCGACAATTATCAATTTGAGCTTTTTATGAAAATGTTTTGTGATTTGCACTCTAACGTGAGTTTCGCCGATGCTTTGGTCATGATGCCTCGATTTGCCGCTAACTTCAAGAGTATGTTGAACAACAAGGAGAAATTGCACCAATTGTCTAGTTGTTCGTCGGTTTATCTTAATCGCATACCTCAAAAAGTCGGTGATCCCGGTAAATTCTTGATTCCTTGTGCAATCCAAGATATGGAGGAATGCTTCGCTTTGGACGATCTTAGTGCTAGCATTAACTTGAAGCCACTTACAATCTTCAAGTCGCTCAATCTTCCTAATATTACTCCTTCACTAATGTCTATCGAGTTGGCTGACCATTCCACGATTCCCGCATGTGGTTTGGCGGAAGACGTTTTTGTGAAAGTGGGGAAGTTCTAGTATCCTGTAGACTTTATCGTTGTTGATATCCCCACGGATCCTCAAGTTCCTCTCATTTTAGGTCGTTCGTTTTTAGATACGTCTATGGCTTTGATCGATGTTCATGCTAGAAAGATCACCTTACGTTTCAACGACGAGGAACTTGTTATAAACGCAACTCAAAACTCTCAAATTTCTCATGTTTATTCCGTTGCAACCATAAACCTCGTTGATATGATTGACGTGGTTTGCGAGGAATTTTCACAAGAAGTTCTAGGTTTTGGTGATGAAGAAACTAGTGGCAATCCCACTATGTTAGATCCAATTCTTGATAATTCAACACCAACCTTCACTCCATTTGAATGTGGTGGTTTTACGTTGGAAGAATTCGATGTTCCACGTACTTGTGACGAATACCTCGACAACGATGAGGACTTCTCGATTATCAAAGATTTTCTTAACGATTTCCCATTTCCTCCACCCAAGGATGTTATGAGTATCGAGCCCAAATCTTCACTTGAGGAACCACCTATCCTTGAGTTGAAAGATTTACCTCCTCATCTCGAATATGTCTATTTGGGTGAGAACGACAAGTTGCCGGTTATTATTGCGAAGGAACTTTCGAATGATGAAAAAACCGCACTTGTCGATGTTCTAAAGGACCACAAGAGGGCAATTGCGTGGAAGTTATCCGACATTAAGGGAATCAATCCCAAGTTTTGTACCCAAAAAATCTTAATGGAGGAGGATTACAAGCCCGCAATCCAAAGTCAAAGGAGGGTGAACCCCAAAATTCACGACGTCATCAAAAAGGAGGTCCTTAAACTCCTTGACGCGGGAATGATTTACCCTATATCCGATAGCCCTTGGGTGAGTCCTATTCATTGTGTCCCTAAAAAGGGAGGGATGACCGTTGTGCCAAACGATGCCAACGAGTTGATTCCCACTAGACTCGTAACCGGATGGAGAGTGTGCATTGACTATCATAAGTTGAATGAAGCCACTCGAAAAGACCATTTTCCCTTGCCCTTCATGGACCAAATGTTGGAGCGTCTTGCGGGAAACGATTTCTATTACTTTTTAGATGGTTTTTCCGGTTACTTCCAAATTCCCATCGATCCTCGTGATCAAGAAAAAACTACGTTTACGTGTCCATATGGAACGTTTGCCTATCGTAGAATGCCATTCGGACTTTGCAATGCACCGGGAACTTTTCAAAGGTGCATGATGGCTATTTTTCATGATATGATCGAGAAGAGGATGGAAGTCTTCATGGATGACTTTTCTCTGTTTGGTAATTCGTTCACTTCGTGTTTGTCGAACCTAGAGAGAATGTTGAAACGTTGTGAGGAAACCAAAATTGTGCTCAATTGGGAAAAGTGTCATTTTATGGTTAAGAGTGGAATCGTCTTAGGGTACAAGGTCTCGAAAGCGGGGATTGAGGTAGATCAAGCTAAGGTAGACGTCATCGCCAAATTACCTCATCCCATAACCGTCAAGGGAGTTAGGAGTTTCCTAGGCCACGCGGGCTTTTATCGTCGATTCATCAAGGATTTTTTGAAGATTTCTCGACCCATTACACATCTTCTTGAAAAAGAGGCACGTTTTGTCTTTGACGAAGATTGTGTACGAGCCTTTGAAATCCTTAAGAGGAAACTTACCGAAGCTCCCATTCTTGTTGCTCCCAATTGGAACCTCCCCTTTGAGCTCATGTGTGATACTAGTGATTACGCTATTGGGGCCGTTTTGGGGCAACGTCATGATAAGCACTTCTTGCCTATTCACTATGCTAGCAAGACGATGACCGAGGCTCAACTAAAATACACTACAACAGAGAAGGAGTTCCTTGCCGTGGTGTATACATTTGAGAAGTTCCGACCTTATCTCGTCTTAGCTAAATGCATAGTGTATTCGGACCATTCGGCTATCAAGTATCTCATGGCAAAGCAAGATGCTAAGCCTAGATTACTTCGTTAGATTCTCCTCCTTCAAGAATTTGATCAGAAAATCGTTGACAAAAAAGGAGCCGAGAATCTAGCGGTCGATCATCTTTCTCGTTTGGAAGATCCTCACCAAAGTGTTTACGAGCCCAAGGAAATCACCGAAACATTTCCGCTCGAGACACTTGGT
Organism: Glebionis coronaria; assembly: GCA_025667525.1. Lineage (NCBI taxonomy): Eukaryota > Viridiplantae > Streptophyta > Magnoliopsida > Asterales > Asteraceae > Glebionis > Glebionis coronaria. The sequence goes on along the minus strand of JANFOE010001241.1, from coordinate 514,393 downwards.
GTAGTGAATTCTAAGATTGATTCTTCCACCCCATGGTTTGCGGATTTTGCAAATTACCATGCGGGTAACTTCATCATCAAGGGTATGACGACTCAAGAAAAACGAAAATTCTTTCGTGACGTCTAGTTCTACTTTTGGAACGACCCTTACTTGTTTCGAACTTGTGCGGATCAAATTATCCGACGTTGTGTATTTGGCACTGAAGCTTCTAACATCCTTAGAGCTTGCCATGAGGGACCCACGGGTGGTCACCACTGTGCTAATCTCACGGCTAAAAAGGTGTTTGATGCCGGCTTCTTTTGGCCTACTATTTACCGAGATGCACAAGATCTTGTGAAGTCTTGTGATTCATGCCAACGACAAGGAAAAGCCTCACAAAAAGATGAGATGCCACAAAACATCATCCAAGTGTGTGAGATCTTTGACGTTTGGGGTATAGACTTTATGGGGTCGTTCCCATCATCTCGTGGTAACAAGTACATTCTCGTTGCGGTTGACTACCTATCTAAGTGGGTGGAGGCCAAAGCCTTGCCCACCAATGATGCTCGTGTAGTAGTCAAGTTCTTGAAAAGCTTGTTTTCTCGGTTTGGAACCCCTCGTGCTATCATAAGCGATCGTGGAACCCATTTTTGTAACGACCAATTCGAAAGGGTCCTAAGGAAATATGGGGTTACACATCAGCTTTCTACGGCTTATCACCCACAAACGAGTGGGCAAGTCGATGTTTCAAATCGAGCTTTGAAAAGGATCTTGGAGAGGTCCGTTGGGGAAAACCGACAATTATGGTCGGATAAGTTGGACGATGCTTTATGGGCCTTTAGGACCGCTCATAAGACGCCCATTGGGTGCACTCCCTATTAGCTTGTGTATGGAAAGAATTGTCATTTGCCTATCGAGTTAGAACATAAGGCTTATTGGGCCCTAAAGCATTGCAATGATGATATGGAGACCGCAGGAAAACACCGGAAAATGCAATTGAATGAATTGGATGAATTGAGAGACACTGCTTATGAAAACTCATTGATTTACAAAGAAAAACTAAAATGTTGCATGATTCTAAAATTAAAAACCGGGTTTTTAACATTGGGGATCAAGTTTTGCTTTTTAATTCTCGCTTGAAAATATTTTCCTGTAAGTTGAAATCCCGTTGGTCCGGTCCATTCACCGTGACTCAAGTGTTTCCGTATATGACCATCGAGCTAGCTCAAGATGATGGTCCTAACTTCAAGGTGAATGGACATAGGTTGAAGCACTACTTTGGCGGGGAAGTTCCATCCTTGAACTACCTCGACCAAGTCACCTTCCCCAATGATAATTAGTATTGAGGGGATCGAGTCGAGCTCATGACTCGGTAATAAAAAACGAGGTGCCTCGTGGGGGAGTCCCATGCTTATCCTATGTATATATTATCGCTTTCTAATGTAGTTAACGTGCGGGGATTTGTGCCCTTCCAACCTTTGTTCCGTGGTTGTTTGTGAATTGTGGACTTTAGATGATCATGATCTTCACAATTGGAGCCTCTCGTGTTCGTTTTATGGGAGCACTCGATCGTTTGCTTTGAAGACTTTCTCAATATCCATGATATATCCTTTGATGTTCTAACCATAGTTTTTTAGCACACTTCATAAACGGCTATTAATTTATTGGTTGCACCCTTTCCATGCTAGATTATGCATTCGACTACGTCTCAAGTATGGGGGTGTTTGCACCCCGAGACTCGAAACATTGAGGACAATGTTTAACTTTAGTATGGGGGGGTGAATAGATACTTTCCTTGCCAAACCTTCACGCTTTCCAAAGTTTATCTTTTTGTTTATCGTTTTGTTGCAAAATAAGGCTAAAAAATGCCAAATTTTAAAATTTTTTCTCATGTTTTATAAGTGTTTGAAGACACGAATGTAGGTTTTCCGATGGCGAGAATAAGAGTAATTTTTGACTCGACCGTGCGTGTTGAGCACTTAGCTTTGGTTCCTTAACTACACATTAGGCTAAGTCTCTTAAACGAGGACGAGAAATGATAGGGTTAATTATAAGTTACTATGCTAAACGTAGAGTACTCGTATTCTTTCAAAAACTCATGTGTTCTCGTTGTTTGCTTATTCTCCCTTCACATGTAAATATTTTTTGCTTAATAAATATTGACTTAGCGGTTTAGTTGGGATTGTTAGGTGATGAGACTGCTTTTATACATGGTCTCATCGTCCAAAACGGCCTTAAATTGCATAAAATATCATAAAACATGCCAAATATATGCTCGTGTTTGTTACTTGTGAATTTTTAGGTACGGATATTGAGGAATTGGCAAAAGAACACAAGAATCAATCAAAAACGAACACGAGAAATGAAGTCGCACAATGAACCGGGCCCAAGTTTGGAATTTTGCAAAAAGACCCTTGAAGAATTGAAGATTTTGCAAAATGGCCCCTCATCTTTGGTGAACTTGTCACTTTTAACCCTTCAAAATATTAAAAGTACAAGTACCATCCTTGAAGAATGAAGATTTGACAAATTCAGCCCTTGGAATTGGATTAAAAGTTCATTTGTTAGCTAAAATGGACAAAGGACTTGTTTTGAAATTTGTTTTGGGACTGAGAATGAGAACACTTAACTGGAAAGGACTGGTTTTGCAAAAAAGATAATGGAGTCTACGTTATCTATGGGACTGGCCATGAAAACCCAAAACCTAAGCCCACTAAACCCCCAGCCCACTACCCATTACAACCCGGTTTTGTTATTAATCCCTGGTCAAACCCTGGGTCAACCCCCACTAACCCATTTCTTTCCCCCCATAACACTTTTTTAAAAGTGTTAATCCCCAAATATAAATCAAAACAGCCCCTAATCCCCTAGAACCCTAGAACACCCCCAGTTTAATTAATCATTAATTCAAAGGGTTAAACCCCAATAATGTCCAGATTGTTAATTCCACCTCTCCTCACCCTTTCCCACCACTCACAAGAGTGCCACATGTCCTTGTGGTCCTTCCCCAACCTCCCCTGTCAACATCCCTTTTCCCAAAACCCAAAACCCTGACAAATCCAACGTTCCTAAGCAACTCCTTAGCCTCCAAGATTAATCCAACGTCCAAGATGAGAGAATCCAACTGTCAAGTCACATGGAGGTCATTTTTGACCAAGAATCAAGTCAAAGAAGAGGGCAAAATTGTGAATTCCACCATTAGGGTTTCCAGCTTTTGTAATATTTTAATTTAGCTTCTAGTATGTTCCAATTCGTGTATAAAATGATGGGCATGTCCATCATTTTACTTGTTCCAGTTTTTTGCAAAAACTTGTGTAATTCCTTTTTTAATTTTATAAAGTTTGGTGTTTGTTTAATGTGCAATATAATTCCTTTTATACTTATTAAAAAGTTTGTGTGTTAAGTTGTTTGCAAAAGGCTGAGTTCCATTTTTAAAATTTGTGAAAGATTTGTGATTTGTCAAGTTTTCTTAAAAATTGTTAATTTTCAAAAATCATAAACTTGTGTGAAGTGAAAGTGGAACACAAGTTCTGTGATTTGTGGATTTTAAGTGGTTTGAAACGTGTGTTTCAAGTTTGGAGAAGGTTTGTGGAAAGTTTTTGAAGAAAGAAAGAAAACAGAATTTTATCTATATTGTTCTTGTTTTGCTTTTCTTTGATTTTTTTTCAGGTTTTAAAGGTGTTGTTGAATTTGTTCTGCATGCACCCGGGTGCATAAGGAGGTGGTTGTGCTACCACTAAGTCCTTGGATGTAAGGGCTTAAGGTAAAATCCGTTTACCTTTGGAAATATTCAGAAAAGTGTATGCATGTGTTCTTATTTGATTTGGTGCCTAAGTGTTCTAAATGTGTTGGATCTTTGTTCTTTCTAATTGTTATGTTTGTTAGATAGTTTGTGAATCAGTTTGCATCAGTTTTGTTAGGTTTTGAGTGATAAATCTTGGTTTCATAAAATTACATGGGTGTTTGGCAATAGGATTAAGCAGGGCTTAGTTCTTGATTAGTGGATTGATAGGTAGTTAGAAGGTTGTTAATTGGTTAGTATAGCTAGGGTATTAGATATTAATCAATTTGGAACCAAGTTAGAAACATTTTGTTGAGTTTAAAAAGGATAGAGTGAAGTAAAAATCTGCATGCTAACTTTCTGTGTTTTCATGAGTTTCTGGTGATTGTTCTTTGTGAATCTTGTTAGTGTTAGGGTGTAAGTGTGTTTGGAATTGATTTGTTGCTTATTGAAGTAAGTGTGTGCCAAGTTGTAAGCTGTGTAGTCCATTAGATTGCTAGTAGTAAGCTATTAAAGCCCCTGGTCTAGCTATTCTGTCACAGAGAACCACTTTGGCCTGTTTATGCTTTGTTTGCTTGCTTGAGTGTGCTAGGTGTGTTTTATTTGTGAGTTATTGACTCCTTGAGCTTAAACAAGCTCAAGGGTGCCCCCCATTGTCCAAATAAGCAATAAGCCCAAGCCCTCTTGGCAAAAACATAAGCACAAACACACAAGTGCATATTCTGCTAGTGTGAAAACGTCCAGTCTGTCATACAAATTGCGCCGCAAGCCACAAGCATTGCGGCGCAACAAAAGTAGCCACGAAACAAGGTGCTATCGTCTCATTAATTGCGGCGCAAGGCTAAACGTTGCGGCGCAACAAAAGTAAAAAAAAGGGGTGCCAGGACTCGAACCCGTGACCACCCGTTCACAACACCAACACCTTAACCAACGCGCCCTGGGGACTTTGACTGAGAGAATTGGTTTTGTTTTCTACTTAACCCGTTTTCATTCCTAGCTTATTAAATTAAGCCGTGGGTTGTTTAAGCTTATTTGAGCTTATTTTTAAGCCAATTTTGGTTCCTTCTATTTTTCTTAGAAAAGTATTAGGTTTTGTGATTTTTAAAAAGTAGTTTCATAATTTTCCTTTTAATAGTTTATTTATTAGGATTTATTTTATAGACGTTTTTTAGAAATTCAATAAAAAATACCAAAAAGAGTTTAATTTTTTAGAAAAAATAGTTTTTAGGTTTTTATATATATTTTTGAGGTTTACATGTGAAAAAGTTTTCAAAAACTTTAATTTTTGATTTTATTTGATTTTAGGTTTTTTATTAAACTTTGAAAATTAATATAAAATTCATTAAGAGGTTTTAGAAACTTTAATTTACATTTTCTTTCTAGTTAGAATATTTAGGATTTTTGAGAATTTTTTAGAATTTATTTAGGAACTTTTAATTTTTTTGATTATTTTATTATTATTTTATTCATTAAAATAAAAAGTTTTATTTTGATTTCTTTTTCATTTTTCCTAGATTCTATAGCATTAATTAAGACTTTTCCCATTTGTAGAATAATTTTTAGGCTTTTCAATTAATTTTTAGATTTAATTTAAGATTTAATACATTTTAATAGTTTTAGGAGTTTAAAAATAGTTTAATTTGGTTTAATAATTTTTAAATATAGTTTTTAGTTTAATTAAGTCATTTTTGAGGTTTACAAATTATAAAATCTTGTTTAGGGCTTTTTAATATTTAAAAGTGATTTTTAGGGCTTTAATTAGCATTAAAAAGTCATTATTAAATTAATTAAAAGGTTTTGGCAAGTTTGAATTTTGTGTAAACCCTTAGAACATTATTTGGGAGTTTTTAGTAAATTTTAGGAATTTTTAGGTTTAAATTTTAAATTTTGTGTTTTTCTCGTTCTTCGTCGTAACTTTCTAGTAGAGTTTTGCCTTATTTTTCTATTTTTCGTCTTCGTCATTCTCTCTTCTTTTCTTCTCATTAATAATCAAAAACAAAATCAATCAATTCAATTCACAACGCACTAGCCTCCTCGAGAACGAACTCACTTTTAGGGTCATTTACACACGGTTTTCCTAAATCGTCGTGCTTACCCTATATTATTGCCTTGTTTTCCTAAACAAGTGTGATTTTACAATAATCATTTTTGGCGCCGCTGCCGGGGAGGCGTGTTGTGTTTTGATTGACCATTGTTGTTTTTATATATTAGCCATAAATATAATTGTATTAATAGCACTCTATTAATACGTATTATCGTTTTTCGGTTTTTGTGTGAATATTATTACTATATTGTATACGTAGAACAATAAATACACAAGTACTCCAAATACGTGAGCAATCACAACCTTGATTCGGGATTTCATCACTCGATCATTGTATTCGAATCTCAAACCAAAGAAAAAAAGGCAAAAATAGATAAATACTTTCGTGAAGCTTAATCTTGATAATACAAACTATAAGGTGGGTATAAGGCGGTTGTATTTCACAACCTAAAGGAAAAAGGCTCTTAAGTGCTTCGCGCCGCCTCGTTTCCTCCGCTTGCTTGTGCGTATTTGATTTTGAGAGTGAATCGAGGGTTTTGCCGCCCAAAGTATTATTAAGTATCATATATATTTTCTTGGTTTCTATTTGATTAAACCCTCTTGAACGATTTGGTGTTCCACCATCGTTCTAAAGTCATCGAAGGCGTTCACTCCACGTGATCGTTTTCATTCCTTGAGGCCTTTTTAATCAAGAGATTTGATTAAGTGAGGAGATTTGTGGACTCATTGTCTACTTAATATATTCACCAATTCCAAAAAAGGTTAATACAATCAAAAACCACGAACCAAATCGACTACTCCTTCTAGTGAGGAGACTCCAATTGAGGAACCTATTGTAGAACAAGAAGCTATCATGGCTAATCGTACTATGATGGAGTTGCTTCAAGCACCCACCGAGGGTTTTGGAGAGGCCATTGTGATTCCCGCCATCCTTGCGGAGAACTTTGAAATCAAAACGGGTTTAATGTCTATGTTGCAAGCAAACAAGTTTCGCGGTCATGAAAAAGACAACCCACATTATCACATTAGGCAATTTAATCGTCTCACCGCGACAAGCAAGTTTAAGGATGTACCACACGATGCCATTAAGATGATGTTGTTCCCTTACTCGTTAGATGGACCCGCCAAGATTTGGCTTGAGAAAGAACCGCCGAATTCGATTTTGACATGGGCCGATCTCGTGTCTAAATTTGTGAATCAATTTTTTCCACCATCTAAGACAACACATTTGAAAAACGAGATTTCACGTTTTACACAAAGACCTAATGAAAGTTTTTCAATGGCTTGGGAGAGATTTAAAGAAATGCTACATGAATGTCCACACCATGATTTTTCCGAATTGCATCAAATTGACACTTTTTATAATGGGCTTAATGAACATGAAAGAGATTATTTAAATGCCGCCGCGGGTGGTAATTTTTTGTGCAAAACGACCAATGAGGCTTTGAAAATCATAGAAAATAGGTCTAAGGTCTATAGCCCTCGTAACACACCGAGTGTTGCCAATTTGGGCTCGTCATCATCTCGTTCCATTAATGCCTTGCAAGATGAAGCAAATGAGGAGAATCGGTTTTTCGATAGGTTTTCGACTCTTATGTCTCATTGGAAAGCTCAAGAAGCTTCAAGCACCGCTTCGGTTAAAGCGGTTTCTAAAAGTTGTTTGTCGTGTGGGGGAGCTCATGATTTATCCGAGTGCATTACCGCGGATGGTAACACTTCGAATGCTTTTGTAGCCACGGGAACTTATAACCAAATAGGTCAAGGTTCACGTTCAAATCAAGCTCCACAAAACCAAAATGCTAATAACTATCGAAACAACAATCAAGGTGGAAACTACCAAGGAAATCAAAGAAACTATAACAAGGGTAATTACCAAAGTGGAAATGGGCAAATTTCAAACCAAAACCAAAACCGTGATTTTCAAACTAATGCCCAAGGTTTTCAAAACGATCACACCAAAAATCTTCAAGGAGAATTTTTGAATTATGCTAAGGCTAATGATGCTAAGTTTGACAACATGCAACGTGAAATGGTTAGCTTAAGATCCGAATTGAAAAATGAGCTTAAAAACGAACTTGCTAATGAACTTAAAACTCATGCTAATAAAATGGAAGGAAATGTCACACGACTCCAACAAAATCAACAAAAAATGGAGCAAGGACAACATGAGATTAAGCAAGAGTTGTTGAAAGCGGATGCTAGGCAATCTAAGTTTGAAGATCGTATGGCTAAAATGTTTGAAGCTATCATGTGTAAGCCCTCTTCTTCGGGTGGTCTTCCTAGTGATACCATCGTGAACCCGAAAGGAGAATTGAAGGTTATTACCACTCGTAGTGGTAAAACTTTCAAAGAACCCATTTCTCGCCCAAGTACTTCTATGGAGAAGGAAAAAGAGAAAGAACCCGAGGTCGTGGTTGAAAAGGAGCACATTACAAGTCCACGAAGTACCGCTCAAACCACACCTACGGTTGAACCAATACCCATTATGGAACCCGAGATTCCAAGGCCGATGCCTATGCCTAATTTGCCCCAACCCACACCACCTTTACCCTACCCATCAAGACGAGACAAGGAAAAGGCACAAGAACGAAATAATTATCAATTTGAACTTTTTATGAAAATGTTTCGTGACTTGCATTTCAACATAAGTTTTGCCGACGCCTTAGTCATGATGCCTCGATTTGCCGCAAACTTCAAAAGTATGTTGAATAACAAAGAGAAATTGCAAAAATCGTCTAGTTGTTCTTCGGTTTTTCTAAGCCGCATACCTCAAAAAGTCGGTGATCCTGGAAAGTTTTTAATCCCATGTGCTATCCAAGACATGGAAGAATGCTACGCCTTGGCCGATCTTGGTGCTAGTATTAATTTGATGCCTCTCGAGATTTTTAAGTCGCTTAATCTTCCAAATCTCACTCCTTCAAGAATGTCAATCGAAATGGCCGATCATTCTACGATTCTAGCTTGTGGAGTTGCCGAGGACGTCTTTGTGAAAGTTGGGAAATTCTATTATCCCGTGGACTTCATAGTTGTTGATATTCCCATCGATCCTAAAGTTCCGTTAATTTTAGGTCGATCTTTTTTGGATACCTCAAGAGCACTTATCGATGTGCATGCAAGAAAAATCACTCTTCGTTTCAATGAGGAAGAACTCGTCATTAATGCAACCCAAAACTCCACGCTTTCTCATGTTTATTCGATCACATCTTTGTACAATGTCAATCCCATCAAAAACATTTGTCAAAGGATTTCAAATAGAGTTTTAGGAGTTGATAAAAATGAAGTTCCGTCCCCTCCGCCGATGGAGGTTAAGAGTGTTAAGCCTATGATTCCAATCTCGAGTGATTCTTCGGATGATGAATACGTTGATCCCGATGGGGAGGTTTTCTTTGTTGACAAAAGATTTGAAAACTTGCCACCACCTAAACCAAAACGCTTTCAAAATGTGAGAATTTTTAGTGTGACTAACATTGTTTTAGATACACCAAATATTTTTGACATAATTAAATCGGGTTTTCACGAGGAGAGTGTTAAAGATGAAAGAGGAAAAGATTTTGAATCTAATTTAAAAGATTTTTCTAAAATCCTAACTCCGTCATCACCGCGTGTCTTGAGTACTACAAGCTCGTCTTCCCCTTTTGACGATGCTTTGTGTGGACCTAGTGTGGGGGAAGCCCCTTATGTTCCCTCCCCTTTCTCCACCGAGGACGAGATATTTGATCCCGGAATTTCATGTAAAGGGAAATCTCGGTCTTCCACCGATGCAATAAATGGAAAATCTTTTCATTTGATTGGTGCGAGTCTACCTCGAGTAGCTCATGTTTTTAGAGACTTACCCATTGTCCCACCCTTCTATTTCTTCTCTCCTATTTTCTTCTATCCCATTGGGATTTGTGTTGGAGTTGTGTTATCTCGTCTTTCATCCGAAAACGAGGACGCTATCTTTGACCCCGGTATACGTTTATCGGATTTTTAAAAGTACTCCACGTGCTTTTGGGCCTTGTTTATCATGTAAGCCCCACCAAAAATTGACCATACCATGATTATCCCTAAATGATCACATTTATGGGGATTCGAGTCGAGCTTTTGACTCGGTTATCAAAAACAAGGTGCCTCGTGGGGGAGACCCATGCTTATCCATGTACATATTATTGCTTTCTAATTAGTTTAATGTGAGGGGATTTGTGCCCTTCCAACCTTTGTTCCGTGGTTGTTTGTGAATTGTGTCTTTTAGATCATCATCTTCACGATTGGAGCCTCTCGTGTTCGTTTTATGGGAGCACTCGATCGTTTGCTTTGGAGGCCTTTCCCAATATCCATATGATATATCCTTTTATGTTCTAACCTTAGGTTTTTAGCACACTTCATAAACGGCTATAACTTATTGGTTACACCCTTTCCATGCTAGATTAGGCATTCGACTACGTCTCTAGTATGGGGGTGTTTGCACCCCTAGACTCGAAACATTGAGGACAATGTTTAACTTTAGTATGGGGGGGTGAATAGATACTTGCCTTGCCAAACGTTCACGCTTTCCAAAGTTTATCGTTTTGTTATCGTTTTCTTGCAAAATAAGGCTAAAAATGGCCAAATTTAAAATTTTTTCTTATGTTTTATAAGTGTTTGAAGACACGAATGTAGATTTTCCGATGGCGAGAATAAGAGTAATTTTTGACTCGACCGTGCGTGTTGAGCACTTAGCTTTGATTCCTTAACTACACATTAGGCTAAGTCTCTTAAATGAGGACGAGAAATGATAGAGTTAATTATAAGTTACTATGCTAAACGTAGAGTACTCGTATTCTTTCAAAAACTCATGTGTTCTCGTTGTTTGCTTATTCTCCCTTCACATGTAAATATTTTTTGCTTAATAAATATTGATTTAGCGGTTTAGTTTTGATTGTTGGGTTTCTAGTCTTTTCTAGTAGCTTCCGTGTAATTAAATTGGGAAGACATTAAGGTATCGCCAGCGTCACGGTTTTGAAGTATTGGCAACCCGAATAATCGAAAGCTTCACCCAATAATAAGATTTCAAGTGCTCACCTAAATCTAGCAAACAATTTGAAGCCCCACAAGGCCTAAAATCTATGCAAAAATTGAAAGTGAATCAAGCCTTAATCTTCGAAGCTTTAAAGATCCAAAATTCGCTTTAGCGTGAGGATATACGTCTTTGGCTAATAAAACCACCGATGAGGCGGATAATAAAAGGCAAGGCAAGACCGAAGTCATAATAAAAGCTTCATGGCGAAGTTGAATAAAAGATGGAGGTAAACCAAAGATAATAAGGTCCTTCCGTTAGGGGGCGTATAAAAGTCTTGGTAATAAGTCTCATGTTCAAAACCGTTATAAAACCGTGTTTATCGATTCTTCTTGTCAACTTAATTTTTTAACATCGTCGTCTATTAGGAGGGGTTATTGATTTGATGGTCTTAGTTACACCGTTAGGACTCTATTTTTAGACCTAAATCTCTATCATCGCATAAGTCAATGATGTATCCTCGTGATCATTAAGACAAAATAAAATATAAGAGATACAACTTAGGAATAATGGGAGGATAAGTACGTGATTAGGGCATATGAGTAGTGTTAGCATTACTAACTTATAATGACAATGATCTCGTTGCACGCTTAGCATGGAATTAAGGTGAAAATCGAGGACGACGAAATTATTTCTAACGAAGCATTCACGTGTTCTTATTCTATGAACCTAAACGTCCCATTTTGCGATGAGAATCATACATTATGTCTAAAACGCAAGTAGTAGTAATTGTAGTGTGTAGCTAGTTATCATTTTCATAAAAGTCATAAAATTAAATTTTGGAGATGCTTTGATACTTTATTCTTAGCATTGCGTGAGGGCACGGCAATGGTTTAGTATGGGGGAGTGATGAGACTGCTTTTATACATGGTCTCATCGTCCAAAACGGCCTTAAATTGCATAAAATATCATAAAACATGCCAAATATATGCTCGTGTTTGTTACTTGTGAATTTTTAGGTACGGATATTGAGGAATTGGCAAAAGAACACAAGAATCAATCAAAAACGAACACAAGAAATGAAGTCGCACAATGAACCGGGCCCAAGTTTGGAATTTTGCAAAAAGACCCTTGAAGAATTGAAGATTTTGCAAAATGGCCCCTCATCTTTGGTGAACTTGTCACTTTTAACCCTTCAAAATATTAAAAGTACAAGTACCATCCTTGAAGAATGAAGATTTGACAAATTCAGCCCTTGGAATTGGATTAAAAGTTCATTTGTTAGCTAAAATGGACAAAGGACTTGTTTTGAAATTTGTTTTGGGACTGAGAATGAGAACACTTAACTGGAAAGGACTGGTTTTGCAAAAAAGATAATGGAGTCTACGTTATCTATGGGACTGGCCATGAAAACCCAAAACCTAAGCCCACTAAACCCCCAGCCCACTACCCATTACAACCCGGTTTTGTTATTAATCCCTGGTCAAACCCTGGGTCAACCCCCACTAACCCATTTCTTTCCCCCCATAACACTTTTTTAAAAGTGTTAATCCCCAAATATAAATCAAAACAGCCCCTAATCCCCTAGAACCCTAGAACACCCCCAGTTTAATTAATCATTAATTCAAAGGGTTAAACCCCAATAATGTCCAGATTGTTAATTCCACCTCTCCTCACCCTTTCCCACCACTCACAAGAGTGCCACATGTCCTTGTGGTCCTTCCCCAACCTCCCCTGTCAACATCCCTTTTCCCAAAACCCAAAACCCTGACAAATCCAACGTTCCTAAGCAACTCCTTAGCCTCCAAGATTAATCCAACGTCCAAGATGAGAGAATCCAACTGTCAAGTCACATGGAGGTCATTTTTGACCAAGAATCAAGTCAAAGAAGAGGGCAAAATTGTGAATTCCACCATTAGGGTTTCCAGCTTTTGTAATATTTTAATTTAGCTTCTAGTATGTTCCAATTCGTGTATAAAATGATGGGCATGTCCATCATTTTACTTGTTCCAGTTTTTTGCAAAAACTTGTGTAATTCCTTTTTTAATTTTATAAAGTTTGGTGTTTGTTTAATGTGCAATATAATTCCTTTTATACTTATTAAAAAGTTTGTGTGTTAAGTTGTTTGCAAAAGGCTGAGTTCCATTTTTAAAATTTGTGAAAGATTTGTGATTTGTCAAGTTTTCTTAAAAATTGTTAATTTTCAAAAATCATAAACTTGTGTGAAGTGAAAGTGGAACACAAGTTCTGTGATTTGTGGATTTTAAGTGGTTTGAAACGTGTGTTTCAAGTTTGGAGAAGGTTTGTGGAAAGTTTTTGAAGAAAGAAAGAAAACAGAATTTTATCTATATTGTTCTTGTTTTGCTTTTCTTTGATTTTTTTTCAGGTTTTAAAGGTGTTGTTGAATTTGTTCTGCATGCACCCGGGTGCATAAGGAGGTGGTTGTGCTACCACTAAGTCCTTGGATGTAAGGGCTTAAGGTAAAATCCGTTTACCTTTGGAAATATTCAGAAAAGTGTATGCATGTGTTCTTATTTGATTTGGTGCCTAAGTGTTCTAAATGTGTTGGATCTTTGTTCTTTCTAATTGTTATGTTTGTTAGATAGTTTGTGAATCAGTTTGCATCAGTTTTGTTAGGTTTTGAGTGATAAATCTTGGTTTCATAAAATTACATGGGTGTTTGGCAATAGGATTAAGCAGGGCTTAGTTCTTGATTAGTGGATTGATAGGTAGTTAGAAGGTTGTTAATTGGTTAGTATAGCTAGGGTATTAGATATTAATCAATTTGGAACCAAGTTAGAAACATTTTGTTGAGTTTAAAAAGGATAGAGTGAAGTAAAAATCTGCATGCTAACTTTCTGTGTTTTCATGAGTTTCTGGTGATTGTTCTTTGTGAATCTTGTTAGTGTTAGGGTGTAAGTGTGTTTGGAATTGATTTGTTGCTTATTGAAGTAAGTGTGTGCCAAGTTGTAAGCTGTGTAGTCCATTAGATTGCTAGTAGTAAGCTATTAAAGCCCCTGGTCTAGCTATTCTGTCACAGAGAACCACTTTGGCCTGTTTATGCTTTGTTTGCTTGCTTGAGTGTGCTAGGTGTGTTTTATTTGTGAGTTATTGACTCCTTGAGCTTAAACAAGCTCAAGGGTGCCCCCCATTGTCCAAATAAGCAATAAGCCCAAGCCCTCTTGGCAAAAACATAAGCACAAACACACAAGTGCATATTCTGCTAGTGTGAAAACGTCCAGTCTGTCATACAAATTGCGCCGCAAGCCACAAGCATTGCGGCGCAACAAAAGTAGCCACGAAACAAGGTGCTATCGTCTCATTAATTGCGGCGCAAGGCTAAACGTTGCGGCGCAACAAAAGTAAAAAAAAAGGGGTGCCAGGACTCGAACCCGTGACCACCCGTTCACAACACCAACACCTTAACCAACGCGCCCTGGGGACTTTGACTGAGAGAATTGGTTTTGTTTTCTACTTAACCCGTTTTCATTCCTAGCTTATTAAATTAAGCCGTGGGTTGTTTAAGCTTATTTGAGCTTATTTTTAAGCCAATTTTGGTTCCTTCTATTTTTCTTAGAAAAGTATTAGGTTTTGTGATTTTTAAAAAGTAGTTTCATAATTTTCCTTTTAATAGTTTATTTATTAGGATTTATTTTATAGACGTTTTTTAGAAATTCAATAAAAAATACCAAAAAGAGTTTAATTTTTTAGAAAAAATAGTTTTTAGGTTTTTATATATATTTTTGAGGTTTACATGTGAAAAAGTTTTCAAAAACTTTAATTTTTGATTTTATTTGATTTTAGGTTTTTTATTAAACTTTGAAAATTAATATAAAATTCATTAAGAGGTTTTAGAAACTTTAATTTACATTTTCTTTCTAGTTAGAATATTTAGGATTTTTGAGAATTTTTTAGAATTTATTTAGGAACTTTTAATTTTTTTGATTATTTTATTATTATTTTATTCATTAAAATAAAAAGTTTTATTTTGATTTCTTTTTCATTTTTCCTAGATTCTATAGCATTAATTAAGACTTTTCCCATTTGTAGAATAATTTTTAGGCTTTTCAATTAATTTTTAGATTTAATTTAAGATTTAATACATTTTAATAGTTTTAGGAGTTTAAAAATAGTTTAATTTGGTTTAATAAATTTTAAAAATAGTTTTTAGTTTAATTAAGTCATTTTTGAGGTTTACAAATTATAAAATCTTGTTTAGGGCTTTTTAATATTTAAAAGTGATTTTTAGGGCTTTAATTAGCATTAAAAAGTCATTATTAAATTAATTAAAAGGTTTTGGCAAGTTTGAATTTTGTGTAAACCCTTAGAACATTATTTGGGAGTTTTTAGTAAATTTTAGGAATTTTTAGGTTTAAATTTTAAATTTTGTGTTTTTCTCGTTCTTCGTCGTAACTTTCTAGTAGAGTTTTGCCTTATTTTTCTATTTTTCGTCTTCGTCATTCTCTCTTCTTTTCTTCTCATTAATAATCAAAAACAAAATCAATCAATTCAATTCACAACGCACTAGCCTCCTCAAGAACGAACTCACTTTTAGGGTCATTTACACACGGTTTTCCTAAATCGTCGTGCTTACCCTATATTATTGCCTTGTTTTCCTAAACAAGTGTGATTTTACAATAATCATTAGGTTTCTAGTCTTTTCTAGTATCTTCCGTGTAATTAAATTGGGAAGACATTAAGGTATCGCCAGCGTCACGGTTTTGAAGTATTGGTACCCTAATAATCAAAAGCTTCACCCAATAATAAGATTTCAAGTGCTCACCTAAATCAAGCAAACAATTTGAAGCCCCACAAGGCCGAAAAATCTTTGCAAAATTGAAAGTGAATCAAGCCTTAATCTTCGAAGCTTTAAAGATCCAAAATTCGTCTTAGCGTGAGGATATACGTCTTTGGCTAATAAAACCACCGATGAGGTGGATAATAAAAGGCAAGGCAAGACCGAAGTCATAATAAAAGCTTCATGGCGAAGTTGAATAAAAGATGGAGGTAAACCAAAGATAATAAGGCCCTTCCGTTAGGGGGCGTATAAAAGTCTTGGTAATAAGTCTATTGTTCAAAACCGTTATAAAACCGTGTTTATCGATTCTTCTTGTCAACTTAATTTTTTGACATCGTTGTCTATTGGGAGGGGTTATTGATTTGATGGTCTTAGTTACACCGTTAGGACTCTATTTTTAGACCTAAATCTCTATTATCGCATAAGTCAAACAATGTATCCTCGTGAAACATTCAAGACAATATAAAATATAAGAGATACAACTTAGGAATAATTGGAGGATAAGTACGTGATTAGGGCATATGAGTAGTGTTAGCATTACTAACTTATAATGACAATGATCTCGTTGCACGCTTGGCATGGAATTGAGGTGAAAATCGAGGACGATGAAATTATTTCTAACGAAGCATTCACGTGTTCTTATTCTATGAACCTAAACGTCCGATTTTGCGATGAAAATCATACATTATGTCTAAAACGCAAGTAGAAGTAGCAATAGTAGTAGTGTAGCTAGTTTATCGTTCAATAAAGTGAATAAAAATGAATTTTGGAGATGCTACGATACTTTATTCTAGCATTGCGTGAGGGCACGACAATGGTTTAGTATGGGGAGTGATGAGACTGCTTTTATACATAGTCTCATCTTCCAAAGAGGGCTTAAAATGCATTAAATATCATCAAAATACCCATATATATGCTTGTGTTTGTTACTTGTGTATTTTAGGTACGGATATTAAGAAAATGGCAAAAGATCACAAGAATCATACAAAAACGAACACGGGAAACCAAGCCGCACAATGAACCAAGCCCTAATGAAGACTTTCCCAAGATTAACCTTTGAAGATTTGAAGAATTATGAAGAAGAGTCCTCCAATATGGAAGAATTGACACTTTATACCCTTGTATCCTCATAATTACAAGTTTGGTCCCTAAAGTTTGTCAAAATTACAAAAAGGACCCTCCACTTTGAAGAATTGGCAAGTTTAGCCCCTCAACAAAGCTAAATTGTCAATCATTATCCTCCACAAAGTCAAATACATCATGAAGTCCTTCAAAGTACAAGAAATTACAAGTTTGGTCCTTTGAAAATTCCAAAATTAGAAAAAGAACCCTTGACTTTCAACATTTGGCAAGAATGGTCCCTCATCAAACAAGACTTGGAAATTTCAGTCCTCCATTATATCAAATATGCAAGTCAAGACCATTATCCATCATCAAAATGCCAAATCAGTCCTTCAAGAATTCAAAAATGGCAAGAAATACCCCTGAAAATACTTTGGAAAAGTATTTGGGGCAAAAGTGTGAAAACTGAAAGTTTAAATACAAAGGAAATTCAGTTTTTGGGATTTTAGATGGAAATGACAAGTTGTGCAAAGATAAGGGTGTAATGCTGGCAGACATAAATGATACCTTAACCAGTGAGGGGGTGACACGTGCCCCACTCACCAAAACCCACCAATCCCCTTCCACCCTTTGTCCACCTCACACATCCACTCATCACTTATTTAACTAATTAAATTTGATTAGTTAAATAACGCGCTAAACATTTTTTTAAACACAAAAGAAGATCAAACCGTCTATTCTTAGTGTTCTTGACAAAATTGGGTTTTTCCAAATCACTTGCAATTACACCTTAATTCACTCCAGATATGTGATTAAGGTGAGAATAAACCCAACCCCACCTTAAAACCTTGGCCACGTCACCATACCAGCTCACATGATAAACCCTTCTACACCACCTTTGGGGAAAATGTCAAAAGAAGCCAGAGAATCAACAACTCAGATTCCTGCTTACTCCTTAAGCATTATATGGACCATTGGATACAATTTAAACATGCCAGCTCCCACAAAACTCCAATTCAGTCACATGTTTCAACAAGATGCCAAAAGTTCTCAAGGGAAAATTTGGAAGATCAAGCATTAGGGTTTAACACTTTTATCTGCTGTTAGTTCACTTGTATGGCTATATATAAAGCCATAGGGTCTCACTTAGACGTTTGCTTTTGGTTTTTCCTTGTTCAAGCACTTGTAAATCCCTTTTTCAGTTTTATGAAATTTGAGTTAAGTATGTTGAAGAAAGACCAAGTGCCATCTTATTATTGCTTGTTTATGTTCTTAGTTTGCTGATTTTGAAGTTAAAAACCTGTTTTCAAAAGAGGAGTGTGCAAAAGTTTGCACATTTTCTTCATTTTCTTGATATTCTGCTAAGTTCTTGTTTCAACCTTGGAATTCTTGGGTTATAGGGCTGATCATAGCATCCTAATTGTGTTGATTAAGGTGTGGTGAGGCTTATAACTTTTGGATAATCAAGTGTGGGGTAACAAGGTTGCATTAATCAAGATTTTTCAAGTTTCTTATTTTATATTTGTGCTTCTAACCTTGTTGATTCTTAGCGGGGGTGTTATTGGAAGCTTGTACTTGTTCTTGCTAGTACATAAGCTCATAAATTCGTAGGTGTGGATGTACATCCATGAGGTTTGCATACTCAATCCTAAAATCTGCTTAAAATCTTGATTTTTGGTGATATTTGTTGTTCCCATTCAATCTATAACACAAGATTTAGAGAGAGAAATAGTAGAAAAGTAGAAAGAGAAAGTAGAGAGAGAAGTTGAAGGTTTACACTAAAACTAGGTGTTTTATGAAATGAACCAACACCCTCTTCCACACATGGAAGAGGGTATATATACCCTAGGCTTTGTTGGGCCTTGGGTTAAGTAACATGGGCCGGGCTTGGCTTTATTTTGGGCTTACGCCCCTAACTTATACAATATTAGCTTAAAGTCCAAGCCCGGTTTTCCCAACTAACCTATTACAATACAAGACCTTTTAACGACTAAGATGACCTATTACATTCTTGTTCGACTATATAAAATATAGGGCTAACAATCTCCCCCAATGTATCGGTCATCTTAAAAAGCTTAAAAAGCATAAAATGATTGAGTGAATACATTCTTGTAGAGGAGATCTTCCTACTTTGGTCTTGTATCTTTGTCTTGATCTTGTTTGTAACAGCTTTGTTCCTTCATGCTTTCGTGATCTTTATCTTGAGCCTTTGTCATTTGACTTTGAGTGCTTGAGATCTTCATCTGTACTCCTTGTGACTAAGATGACCTATTACATTCTTACATTCTTAGGTATCTTGATTATCGCCATCTTGTGCTCTTGTGACTTCTGAATCGACATCGGTTACACAGCTACGCCACCTTCTTGATATGCAGCAACATATATAGACACGGATGAAATGGCTTTGCACATTTCACCCTAACTCGGTAGCATTTTACCTCCGTTCGGTGAAGACCGTTAAACGGTATTAAATACCATACCTGTGATCAGGTAGATTCGATTAAGAACCTCCTTGACAGGGTTTCCCGGCGGTAGTAGCCAGTTCTCTTTACTCGACCGTCTCAAAGCAGACTGCGAACGTAAAGAGTGAATCATAAGGATAATTATCCGTCTGATTAGAGTCGTCAATTCAGATTTCCTGGAACAAGTTTGATTCTAAAAGAATCGCACCATTGTTGCTTTCCAGTTTGTCACAAGCTTGATTCATAGAGAATCTTGCGAGTTACCTACCGCAGTGCTGTTTGATGTTGACACTGGAAGGATTTCCATTCGTCACTGTGAACACTAATGAGTGTCACTCTGAATGTTCTGGCAAGATCACATGGATTTTGCGAAGAAACCTGGAATCAAGTTTGAATCAATTAAGAATCCAAATTTAGTTGCTTTCCAGTTCTAACAAGTTTGATTCATGTAGAATCGCACAAGTTACCTACCATGAGCTTGTTTGATGCTGGCTCAAGCAGGATTTCCATCTTCATTGTGAATCGTATCACTCAGATGTTCTGGCAATATCACAAGGATAATGCGTAGGACTCGATTGTGTCCTAATGAGATGATAAATTGATCTCGTTTGGCTCTAGACTCAATAAGTGCATTTTGGTAATCAGAGGCTGGAGCAGACTGCCACCTTTTCAATATTAACTGACTCGGAGTGAGAAAGTTAATAGATACGTGTTAATCTCCGTGACAATGAGACAAGTTTCTTTTGAGAGAAACTCGAATGGCTGGGAAGGGTTGTGCATCGCATCACTGGGTCCATGACACTTGTCTTCAATAGATGTGTTAACCCGGTTTCTCCCTAGGTTGCATAGAATATTCAACTCCTTCAATGCTTACCAATACGTCATCATTAGCACCTTGTTGTGATTGTTCCAGTGCTAACTTAAGTAATTGGTCCGCATTCAGCTTCATTCAACTCCATCTTTCCTAAGGACAACTATTTCTAGCTATGAAATGTCCTTGGGTAGATCCCTCCGGTTCTGGTTGGATCATAGGACTTAGTTTCCTATCCTAAACCACCTTTTGACTCCAACATTCCTTCGTGGATAGTAGGTTGTTTTGGGTATAGATCGTAACCATAAAACCATTGAAAACCATTCAAAATTCTTGATAAAAATCAAAACTTTTAACACTTTGAAAGTTTTACATTTCCGAAAAGCTCCCCCTACACACATGCATCGATATACGAAATAGTTTGGCATGTGAAGGAAAGAGTTGCACTTGAGTCTTTAAGATCACTTGTTGTGATATATTACATTATAATCACATTTTCTCCCCCTATCTCTAATATAAAAATATAACATTAGAGATACCAATTGATTAAAATATGACAATTTTCTAAAAAGCGTTGGGAGAGAAACATGTGTGCACGCATGAATCATGGAACATTTTCAGTCGGGTCGCTCCCCCTCAACAATATATGTGTGTCTTGAGACAAAATTTGACAAATTTTTTAAAAAACGACACCACAAAATATGTTGAGGTATGGAGTTGAGATGCCTTGTCCGATATAATTTATTACTTATGATAGTTTTAAACCATTTTCAGAATGTGTTGGATACATAAAATATGACAATTTGAGAGATGTACCCAACAACATTAAAGGCTTGATTTTAAAACGCTCCCCCTCAAAAATTGATCAAAATAACATATGACATTTTGAGATAAAAACCTATTATGAGGAAGGGAGTGTTGAACACACAATTTTGAAAGATTTAGAAAAACCTTTTGAGAAAGTCTTGAAAAATTGTGTTCAACGGTTTTAAAATAATCAGGATAGAAGACTTCTCTTCTATTGCTTAAGGAAAGCGCACTGAAACGTACACTCCCCTTTCGGGTCCGTTTTTCATGAGCTCAAAACTTGGATTGTTTTGTGACTAGCTCATGACCGAGAAAAATAAATTTCCCGTTTTGAAGGATAAGTTATCATCCACGATAAACTTTCCTTAAGTTGAAGATCGAGTTCTAAGCTGACATTTACTTAGAAATCGTTTTTCATGAACTTAAAAACTTTTAATGTTTTTATGAGAAGCTCATGACCGAGAAATATGAATTTCTCGTTGAGAAGGATAAGTTATCGTCCGAGATAAACTTTCCCTAGTTGAGGTCCGAGTTCTAAGCTGTGATGCGCCTAGAAGTCATTATGAGAGAAAAATCAAGCAGCTTCATTTGCCAAAACCTCCAAGTCTTCGGGAGTCATATACTTCATACCAAGACGGCCAACAAGATACGCAAACCTATCTTTTGATAGAGCTTTTGTAAACAAGTCTGCCAGCTGGTACTCAGTTCTGACAAAGTATAATTCCACGATGCCGCGTTCCACTTGTTCCTTGATGAAGTGATATCTGACATCGATGTGCTTGGTGCGGGAGTGCTGAACCGGATTGCAAGATATGGCTATGGCCGACTTTGAGTCACAATACATAGGTATTTTATCAAAGTGGAAGCCATAATCCGTGAGTTGAGTTCTCATCCAGAGGACTTGAGCACAACAAGCAGATAGAGCCACATATTCTGCTTCAGCTGATGATAGCGAAGTGCAATCCTGCTTCTTTGACGACCAGCTGACAAGCTTGTCTTCCCCTAGAAACAGTATGCTACCAGAAGTGCTTTTTCGACTATCAAGACAACCTGCGTGATCAGAATCTGAAAAATCTGTTAGATGAAAACCGGTTTCCCTCGGATACCAGAGTCCCATGTGAATGGTATTCTTAAGGTACCGAAAGATCCATTTAACCTCTTTGAGGTGCTTTTGAGTAGGTCTGGCTTGATATCGTGCACAATAGCATGTGGCATGATGAATATTAGGCCTGCTGGCTGTAAGGTACATAAGTGACCCGATCATACTGCGATATGGCATTTGATCTACGGGATATGAGTACAAGTCAGCGTCTAGGGATGTGGTCGACAATGGTGTACCAACGCGAGGACATGAGGTCATACCATGCTTTTTAAGTATCTAGAGCATATTTAGCTTGGTTAATGAAGATACCACGTGGGGATTGATGAATCTGGAGGCCTAAAAAGAATTTTAGCTCCCCCATCATTGACATTTCAAATCTGCTGTGCATTAATTTTTCAAAACGTTTTGAAAGTTTTGGGTTCGTAGAACCAAAAATAATGTCATCAACATAAACTTGCACCAGCATTATGTCATCCCCATATTTATTAGTAAAGAGAGTAGGATCAATAGAACCTTTGGAGAATCCTTTGGACACCAAGAAGTTTGAAAGTTCTTCATACCATGCCCGTGGAGCTTGTTTAAGTCCATATACAGCCTTCTTGAGACGATAGACTTTGTCAGGATGATGAGGATCGATGAATCCTTCCGGCTGATTCACATACACTTCTTCCTTCAAATGACCGTTGAGAAAAGCAGTTTTAACGTCCATCTGAAAAACCGTGAAGCCCTTATGTACAGCATAAGCAAGGAATATCCTGACTGCTTCCAAACGAGCGACTGGAGCGAATGATTCATCGTAGTCTATGCCTTCTTGTTGACGGTATCCCTTAACCACAAGACGAGATTTGTTTTTGATGATGGTTTGTTCTTCATCCAGTTTGTTTTTCCAGATCCATTTGAAATCTAAGATTGACATTCCATAGGGTCGGTCAACAAGTTCCCAAACATTTAGGCGTTCAAACTGATGAATTTCGTCTTGCATTGATTCAATCCACGCATGATCAGTCATGGCTTGTTTGATCTTTGTAGGTACAGTTGAACTCACGGTGAGTGCATACATGCACACATCGCCATCGGTTTCGAGTTGTCTGCGTGTTCGAACCGGTTGTGAAGGATTTCCAATGACTTGATCCAATGGATGATCACGTGTCCAATGGTGAGTGGATGGATATGGTTGGTAGAATGTATGCATGTTGGACGGATCAACATGTTGAGTAGAAGACTCTCCGACTTCGTGTACTGGTGTACCGAACGGATTGATAAATTCTTCATCGTCAGGTTGTGCATTGAATGCTTGATTGTTGTTTCCTTCTTCAGCATTGACGGTTGGTGATGTTGGTTGTATGACAGTTTCTTGAGTTTGTTGAGTATCCATTGGAATTGTCTCTTGAGCAACGGTTGCTGAAGTAGATGCAGTTGTGTCTTGTTGACTTTGTGCGGGTGCATCAGCAGTGTTGACAGCGGAAGGCTTTGACACAACTTGATTGTTTCCATAGTAATATTCATCAAACATTGGATCATATAAATCAACCAACTCATTCATTTGTGTCGTATCCGTCGAGTCTGCTGTAGGAGTACTTTGTTGACATTCTTGCACGGGACGTACATTGTTGTGTGTAGGTGCCATTGTTGGACATTGAGGAGCGGGACTTGAGCTGTTGTGATCAAGTACCATATGTGGCAATTCGTCAAAGTTCACATGAATTGTTTCGACAATGATCTTTGTTCTCTTGTTATAGACCCGATATCCTTTCGACAATGTAGCATATCCCACAAAAATACATGCATCACCTTTTTCTTTCATCTTGTCGAGATTCTCACCGTCTTTAAGGATGTAGCATAAAGATCCAAATACGTGAAATTTTTTTACAGTAGGTTTCCTGCCATTGATGATGTGGTAAGGTGTCTTTTCATGTCTAGGGATGACGAGAGAACGATTCTGAGTATAACAGGCAGTTGCAATTGCTTCAGCCCAGAAGAATAGCGGTAATTTTGAAGAAGAAAGCATTGTTCGAGCAGCCTCAACCAAAGTACGGTTCCGTCTTTCGACAATGCCGTTTTGTTCAGGAGTTCGAGCAATAGACGTTTGATTTTCGGTGCCTTCTTCTTGAAAGTAAGATTGCAAGTTCTTATTCAAAAATTCAGTACCCCTATCCGTTCTTATGGTTAAGATTTGAGCTTGAAGATTGTGTTGTATCATCTTGAGAAAGTTTTTGAGAACCTCTGGTGTTTCATCTTTGGACTTTAAGAAGAAAGTCCATGTGTATCTAGAGTAATCGTCAACAATCACTAGAATATATTTTTCCCGTTAATACTCTCTACACGCATGGGACCACATAAATCCATGTGTAGAAGTTCCAATCGTCCTTTTGAGCTAGGGGTAGTCTTTGTTTTGAAAGACTTCCGTTTTGCTTTCCCCAACTCACAAGAAGAACAAAGATGGTCTTTGACGAATTTCAACTTAGGAAGACCGGTCACAATATCATTCTTCGAAAGCAAGTTGATGGTGTCAAAGTTGAGATGTGACAATCGTTGATGCCATAACCATGCTTGAGATGATGAAGCTTTAGCCATTAAGAAAATTGGATTTGTTGAAGATGTGTCTTGAAGAGTTACTGTGTAGAGATCAGAACCACGAGAACCTGTAAGAAGGTCATTCCCATCGTAGTCTCTAACATAGCAAGTGGATTTCCGAAAAGCCACTTCCAAATCCGCATCACAAAACTGACCAACCGAGAATAAATTGTGATTCAGTCCCTCGACGTAATAAACCCGTTTTATAGTGATATTCCCTTGAACCAAGTCTCCATATCCGAGTATCGGTGCAAATTGATCATTTCCAAACCGTACCGTACCCAGAAACTTCTCCACGAAGTTAATGAGAAGCTTGAGATTGCCCGTCATGTGCTTTGTGCACCCGGAGTCCATTATGAATAGGATGATTTCGACGAGCTGTAGAAGAATTAGAAGACAATGTAGCATTTGACAAATGGGAGCCCTTGATAGAAACGGCTTCCAAAATAGTATTGGACCTAGATTCTAATGGCAAGCTAACATTCATAGACCCAATTAGAATGGGGGTTGTCTTAGGTACCCATTTGTATCCGGGTGGTGTAAATATTGAATACCCCCGTGTACATGTCCTAATCATGTTCTCATAAAGCTTCTTTAACCTGCTTTGTTTACGTAGAGTAGTGGATTCTAACGCACTTAGTTTCTTAAGTGGTTGCTCAGTGGATTGGTTCAAAGTTCTTGTGGGTTCACTAGTACTAGTGGGCATACGAATAGGCTTCCTAGTTCTAGTATTCACGCCATTATGATTAAGAGCACAAGCATCATGATTGAAAGTACGAACACATTTTCCACATTTAACACAAACAAATTCAACATTCGAGGTCTTTGCATTTAAAATGTCATTACATGCAGTTACAGACGTTTTATTCTTAGAAAACTTAAAATTCCTACGGTGGTCTTCTACTTCCAACTTCTTTCCTTGACTATTGTTAGGCATGACCTTATCTTGCATTCTATTGCTCTTAAGATGTGGTCCACTAACGCTAGTAGTGGGGATTACTCATGTAGAAGAAGACACACGTTGATTAGTTTTCCTAATATTATCAGGTAACCGCGATGTTCCAGTTTGAGTGGGCTTAGTGTTCATCTTATACATTCCTGGTGCTATCACATTTGTACTCTTATCATTTCCTATCTTAGGCAAAGTCTGTGGGGATTGTCCCAATATAGATGATTTAGGGCATTTAACTGCATTCGGTTGACGAACGGCGGATGGTTTACCCAAAACAGACTTTCCTTTGATTTTCTCAATGAGTTTCTGTAACTCACTTATGGCTATGTCCCTTTCTTTTAGCTGAGCTTTCAAATCATTTATTTTGAAATCTTTTTCATTTAGTAGACGAAACGAAGAAGCTGACATTTCTTGACACTTTTTATGATTATGAGATTTTTCACCTTTTTGTAAAGCAAGTTCAAGAGAATTGGAGTGTTTCTCAATTTGAGAAAAACTTTTCGAAAGTTTGTTATATGACTGAATTTGTTTCGAAAGCTCTACTTCAAGATCGCGACATTTCGCGTCCGATTCTGACACTAGACATGCTACATGACAATATTGATCAAGATCGGTATACACACCAAGTATAGCATTCATATGGTCAGCATAAAAGTATTCCTTATAAAGTCGATCAATTTCGTTAGAAAGTTGGTGTTTTGTGTCTTTAATTTAGTTTGAAGAAAATCAACTTCATCTTCAAGAGATTTAACATAACTTAAATCAGTTAACATTTCCTCAGTGAGAGCTGTATAAAACATTTCCACATTTTTTGAAAGATCATCAATGGTTGGAACAATACATTGTTGAATGACGACTTCTACTTGTGGGTTAGGTTTAATATTCCAAATGGTATCCCTAGAAACTTTTTCATAGTCGACGACACCTTTGTACAAATTTAAAACCCCTTGTTTTATAAACTCAAATTGCTGAACACTTTTTCTTTTCTCATCCCATTTACGTTTTTCATCCAAAATTCGCTTTTCTAACAAAATTGATTGCTTTTTGAAACTCCTTTTTAAAGAAACTTTCTTTTGGGGTTCATCACTTGGTGGTGGAACACTATTGTACATCTTTTGCTCTTTGGAAAGTTCTTTTTGAGGAACAAACTTAATATAATTATTAGAATCAGAAAGGTTTATTAAATCACTTAAGTTTGATCGACTTTCTTCTTGTTGACGAATGATTTCGTCGCAGTCATGGGAAAGCATAAGAGCAAGATTATCAACATAACAACCGATATCATAAAGAGCAGGCTTGGTACTTTGAGCTTTCTTGAGATATTCAGGCTTGACAAAACTCGTTTTCATATTTCTATTGAGCATATTCATAGTTTGAATAGACTGACCCGTTTTGTAAACAATGTTGTTTAACGTGTCGACTCTCTTTTCCAAAGCATGAATTTTTTCAATATCCTTTTCTTCACGAGTTTTATAAAGCTCAGTTTGTTCTTTGTTAACCGACTCTAATTCACTAATTTGGAGTTTATGTAGCAGTAGTTGTTCTTCAAGTTCCGATATCTTCTGTTTTGACATATGAATTTCGTGTGTTACTTCAGAACAATATTGTTCGTTGAGCACCTTACGTTCATATACCAAACCATTAGCTATAGCAACCCGTCGATCAACTTCTTTTACATAATCACACTCTTTAAGCCTGTCTATCTCCTCGGCTAAGGATGTGTTTGCTTGCTTCAAACGTTTATTAGCCTCTTTGTTTTCCTTAATTTCATGTTTTAAAGAATCAATAATAGACGCAAGCAAATCACGGTCCTCATCCGAGTCAGTATCCTGAACAGCTTTTCCGTCATCATTACACATATGTGTTAGGACCATTGTAATAGTTATATGTAATAGGTAGACTAGGAGGTATGTAGTTCCTCCTGGTCCTAGTCGTAGTAGGAGCAAGTCCTGCTCCTGGTCCTAGTCGAAGTCAAACTTTATTATTTACTTAATATTCTGTTAGGATATGCATGAGATATGTTAGGAAAGGATATGCATATCAGTTTTACACGTTTTCTTTAATGATGTATTAGGGTTTCCTTGCAGTATAAAAGGAACCTTAGGCAGAAGGGTTAGACACACCTTCACAAAACGTAGTTCTAGTCATTATCAATATTAGAAATCCTTAGAAAGGATCGAGTCTTTATAGTTATTCTGTTTCTTTTGATTATATTTATATTCTACATTCATATTGTGTATAGAGTCTCTTTGTGATTTGACTTGTGATTACAGAAGTCATTCACCGGTCCTAACAGGCTGCAAGATCTACATCTAGTAGACCCAACAAGTGGTATCAGAGCCTGGAAGGGTCTCTATACAAGACGAATCAAGTTCTCTTATTTTTTACAATCTGTTTAACATGTCTGCCTCAACTTCTACTTAAACAGGAGAAGAAAGCACTCCTAAAATTGTCCAACCTCAGCAGATCCTGGCTACGGTCTCCAACACGAATGGAAAATTCCCTCTTCTGAAGAAGGGTGAATATGATAACTGGGCAATGAAGATGGAATGGTGGATCACCAACACTGATCAAGATCTTTGGAAGATAATTATGAATGGAAACAGCAGGAAGCTTACTGGACGAGACAAGAACGGTAATATTACTCTTCTTGACCCTAAATCTCATGAGGAAATCATCGCTATTCAGAAGGAGGTAAAAGCAAAAACAATTTTGCTTCAATCTCTTCCTGAAGATCACATGGGTGACTTCTACCATTTGAATGATGCCAGAGAGATCTGGAATGGCATAAAAGCAAGGTTCGGCGGGAATGAGGAGTCAAAGAAAATGCGAAGGTCCATGCTGAGAGATGAATTTACCGAATTCAAAATCTCAGAAACTGAAGGTCTAAATCAAGGGTATGATAGGTTCTAGAAGATCTTGAGCCAATTGAATCAACTTCGGTCAAAACCTGATGATGGTGACATTAATGCAAGGTTTCTTAAAGCCTTACCCTACTCATGGCACCAGGTGGTGATCTCTCTCAAAGCCAAAGGTGGGCTTGACTATCTCACCTTTGATGATCTGTTTCATAGGCTCAGAACATTCGAACCTCATGTGAGAGGATATCCTAGTGACTCTTTTCCCACCCCTGCTAATTCAGCCTTTGTGAGCTCTATGGCATCTAGTCCCATGTCATATGCATGTAGCCCAAGCAATACTGTCTCCCCCCAGCATACTATTCAGCATACTTCTGCTCCTGATCGTGCTACCAAGTCTGGTAGTATGGTAGAAGCTGTTCTTCATTCTTTTGTGGCTGATGTTAATGTTGAACAACAACTTGCTTTTGATGACTTCAAACAGGTCGATAAACTTGACCTGGATGAGATGGATCTTAAATGGCAGATGGCCATGCTTACTCTTAGGGTTCACAAGTTTGAGAAGAAAGCAGGAAGGAAATTTAATTACAACCCTCGGGAGCCAGCAAGATTCGATAGAAGCAAGGTACGATGCTATAACTGCCAGCAACAGGGTCACTTTGCAAGGGAGTGCCCTAGCAAGAATGATCAGGAGAAGAGCAGGTACTCCGCTTTCAAGGTTCATGAGGTTAAAGATGACAGGAAGGCATTGGTATCTGTTGACTCTATGGTCAACTGGAATGATCATCAGGCTTCTACTCTGGAATCAGCTGAATCCACGACTGACGTGTTAGCAATGATTGCTGGGAATCTCTCTGATGCAGAAGAAGCAGACGAGTTTGCTCTTATGGGCATCTCACCTCAGGTACAACATTGTCCTCTTGGTTGTCATGATAATTACACTGAATTGTTGTCCCAATTTAATGAAGTAAATGATCAAAATGATAAGTATTTTTTAGAGGTACAAGCCTGTAAGGCTTCATTAAACACATTGGAACAACAAAAGAGGTGGTTACAAGATACTCAACGTGCGTATGAGGATAAAATCAGGATACTAAGCATTGATTTAGAAAACACTACAAATATGCTTAAATATACAGAAACTGAAAGAGATGCTAGTATCAAAGAAAAAGAGGAGATGCAAGATAAATTAGATGCTACAATGTTAAGATTTGACAAATGGCAAAAGGCACCTAAAAATCTTTCAAAATTAATTGATAGTAGCATGTCTGGCAGAACTAAAAGAGGCTTAGGATTTGAAAAATATATTGATTCAGAAGATGTATTTGATTTATCTTTCTCAAGTGTCTTTGATGCCGACAAAGAGGATGAGGGCAAACCTAGTTACAATAGGTTTAAACCAGCAGCAGAAATGCATGCTGTCCCTCCTCCTCTTACTAGAACTTTTATGCCCACCTCATGGCATAATGACTCGGATGGATCACAGATGCTTGAGTCCCCAACAAGTTCTAATAATACTAATGACTTTGTCTCATGTACTTTCAGTGACAAAGCCGGTGACTCTGCATCTAATGGTTCAAGTGAAGAGTCAAGACCTACAAGTTCCAAGTCGAATGAACATGCTGCTACTGGTGCTAGGAAGTGTGAAGAAAAAGTTGCTGTCAAGTCAAGTGTGTCTGGTCCTTGTTTATTGAGTCCTAGGAAGAATGTTTTTCCTAGAAATGTGTGTAATAAAGTAGGCAGTATGAAACAATCTCATTCTAATAAAAGGTCTTTCAAAACATGTTTTGGTTGTGGCAGTTCCTTTCATTTAATTAAAGATTGTGATTATTATGACACACATGCATCTGTTAATCATGCTTTTCTAGCTCCTGGTTTACCAGGAGCTGCTTCCTATGCTTCTAGAAGACTTAATCATAGTGCTCCAATATTTAATACTTCTAGAGTATCATCTCCTTTCACGTCTGATTATTGGAGAGATAGTGGATTCCAAACAACCAGTAATTTTTTTCAAAATTTTAATCCAATACATCCGCATCATTTAGACCACACGTATTTTGGTTTGGGAAATTTGGGAACTGCTGTTAAGCCCTCAGCAGGTTGTTCTTGGTCAAATAATAATACCCATATGATGCATAGGCAACCAAGGAACAATGGTGGATCTCATCAATCTTCTTGGCATTCTTCTAATGATCCACAAGGCAGGCTCAAACCTGAAAAGGTTTGGGTCCCCTTAAGACACTAATTTTTGCATTTTTTTATCATCTTGTTGTTGTAGGTTACTCCATACCAGGATCCTAGTCTAGGCATTGTTGATAGTGGTTGCTCCAGGAGCATGACTGGCAATAAAAGTCTTCTCTCTAACTTTGTACCATTTCATGGAGGCAAGGTCTATTTTGGTGGAGGTGAAGGCAGAATCACTGGCAAAGGAACGATAAAGACTCCAAATCTAAATTTTGAGCAGGTCTACTATGTGGAAGCACTTCAACACTTCAACTTGATATCGGTCTCTCAGATTTGTGACAAGAAGCAGTTTGTACTCTTCACCGATACTGATGCACTTGTGCTTTCCAAAGATTTTCAGCTTCCGGATGACTCACAAGTTTTACTCAGAATCCCTAGAAGACACAATCTATATAGTATCAAGTTGAATGAAGTCAACCCTACTGGTCAACTAGCATGTCTGGTTGCAAAAGCCTCAGAAGATGAAGCCACTAAATGGCATCGAAGGATGGGACATGTGAATTTCAAGACCATTCACAAACTTGCCAATCTGAATCTGGTCTCTGGTTTACCTCCCAAGACGTTTAGAAATGATATAAATTGTATTGCCTGCAGCAAAGGCAAACAACACAAAGCATCCTTCAAGGCCATTACTGCTTTAAGTCTTATTACTAAACCATTGCAGCTTCTACACATGGACTTATTTGGTCCTACATCCATCAGGAGCATTGACCACAAGCAATTCTGTTTGGTGGTAACTGATGGATATAGCAGGTTTACGTGGGTGTTCTTCATGGCTGCCAAAAGTGAGACCTACTCAATTTTTCGAGATTTTCTTACCTTGATAGAGAATCAGTTGTCCAAGAAAGTTAAAGGTATTCATTGCGACAATGGAACCGAGTTTAAAAATAAAGACCTCATCGCACTTTGCAATGCTAAGGGCATCAAAAGAGATTATAGTGCAGCTAGGACTCCTCAACAGAATGGTGTGGCAGAAAGAAAGAACCGGACACTAATAGAAGCCGCAAGAACTATGCTTGCCGATTCCAAGCTTCCAACCATGTTCTGGACAGAAGCTGTTAATACTGCAAGTTATGTTTTCAATAGGGTTTCTATTACCAATTCTCACAAGAAGACTCCTTATGAGCTGCTCACGGGCAAAGTCCCAAATATTGCTCATTTGAAGCCTTTTGGGTGTCCAGTCACCATTCTGAATACTAGTGACTATTTGGGGAAGTTTGATGGTAAGGCAGATGAAGGATACATTGTGGGATATTCAGCTCATTCTCGGGCGTATCGTGTCTACAATCTTCAAGCCAAACGGATAATTGAAACTATTAATCTCAGGTATTTTGAGAAGAAGTCAAACATCCAAGGCAAAGGTCCAGAATGGTATTTTGATCTTGATTATCTTAGTGATTCGTTAGGATATTTTCGTTTCAAAACTAACCATGATGCAGGACCACAAGTGTTTGCAACTTCTAGTACTGGTGTTCCTTCTAGTCTTTCTGATTCAGATGATGAGGATGACATTTTTGTGGTTCCATCCTATTCCACCACGGTTTCTTCTACTCCTCCTAGTGATGCAACTCCATTGGATGTACAGGATTCCCAAGCAGCTCTTGACACTCTTCTCAAGCAACAACAAGAAGCTACTAAAGTAGCTGCCCAAGGTAGTTTTGAGTTTCCCTTGGTTGAGCCTACTTACAAAGTTGCTCCTGGTACTCCAGCTTCTGCTCCTAGTGCTAGCTTATCAACTACTGGTACTCCGGCTAGTGAGTCTGCTTCCAATACACGTTTCTCCAATCCTTCTGATTTGGGGAACCATGAGCAGAAGTCTTCTACCAAGCTGGATGTTATTCATAAACAACCGGTAGATGGGATTTTCCAAAATGCTTCATATGATGCTGACTTTGTTGGTGATCTCAATAACTTGGCACCAGAAGTGGAGGTTTCTTCCAATCCAGTCTTGCAATCACATAAAGATCATCCTACCACTCAAATTATTGGAGATCCTGGTTCTACCGTCAAGACACGCAGAATGCAGCAGAAGGCCTCGTCTGATCATCATGCTCTTGTGGGCTATATTGAGGATCAAAAGCGTAATAATCATACGGATTTTCAACACTGTTTGTTTGCTTGTTTTCTTTCACAGGTGGAACCTAGGTCTGTTTCTCATGCACTTGAGGATCAAAGTTGGGTGGAGGCTATGCAGGAGGAAATGCAGCAATTCTTGTTTCAGAATGTTTGGGTTCTGGTTGACTTACCAGATGGGAAGACAGCTATCAATACCAAATGTATTCTCAAAAACAAGAAGGATGCACGGGGAATTGTTGTCAGGAATAAAGCTAGGCTTGTCGCACAAGGACACACTCAAATTAAGGGCATTGACTATACTGAAGTCTTTGCGCCTGTTGCCAGGATCGAGGCCATTCGTCTGTTTTTGGCCTTTGCTTCGTATGTTGGCTTTAGGTGTTCCAGATGGATGTCAAGAGTGCATTTCTCTATGGAAAATTTGACGAGGAAGTGTATGTTACTCAACCTAAGGGGTTTGTAGATCCACTTCATCCCAAGAAAGTCTACAAGGTGGTCAAGGCTCTTTATGGGTTACATCAGGCTCCTAGAGCTTGGTATGAACGTCTTTCCACTTTCTTGTTAAAGAATGGCTATAGAAGAGGTACTATTGACAAAACACTATTTCTTCGGCGGAATTCCAAGGATATTATCCTTGTTCAGGTTTATGTGGACGACATTATCTTTGGTTCTACAAGGAAGGAGTGGTGTGATGAGTTTGAACACTTAATGAAAGGCGAATTTCAGATGAGTGCCATGGGAGAACTGTCATTTTTCCTTGGTCTTCAGGTCAAGCAACAATCGGATGGGTTTTTCATCAGTCAAGATAAATATGTTCATGAGATTCTTCAGAAGTTTGACATGGATCCTCTTAGACCAGCAGCAACTCCTTATGAAGTTGCTAAAATCAAACTTAAAAATGAGCCAGATCCCCCGGTAAATGTTCACATGTACAGGTCTATGATTGGCTCTCTCATGTATTTGACTGCATCACGTCCGGACATTATGTTTGCAGTAAGTGCTTGTTCTAGACACCAGGTGACTCCAACGGTTTCGAACTTAAATGCAGTGAAGAAGATTTTCAAGTATATCAAGGCTCAACCTAAATTGGGTCTATGGTATCCTAGAGAATCTCCCTTTGTTCTTGAAGCCTATAGTGATAGTGATTATGCTGGTGCTAATAATGATAGGAAGTCTACTACTGGTGGTTGTCAATTTTTGGGTCGTCGGCTTATTTCATGGCAATGTAAGAAACAGACAATCGTAGCTACTTCTTCAACAGAAGCTGAATATCTTGCTGCTGCTAGTTGTTGTGGACAAGTTTTATGGATCCAAAATCAGATGTTGGACTATGGTTTCAATTTTATGAATACCAAAAATTTTATTGACAATCAAAGCACTATTTGCATTGTGAAGAATCCTGTATTTCATCAGCGGACGAAGCATATTGAGATTCGGCATCATTTTATACGCGATGCCAATGAGAAGAAGCTGATACAGGTTCTTAAAGTTCATACGGATGACAATGTTGCTGATTTGCTGACTAAAGCTTTTGATGGTCCTCGGTTTAACCACTTGGTGGTTCATATTGGGATGGTCAATCCTTGAGGTCTAGAATTGAGGGGAGGCAAAGCCTAAGGGGAGGCTTTGTGTACATATTAGGTCAGTCTAACGTATTCATAGTATTTAACAACATAATTTCATGGTTATGATGGTGTGTGGTGCTTCTGATGGAGGATTTTTGCTCTCTTCTGGTGGATATGGCCGTACATGACTGGCTTCTGGTCCTCTTTGGTCAGCTTCTAGTTATGCTTGGTTGCCTTCTGGTGGTTTAAAATCCTTCCATGTCTAGTGGTGTTTGGCTCCTGGTACTGGTCTGGCATACTGTTCCTTCCTTTTGTCCTTTGTTAATCACGTTTTGCTCCTGGTCTGACCATTGTGTGCTTTGACTTTTGGTCAACGCTCCCAATACTGGTATTTACAAGTTTGAATTAAGCAAGTTCATTGGGAGTTGGTTATTATGTTAAAAAGGGCAAGTGGTTATTATGCCATTATGGTTTAATTTGAAAGGGCAACCCCCCATTAATAGGGGTCAATGAACAGTTACTACTTTCTTCATATATGGTCAACATACACCCTTGACTCACTCATTACAATTAACACACACACACAAACCGCTTCTACTCTCTCATCCCAATCCCAATCCTTCTTCCATCAATTCATCAAGATCCATGGCTGCTCTTTCTTACCAACCTGCTCACAATCGTGTTGCTTATCTGGGTGATGGTCCAAATCGTGAACATTTTGCTGACATCTTGGATTTCATTGAAGCTTCTAACTTAAGGTTTGCATTTACTGTCTGTCCCACCATATATGATAGTGTGATACGTCAATTTTGGGCGTCTGCTCAACTTGTGAATGTGGCTGGACGTCCACGTGACTCCATGCTACCATAGATGGACGTGCATATGTGGTAACTGAAGCGTCTATTCGCTCTTCTCTTCATCTTCAGGATGAGGGGGGTGTTGTATCAATCCCCAATTCGGAAGTATTAGAGGGTATGGCTGCCATAGGTTATGAACATGGGGGGAAGTTTAACTTCCAGAAGAATAGGTTTTCCCCCCAGTGGAAGCTTCTGGTTTACTTTTTAATCCATTGTATGAGTCCCAAGTCCGGGAGTTGGGATGCTTTCCCTACTCCTTTGGCTACTGGTCTTATATGTTTAGCCCAGGGTAGAGTGTTTAATTTTTCTCATTATCTATTTGAGGGGATGGCTAGTAATTTGTCTACTGCTGGTTCGAGGAAGAAATTTCTTATGTACCCTAGGTTTCTTCAACAAATCCTTGTTTGCATTCCACGTGATAGGAGTGAGCATGTGCCATCTAAACTTACAGCTAAAGTGTATTACAATATGATGCATGGGTTTACTAGGGATTGGAGGCCCCTGACTGAAGCCATGTTAGGGTTGGCTCAGGGTCCCATGGGTCAGGAGGAGGAGGCTCCTGAGTTTGTTGTGATAGATGATGACCCCATGGAGGAGGAGGCTCCTACTGTTGGTGCCACTCCTGTGGTAGAGGAGGAGCTAGTTGAGGAAGTGGTGGTTGAAAAACCATCTTCTACCAAGGCTGGTCCTTCCTCAGTTCCACAAAGGTCTCCTTTTGTGGAGACTCCACCTCCTAGTCCTGCCCCACATTCGACTGATATCCCGTTTGATGCTAGTTCTCCACAGGTTGACCCACATGTTGCTTCGGGCTCCCGTGATGCTTTCCCTGATCCAAGTTCTCTTGGTGGGCAGGCGGAGGAGCCTACTACACTGACATCTTTGCTCGATCTTATGCACAAGTACCATGAGAGGATGATTTGTTTGGAAGCTGACTTAAACCAACATCGGAAGCTTACAAGGGAGTTTGTTCTTCCTCTGGCTGATCGCATAAAGGTGTTGGAGAATCAACAACGTCGTCGCAAGAAGCATGTGGTTCTTTCAGATTCTGAGGATGAGGGTGCGGAGAATGTTGAGGATGGCTTGACGTTGTTGGCAAAGGCTGCCTTTGCTGATAAAGTTTATGATGATTTGCCGGTTCCTCCAATGTCCTCCAATGTTCCTTCTCCTAGTGCTATTCCCCCTTCTATGGGTGGTGATTCTGATCCTGCTGATGGTTCTGATGCTGGTCCCTCTCATGATCCGAAGGGAAAAGCCCCAATGACTGATGCTCCATCTCCTTCTCGCAAGCGTACTCGTCGACAGATTGAGGAGGACAGGCTTGGTGAAGAGGCTGCTCGTCGGGTTCAAGCTGAGATTGATGAGGCGGATAGGGCTACTGAGGAAGAGCTTCGAGAGCGAAGGCGTGCACAAATTCAACATGATGCCATGCATTGGACTGATGGTGAATGGATGCAAGTGTTGACTGTTCTCACTAGGGATTATGCTCAGTTTAAAGATCTGTTGGGTGATGATGTTGATGAACACAATTGTATTCCGCGTGCTATGGTAATGATGCGTAAGCACCAGTTGGCTCTTGCTGAAGAACTAAAGAAACAGCGAAGGAACAGACCTCTATCTCGGGCTGAGGAGCGCCAGCAAATGCAACGTTATGTGAAATATCAATCTGCTGCTCATTTCAATGCTCCGTGGTCTTGGGCTCGGGTGAGGGCGTTGACTTTTGATGAGCTTAAGGCTCTTTATGAAAAGATGGTGAAGCGTCAGAGTCAACCTATTCCGGAAAGATTTATTTACCATCCTCGTGGTGTGACTGCTTCTATGCCTGCTGATTCTACTGGTCCTTCGTCTGTACACACTCCTGGTTTGGCTGGTAGTCCTTCTGGTTCTGTTGCTACTTCTGTTGGTCCTTCTACTACACCCTTGGTTGCTCCTATGGGTTCTACTGCTGGTCCTGCTACTAATATCTTTGTTACTACCACCACCACTCATGCTTCCACCACCACACCTGTTACCACTTCCACCACACCAGGTCCTGCAACACAACCTAATCCTACTTCTTATGCAGCTCCTAGTGGTTCATTGGGTGGACATGTTCATGAGTCTACTTCTACTGCTTTCCCTGCTGTTGCTGAAGTTAAGGTCAAGGTTGAATCCACACCTTCTGCTCCCACACCTCGACGTTCCATTCGCCAGAAACTAGCTCGTCGTGTTCGCCGTGGTAAATCAGTTCCTTTTGAGAAGCGTGATCCTGAGAACTTAATTGATGCAGCTTCTAACAGCGATTCTGACTTACCTTTGGGCAATGGAAGCATTACGGGTTATATGGTTGAGCGTTCTACCACACTTCCTGGTGGTGTATCCCATCGGATTACTTTGAGTGATGGGTCTGTGCGATTGGCAACGGGTTTGAAGGGTGTCTTATCTTGGGCTGATCGTATGGATCTTATGGCGTTGTTTGGGCTTGTTGATTCTAGTATGCCGTTTGACCCCATGGCGGTGTCTTCCTGGCCTGGTCTCCGTATCTGGGCTGATCTCAAGCTGATGTTAGATCCTCCTCCAAATGCTCCTGTTTCGGGCATATGGAAGGATCAATTCCAATGGGAGATTCTGCGATGGAAGTTATATGCTGGATGTGGAGTTCATATGTTGGAATTAGAATCTGGTCATATGGTGTTTATGCTGACGGATGTGGAGTATCCTTTGACTATTTCTTCCATGGAGGCGATGTTGGCAAGTCACTTGCAAATTTCTACTGCTCCTTCTGGGAATGAGTCGAGTATGGCCACGGCTTTGGTAGAGGGTATTCAGGCGCGGTTGCTAGCGGATAAGAAGGCAGCTTCTGGTATGTAAGGTGATTGGGTTGTAAGTGTTTATACTTTGAATTTTTGTTCTTATTTTTATTCTTTTCACCAATATGTACAGTGATTGGTGAATTTCATTTTTTATAGTTAAAAAAAAAAAAACAGTTATAAAAAAAAAAAAAAAAAATATATACTTTTTATATAATATCTGCTTATACTTTAACCACAGTTTAGCTTTTATACTTGTACATAATATCCCTTGGCTGTTTCACAATGTGGTTCCTGGTTTGAGTTTGTTCTGGTACTTGGTTTCACTTGGTGTTGGACGTGGTCCACACAACAAATGGTTCTCAACTTACCATGTCTAATCGACAAGAAAAAGTTGATTCACCTTGAGGGTACGGCTCCTGGTGCGATTCCTAAATCCGTTGATGGTTGCCAGGTTACCCAAAACTGGATGGTTTTCACTTGCCATAGTCTTGGACTGAAAAGTGGCTAATCAAAGGGGGTACGGCTCTTGGTAAAGATCTTCTCAAATCCGTTGATAGCTGTAATAGCTTGCTTCAAGCTATAGGGTGTTCAACTCACCGATGCTTCATTGCTAAGAGTTGGCGAGTCCAGAGGGGTACGGCTTCTGGTAAAGACGCATCAAATCCGTTGACGGCTGTGATGGTTTGCCTAAAATCATCAGGGTACTCCCACTCACCATTGATTCACGTTCTAAGAGTTGGGCTGGGTTCTAGTCTCCCAGGGTGATGCTTATTCCACCAGAATGACTAGCTAGCCCAAGAGTGAGCAGCTACTTGGTAAAGGCTCATCAAATCTGCTCATGTTGCTGAAAAGATTCAACACGATGCTGATTTGTTACAAGCTTTGGAGAAGCGTCTAGTGTTTCATGTTGCGGCTGTTCTTCTGATTCTTATCTTGTTGATGCTGCTATTTGTTTTGCTGATCCAATCCTCGGGCTTTCTTTGCACGTTTTCCAGGAAACTTGAACTCAACAGGTCAAATTCAAGTTTAGGGGAGGATTGTTAGGACCATTGTAATAGTTATATGTAATAGGTAGACTAGGAGGTATGTAGTTCCTCCTGGTCCTAGTCGTAGTAGGAGCAAGTCCTGCTCCTGGTCCTAGTCGAAGTCAAACTTTATTATTTACTTAATATTCTGTTAGGATATGCATGAGATATGTTAGGAAAGGATATGCATATCAGTTTTACACGTTTTCTTTAATGATGTATTAGGGTTTCCTTGCAGTATAAAAGGAACCTTAGGCAGAAGGGTTAGACACACCTTCACAAAACGTAGTTCTAGTCATTATCAATATTAGAAATCCTTAGAAAGGATCGAGTCTTTATAGTTATTCTGTTTCTCTTGATTATATTTATATTCTACATTCATATTATGTATAGAGTCTCTTTGTGATTTGACTTGTGATTACAGAAGTCATTCACCGGTCCTGACAGGCTGCAAGATATACATCTAGTAGACCCAACAATATGCTGTGAATCCGTAGAGATATTGCTATCCTACGTGTCCAATACATATGTGTCATTGATGCTTTCGGGTTGCTTAGGATGCCGTCGTTCATTAGCAAACACATTATAGTTATCATGTGATGGTACCTTTTCAAGTGGCTCAGAATCATAGATGGGTCCAAAAGTATCATCAGTCTCTGGGATCACTTCTTGAATCTTTGCCATGTACACATAATGTGCCTCTAACTCTTGATCATCGGCTTCATCATCAGTGTCATCACGCCAGTCAACTTCATCTGATGTGAGTGGAATTCCTGCTTCTTCTTTCTTCCACATCAACATCTTTTCCTTGTGATATCCCGAATCCTTAACCCGTTTTGGCTTCTTACATTCCCTAGCCATGTGCCCAAATCCCTTGCAGTTGAAGCATTGAATCCCAGTCTTCTGCACCACCGGAGTGCCTACAGTATCTCTAGCCCCAACTTGATTCAGCATCCTCTGATTATCATACCTAGCATCACGATCATACCTAGGTGTATGATCAACTTCCTTATATCTAGCATTGGATGATGATCTGAGGTTGTTGTTGGTAGGTTTGTAGATCTTCTTATAAGTTGTGGTGAGTAAAGACATGAGTTCTTCAATCTTCTTGTCCCTTGAAGTTTGTTCATCATCACCGTCTCCATCTGACTCGGTGTCATACTTTGGAGGTGGAGTGGGGACAATTGCTTTTGCTTTGTGTTTAGCAGCAACGAGAGGTTTGGTGGATGAGCTTGATGACTTCGAGGAATGATTAGGTGGTTGTTGACGAGGAACGGGTTTTGTTGAAGTAGCAGCCACAAAAGCAATAGAATTAGCAGACCGTTCAGCCTTTTCAGCCCTTAGTTCATTCACTTCATTCTGATGTTGTTTCAAGATATCATAAAGTTTGTGATAGGATATGGTCTTGATATCTTCCCTTTGTTTAACCAAAGTCACAAACCTTTGCCATTCCGGTTTGAGTTGAAGTAGAAACTGAACATTGGCATGATGGTTGGAGATCGTGCACTGATTTCTGACAAGCTCATTCATCATTTTATAGAATCTCGAGTAATATGAGTCAATGGATTCACCATCTTCAGATGTGAATTTTTCAAACTCCCAAAGTAGATTAGTCTCGAGATCTTGAACATTGATCGACTCACCTTGCTTCAATCGATGAATTGCATCACACATTTCCATAGCATTAGGACATGCATCAACTGTGGAATAGATGTCGTTATCAATTCCAATGAGTATGAAGTTTACAGCATCAGCTTCAGCTTGGAGGAGTTTCTTTTTCTCAGCAGAACATGTGTCAAAATCCTCCAAAGCTCGTATAGTTGATGAAGTACCATCCTCTGCCTGTGTTGTAATTGGTCTGAATTCAAAAACTGGAGGTGGATTCTCAAGGCAGTGACGAAGAGCAGTTCGGTTTTCTTTTCCATCGAGAAATCTGAGAAAACGAGATCTCCATTGAACGTAGCAACCGGCAGTGAGCACAAGTGGGTTACCGTTGCCACCTTGTTCCAAACGAATTTGATTAGCAGTTGCAATGTTGATGTTGTTGTTAGACATGGTGAATACTTGTGGATGAATTGCAGATCTTAGTGGATTTGTTGTGATGATTTGTGGTTAAAATTTAAATTCCGAAAATTCAAAAAAAAATTCTCAGTCCGACAATAAATTTCTCAGTCTGACAAAACGGTAAGCCGAAAAATTTTGTATCGCCAAATTTGAATTTGAGTTAGAAATAGCCAAAAACTAGTAGGGAAAAAATTTGATTTTACTTATCGGAATGTCCATATCGGAATGTCCAGATCGTGTAAACTACGTTCCGAAACTAGTCTAGATAGTGGCTAAGTCTAAAAATTACTCAAACAAAATACCCATCGGAATGTCCATCGGAATACTTATCGGAATGTCCAGATCGGAATTCTCAGAATGAAATGTCAAATCGGAATGTCCAAATCGGAATGTCCAGATCGGAATGTCCAGATCGTAATGTCAAATCAGAATGCTCATATCGGAATGTCAAATCGGAATGCTCATATCGGGATGTCAAATCGGAATGCTCATATCGCAATGTGCTGTCGCAATGTTAGATCGG
Source organism: Glebionis coronaria (assembly GCA_025667525.1). Lineage (NCBI taxonomy): Eukaryota > Viridiplantae > Streptophyta > Magnoliopsida > Asterales > Asteraceae > Glebionis > Glebionis coronaria. The sequence goes on along the minus strand of JANFOE010001241.1, from coordinate 473,048 downwards.
AATGTGGCTGAGACAAATTGGAAAGAGTAACGACTTAAAAAAACCCTTAAACCCGTCAGAATCCCAGATCGCAATGCACGATCGGAATATACAGATCGGAATAAGGTATCGCAATACAGTGATCGCAAAGTTGAATCCTAAGATTATTGCGATCAAATCCCACACAATTGTACTTTCCGATGGTAACACTTGCTTGAATTTCGGAATGAAGAAAAACAAGAAATTTCGCAACTTTTGATCCAAAATATTTGTGTTTTAGCCAAAACCAAGATACCCAAATCACTACTACTAGTATGTAGATGATTTGTATCAAGAAAAGACCATAAAAACACAAAAAGAAAAATGGGACGTGAGATATGGATAAAAAAAGCCACGAAAAATCAAGAACACGACACACGAATCTTCAATCACCTATCCACTATAGGCTCTGATACCAAATGTTGTTCCCATTCAATCCATAACACAAGATTTAGAGAGAGAAATAGTAGAAAAGTAGAAAGAGAAAGTAGAGAGAGAAGTGGAAGGTTTACATTAAAACTAGGTGTTTTACCCTAGGCTTTGTTCGGCCGTGGGTTAAGTAACATGGGCCGGGCTTGGCTTTGTTTTGGGCTTACGCCCCTAACTCACTACAACAAAATGTGGCTAATGTAGTATTTTACAAGCAACACTTTTCAAAAGTGTCACATTTTATAAAAAATTAAACGTCAAGCAACATTTGCAAACAAAGTGTTGCATTTGTTGACGTAATGCGGCATTTTATATTAAGTGTTGCAATTCTTGCATCTAATTTTTTTATAAAAAATTAAACTGACTCCTGCCCTCCAAAATGAAATTAGTCAAACTGACTCCCGCTTCTCCTAAAATTATTTTTCCCCAAATCTATTTTCCCCCTTTCTTACTCATAATTGAAAGTTTTATCCGCCTACCATTCTCCACTGATTATATCTACTTTCTTCGGTTTCTCGCTCATTCCTTAATCTCTAGCCAATCTGTCACACCTTGATTTTCGTCACGAAATCTGTAACTCCACTATCGGTTTTCAACCGTGTTATCTCTACTCTCGATCCCTTATCAAGGTAACTAAAGTACTTCTTCAATAGATTGTATATCCTATATTTTATATTATTATGTTTGATTGCTAATTAAATAGTCAGTGGATGTATACTGATCTTATCTTCATATTCTTGGATCTTATTCAATTTATTCAATTACACTTATTGTGTATGCTTAATGTTTTTATCTGCTGTTACCATTACCATATAATCAAACTCGACAAAGATTTTGTTCTATGATGTCAAGGCCAAGTGGGCGAAATTATGATTAAGTTATTTATACCATGCCTTCGACCTACACGGATGTCTAAGGTTTATCTTTCTTCAATATCTATTTAAGGTTTTAATTTTGGTGTGCGGCTGGGGGGTTTCTGCTTATACATTTTTATTTTTGTGTTGCAGATCATGTTTTAGCTTTTAAAACTTTATCAAGCAGTCCTTTAATGTGTAAGATCCTTTAATGTGTAACCTATGTGTTCTTGGCCTCCAATAAACTACATGTGGCGATTTCCAATGAACTGTAATACAGGTACTGATGTCATATACATACATTATTCTACATAGAATTATGATTGAAAGCTATAGTGCAGCAACAAGTGACATATACACCAAATATTTTTGATGCACATTCATTCTGTTTCTTGGTGTTCTTTGTTTGTTGTCTTAGACTTTTAAGACTCTATGCCAAATATATCACTTGTATCACAGACATTTAAGTGCTTTCATATTCTCTCAATGTGTTGCACTATACACGCATACAGGTCATTGACTGGATCTTCCTCAATATAATTATAAGTTAGGTTGTATCTAGAATCACCCATTTTCCCACTAATGGGTCAATTTCGGTTATATATTTTTGCTCAAATATTAACAAGTTGACAGTCCTAAAGTGTATTCAGATGCTTACAACCTTATATACACCCTGTAAAATAGTGTTTCGTATACATGTTTTATAATCATTTTTTACAATAAGTTTTAATTGCATTATAAAAAATGCAAACATGTGTGGCATTTCTGGGATTTGCTTATTAAGATGGTTATTTATACATACAACTATATTTGGTTATTTTATGAGTGAAGTTTAGAAAGGTTTGAAGATTATTTGCTGCCACAAAGACGCAAACTATAGAAACGCATTCACCATATAAATCGACCATTAGGAGCCCTTTAAATCGACAATTATGGAGCTTCTTCTTGATCGGTACATGAAATTGAATAATTCTTAGAAAAAATCTTAGAACTATCTGCACTTGTGTAAGACCAGGTAAAAAACATTTTTACCTTGTGTAAGACCAAGCAAAAATCATTTTTACCTTCAGCCATTCATTATGCTTTTGATAGTTTTACCTTCCTTTTTGATTCTATATGTGGGAAACATGAGTTTAATGACCAGATTTATAGATTTTGTTTAATATAAACTTGTTAAGTGATTTCGGGTTAAAATTTAGGGAAAAGCGTTGCAAATGGTCATATGAATTCCTTTGTTCATTTAACTACTCATTTGTTCTCTTTATGGAACATGATGAAAGGTAGAAATGATAGGTGTTCCTAGGTTTGGTCTAATAGTTTTATGAATGAATCTCTTATGAAAACATGAGGTCAAATTGACGTTTATTAGTTTATTCAGATATCTTCCATGTTTGTATAGATGTACGTGTATCAATTTCATTTGATAATACTTATAAGTAGGGGTGTCGAAAAAGTCGACCCGACCCGAACCCGAATAAGCCTATTCGGGTCGGGTCACTCGGGTCCAAAAACGTATTTGGGTCAATTCTGGTTGACCCAAATTGACCCGAGTTCTAATTAGGCACGGGTTCGGGTTTATATTTTTTAGCCTTGACCCGACTTGACCCGAACCGATTTGACCCGAACCCGACCAACCTGACTCGAATAACACATTTACATTGTATTATTATTTAAGTAAGCCAATTTTTATACTTTTTCCTTATACTCGGGTTAACCCGAACCCGAACTGATCCGACCCGAATTGACCCGAACCCGAGTGACCCGAGTTCTATTTAGGCTCGGGTTCAGGTATGATTTTTTGAGTCCTGACCCGACCCGAATTGACCCGAACCCGGTTGACCTGACCCAATTCCCACCCCTACTTATAAGTATTTGGACGTATTAATTAATGAAACTCCATTCTAGAGCTATAACATCGATTATATGATAAGTTAACTTTACAAAGATACTTTTGTATTTTGCTTTAGCAGCTAACTGCTGAAGTGATTAGCGTTTACAAGGTATAGCCTTTTGTTTTCGTATTTTATTTCAATAAGGTTTCCACTAAAGAAGAAGTAGATGTTTTGTCTGCATAATTGCGCAGTCGTGGCAATATACCACGTCTCATAGTTTACTCCCTTATAAGTTAATCATATAAGGGAAACATTTCATTTTTCATTGAACTCTGTTCATTGTTGCAGATCACGTTTATGAAGAGATCATCGCGTTACCAGTAACAACTCATCCAATGACTCAATTTACAACTGGTGTTATGGCTCTACACTCTACAGGTTCGTTTGTAATTGTTATTGGTCTTGTACATATAAAACTGAACAATATTTTATTTTATATTATTTGGTGAGTTTTCTCCTTCAGCATACCTTCTTGACTGGTCATTTCCCTTACCATTGCCCTTTTAAATGTTAAAGGTGCTATACATATAGATGGTTTATGATAAATATATCAAAAAGATTACAATACCATTTCCCTTTGTGTATATATTTACATATATGCATCTATGTATGTCTACATACGTGGATATCTATACATGCATATATACGCTTAGATATATGAATCTGGTACATATAAGCATGTCATTAGGATAAAATGGTCTTTAGATAAAGGTAATACGACTAGCTGAAACATACCATAACTGTATTATCATACTTCACATTTTTTTTCGATACGAAAGCTATAAAACTCATGCTAAATCGGTAAAACCAACAAACAAAATAGGACCAGAGCGTGACTGGTTGTGTAATGTTGGATTTATGGTTAATGAGTTGAAAAAACATATCCGGTCAGGTCCAAAACTGAATAAAAACGAGGTCATACCAGAATTTCTTTTATGTTTAACATAATAAAACCTTTTTTTATAAAAAGGACCGAGTGCGATTGTCATGTGCCAGAGTGCGATTGTGGATTCCAGATCCTTAAGTAACTTTCCTGTTTTTTTGTCTTCTCTGCTTTCTTGTAGTGTTTTGGGTGTATATTCCTCTTTTATTTTAAGTTATGGGTTACTGCATGATTATAGAAAAAGGACAAGTGAGCTGAAATATATTATTTATTATCATCTATATTCAAGCGGTGATCGATAATGTAATACTTTAAATGACATAATCGTAACGAGACGACCTTGTCACGGGTGCTATACAATGGCCTTGGCAGTATTCTCGAGGTGTCTAATCATGAAGGTAATGTAGTGTATGTTGCACTTTTGAACCATGTATAATAGCTTCAAGCTAACAATAGGTCGAATTTATGTGAAACATAATCAACAATGATTGTACTGGTATATGGTGTGGACTGTGGACTGCTCTAGACGACTCAGCAAGAAAAGGAGTATTTAAAGTGTATGTTCTCAAATTCATTACATATATTTGTTGTAGGTAAATAAAGTAATTAAGTAAATTGTCCAGATCATAAGTGGAGGCCATAGAATTGGACAAGTTGGTTAACGGCTCAACTCGGGTAGTTTGCTACTTATGTCAATGGACCATGTTGACATAAATCACTTTTTTGTTTAAAAGATTTAACATTTCAGTTAAAGATTGTGGTTTTGTAGTACAAACACAATACTGGTTAAGTGACTAAGCATGGGTTATAGCTAATACCAAAATATCTTATATCTATTTAAGGTTAATAGTATGTCTTTTATATAATCATAGTAACTAAATAGTTTTCCTACTTATTAAAACAGATTGACAGCCGTGCTCCTGTACTTTTCAAAGCTCAAATGCCCGGTGATGTCGATGAGGTGCTAAAATGGTAGACTCTATCTACCATTCGTATATAGGGTAAATAATTCACTAATGGTATTTATCTTTTGTATTTCAAGATATGTATAAAAAATATTATCTTAATCATTTCCGTGTATTGCAGGCTACATTGATTCAATTTACTGTATGAAAAACATTTGTACGCGGAGCCGTGGAGGGGTGTAAAGAAAGTGTCGAAGATTTATGGAATGTTAATTAGATAACCTATCTTTTTTGATTACGTATGTTTAACTTGGTTAAAGTACAATATCATATATCATATTGTATTTGATTATTTTATTATGGAATGGAAAATTTGGAATTTATATAAAAACCTGCGTATTATAATCATTCAATATTTGTGTTGCATGAAATAAAAGTTCTATAAATCATTAAAAAATGTTGCACTAATACGATAAAACACTAAAAAGTGTTACACTTGATACATAAAAGTGTTGTATGTTTTGTGGTTTAAAATGAAAAAGTGTTGTCATTTAATGTAAGAGTGTTGCACATGTATGTATAAGTGTTGCATTTGAGTGTAAAAAATGTTGCATTTTAGTTTAGAAGTGTTGCAGTTAAAAGTATTACAATTGCTACACATAGGCAACAGTTACAAAAAGTGTTGCATAATCCAATATAAGTGTTGCATATACCTAAGGCGACGTTGTATAACGTAGCACTTCAAAAAATGTCACATTATGTGTAATGCAGCATTTTAAAAGCATAATACAACACTTTAGTGGTGTTGCTTTAACTTCATTTTGTTGTAGTGACTTATACAATATTAGCTTAAAGTCCAAGCCCGGTTTTCCCGACTAACCTATTACAATACAAGACCTTTTAACGACTAAGATGACCTATTACATACTTGTTCGACTATATAAAATATAGGGCTAACAATATTTGTATGTGGCTTGTGTTCTTGTGAATTTTGTGGCTTAAATCTGCTTGAATCTGTTAATCTTACTTGTTATTGTGTTTATCTGAGCTTGGGTAGTCTTGAATCTCACTTTTCCTTTGAAAAATTTGGATTTGAAAAGATAAAGGGGTGTTTGGGTCTACCTGTTTGTGATTGCATCTTGATATTGTGTTGTTAGAAGGTATTGTTTGTGCTTGGTATCTGATATATGCTTGGTTGAGAGTGTTTTGCTGCAAGTTTTTGGGTTTAAAGCCTTGAATCAAACAATCTGCTATAGAACCTTTGTTATTGCCTGTTTTGACCTAGGAATTTGGGAACACTTAGTGTGTATGCATGCTTAGGGCTAAAAGTGGTTTAAACAAAGTCATTGTAACCTGTTTGAGAGATTTGAGGTGTTGAATCTGGCTTATTGGTGAAATACATTAGCAAAGTGTAAAACTACATGTGTTAGTGTTCATCAGTAACATTCATTGGCTTGAATCTTGCTTAATTCTTTGAATCATTGCATGAAACCTGTTTAGACTTGCTTATTTGAGTTTAATATAGCTTGTGTATGCATTTGGTTGAATTTGGCTGGCTGATTTGTGCTAAAACTGCTTATAAGTGCTCAACTGCTTAATTGTTCATGTCTGTATCATATCTGGGACTTTATTGATTAAACTGTATCAATTGGGTGTTTGTGATTGTGTTATTTTGATTGTTCTTGACTCCTTTTTATCCAAAGATCATTTGGGTGCCTTTGTGTAATCTGAATCTCCAAAAAAGTCACTAAAGAAAAAAAGTCAAACAAGTCAAGCAGTGGAAAAAGTTTCCACTGCTCAACACTCAAAACTAGCCCCTGTTAGTGTATAATTGAACTCAGCTTATCAATAAGCTATTCTAGCTTATCCAGACTTGCAACAACTTATTTTTTGTAATAGGTCTTCATTATTTGACCCATTTAAGTAGACTGGAGCTTATTGGACTTTGACTTTGACTTTTTACTAGAAAACCAACTTATTTGACTTTTACATAAGTGCTTATTTGCTTTTTCCAGCTTATTGAGTCAGCTTATTTGAAAAATCTTTGTGGATTTTGCTTAATTAAGTCATTTAGAAGCTATAGAAACTTGAATCAGCACTTGGGGTGGCCTAGAACTCAAAAACGACTATTTTGTCATTTTTTGTAGATTGCTTATTGCATTTTCAGGCTTATTCCTTGGGCTTATTTCAAATTTCTTTTTGTAGAAGTCTTATTTAGGACAAAAGAAGCTTGTGTGTTTAATTTCAGCTTATGGCGTTGGCTTATAGCTTAATGGGTCAAAAAGCCCATTAAGAATAAGCTGTTTGGTATAAGCTAGCTTATTTCACACTTTCAGCTTTTGGGCCTTGGAAAAAGTTGTTTAAAATCAAATTTTGAGTCAACCTGTGCTTTTTGGGCTTATTTTGAACACTTTTTGTTATTGGGCCCAAATTTGGCCAAATAGTGGACTGTTTTGGGTTTAGCCCATTTTCTAGGCCCATTAAGGGTATTTAGGTAATTTCACTTTCATTTCTAAGTTATTTAGGTTAAATTAAGCTAGTTTACAAGTTTTTAGAATTTTTTTATGATTTTTGGATTTTCAGTAATATTTTAATATTATTTTATTGTTAAAAATTAAAAGTCTAATTTTCTAAGTTTTTATATTTTTCCTAGGTTCAAAATACTTAATTAGGAATTTTGTAACTTTCCAAATATTTTTAGAGTCTTTTAATTATTTTCTAGAATTAATTTAAGTTTTAATTGATTTCAGTAGTTCTTAATTGTTTAAAAATAGTTTTTAGTGGTTTTAAAATTTTGAAAAATACTTTTTAGCTTAATTAGGGTATTTTTGAGGTTTACAGACTTTAAAATCTTGTTTGGGACTTTTTAATAATTAATTTTGATTTTAGGGCTTTAATTAGCATTAAAAAGTCATTATCTAATTAATTAAAAGGTTTTAGCAAGTTTGGATTTTTTGTAAACTCTTAGAATATTATTGTGGATTTTTGGTAATTTTTAGGAATTTTTAGGGTAAAATTTTAATTTTAGTGCTTTTTACGGTTTTACGTGTACACCTTTTTCGACTTAGTTTAATCCGTCTTCGTAACTTTCATTCTCTTCTAATCTCATTTCTATTTTTCTTTCTCAACAATATAATCACAAATCTAATCCAAGTCATTACACACATAACACACTAGCCTCCTTGAGAACGAACTCACTTTAGGGTCATTTATACACGGTTTTCCTAAATCGTCGTATTCATTACTTACCCTATTTGCTCTCTTTTCCTATAGAGTAGTAAAACTCAACTATCAAAAACCAACTTGATTGTTTCGATAGTTGTTGTTAGAATTTTGTTTGGGAGCAAAACCCGGTGGAGTCAATTGATTAGAGAGGTAACTTGACCGTTTTGGTTGTAAGTTCCCGTGGTCGCGTAGGCAATCGAAGTGTTACCACCGTTGGTAATGCACTCGGAGAAATCATGACCTCCACCACAATACATACATGAAACCTCAACCGCTTTAGCCGTAGCGGGAGCACTTTGTTCTCTAACTTTGAATTCAATTAAAAGTCCTTTTAGCTTATCAAAGATTTTGTTTTCCAAGTTCGCCTCAATTTGGCAAGCACCGATGGTATTGGACAAAGAAGGTGAAGCCGAAGACGAAGCCTTACGAACAATCGATGTATTACGAGGACTATACACCTTAGATCTATTCTGAATTATCAACAATGCTTCCTCAACCGTTTTACACAAAAAATTACCACCCGCGACGGCATTTAGATAATCCCTTTCATGATCATTCAATCCATTGTAAAACGTGTCAATTTGATGCAAGTCGGAAAAACCGTGATGAGGACACTCATGTAACATTTCCTTAAACCTACTCCAAGCCGTTGAAAAACTCTCATTAAATTCTTGTGAAAATTTTAAAATCTCGTTTTTCAAATGCGTAGTCTTAGAGGGCGGAAAAAATTGGTTTACAAACTTAGAAACGAGATCCTTCCACGTCAATATAGAATTGGGTGGCTCTTTCTCTAACCAAAATTTAGCGGGCCCCGCTAAGGAATACGGAAAAAGCATCATCTTAATCGAGTCATTAGCAACATCCTTAAATTTGCAAGTGGCGGTAAGACGATTGAATTGGAGGATATGGTTGTGCGGGTTGTCCTTTTCATCACGACGGAATCTGTTGTTTTGGATCATCGACAACAAACCCGTTTTCACTTCAAAATTCTCCGCAAGGATAACGGGAATCACAATAGCCTCTCTATAACCCTCGGTGGGTGCTTGAAGTAACTCAATCATAGTTCGATTCGCCATGGTTGGTTCTTCTCTTAGGATAGGTTCGTCAATAGGAGACTCCTCACTAGAAAGATTAGCTGTGGTTTCCTTTCGGTTTCTTCGTTTACGTGCACGTCTTGCTTGATTACAAGTTTGCATAAACGTCACGTACAACGTGGGGATGAGCAAAGAAGATTATTTTTGGTGTTTTGTATTTTTCCAATTTTTTTGTGGTTTTTGATTGTTTTTACTTTTTTGGATTTTTGTGATTGTATTAAGTAGACAAAAATCTACAAATCTCCTCCTTAATCAAATCTCTTGATTAAAGGAAGCCTCAAGGAATGAAAACGATCACGTGAAGTGAACGCCTTCGATGACTTTAGAACGTTGGTGGAACACCAAAACGTTCAAGAGGGTTTAATCAAATGAAACCAAGAAAATATATATGATACTTAGTTAATACTTTGGTTTCCAAACCCTCGATTAGCCTTTTTTATCTAAACACTCACAAGCAAGCGGGGAAACGAGGCAGCGCGAAGCACTTAAGAGCCTTTTTCCTTAGGGTATATTTTATAATACCCGCCTTATACCCACATAGTTTGTGTTTTTCAAAATTAAGCTTCACGAAAGTATTTATCTATTTTGCCTTTGATTTCTTGTTTGAGATTCGAATACAATGATTGAGTAATGACCTTCCAATCAAGGTTGTGTTTTCACACTTTGGAATACTTGTGAATTTATTGTTCTACGTATACAATATAGTAATAGTATTCACAAAAAATGAAAACCGATAATACGTATTAGTAGAGTGCTACTAATACAAATAGATATTATGGCTATATATAAAAACAAAAATTTCCAAATCAAAACACAAGACGCCTCCCTGGCAGCGGCGCTAAAGTGATGTAGTGTTTTTACTACCCTTTAGGAAAAGAGAGCAAAATAGGGAAAGTATTAAGTGTCGGTTTAGGAAAACCAAGCACTAATGACCAATGAAGTTCAAGTTCGTTTCCCAAGGAGGCAAGTGCGTTGTGTTAAGAGATGATTAACTTTTGTGATTATAATTTATGAGGAAAGAAAAGAGATTAGCAGAGAATGACGGTTACGATTGTGGATTACACTAAGACAAATAGTCGTACACGTAAAACCGTAAAAAGTGACAAATTTAAAAATTTACCCTAAAAATTCCTAAAAAATTGAAATAAATCCTAAAAATTGTAATTAGAGTTTACAAAAAATCAAAAATCACTCAAACCTTTTATTTAATTAAATAATAATTTTGTAATGCTAATTATAGCCCAAAAAATCAATTTAATTAACAAAAGCCCTAAATGAGATTTTTTCACTTGTAAACCTCTAAAATGACTTAACTAAACTTAAAACTATTTTTGAAAATTTTAAAGTTAATTAAAACTATTTAAAAACAATTAAAACCTATTAAAACTTAGAATAATTCTAAAAATTAATCTAATGTCAATAAAAATACTCTAAAAATTGTAAAATTCCTAACTTAATGTATTTGAACTAAGAAAAATGAAAAAACTTGAAAAATCTAAATTTCAATTTTTAATAATAAAATAATAATAAAATATTAATAAAAATCCAAAATTAATAAAAAATATAAAAAGTTGCAAAGTAGTTTTTTTAACCTAGATAATATAGAAATGAAGTTGAAATTACAAAAATACTCTTATTTGGTCTAGAAATGGGCTAAAAGTCAAAACATACCCCTTAATGGGCTATTTAAGGCACAATAAGAAAAATGTTGTCCAAATAAGCCCAAAATCTCCTATATGACTCAAAATTTGATTTTAAGAACAAAACTCTAAAGGCCCAAAAGCTGAAAACGTGTTTAAGCTAGCTTATTTCAAAGCTGCTTATTCTTAATGGGCTTTTTGGCCCATTAAGCTATAAGCTGATGCCATAAGCTCAAATTTGACACACAAGCTTCTTTTGAGTTACTTAAGAGATCTGTAAAAATAAATTTGAAATAAGCACAAGAAATAAGCCTGAATAAGCTAAAAGCTATCTTCACAAAACGACAAAATAGTCGTTTTCGAGTTCTAGACCACCTCAAGTGCTGATCCAAGTTTCAAGAGCTTTTAAATGACTTAATTAAGCTAAATAATCAAAAAGTTTTCCAATAAGCACACTCAATAAGCTGAAATAAGTAGATAAACACTTAATTAAAAGTCAACCTTATGAGTTTTCTAGTAAAAAGTCAAAGCCAAGGTCTGATAAGCTCCAGATCAAATAAATGGGTCAAATGAGGAAGATCTATTAAAAAAATAAGTTGCTACAGGTCTGGATATGCCAAATTGGCTTATAAATAAGCTAATTGACAAATTACACTAGTAGGGGCTAGTTTTGGATGTTGAGCAGTGGGAACTTTTCCCACTGCTTGACTTAATTGACTTTTTGTCTTTAGTGACTTTTTTGTGGATTCAAGTTAAGCAAAGGCACCCAAATGATCAGTTAATCATAAGGAGTTAATATCAATCACAAAAACACAATTACAAACAGCCAATAAGTGTAGTTAATTCAGTTTATCACCAGATCTCACACAAACATGAACATAAGCAGTTATGAACTCAATAAGTTGTTTTAGCAAAATTCAGCCAACCAAATTGCACCAAAAGCATACACAAGCTATATTTAATTCAAATGAACATAAATTAACAAGTTACATGCATTGGTTCAAGGCCTAAATCAAGATTCAAGTACAAAATAGTTACTGATGAACACTAAACAAGCATATCTTTCACTTTGCTGATATACTTGACCACCAAGCCAATTTCAAACACTCAAATATTCAAATCAGGTTACACAAACTTTGATTTAACACCTTTTAGCCCTAAACATGCATATACTCTAGGTATTTCCAAAATCTTAGGTCAAAATCAGTCAAAACAAGTGAGATATAGCACAATCAAGGATTTGATGTTTTAAAACCAATAACTTGCAGCAATGAGCACTCAACCAAGTGAATAGCAGATACAAACCATAAACAACAACTTCCAACAACAAAATAACAAGCTATGATCTTAAACAGATGATCCCAAACACCCCTTATCTTTTTCAAATCACAATTTAAACAAGTATAAGTGTATTCCAAGGTTACCCAAGCCCAATAAAACACAATAACAGATATAATATGCAATATCAAGCAAGATTAGACCATAAATTCAACAAGAACACAAGCTATGCACCAAATCACCAAAAATCAAGTACTAAAGCAGATTTTGGGTAAAAGGGTTCAAACCTCATAGATGTACATCCACACCCACGAATTTTTGTGCTTATGTGCTAGCAAGAACAAGCACAAGCTTCCACAAACAACCCTGCTAAGATTCAACAAGGTTAGAACAAATAAATCAAATCAGAAAGTAACCACTTGGAAAATAAACTTGATTAATGCAACCTTATTCTCACACTTGATTATCCCCAAGTTATAAGCCTCACAACACCTTGATATCACAATATCAGGATGCTATGATCCACTTATAGCCCAAGAATTCAAAGGTTTAAACCAAGACTTAGCAAAATATCAAATTTTGATCCTTTGTGCAATTTCTTGCACAAGGTTTAAAAATACATTTTGAGATTCAAGATTAGTTAACAAATAACAATAACAAGCAGATATAAAGATTGGCACTTAACTTTTCTTCACAATTTCAAACACAATTCATATAATGAAAATGAGATTTACAGAAAAGTAAACAAGGAAAAATTCAAGAGCAAACTAAAAATGAAAGCCTAAATGCCTTTATATAGTCTAAAAGTGAACTAGCAATGTAGGAAAAAACTTAAAACCCTAGTTGTAGAAGTCTTAAATTGCCCTTGCAGGTTTGAATTTTCTTGAAGATCATGTGATGTTTTCTTTGCTGTATATGTGAGTTGGCAAAGGTGAAATTGCATCAAGGGCTCACAAAGAGCTTAAGTTTGAAGCTACAATCTTAGACGTTAGATGGCTGGCAGATTTTTGGCAGTTTCTTCAACCTTTGTAGCAGGGGAATCTTGTTTTGGGTTGTGAGGTGGTGAGGTGTCCAAGTTAGGAGTTGGGTTATGATTAAGAAACCCTTAATCATAAATCTGGATAATATTGGGGCTTAATTTTTGCTTAAACAAAAATCCCTAATCCTTGTTCTTGAGTGAATAGTACACGTTTTGATCCAGATTTGGGTTTAAGAGTTGTGTTTAGCGCCATATTATTAAACTAATAGATTAGTTAAATATGGTTATGAGTGGATTGTGAGGTGGCATCATGGTAAGTTCTCATTGGCTGGAAAGAGTGAGTGGGGGCACGTGTCAGCCCACCACTGGTCTAGGTAAGTATGAATGTTTGACAGATTTAATCCCTTGTTTCTCCTTTCTTTGTCACTTTGGTTTAAACATGCAAAAATCCGTTTTCCTTTGTTAGCAAAGTTTCATTTTTCATACTTTTGCCCCAAATACTTTTCCAAAGTATTTTCAGGGGTATTTCTTGCCATTTGTTGATTCTTGAAGGGTTGTTTTGGCATTTTCTTCAAAGATGATGGTCTTGACTTGTTTGACTGACTTTTTGGAGGATTAACATTGACAAGTCATAATTGTTGAGGGACCATTCTTGCCAATTCTTCAAAGTGGAGGGCCCTTTTTGTAAATTTGACAAACTTTAAGGACCAATCTTGTAATTATGAATATACAAGGGTTTAAAGTGTCAATTCTTCAATATTAGAGGACCCTTCTTGCATAATCTTCAAATCATCAAGGGTTTGTCTTGGAAAATCTTCATTAGGGCTTGGTTCATTGTGCGGCTTCGTTTCCCGTGTTCGTTTTTGTATGATTCTTGTGATCTTTTGTCATTTTCTCAATACCTAAAATACACAAGTAATTAACACAAGCATATATTTGGCCATTTTCATGATATTTAATGCATTTAAAGCCCTTTTTGGATGACGAGACTATGTATAAAAGCAGTCTCATCAAGACTTCTCCATGATCTTTATGGGAGTAATTCCTTCTCGTCGTGTGTCTCGATCCTTCATATTGATTTTTGATAAATGATTCTTCACATCACTTTGGATCTTTAGCAACAAATTGTAGCCCTCATACCTTGTTAGGGCCTTTTCGGACTAGCCAATCTTCGCATCCCGCTTTAATAAGTTATGCCTTGGCTATGAACTCTAATTAATCCCGAGAAACTTTTAAATGATCTTGTGCTAGAAGCTAAGTAACTTTAAAAATCGTACGACCTTACTTATTGCAATTATTTATTAACAAGCGATGGGAGAATTAACTCACATAAATTCATGAAAGAATACCAAACTTATAATTGACTCTATCATCTCTCATTCTCTACAATTTAAATAACTTCGAGCTATTGCAATGACATGTTGAAGGCAATGAAGATGCGACTGTGGTGCCGGCTATTGATGCAAATAACTTCGAGCTCAAGACTGGTTTTATTCAAATGGTTTCCGCAAAACATTTCTTGGGCCGCACTCATGATGATCCGCACGATAACATCAAAAGGTTTGTTCAGTTAACCAATACCATGAAATACAATGGGGTTTCACAAGAGGCGATTCATTTGGTCCTCTTTCCTTTCTCTCTCGAGGGACAAGCCCGGACTTGGCTTGATAAAGAACCACCCCAAAGTATTACAACATGGGCGGACCTAGAGACCAAATTTATCGATTACTTTTTCCCACCCTCATGTACTACCGCTTTGCGGAATGACATCATTAATTTTGAACAAAAGTACGGTGAGACGTTTAGTGAATCTGGGGATCGTTTTAAGGAACTTTTGAGAAAGTGTCCACAACACGGTTTTACAAAGGTGCATCAAATTAATACCTTTTATAATGGATTATGTTTGAATGACCAAGATTCACTAAATAGTGCTTCGGGGGTAATATTCTTGTTAAATCAATGAATGAGGCTTGGGCAATCATAGAAAACAAGGCCAAAGTCCAAACCAAGAGTGTTAGCGCTACTTTGGCTAGTGCTAGTGAGAGTGAGTTGACCAATCAAATTAAGGAACTTACTTCTGTAGTAAAACAACTTGCTTTAAGAGATAACCCTCCTAATCAACATGCCCATGCTCTTAATATAACTTGTGAAACTTGTGGTGGACCACACTCTTTTGCTAATTGTGATAAGGCTTATGATCAATCTCACGGGGAAGTAAATGCTTACAACAACACGGAGAGGGTTCATTTCAAGCCTAATGTCGATGTTAATCACTTGTCCTATAACTCGACTAATTACTTGGCTCCACCCGGTTTTCAACAAAGACCACACCCACCCACCCATAACAACCAAGGGCCACCAAGAGAAAATTTTCAACAAAATAAAAATGTGAGGGGCTACAATGCTAATCAAGGAAATTACCAAGTGCAAAATTGTCACACTCCCAAAATATCAGAGTATAATGGCGACAAGGGAGTGGTGACGTCATGATTATCATACACACACAGTCACAAAGAACGACCTCTAAATGAGACGTTCGGAAAATAGATCACTTGTAATTAATAAAATAAATAGTTTTAACCAAGTGCGGAAGCATAAAACTGGATACAGTTACAAAACATAGTTTTCTCAAATAGTACAAATGATCTTGGTTTCAAAGAAATGACGGCAATGCATGAGACCTCACTTAGCATCTTCCTTCTTAATACCTGAGAAAAACATTGCTAAAGTGTCAACATAAAGTTGGTGACTTCATAGGTTTAGTTAATTTGAAATGTTCAATGAACCACAAGATTTTCCCAAAAGTGATGACAATATAACAGATACAAAGTCATCCCAAAAGTATTTATTACAGTCTAAGCTCGTGACACCGAAGCGTTAACAACACCGGCAGTATAATCATATAAATGTAGCCCAAACTAGATGCCTAAACCCACGCCATCCTATCTCAGACTCAAATGAAACTGTGCCCGCTTGTCCCCTTGTTGGACAAGACAGACAGGGACGTCAATCCCGATAGATCTATCCATAACATTCGCGCTTACACAAAGTAATTAACGGTTCACGATTCACGGGCCAAAGCAACTGGGTTTTTAGTGGGACTTAGACTAATATATAAATCAGTAAATGCACTTGTGTTCATACGTTAAAATCAAGCAATGTCTCACCCCAAAAAGCAATGAAAATAGTTAAGTATGGGGCTATAAACTCACCTCGTAATTCAGCAAAAAGGACGAAGATAAAATAGCTCGAGAGTACGGTTACGCTAGCCGCGACCTATTTAATTATGAGGATCGCGTTACGACATGAAAAGTTATACTAATAAAACACACGACACCCTAGTTGTGCTTGACAAAACCTTACGTTTACGGAAAAATACGACACATAAAAATCGGTTATTAAACGGTCGGGTTTTACGGGTTAAATTATACACTTAAATTACCAAATTCGTTTTTGGGCTTTTAAATAAACCTAATATATACCACTGGCCCAAAATGAGTCCAATATCCCCATTCACAAACCGGCCCAAGGGTCATATGACCCGGCCCGGTCCAGGCGATACAAACAAGGAACCCAGGGAGTAAATACGCGTGTTTTCACACACACAACTCAAAAACAGAGAGTTTACTCTCTCTCTCTTCTCTCGAAACATCCCCACCGCCCCACTCTTATCTCTCTTTCTAATCTGGATCGGTTCATCTCCTTCCATGGCTATCATGTTTTCAGTTTGAATATAACAATCATATATGGAGTGGTTTGTGGTGTTTAGATCGCGTGAGATGTGGGGTTTCATCCCCATATCAAACCGATTGGGTCTTTGATGGTGTTCATCCTCATGGTTAAGATGATTCTTCTCCAAAACAAAGATAAGTTATTCATCCTTATTTTCTTTTAATAAAAGTTAATTGATTTTCGATTTATAAAAGATAAGTGGGTTTAAATAACTTGTATAAACTTGTTGAGAACCATATGGCTCTCGGATTTGAAATAAATAAATTAGGGTTTCGAAATATTTGGGGGTTTCTCTAAATCTTGGGTTTAAATACGATTAATTAATGTTTTCTTGTATAAAATCATGTTAATTTTAACATATAATCGGTTTTATAAAATTTAGGGTTTCGGTCAATTGGGGGTTTTTGCATAACTCATTTTCAGTCAAATTAACTATTGGATTCGGGTTTAGATTGTGTTTAATTAGAGTTTTAATTAATAAAAATCAAATTAGGGTTTATACAAAATTGGGGTTTTTATATTCGGTTGATAAATCATGATTAAGTGGCGTTTTTGGAATATAGAAAATATTAATTTCATGTTTAAAAAGGTTTTTAATTTCTAGGGTTTTGATTTGAAAAGGTGGTTTTATACCCGCGACATAATTGGGGGTTTTTATGATGTTTCTGTAAAATAAAAATGGTTAAGACATTTGGATTATGTGACATTGATTGATGATGGTTTCGGCAGAAAATAAGCAACTTGGTTGGCTTGGTTTGGTTCTCGGTTTGGCCTCGGTTTGGGTCTCGGTTTGGTTTGGTTTGGGTCTCGGTTTGGTTCTTGGCTTGGTCTTGTTTGTGGTCTCGGTTGAGTCTCGGTTTGGTCTAGGTCGGGGTCTCGGTTTGGTCTAGGTCGGGGTCTCGGTTTGGTTGACAGAAAAATAAGGTCATGTTCATGTTCAAATATTAATACTATGGTTTAATCTTTTCAGTTTTTAATTAAATTAAGACCGTGACAAAGACTAACACATTTGTTTGATTTTTCGCAGGTTTGTCAAAGACGAGCACAACTAAGATTTCATACAGGAAAAACGAAGAGACGAAAAGACTCACAATGGGATGCTAAGTTTCGGTTTGCAGGTTCGGACGAGATGGATGGCTTGACTCTTTCGGTTTTGCAGGTGTGGACGAGATGTATGGGTCGGCTGGACACTTCCTTCACTTACCCAGGAATTTGTATTTGGAAGACTTGTACAGGATTTTGTAATTGTAATATTGGACTGTGAAAAACTTTGTGTTTTGTGTTTGGACATTGGGTAAACTTTGGATTTGTATTTAATCATGTATTATTAGTCTAGGGTTAGATTCAAGCTGAAATTGGTAACTTGTGATATACCCAATTTGGGTAAACTAGGCATGTGTGCTGTCTTGTAGTGCTTAGTGGGTAATAAACTATAGGATTAAATTGTAACTAAAAATGTGACTCTTGTTAAGCAAGTTTTTGAAGTAAAAGTGAGTAATGGTTTATACTTAAATGTTTGTACATGATGTATCAGTTGTACTACTCGACTCGGGTTCGACGGGTATTTAAGTTTTAGACGCGAAACTGAATAAACACGACTCTATAACAGTTTGACACACGATCCAAAACAAAGGCAATTATGCGAGACTTCACGTGATTTAGTAAGTACATCAAATAAACATACGGCAAACATAATACGCCCACCAATTTCGTGTATTGCATTCAACTTAATAGTCGCGAAAAACTCGAGATGTTACATATGCTCTCCCTAAAAAGGGCTTTGTCCGCAAAGCAAAATAATTAACACATTCATGTCGACAACTCGTCGGTAAATAATTAAAGTACTCATACTATATGAATAATTTAAGATGGAAATTTGACGGATGTCACAGTATTCCAATGTTTTAGAGATTTCCTCACGAAATCAAGACGTTGTTGTAGTAGGATGGTTAGTGAAAAGATGAGGATACTTGCTCTTGAATTGATCTTCACGTTCCCACGTGTATTCTGGACCTCTACGCGCATTCCAACGGATCTTCACAATAGGTATACGGCTTTGCTTGAGTTGTTTGACTTGACGGTCCATAACTTCTACTGGTTCTTCTACAAAATTGAGTTTGTCGTCGAGTTGAATCTCTTCCAAAGGAATGACGAGTGTCTCGTCGGCTAAACATTTCTTCAGATTGCAAATGTGGAACACATTATGCACTCGGCTAAGTTCTTGGGGTAATTCCAAACGATAGGCTACGGGGCCAATCCTCTCTATAATCTTGAAGGGTCCAATGTAACGAGGATTTAACTTTCCACGCTTTCCAAAGCGAATCACACCCTTCCAAGGTGAGACCTTCAACATGACTCTATCACCAACCTCAAACTCAAGGGGTTTGCGTCTCATGTCAGCATAACTCTTTTGTCGATCTCTTGCGGCTTGCATACGGCTCTTAATCTTAAAGATTTTCTCAGTAGTCTCGTGTATGATCTCGGGTCCAGTGAGTTGTGCTTCACCAACCTCTGCCCAACACACGGGTGAACGACACTTCCTACCATACAGTGCTTCGAACGGCGCTGCCTTAATGCTAGTGTGATAACTATTGTTGTATGAGAACTTCACCAGGGGTAGGTGTCTATCCCATCTATTTCCAAAGTCAATCACACAAGCTCTCAGCATATCTTCTAAGGTTTGAATGGTCCGTTCACTTTGACCGTCAGTTTGGGGATGGTACGCAGTGCTCATATCCAACTGCGTTCCCAATGCCTTCTGCAGTGACTTCCAAAACTGCGAAGTAAATCGGCTGTCTCGGTCGGAGATTATAGACACAGGCACACCGTGCTTCGTGACTACTTCCTCCAAGTACGTTCTTGCTAACTTATCCATTCCATCAGTCTCCTTGATGGGTAGGAAATGAGCCGATTTGGTGAGTCGGTCGACGATTACCCAAATCGTGTCGAATCCGGCTGCGGTCTTTGGTAGCTTGGTAATGAAATCCATAGTGATCCTTTCCCACTTCCATTCTGGCAGTTCGGGTTGGACCAATAATCCTGATGGTTTCATATGTTCGGCTTTGACTTTGGCACAAGTCAAGCACTTGCTAACGTATGTAGCAATATATGCCTTCATGTTCGGCCACCAATACAACATCTTCAGATCATGATACATTTTGTCAGATCCCGGATGTACGGAGTATTTTGACTTATGCGACTCATGCATAATCAAAGATCGTAGGTCACCATGGCATGGTAACCAACTCCTATTATCGAGGCATAACGTTCCATCCGAGCGTGCTTCTAACTTCTTTATCATTCCTTCAACATCTTCAGTCTTGAGAATTTCTTCCTCGACTGCCTCTTTCTGAGCCTTGAGAATTAAGGATGGAAGGTCTAGGTCAATGGTCATCACCAAAGCCTTCACCCTAAGGACTCTCTCCTTTCGACTCAAAGCGTCGGCCACGACATTTGCCTTGCCCGGGTGATAACGGATCTCGCAATCGTAATCACTGAGCAACTCTAGCCAACGTCGTTGTCTCATGTTGAGTTCCTTTTGATTCAAAATATGTTGTAGACTCTTATGATCAGTGAATACAACACACTTAGTACCATAAAGGTAGTGTCTCCAAATCTTCAATGCAAACACCACTGCTCCCAACTCTAGGTCATGAGTTGTGTAGTTCTTCTCGTGCACTTTTAGTTGTCTTGATGCGTAAGCTATGACCTTAGTCCTTTGCATCAGTACCGCACCTAACCCTTTTATGGATGCATCACAATACACCACAAAGTCTTCATTACCCTCGGGTAGGGCTAGTATAGGTGCTTCACACAACATCTGCTTCAATGTCTGGAATGCCAAATCTTGATCCTCTTTCCACTCAAACTTCTTATCCTTTTGAGTCAATTCCGTCATTGGTTTAGCTATCTTGGAGAAACCTTCAATGAATCTCCTATAGTAACCAGCAAGACCTAAAAATTGGCGGATCTCCGTAGGTGTTGTTGGAGTCGCCCAATCCTTCACGGCCTCGATCTTAGCAGGATCAACGTGAATACCACTGCTGTCGATTACATGCCCAAGGAATTGCACTGTGTTTATCCAAAACTCACATTTGGAAAACTTTGCATACAACTTCTCCTTCCTTAGCAGCTCTAGTATGGTCTTCAAATGTTCCTTGTGTTCTTCTTCATTACGAGAATAGATGAGAATATCATCGATAAATACAATCACAAACTTGTCCAAGTATGGTTTGCAAACTCGGTTCATGAGATCCATGAATACCGCAGGCGCGTTTGTCAAACCGAAAGGCATAACTTGGAACTCGTAGTGTCCGTACCGGGTTCTAAAAGCCGTCTTATGAACGTCTTCCTCTCTAACCCTTAGTTGATGATATCCTGACCTTAAATCGATCTTCGAGTATATGCTAGATCCTTGCAATTGGTCGAAAAGATCGTCAATTCTTGGTAATGGGTAACGGTTCTTTATCGTCAGCTTATTCAATTCTCGGTAATCGATACACATTCTAAAGGATCCATCTTTCTTTTTGACAAATAAGACCGGCGCTCCCCATGGTGAGGAACTTGGTCTAATGAAACCTTTGTCAGAAAGTTCCTTTATCTGTTCAGCTAACTCTGTCATCTCGGCCGGTGCTAGACGGTATGGGGCTCTAGCAACAGGCGCGGCTCCTGGTGTAAGCTCGATGTGAAATTCCACTTGCCGTGCTGGTGGTAGTCCTGGTAAGTCCTTTGGGAATACGTCCGGAAAGTCTCTAACGATCGGTACATCTTCCACCTTTTTCTCGTGATCTTCTTCTCCTTCCTTTTGTGTTACTTGAACCAAGAATACTGGGCATCCCTTCTCAATGTATCTTTGGGTCCTAATACATGAGATGACTTCCAGTCTTGATCCATTCTTCACTCCACTTCTTTCGCCTTGTATGATGAGTACGTCGTTTCCATAAGGAACACGGACACACTTCCCATGACATACAATTTCCGCGTGATGCTTCGACATCCAATCCATTCCAAAGATGACGTCAAAACTTCCCAATTCTATAGGGAGTAGGTCGATACTGAACGAACGACCTTGTAACCTTACACCACATCCTTTCAGAATAACGTCGGTGGTTACTGACTTCCCATCGGCTAATTCTACATTATACTTAACGTCTAACGCAGTAGGGGTAACATTTAGGCGTTCACTAAATATAGACGACACAAAACTCCTATCCGCACCAGAATCAAATAGTACTGAAGCATAGTTGTTATTGACTAGAAACGTACCAGACACAACATTGTTGTCTTGCACTGCAGCTTCAGCACAGAGATGATACACTTTGCTAGGTGCCGTGAATCCTCCAGGAGTACTAGTTGTGGCTCGGTTATTCCCTCCTCGGTTTCCTTGATTCTGCCTCTGGTTCCCTTGGTTGTGATTCTGATTCCCTCGAATCTGGTTACCACGACCTTGGTTCCCACTGCTTGGACACTTGTTCTTGTAGTGACCTTTCTCTCCACATCCAAAGCAAGTGACATTTACTCCTTGGCCACCTTGCGTTCCAGGTCCTCTTTGGTTAGTAGGACGAGGTGGTGCTCGACATTCCTTTGCCTTATGTCCGGCCTTCCCACAATTGTAGCACGTAGGGGGACATGCTCCTTCGTGGTGTCGGCCACATTTTCCGCAGAAAGGAAGTCTTCCAGCGTAGTTTCCAGTATTACCTTGTCCAGCAGTAAACACTCTTGCTACTTCTTGTCGCTTGTTCTGGTTGTAGTTGTTTGTGTTGTTGCTTTTGTTGGTATTGTTGTTGTAGTGGTTGCCAGACCACTTTCTTTTATCCCCAGTATTTTCTCCCAACTCTTGTACCACTTGGTACATCAGACTCTGAGCCATATCGATTGCCTCGTGCAAATCAGTTGGCTTGGATGAAGTCACATTCCCTTTGATGATCAAAGGTAGTCCTTCAATGTATCGCTCCAACAATCGGTCGTCGTTGGGCACCATTTCAGGACATAACAAGATCAGCTCTTGAAAGCGCTGATTGTAAGCAGTAAGAGCAGTACCCTTGACCTTCAAGTTCCACAGCTCAACTTCCATCTGCTTGACTTCATTTCGTGGGCAGTATTTTCTCACAAACATGGCTTTAAATTCGCTCCAGGGCGTCGCTTGGGCAACGTCAATGGTCACTGCACGAGCATAGACGTTCCACCAAGTCAAAGCACCATCCACTAACGTGCTTGACGCAAACTTCACCTTATCAGCTTCAGCAACATTGCTAATCCCAAATTGGGATTCTAGCTTCTCAAACCATCTGGTTAATCCTACTGCTCCTTCAGTACCGCGGAAACTTACTTGCGTAACTGCACGAAATTCCTTGTAGGTACAAGTCCGTGCAATAGCATTAGTAGCTCCTTGGTTGGTCTCCTCCTGTGTGCTAGCTGTACGATTTGCTTCAGCTGTTGCGAGTGCCTCGGCCACTCGTTCGGCTATCATTTGACTTAGCATGACGGTGTCAATTCCACCGGTAGCGGCTGGTGGATTCTGCGTTTCGGATCTTCTAACTGGCGCCATAATCTAAAAAGGTAATAGGACAATGAGTTTTTGCCAGACATAACATGCATGGCACGCACAATACAATTATGAAATGCTCCAGGGTATAATACACAATATATAATGATCTCACAATTTTTGTAACCCATAATATCATTCATAGAATCGTTTGGTAGTACATCATAGTTTGTCATACATAATATAATAAAAGAAAATAAAATACCAACTAGCTAAGATAAAATTCAAAGCTTAGTGGTCATACAAGGATAAGTCGATGGTACAAGATAAATCTAACTAGTGCCCTCACGGCGCTGATGAAGCTCTCTCTCCAACTCTGCTAACCTCCTCTCAACCACGATCTCACGAGCCTGGGAATCTCTAAGTCTAACATCGGTATCATAACAAGCGGCTCTAAACCTCTTATCCAAGTCTGCAACAGGGTCGTCCACTGGTGCCTCTAGTCCGCCTGTCTCCACCAATGGCTCTACTCCCCAACGGGTCATCAGGCTATCGATCTCCTCAAGACGAGCATTCGGCATGGATTCCATCTGATCAAGAAAAGTATGAAGCTGTCCTCGTAGACGGGTCACACATACCGTCAACACTGTCTCATCCCTAACTGGACTCTTCTTTGCCAGTGCCTCCAACTTATCCTGCACTTCATTATACTCTTCACCTAAGGCCTCTACAGCATCCTCCAACCTGTTTAATCGTGTCGTCACACATCCATCTGCCGCCCCAAGCATCACCACCGTCGATGTAGCTCTCCTAGGAAGAGGAGTCGTAGCTCTCGGCCCAGTAGAGATGCCAGCATCAGTAAGCATCTCCTGGTACACAGCAGGTACAGTCTCTGGTGGTGGTAGTAGTGGTATCTCTGGGACAGGACTGGCAGGTGCGCGGGCTGCATGCCTGTCAGTGGCAGTGAAAGGTATGAGGGGTCGGTAAGGTGAAAGTGGTGGTCGAGCAGCTCTCCCCCGAAGACGTCGTCTCACATAGTAGAAAGGTAGAGTACCAGGTGCTGGAGCAGGAATAGCAGTCCTCTCTCCTTCGTCTTCAGATGAAGATGAGGAGATGTGTGCTAGGGAAACCTCAGGAGTAGCAGCATATGCAGTAGGAGGGTCCTCAGTGTCTGTGACCTCCATAGGCTCTCCTTCCCCATCTGTGAACTCCATCTCATCATCCTCTGTCTCCTCTACCGTCTCATCTCTAGTAACTGATGTCTGACCTGGTGACTGCACCACATCAGTGTCTAAGTCATCCTCTCCTCCGCCTTCTAGGCTAAGTACGTCGTCAGCTGATGCATCAGGAATACGGATCGGTGAACGACGAACCTCCTCAGTCTCTCTCTCTGTATCATCATCTGAAACCATCCGGTACCACGGATATCCTGATGGTGATCCTCTAGGTAGTCCTACTGATGAACTGATAGTCGACTATGAACTACGGTTGTAGTACGCTCCTGTAGACGTGGAATCATCAGAAGAAGACATCGCTGTAATCATAAACAAAA
Organism: Glebionis coronaria; assembly: GCA_025667525.1. NCBI lineage: Eukaryota > Viridiplantae > Streptophyta > Magnoliopsida > Asterales > Asteraceae > Glebionis > Glebionis coronaria. Next base: position 448,083 of record JANFOE010001241.1, on the reverse strand, counting down.
TAAATGTGTGTAAATATCTTATAAAATTAGTCCGTAAAAAGGACATTAACATAACATAACAATCATTGTTGAATCCACATGTATCCCATATAACATAATTCAGATTTTGTTGTTGCACATGTAACCCATGTAAATATACCTCGTAATTGTTAAATCACATGTATCCCATTTATTACTTATCTATGTTCATGTATCTACATATACTTAATACTTACAATCCGTATGATAATCGATTAAACATATAGCAGTTATAGTCTAGAGTTACTAAATGCAACCTAGTTCTCTATAACCATGGCTCTGATACCAATCTGTCATACTCCCAAAATATCATAGTATAATGGCGACAAGGGAGTGGTGACGTCATGATTATCATACACACACAGTCACAAAGAACGACCTCTAAATGAGACGTTCGGAAAATAGATCACTTGTAATTAATAAAATAAATAGTTTTAACCAAGTGCGGAAGCATAAAACTGGATACAGTTACAAAACATAGTTTTCTCAAATAGTACAAATGATCTTGGTTTCAAAGAAATGACGGCAATGCATGAGACCTCACTTAGCATCTTCCTTCTTAATACCTGAGAAAAACATTGCTAAAGTGTCAACATAAAGTTGGTGAGTTCATAGGTTTAGTTAATTTGAAATGTTTAATGAACCACAAGATTTTCCCAAAAGTGATGACAATATAACAGATACAAAGTCATCCCAAAAGTATTTATTACAGTCTAAGCTCGTGACACCGAAGCGTTAACAACACCGACAGTATAATCATATAAATGTAGCCCAAACTAGATGCCTAAACCCACGCCATCCTATCTCAGACTCAAATGAAACTGTGCCCGCTTGTCCCCTTGTTGGACAAGACAGACAGGGACGTCAATCCCGATAGATCTATCCATAACATTCGCGCTTACACAAAGTAATTAACGGTTCACGATTCACGGGCCAAAGCAACTGGGTTTTTAGTGGGACTTAGACTAATATATAAATCAGTAAATGCACTTGTGTTCATACGTTAAAATCAAGCAATGTCTCACCCCAAAAAGCAATGAAAATAGTTAAGTATGGGGCTATAAACTCACCTCGTAATTTAGCAAAAAGGACAAAGATAAAATAGCTCGAGAGTACGGTTACGCTAGCCGCGACCTATTTAATTATGAGGATCGCGTTACGACATGAAAAGTTATACTAATAAAAGACACGACACCCTAGTTGTGCTTGACAAAACCTTACGTTTACGGAAAAATACGACACATAAAAATCGGTTATTAAACGGGCGGGTTTTACGGGTTAAATTATACACTTAAATTACCAAATTCGTTTTTGGGCTTTTAAATAAACCTAATATATACCACTGGCCCAAAATGAGTCCAATATCCCCATTCACAAACCGGCCCAAGGGTCATATGACCCGGCCCGGTCCAGGCGATACAAACAAGGAACCCAGGGAGTAAATACGCGTGTTTTCACACACACAACTCAAAAACAGAGAGTTTACTCTCTCTCTCTTCTCTCGAAACATCCCCACCGCCCCACTCTTATCTCTCTTTCTAATCTGGATCGGTTCATCTCCTTCCATGGCTATCATGTTTTCAGTTTGAATATAACAATCATATATGGAGTGGTTTGTGGTGTTTAGATCGCGTGAGATGTGGGGTTTCATCCCCACATCAAACCGATTGGGTCTCTGATGGTGTTCATCCTCATGGTTAAGATGATTCTTCTCCAAAATAAAGATAAGTTATTCATCCTTATTTTCTTTTAATAAAAGTTAATTGATTTTCGATTTATAAAAGATAAGTGGGTTTAAATAACTTGTATAAACTTGTTGATAACCATATGGCTCTCGGATTTGAAATAAATAAATTAGGGTTTCGAAATATTTGGGGGTTTCTCTAAATCTTGGGTTTAAATACGATTAATTAATGTTTTCTTGTATAAAATCATGTTAATTTTAACATATAATCGGTTTTATAAAATTTAGGGTTTCGGTCAATTGGGGGTTTTTGCATAACTCGTTTTCAGTCAAATTAACTATTGGATTCGGGTTTAGATTGTGTTTAATTAGAGTTTTAATTAATAAAAATCAAATTAGGGTTTATACAAAATTGGGGTTTTTATATTCGGTTGATAAATCATGATTAAGTGGCGTTTTTGGAATATAGAAAATATTAATTTCATGTTTAAAAAGGTTTTTAATTTCTAGGGTTTCGATTTGAAAAGGGGGTTTTATACCCGCGACATAATTGGGGGTTTTTATGATGTTTCTGTAAAATAAAAATGGTTAAGACATTTGGATTATGTGACATTGATTGATGATGGTTTCGGCAGAAAATAAGCAACTTGGTTGGCTTGGTTTGGTTCTCGGTTTGGCCTCGGTTTGGGTCTCGGTTTGGTTTGGTTTGGGTCTCGGTTTGGTTCTTGGCTTGGTCTTGTTTGTGGTCTCGGTTGAGTCTCGGTTTGGTCTAGGTCGGGGTCTCGGTTTGGTCTAGGTCGGGGTCTCGGTTTGGTTGACAGAAAAATAAGGTCATGGTCATGTTCAAATATTAATACTATGGTTTAATCTTTTCAGTTTTTAATTAAATTAAGACCGTGACAAAGACTAACACATTTGTTTGATTTTTCGCAGGTTTGTCAAAGACGAGCACAACTAAGATTTCATACAGGAAAAACGAAGAGACGAAAAGACTCACAATGGGATGCTAAGTTTCGGTTTGCAGGTTCGGACGAGATGGATGGCTTGACTCTTTCGGTTTTGCAGGTGTGGACGAGATGTATGGGTCGGCTGGACACTTCCTTCACTTACCCAGGAATTTGTATTTGGAAGACTTGTACAGGATTTTGTAATTGTAATATTGGACTGTGAAAAACTTTGTGTGTTGTGTTTGGACATTGGGTAAACTTTGGATTTGTATTTAATCATGTATTATTAGTCTAGGGTTAGATTCAAGCTGAAATTGGTAACTTGTGATATACCCAATTTGGGTAAACTAGGCATGTGTGCTGTCTTGTAGTGCTTAGTGGGTAATAAACTATAGGATTAAATTGTAACTGAAAATGTGACTCTTGTTAAGCAAGTTTTTGAAGTAAAAGTGAGTAATGGTTTATACTTAAATGTTTGTACATGATGTATCAGTTGTACTACTCGACTCGGGTTCGACGGGTATTTAAGTTTTAGACGCGAAACTGAATAAACACGACTCTATAACAGTTTGACACACGATCCAAAACAAAGGCAATTATGCGAGACTTCACGTGATTTAGTAAGTACATCAAATAAACATACGGCAAACATAATACGCCCACCAATTTCGTGTATTGCATTCAACTTAATAGTCGCGAAAAATTCGAGATGTTACAAAAATCAAGGCTTTGCGAACCAAGGTTTCAATCCTCAAGGTTTTCCACCATACAACCAATACCCAAATCAAGGTTTTCAACAAGGGTTCAATTTACCTCATCCGCAAATGGACTTGGTTCTACAAAAATTTACCGAACATGAGCAAACCATGAAAGAAATGCAAGAGTCCACGGATAGGAAATTCGTCCAAATGTTTCAAGCCCTTCGTCCCCAAGGTGCTCTTCCTTCAACAACTGAAACAAACCCTAGAGCTAATGTGAGTGCTATTACTACACGCAGTGGAGCAACTTTAGTAGGATCATCTATCACTCTCCTAGTTACTCCATCTACACTTCCTCTACCCCCATTTATCCCTACTACTAACACTCCAAGTACTAGTTCTCCATTACCGTCTCCACCTCTTAATGAAGATATACCAAAGAAAAAACCTTCACCATCCCCACCTTCCACCTCTCAACCTTCACCTTCTCAACCATCAACATCTCAACCTTCACCTTCTACACCTACACCTCCTAAACCCCAATATCCCTTATCATTCTCGGTTAGACAAGTGCAAAGTGCTTACTAAGTAGGATTCTCAAGTCACTTCCTATTTGAAGATGATATCCCAAATGAAATTTAACATTAGCCTTGTTGAAGCACTTGTCCAAATGCCGAAATTTGTTAAAGCGTTCAAGGATTTTCTTAGTAAGAAGGAGAAGATGGCTGAGTTTGTCAACACATGCTTAAATGAAAATTGTTCTGTAGTCCTCCTCAAATAACTTCCAGGGAAACTTAGAGATCCCGGTCGTTTTGTGCTACCTTGTACATTTTCCAAAATTGAAGAATTTACTGCCTTAGCCGATCTCAGGGCAAGTATCAATTTAATGCCATTAAGTGTTTGGAAGAAGTTATCATTACCCGATCTTACACCAACACAGATGACTCTTGAGCTAGCAAATCGAACTCTCGCTTACCCCGTTGGTATTGCCGAAGATGTTTTTGTTAAAGTTGGTACCTTCACTTTTCTGGTCGATTTTGTTGTTGATGATTATGAAATGGATCCTCGTATTCCGTTAATACTTGGACGGCCATTCTTGAGAACCGGAAATGCTTTAGTCGATGTTGCCAAAGGTGAACTAATTCTTAGGGTTGGGAATGATCAACATGTTTTTAAGATGGGGAAGATTACAAGTAAATCCAATGGAAAAGAATCAGCGAAAATGATTGATGTACTTCAAGACGAGCTTGTTACAACTCCTTTGGAAAGTACAAAGCTTGATGATTTTGTGCTACATGACAATCCTCTTTTCGGGACTTGCTATGATAATCTACTTTTTCAAGACCATGTGGACGATTCTAATGATTCTCTTTCCAATTTTGATACTCCACCAACCTATGATGCTCCACCAATTGTTGATAAATATGATGATGATTCTAATTCCTATTTGGATGATTATGATGGTCTTACTTCTGAGTATGAAGGCATGCCGACTTATGATGACTTTGATGATGTTGACACTCTTTCGAGTGATTCTTCAAGTGTTGTGTCTTCTAACGATGATTGTGCTCCTATTTTTGATGAGGATTGTCACAACCGTGAATTTAGGATCTAGTTAATTTATGTGAAACGCGTAATTCGGGTTAGACTTGCGTGTCTATTGATATCCCGATTGATTACGCGAATTTTTTGTACGAATTTGAATTGTTATTGATGACAATCATAACTTCTAAGTGAATGTCTATTATTTATGTCGATCCTTGCTAGGATCTTTATTTTAAGAAATGACATTTAATTTCTTTAACGTAATCAAATTAAATAGTCGCGACACAAAGCAAATAATCGTTTTGTTGCGTTTATATTTCGACACACTTGAGAAATTGTACATTTAACAAAAACCCCTTTTATTACCACTAGTCCTACAAAAATTTATTTACTACTTACAATATCTACTACATACCATTAAGCAAAATATATAAAACAAATAAAAAGAAAAACAAAAGTTTTCTTTTCTTATACTTGCAAAATATCGGATCCTTTTTCCCCCACTTGTAACCTCCCACACGTTTTCTTCCTGTACAAACTCACAATTCAAAATCCACTCTTGTACATCACCCTCCCATTTAATGGGAGTACTTCCTGCCTCCTCTTTTGCCCTCACTGTCCACCATACCAACTTTGGTCAAGGATGAAGTACCCTCGAAACCCCATCTTTGCTGCCACCCTCGAAGCCCCAAACAAATTTCGATTTCCCATGTTGTTCCTTGGGTAAACTTGGTCACCATCTAACTAATCCCTTTACAAACCCTAACTAAATCCTAACCTAGTTACTTAACCCTAATACCCCCATCCCTTTGCCTATAAATACAACCTATCCTCTTGTTAAACTCACACACACAAACATAGCAAATATTTCTCTCAAAGAAAACAACAACCACTGGAGATGAAGCTATAAGCAAAGTTTCGGATCGATAATTCAAGTTGTTGACGTTGTTCTTTAATTCCTAGTCTTCGTCTTCATCAAGTACTTAGGACCCTTCGTAAGTCCATCTTAACCCCTCTAAAAAAACTAAACTTTGGTTGATGATAATACTTGCAAACACTTAAAAACCAAGAACTTGTATCAAACTAAATTTGTTGAACAAGAAAAATGTATGAAAACATTTTTATTAAACAAGAGCAAGTATAAATCATCAACCAAGTGCTTTGTACGTTATTATTATTTATATTTAGCCTAAGTACGAATACTTTGCTTAGGTTACGAGTAGATTGTTTGCGCATTGGTTTGCGTGCCTTGATTTACCGAGCTATCTTTCTTGATCATGTTTACTACTTCATCAAGTTGAGTTTCATAGCCCCCACTTTTAAATTGTTTAACTATTTTGGGGTGAGAACATTGCTTGTTTTAACGGATGAACATAAGTGCCTTAAAAACTCATACGTTTGCCTACATGATGTCTAAGTCCCGCCATCCTATGTTGCTTTTAGCCCACTATCATGAACCGTTAATTACTTTGTGTAAGCGCGAATGTTATGGATAGATCTATTGGGATTAACCTCCCTATCTAATTTGGTTGTGTGGCCAAAGTTAGATACACTTACATTTGAGTTGTTACAAATGCTAAAGGATGGGCATTTGCTTGGGCTCTTGTTATATCTTGTTGGTTTAGGTTAACGCTTCGGTGTCATGAGCTTAGGCGTAGGTTATGAAAACGTATACTTTTGATTATAATCTTGTATTTGTTATAAGATTATATGCCGGTTGCCTTGAAAATCTTATGGTTCATCACACTATTTAATCTTAAACCTATGAACTCACCGACCTTTGTGTTGACGTTTTAGCAATGTTTTTCTCAGGTATCAAGACGGAGGAGTGACGTGGTTATGCTTGGGAGATTTAAATAAATGGTCGTGACTTGTATTTTGGATGTGCAAAACAATGTTGAAGTCTTTGAAAATTATGCTTTATTTGATCCTGTGTAATACGCTTCCGAACAAGTTTATGTTTTAATTAAATGAAAACGACTTTTAAATAGTCGTTCTTTGTACCTACATCTTGTGATAGTCATGACCGTCGCACCCCATTGCGTTATCTTACTCTGATAAATTGGGGGTGTGACAGATTGGTATCAGAGCTGTAGTTATAGAGAACTAGGTTATCTTTTTACAAAATGATTTTTATAAACTTGAGTCAAAAATCTAATTTTGGAAAAATAATTCTAGACTATAACTAACTCAAAAATCTCCAAGAACCACTTCACTCCGCGTCTTCGATACAAGTAAGTTGCAAGTTAGTTTAATTTATTTGCTATGTTATTTGATACGAATTATTTGTGATCTATTAGATTTTTGCACGTCGATATACAAAAATTTTGATATCCTTTAGGGATATGCGCTAGAACGACAATTAACACGATGTATGTACGTAACATCCAAAATTGGAGTGCTAATAACTTATTGCAATGGAAAACTAATATTGAAACACGACATGATTATTTGAAAATTTTATACGAGAGACTTTTGGGATATATTTATTTTTACAAGTATTTACGAATTTAAAAGCTATTATTTTCGATCTAATACTAATACATGCCTTGTTTTGGCAGTGCTATGGCGACAACTAGTGACGAGACGATTTACATGGTGGAATCGCCCAACGGACTAAGACCAATGAGGATTGGAGAATCGCCGGAAAATTCACCCGTAAGAGAGCCACTCCCACTCCCACTCCCAAAGCCGATCATTTGCTACCAAAGACGAGGAAAGGCTAAGAAGATTGCTTCCCCTTGCTCATCACCTCTTGCACCCACGGGGCCTCCTATGAGACGCATAGCTCGAATGTCAGTGAGGCACACCTATGCGGGGAAAAAGCTTGCTTCTAGAGACAAGGATTCGGCACCGGTTTGCTCCACCTATCTCTCCTTAGGACCTACTTCGCCAGTGGATGATGACTTGGCCATGCCCAAGATGACTGCTATCCCTCCATTCCATGGAGAGGATATCTCTGAGAGCTCCACGGCTCCTAGGTACCGTAGGACCTCCCTACACTCCTTTGCTCGACTTTACTCTCTACGAGAGGATATGACCTATATCCTTCGTAACTTGGGAAGGGTCCTCCTTTCTTGATGAGTCGGCTTAAGGAGTGCAATAGGGACATCATCACTGCTTTAGGGATTGTTGACCCACCTGAGCCGGACCGTATGGCCATCATTTCTCGAAGGTTGGATGAACAACACTTTAGGATGGGGGATATGCATAGCCACGTCATTAGGGAGTTGACTAGGTTGTCCAAGAGGGTGGATCGTCTCGAGGGTTTCTCCGACTAGATGTTTACTAGTCTTGTTGTGTTGTATTTCTATTTCCGTCCTTTTATGGTAATCTTTTGTAAACAATTCCCAAAACACTATGCTCTCTTTTTGTAAAACTTAATTCACGTCGATGAATGGAATGTTTGGGTTATGTTTATATCACTTGTGAAACTTATGATATTTGTTGTGATATCATGAACTATATATGCCATGCGAAAGCGTGACCTTATGAATTGTTATTTCTAACGCTCAATGTAATCTTTATTAATTTAGATCAATGGCACCCGTTAGACGTAGAACGAGAGCAAATGAAAACGCAAACGCAAACCCCGCCGCTCCAATTGCTATCGACCCGGCCGTTCTTAATCAAATGATAGTGGACGGTGTGGCCGCCGCTCTCGCCGCCGCCGAAAGTACTCAAGAAGGGAACAATACCACTAACACCACGGCAACAACTACTCGTACATGCACGTACAAGGAGTTTAAGTCTTGCTTCACCGGTTCTTTCAATGGAACCGAAGGGGCCGTAGGGCTTGCTAGGTGGATCGAACGATTGGAAGCTCAATTTAGTGTGAGCAACGTAGCGGAAGGCGACAAAGTGAAGTACGGATCTAGTACTTTGATTGATGGCGCGCTAACATGGTGGAATATCCATGTTCGTGCCGTTAGCTTGGAAGCCGCTAATGTAACACCTTGGGCTCATTTTAAGAACATGCTCTACCAAAAGTATTGTCCAAGGAATGAGATGCAAAGGTTGGAAACGGAATTGTGGAACCTTCGTGTGAATGGTACGAACTTGATGCCATATACTCAAAGGTTCCAAGAGCTTAGGTTGATGTGTCCTGAGATGCTTCCCACAGAGACTCGTGCCGTGGAAAGATACATGGTGGGATTGCCTTCGTCCATCCGTGGTGATGTCATCTCTTCGAAGCCAACCGATCTCAATGAAGCCATTGAAATGGCGAATGGATTAATGGAAGCTATTATCTTGGACTCGAGTGATCACAAGAGAAAGTGGGAAGGAAACCATGGCCCTAATCATGGCAACTACCCCAACAAGCGCCAAGATAATGTGGCCAAGGCTTTCAATCTCAATGGTGGCTCAAATTACCAAGGAAAACAACCGTATTGTGCAAAGTGTGGTAAACACCATCCAGGAGCTTGTGGTAAAACTTGCCACAATTGTGGTAAGGCCGGCCATTTTGCCAAAGATTGCCGTAGTGCCCCAAGACCATTGAACCAAAGAGCCCCAACGACTCCAAATGAGTGATATGCGGATGTTACTTGTTATGGTTGTGGAGAAAAGGGCCACTTTAAAAATAAGTGTCCTAAGGCTATCACCGTGGGTCGCGGAAATCAAATCCGTGGCAACAACAACAACCAAGCTCGTAAGAATCCAAAACAAAACCAAGGAGCTTCGGATAGTGGAACAAGGGGAAATGGGAATCAAGCGGGAGCGATTGGTCGCGTATATGCTTTGGGAGGCGAGGCGGCTATCCAAGACAACAACGTCGTCACCGGTACGTTCCTCCTCAATAATCTTTATGCTTCCGTATTATTTGATTCCGGTGCGGATAGGAGCTTTGTATCTACTACCTTTAGCGAACTACTTAATGTGAATCCCGTAGCCTTAGAAGTAAGATATGATTTGGAGTTAGCCGATGGCAAGTCCATCTCCACTAATATCGTCCTTAAGGATTGCATTTTGAATTTGCAAAATATCCTGTTTCTTATCGACCTCTTACCAATTGAACTTGGAAGCTTCGACGTTATTGTTGGTATGGATTGGTTATCTAAATACCATGCGGAGTTGCTTTGTCACGAAAAACAAGTTCGCGTTCCATATGGAAGGCAAATTCTAACTATCTTTGGAGAAAGAAATGACGCGAAAAGCCAAACTCAATTAGATGTCATCTCATGTACTAAAACCAAAAAGTACATCGAGGAAGGTCGTCCGATTTTTCTCATTCAAGTTGCTAACAAGAAAGAAGCCGAGCCAAAAGAGAAGAAGATTTAAGATGTTCCGATTGTTAAAGACTTTCCCGATGTTTTCCCCGAAGAATTACCCGGATTGCCACCACTCCGTCAAGTAGAATTCCATATCGAGTTAACACCCGGAGCCGCACCCGTTGGCAAGAGCACCTTATCGTTTAGCACCCGCCGAGATGAAGGAATTAGCCGACCAATTGAAGGAGCTTACCTACAAAGGATTTATTAGGCCGAGTTCCTCACCTTGGGGAGCTCCGGTTCTATTTGTAAAGAATAAAGACGGAACTTTTCGAATGTGCATCGATTATCGCGAATTGAACAAGCTTACCATCAAAAATCGTTATCCTCTCCCAAGGATCGACGATTTGTTTGATCAACTTCAAGGTTCGAGCATATATTCAAAAATTGACTTAAGATCGGGTTACCATCAACTTAGAGTTCGAGAAGAAGATATTTCCAAGACGGCGTTCCGAACCCGATACGGTCATTTTGAATTTCAAGTCATGCCTTTCGGTTTGAGTAATGCACCCGCGGTTTTCATTGACCTCATGAACCGTGTGTGTAAACCTTACTTGGACAAGTTTGTTATCGTGTTCATCGACGATAACCTTATTTACTCTCGTAATAAAGAAGAACACGAGGAACACTTGAAAAAGATATTGGAATTACTGAGACAAGAGCATTTGTATGCTAAGTTCTCAAAGTGTGAATTTTGGATTCACACGGTCCAATTTCTTGGTCACGTGATTGATAGTAGTGGAATTCACGTTGATCCCGCCAAAATTGAAGCGGTCAAGGATTGGGCGACTCCTACTACTCCCACGGAGATTCGACAATTCCTTGGACTCGCCGGTTATTATAGAAGATTTATCGAAGGATTTTCGAAGATCGCAAAATCTATGACAACTTTGACTCAAAAGAACAAAAAGTTTGAATGGGGAGACGATCAAGAATTGTCTTTCCAAACCCTCAAACAAAAGCTTTGTGATGCACCTATTCTCGCACTACCCTGAGGGTAGTGAAGACTTTGAAGTCTATTGTGACGCGTCAATTAAAGGCTTAGGCGCGGTTCTTATGCAAAGAAAGAAAGTTATCGCTTATGCCTCTCGACAATTGAAGCCGAACGAAGAAAACTATACCACTCACGATTTGGAATTAGGCGCGGTCGTTTTTGCTCTCAAGATTTGGAGACATTACCTTTACGGTACCAAATGTGTTGTGTTCACCGACCACAAAAGTTTACAACACATCTTGAATCAAAAAGAGCTTAACATGAGACAACGACGATGGTTGGAATTGCTTGGTGATTACGATTGTGAAATTCGTTATACACCAGGAAAAGGCAATGTTGTAGCCGACGCTTTAAGTAGGAAACCTCGTGATAAACCTCTTAGAGTTCGAGCTTTAGTGATGACTATTGGCTTGAACATACCCAAAAAGATCTTAGAAGCTCAACGTGAAGCCATTAAGGCGGATAACATTCATAAGGAAGATGCCGGAGGTATGATCACGAAGAAACTCGTTACACGTGCCGATGGAACGTTATGTCTTGAAGGTAGAAGTTGGCTACCACGATATGGAAACATGAGAAACATAATTATGCATGAGTCACATAAATCTAAATATTCGGTTCACCCCGGATCGGATAAAATGTACCATGACATGAAGATGTTTTATTGGTGGCCGAACATGAAAGCCGATATAGCTACTTATGTTGGAAAATGCTTAACTTGCGCGAAAGTTAAGGTCGAGCATCAAAAGCCATCCGGATTACTAGTCCAACCTAGAATCCCGAAGTGGAAATGGGAAAGAATTACTATGGACTTTATCACTAAATTACCCAAGACATCCGCCGGATATGACACGATTTGGGTTATTGTGGATCGTCTTACGAAGTCCGCACATTTTCTTCCTATGAAAGAGAAAGACCAAATGGATCATTTAGCACGAATATATGTGAAAGAAATCGTTGCTAAGCATGGAGTGCCGATATCCATAATTTCGGATCGAGACGGTCGATATTGCTCAAGATTTTGGCAATCACTTCAAGAAGCTCTAGGAACACAACTAGATATGAGCACGGCTTACCATCCTCAAACGGATGGCCAAAGCGAAAGAACCATCCAAACTTTAGAAGACATGCTCCGAGCATGTGTGATCGATTTTGGAAATGGATGGGATCGTCATTTACCGCTCGTGGAATTTTCGTACAACAATAGTTACCATACGAGTATTAAAGCGGCACCGTTTGAAGCACTTTATGGTCGAAAGTGTCGTTCACCCGTTTGTTGGGCGGAAGTTGGTGATGCACAACTTACCGGCCCGGAAATAATTCATGAAACGACGGAGAAAATTGTTCAAATCAAGAGCCGTATGCAAGCGGCCCGTGATCGTCAAAAGTGTTACGCCGACAAAAGACGTAAGCCATTGGAATTTCAAGTTGGAGACCTCGTCATGCTAAAAGTCGCACCATGGAAAGGTGTCATTCGTTTTGGAAAACGAGGGAAGCTAAACCCATGATATATTGGACCGTTCAAGATCACTCAACGAATTGGTGAAGTCGCTTACCGCTTGGATTTACCACAAGAACTTAGTCGCGTGCATAATGTGTTCCACATTTGCAATTTGAAGAAATGTCTATCCGATGAGACGCTTCTTATACCATTAGAAGAAATTCAACTTGACGACAAGCTCGTATTTGTTGAAGAACCCGTTGAGATTGTAGACCGTGAAATTAAACGACTTAGACAAAGCCGTATACCGATTGTGAAAGTGCGTTGGAATGCACAACGAGGACCCGAGTTTACTTGGGAACGTGAAGATCAATTTAAGCTTAAATACCCTCATCTATTTAATTAGATATGTTTTGTCGAGATATGAGCTTCGGGTCGAAGCTCAAACTTAAGGGTTGTCGGATGTCACAACCGTGAATTTAGGATCTAGTTAAATTATGTGAAACGCGTAATTCGGGTTAGACTTGCGTGTCTATTGATATCCCGATTGATTACGCGAATTTTTTGTACGAATTTGAATTGTTATTGATGACAATCATAACTTCTAAGTGAACGTCTATTATTTATGTCGATCCTTGCTAGGATCTTTATTTTAAGAAATGACATTTAATTTCTTTAACGTAATCAAATTAAATAGTCGCGACACAAAGCAAATAATCGTTTTGTTGCGTTTATATTTCGACACACTTGAGAAATTGTACATTTAACAAAAACCCCTTTTATTACCACTAGTGCTACAAAAAATTATTTACTACTTACAATATCTACTACATACCATTAAGCAAAATATATAAAACAAATAAAAAGAAAAACAAAAGTTTTCTTTTCTTATACTTGCAAAATATCGGATCCTTTTTCCCCCACTTGTAACCTCCCACACGTTTTCTTCCTGTACAAACTCACAATTCAAAATCCACTCTTGTACATCACCCTCCCATTTAATGGGAGTACTTCCTGCCTCCTCTTTTGCCCTCACTGTCCACCATACCAACTTTGGTCAAGGATGAAGTACCCTCGAAACCCCATCTTTGCTCCCACCCTCGAAGCTCCAAACAAATTTCGATTTCCCATGTTGTTCCTTGGGTAAACTTGGTCACCATCTAACTAATCCCTTTACAAACCCTAACTAAATCCTAACCTAGTTACTTAACCCTAATACCCCCATCCCTTTGCCTATAAATACAACCTATCCTCTTGTTAAACTCACACACACAAACATAGCAAATATTTCTCTCAAAGAAAACAACAACCACTGGAGATGAAGCTATAAGCAAAGTTTCGGATCGATAATTCAAGTTGTTGACGTTGTTCTTTAATTCCTAGTCTTCGTCTTCATCAAGTACTTAGGACCCTTCGTAAGTCCATCTTAACCCCTCTAAAAAAACTAAACTTTGGTTGATGATAATACTTGCAAACACTTAAAAACCAAGAACTTGTATCAAACTAAATTTGTTGAACAAGAAAAATGTATGAAAACATTTTTATTAAAAAAGAGCAAGTATAAATCATCAACCAAGTGCTTTGTACGTTATTATTATTTATATTTAGCCTAAGTACGAATACTTTGCGTAGGTTACGAGTAGATTGTTTGCGCATTGGTTTGCGTGCCTTGATTTACCGAGCTATCTTTCTTGATCATATTTACTACTTCATCAAGGTGAGTTTCATAGCCCCCACTTTTAAATTGTTTAACTATTTTGGGGTGAGAACATTGCTTGTTTTAACGGATGAACATAAGTGCCTTAAAAACTCATACGTTTGCCTACATGATGTCTAAGTCCCGCCATACTATGTTGCTTTTAGCCCACTATCATGAACCGTTAATTACTTTGTGTAAGCGCGAATGTTATGGATAGATCTATTGGGATTAACCTCCCTATCTAATTTGGTTGTGTGGCCAAAGTTAGATACACTTACATTTGAGTTGTTACAAATGCTAAAGGATGGGCATTTGCTTGGGCTCTTGTTATATCTTGTTGGTTTAGGTTAACGCTTCGGTGTCATGAGCTTAGGCGTAGGTTATGAAAACGTATACTTTTGATTATAATCTTGTATTTGTTATAAGATTATATGCCGGTTGCCTTGAAAATCTTATGGTTCATCACACTATTTAATCTTAAACCTATGAACTCACCGACCTTTGTGTTGACGTTTTAGCAATGTTTTTCTCAGGTATCAAGACGGAGGAGTGACGTGGTTATGCTTGGGAGATTTAAATAAATGGTCGTGACTTGTATTTTGGATGTCCAAAACAATGTTGAAGTCTTTGAAAATATGCTTTATTTGATCCTGTGTAATACGCTTCCGAACAAGTTTATGTTTTAATTAAATGAAAACGACTTTTAAATAGTCGTTCTTTGTACCTACATCTTGTGATAGTCATGACCGTCGCACCCCATTGCGTTATCTTACTCTGATAAATTGGGGGTGTGACAAGGATCCTCCACCAACAACCCTTGATACTACTTTGGATGATTACTCATTTGAGGAAGATTTCGCCACCTTTCTCAATACATACTTTCCTAATGAGCATGATTCTCCTCCTTTGGACTTTGATTATGGTCTCTACCCTCCTTCGTATATTAAGAAACCCGTTTCATAGGAGAAGAAACCGGACGACACCAACATCCGTAGTACTTATGTCTTGACACCTCTCTTTCCATCTTCTTCGGATAACATTGTGCGGTTTATGGGCGAATCTTCAAGGTCTACTGAGTGTCAGTCTTATTTTACCCTAAAGGAAAAGGTATTCAATCCGGTTATCAACACTTTTGAGCCATCTCAGTATCCATCTGATGAAATAAAAGGAAATAATTTTGGAAAAAATGGAGATATGCTTTCACTTCATCATATCTTCTACCACTGTGCTAAATCTTTGCTTAAGGAAACCTCGCCCACTCTTCTTTGGCTTGTGTTGTTAACCTTAGGCTTATGCTATTTGTTGGATGAAAACCATGTATTTGGCCCCCGGCAGATGGTCTTCTATGTGCTTCTTACCATAGTATTCGGGCTCAAGTCAGGCGCACGACTCGGTGAACAAAAACAAGCGCTTCTCGGGAGGCAACCCGATGATCTATCCTTTATTGTCCGTTTTCATAATACGTGTAGGGGAGACCCTAGTAGATGTTTTTTGATTTGTTTCTTATGATGTGCAGGGATTGGAGCTTTCAACGTTCCACTTTTGATGACTTTTGACGAACCGTGATTCCGTGTACCCGTCTTTCCGGTTCTATCCTAAAACTATTTTGATTCACTATTTTATCATTTATGTTGAAATAGGAATCACTTTAGTTGTCTCTTCCTTAGCAAGATTTAAACAACGTGCACAATGTCCTAAGTGTAGGGGAGTTTACTTCCATATGCTTAAACATTAAGGAAAATGTTTATCTTAAGTGTAGGGGGGACTTCTATCGAAGTTAAGTGGGATTTTCCATGAATTTGTTCTCATTTTAACCGGAAAATTGATTTTTCGACATTTTTCAATAATTTTGATGTATATTGGCCTAGTAGTGTTTTCCTTTGTTATAGTTATTTTTCTTTCATTTTATATATAGTCAAAATCAAGTAGTTAAATAAAATGGTTTTAAGGAGTTTAGATGTCTTTGATATATTAGGCCCGTCGTGAATATTTTGACTCAACCCGAGTTTACTTATCCAAGTTTACTCTAGTTAGTATCCTTAAACATATGGACCTTAATTGGTTTATTAGGCTAAGCATCCACGAGTCTCATTCCTTGAGATTTTAAATTGTGTAGAACGAGAGATGATAGAGTCAATTATAAGTTTGGTATTATTTCATGAAATTATGTGAGTTAATTCTCCCATTGCTTGTTAATAATTAATTGCAATAAGTAAGGTCGTACGATTTGAAAAGTTACTTAGCTTCTAGCACAAGATCGTTTAAAAGTTGCTCGTGATTAATTAGAGTTCATAGCCAAGGCTTAACTTATTAAAGCGGGATGCGAATATTGGCGAGTCCGAAAAGGCCTTAACAAGGCATGAGGGCTACATTTTGTTGCTAAAGATCCAAAGTGATGTGAAGAATCATTTATCAAAAATCAATATTAAGGATCTAGATACACGACGAGAAGCAATTACTCCCATAAAGATCATGGAGAAGTCTATCCGAAAAGACCCTAGCAAGGTATGAGGATAAATAGATCCAAGTCCTAAAAGGAGGCGGATTGTTGTATATCAAAATCCCAAATAAAGATTGGAGAAAAATGAAGAAGTCGTGGTCCAAGTTTGAAGAATCTCTCAAAAACTTCGAGTGAAGAAATTCCTATTATGAAGATAAGACCATTATTTCATGAACGTCTCTCAGGATTTGAAGTATGAAGTCAATGCCAAATATCGATCTGAGAAAGGTCTCAAATCGTTAAACGAGTTATGCCAAGATATGAACCTTATGAGGTTTCGAGAAGCAGTTTTAAAAGATTTTGTCCTTTAGCTAACTATTGATTAAATCGTCCTACTTTATTTTCGGCCTAAATAAACTATCAAAATAAGTCAAAAATTCATGCTCTTGATTATTCAAGACAATAATAAAACATAAGAGATACACCTAGGAATAAGGGGGTCTAAGTGAATATTGAGCCACATGAGTAAGTGTTAGCTTTACTAACTTATAATAACAATGATTTCGTTTTTAAGCTTGGTATGGGGAACGTGAAACTTGAGGGTGATAAATAATCATGACACCAAAGCCCTAATGCAAGTCTTAGATTTCTTTACGAGTTTCTTCCTTCAAATAAATTTTCTATCTTTTTAGTTTCCTTATTGTCTAGTATTTAATAAAGGCCAAGGTGGGTTAATTATGATGGAGAATGTAAATCTTGTTTTGTAACTAATGCATTGCATGAGGGCATTACAATGGTCAAGTGTAGGGGATTTAATAAGTGCAAAAACACTTATCCTTTTACCACTTAAAACAATTAAAAACAAGACCAAAACGTGTATTTAATGTCGTAAAAGTCAGAATTATGCGTGGTTTGTGTTTTTATTGTGTTTTAGGACCAAAAGATGAAAAAAGAAGAAAACACGGGCTTTCACGGGCTTTTATGGAAGAAAAAGACAAATGACGAACTCAAAAGATCAAGAGTGCAGAAAGAACGGAAGTCAAAGGCCTATTCTGAAGATTTATCGAAGAAAAAGTCTAAAGACGGAAGTTTGACTAAGTCGAAGAACCAAGTCTAATGATAGAAGAAAATTAGAAGACGAGTTCATTTTATATCGACAAATCCCGAGACAAAGTCGAGAAAGACGAAGAAATTAAAAGACGAAAAGACAAAGAGAAAGAGAGAAGAAACCAACACCACATCACCTCCTCCTATAAATAGCCTCCCAATCCTTCATTAGGAGGTGGTTAGATAATTAGATAGTTTAATTATGTTTTAGGAGTATATTAATTACTTTCTCTCTCTAGATTTACTTTCAAGTTTTCAAGCTTTTTTTTATCTTAATCTTGTATTTGAATCTTTAATCTTCATCTTAATTTCAAGCTTTTCATAATCATTCTCATTCTACCTTTCTTATTTTTAATCTTGTTTGATTTAGATAATCATGTACTTTGTTTCATCTTTATGCTTATTTGATTATTGAAGTGGTTAATTGATTGTTCTTATTGATTTGATGTGTTTGATGTTTTAGCTTATTATACTTTTTTCTTATTGTGTGATTTCCTTATTTTTTTTATTATGTGTTTTTAATAGTTTAATCTTTTTAAAGTTGATTTTAAATATTTTGATTATTTAGTGTTTTTAAAGTTTTTGATTTGTGGCTTATTTAGTTTTTTTTTAAAATTAGTTTGGTTAAAGTTTTGGTTAAGTGCTTATTCAAATTTAGCTTATTTTCTTAATCCGGGTTCTTAAACCCCTTATCCGGAACTAGGTTGCATTTTGTTTATTCCGACTTATATAAAAGTCATTATTCTGAACTAAATACATGTTAAACATTCTGAATTAGGATAAAAACTAGTTATTTCGAATTAAACATTAGCTCCACATTCCGGATTGTGTGCAAGACACAGATTCCGGATTAGTAGCAAAACTCCTCATTCCGGATTGTGTGTAGTATACACATTCCAGATTAGTTCCTTTATATAGATTCCAGATTGTAGTTTTTGCTAACTATTCCGAATTGTTCCTTATCCGGAATATAGATTCCGGATTAGCTTGTGGTGGTGATTCCGAATTATGTATAAACTAAGGATTCCAGATTAGATTTGAAACAAGGGATTCCGGATTAGGGTTTACTTTGGATTCCAGATTAGGTCTTGTTTTTTGTGTATTCTGACTTAACTTTTTTATGTGTTTTCCGAATTATTTTTAAATTTGCCTTTTCCCACCAATTTTCATAAGCTTATTTTAAAGTGTTTTGTTTTATTTTAATTTCAGTTTCACTTTTAATTAAGTTTTAAAATTGCTTTATTTCTTTTAAATTGTGTCATTTACTTTTCAAGTTTTCATTTTTATTTTAAAATAGATAATCAACGACATTGCTTTTTACACCAAGAACGACTGAGTCACACATAAATCTGTTGTCAATTCGATTATACCAAATCAAAGAACATAAAATCTAGTTATTTGGATCCCAAAATCCAAATATTCTCACAAAAAATCATCAATTGTAACGAGCGAAGCGGCAGCGGTGCCAATTTAATAACCTTTTAATATATATCGTTTTTCCTCGACTCGACTCGAATTGATTCACAATTAACACAAGATTTATTTGTTTTTGGTTAATAATATTTGTTTGGTAATCTATGTCTATTTAAGCTTAAAATGGGGAAAATATGTAGGCTAAGGACTATACAAAAATAAAAGTGCAATTAATTCACATAAAATTACTCTAAAATGCAATGTAAAATTAAACTACAA
This sequence comes from Glebionis coronaria, assembly GCA_025667525.1. Classification (NCBI taxonomy): domain Eukaryota; kingdom Viridiplantae; phylum Streptophyta; class Magnoliopsida; order Asterales; family Asteraceae; genus Glebionis; species Glebionis coronaria. The sequence goes on along the minus strand of JANFOE010001241.1, from coordinate 428,548 downwards.
ATTTAGATCTAGATGCAATAAAAATAAACTATAATTAAAAATAAATCTAAATGCGAAATTATACTAATGCAAGCATGTAATATCAAGTAATAGTGACGAAAAATGAAATTACAAAGATAAACTTAAAAATAAGCATAAAGCTTCAACTTTTAAGCTTATTAATCTTTTTAGATGATAAAGCTACAAGCTTTATATACTAATAAGCTTAATAATCACAAAAAGGTGTAAAATTTTTACTTATAATGAGCTTATCTAAATGAAATCTAATTTTTAAAACTTTTAAATCTATATATTAAAACAATAATAATAGCTAAAACTAACTAAACCAATTTTTATGAAAAATATAACTTTATTAAAAACAATTTAAACTATAACGATCTAATTAATAAAACTAAAGTTATAAATCTAGAGAAATAAAAAGGAGAACTTTACTACCCGTAGTCCGAAGATAACCGCTCTAAACAAACAACATCAACAACATCAATGAAATACGACCCGTTAAGTACACGGCGTCCCAATACCAAAACTGTCAAAAGCAATACCCGAATTTGGCCCATAAAGTACACAGTCTCTCAAATCAATCTGTAACCAAATTAATCAACCATATCAAACTTGAACCAAGTTAATCAACCATAAGCTTTATTATATGATAAAGAGATTTAATAAAAACTGATAGATCTAGAATTTTTTTTATATTTTATAAAAGTATTTTAAATTTAAAAGCTAAAAATTATAGATCTACTTAATCTATTTAAAAACCTAATAGATCTAAACTATTTTTAAAGGACTTATAAAAATACTTTAATTTATAAATTTAAAACTTATAGATCTAAACTATTTAATATAAAATACTAATAGATCTAACTATTTTTTTGGGTTTTTTGAAAGTATTTTTAATTTTAAAGATTAAAACTAACAGATCTAAAAAATTAACAGATAAAAACTAAAAGTGCTAAAATAAAAAGCTAGCTTATAAATAAGTTTTAAGCCTAAGCTTAGAACTTATGAGATTTAAAAAGCTAAAAAGCTAATTAAATAATTACTCCAACTATAATCTAGATCTATGAAAATAAGGCAACAATAAGCTTAAAATAAGCTTGTATATAAATCAAACTTATTAGGAAAAAGTTATATAAACTTATCCCAAATAATAAGCTAGATTATAAAGATAAGTAAAAAAGAAAGGAAGAATGAGAATTAACTAAAGAGATTAAGCAATTAAACTAAAATTTGAATTTTATTAAAAGTGAAAAAGTTTAATGAATAAGCTATTACAAGATTTGAAAGAGAAATACAAAATTAAAACTATGTGTAAACTAAATATGAAAAAAAACTTGTGAAAAATAAAGGGTAATGGGGTTTATATAATCAGCCAACATTGGGGGTAATTTAGTCTTTTTATATCTACTTTTGCTTCAAAGTTAAGCAAGTTAGGGACAACTGTGCGTGTGAAACTTTGTATATATCGCCTAGTGGGAGACAGCTGTATACACATGGGATCATGAGCCTGCCACCTTCTAAACCTCGGACTAACGCGTGCCAGGTGCCACGTGGCATGCTCCTATTGGACAGCCGCCACTGCCACCTTTAACCTCGGACTGACATGTCAGTGCTGCCCTACCACTGCCACGTGTCGCCACTCTATTGGCCAGCCTGATATGAGCTTAAACTCATATCAATTTATCAACAAATAACCCTAAAACATGAAGCAAAATACCAATTTATCTTGTAAAAATAGTGTTATGTGGTATGTTTGTGTTTGTGTACACTTGTGTAGGTAAAAGGATGCATTTTCAAGCAAACAAGGAATAATCAAGCTTAATTTGATGAAAAAGACAAAGAAGGATCAAAAGTGACAAGACTTTGAAGTGCAAGGACCTATCTTGACAAACTGCCAAAGATGAAGGACTAAAGTGTAAATATTGTAGAAGTCAAGATCATAGTCAAATTTGGTCAACTCTCAAGTCAACTCAGTCAAAGGACCAATTTTGTTCAAGAATGAAAGTTGAAGGACTAAAAATGCCAAAGAAATGAAGTTACAAGCTCAAAGATACAATCTGCCAAAGTTCAAGGGTCATTTCTGCCTATTTTGGAAAGTTATACAAGAGTGATCCATGTGCTTTATTTTTGACCAATGAGAAGCCAGGATTAAGTAAACATTGATTGCCACATAACTGCATTTATTATCCACTACAGCCGCCCTCATTAATGAGCGTATCAAAACAGTGTGATCCGTGTGCATCCAATTCAGCCACTCACATTATGACACGTGTCATCTTCAAACTATCAAAATATTTCCAGGATCGATTTGAAGCTAGAGTGGATTTCATGAAAAGTTATAAACATCAAACCTGCTTATTTTTTAGAGACGAATCCAATGGTCATGATCAATTAACATCAAATCAACTCAGCAAAGAAACCCCAATTTGAGTTCATACCTGGAAATTCAATTAAGCAGAATTTGGACACGTGGAGACCTGCGATTGGTCCCAACACGTCACCAACCCCAACTAATCTTCTTCTCAAGTCTATAAATAGTTTGTTTAGGCTTCATTTTGTAATGAGTAGTTGTAAGTGTGAAAACACACACATTTACTTTTTCCTCTCATCATTTTCCCTTTTTAGCTAAACTACTCAAGAGTTTGACACACTCTTGAGTTAGTTAGTTAGTTAGTAACCTTCTCAACAGCTTTGTAACAAATTTCCATTAATAAAATTCAAATTCTATTTTTCCCGCCAATTCTTCTCATCATCTTTACTGTTCATATCCTGCTTCCATTGATACTTTTGTTGTTGAATTGAGTTTGTTATGATCAAATCTTGATCATAACTGACTTTGAAGGAAGATAGAAGCTGTTTGATTGATTTCAGTTCAAGTTCATAGTAGATGTGATGAATTCAGGCCATTTTGATGATTTTAGTTGATGAGTAGCTGTTTGTTGATTGTAGATAGGTGAATCTAGTGCTAAGGTGGTGGTTAGCACTAGACTAGAGAGTTCAGCACTCCTCTACTGCTCAAAGGGTACTTCACAAGGTGCTTAAGCTTCTGATTTTTGGTTCCACTCAAATTGCCAAATGCATGCTCAATTCCTAGCTTAAATCCTTGTTGAATGCATGATAAAACCTGTTTAGTTTGATCTTTACTTGATTCTAGTAATTTTGTAGCTTAAGTGTAGCTTATCTGCTTATTGCTTTGTTAATTGTTCTAGTTGATAGCTTATTTCTGTCAGTTTTAGCTTAACTAATCCATTTGAGTTCTAGTTGTTTCAAGTAATTGCAAGTAGCCTTCACGCATCTCTTTTTTATCATTAAGTTTGGTTAGATAAAGGATTTTACTCAGCTTTGACTGGTGCTTAAAAAGTCTTTACAAATTTTCATTAAGATCAATTAAAGAAGTGTTTGGCATTAGCTTGTTTAAGATTTTCAAGTGTTGAACTTTGGAAAATTAATGTTCATTTCCAGTCACCAAGTGATAATAAGTAGTTTTGAACCATTTTCAAGTCAAGTTTAAGGTCAAAAAGGCAATTGGCATTAAAAAGGTTTGGGTCATATTTCAGTCAGTTTTGCTTAAAAAAAGTTGTCAAATTCATTTGGCTTGCATTTACTTGATTCTTGATGAAATTCTACCAAACAAGTTCTCATTTCTAGTTCATATTATGAAGTTTCATATTCCATAAGCTTTTTATACGGTTTTTATTAAGCAAGGAGAAATAAGCAAAATTCTAGACACATAAGCAAAAGCAAGTTTCTGTAAATGAAAACAGCTTTTTCATATCTCTTGATCCTATTCACAAACTTGTCAATTTTCTTTTACAATATCACTTAGTAGGTGTTGGTGGTTGATTTTTGAGATTTTCAGCTTTTTGAAAAAAATCTTGGTCAACGCTTGGTCAACATAAGCCAATTTCAGCTTATTTCAATTTCCAAGCTTATTAATGGATGATTTTTTATGAGAATTGATTTCCCGTTCATGTTTTAAGCTCATTAATCAGATTTAGTTCAAAAATCCAGTTGTGCATGTCTAGATTTTCTTAGTGCTTATTTTGTGCTTATTATAAAGTGCTTATTAGCTTATTAGACAATTTCAGCAAATTTCCTCTTACAGGTCTAGCTTATTTGAGATTTTAAGCATTTTGAAACTGGTTTGAACAATTTTGGTTGAGAAATAAGCTCAAACGAGCTTATTTGTTCTTAAAACCCGTTTTTGCTTAAATACTTTTGATAATTGCACTTTAGTACCTAGTGTATTAAACTGGTATTAATTTTGGCTAAACTTGATAATTTTTAGGGTTTGCACTAATCAGGTCCTTCAAGTTTGAAAGTTGTTAAAATTCAGTTGGTAGTTTTGGCAATTTGTTGAAAATTGGTTAGTTTGTTACATAGTTTACATATTTGATCCTTATAGTTAACTGTTTTGACATTTTCAGTCCTTACACTTGTTAGATTTACATTTTGAGCATTTAATTTTCATAGAATTTACATTTTCAGTCCTCTTAGTTGTAAAATTTACATTTTGAGTTTTACTTGAATAAAAACTTGGTAATTGCACGATGTTTTACATATAAGTAGATAATATTTTTCGATTTTGCAAGTCATTGTTTGAATTAGCAAATAGAATATCCAAAAAATATTAACAACCAAAAACAGTTAAAAACCCGATATTGTTAGGACTTTCAATTAGCAAGAACTGAGAAAAACGAACTGCATTATACACAATTTCACAGATGCCCTACAACCTAGGACTAGAATGTCGGCGCCGCCACCTGTACCTGCAATCATTAGCACACAGTAAGTGCCACGTGGCGCGTTGGCATTAGCCAGCCACCGCCACGTGGATGCTGATGTCAGCATGACGTCACCCGGTCTGGACCGGTCTGAACTGGGTCTGGTTCGGGTCTGGAATGGGTCTGGTTCTGGTTCGAGTCTGGACCGGCTGGTCTGAACCAGTCCGGTCTGGTCTGGCCCGGACCAGTCTGAACCGGTTGCCACGTGGACCACTTAGAGAGTACCACGCGACACTAAATATATATACTCAACCATTGCCAACGACAAGATTCGAACCCTCGCCTTTGCTTACAAAGTCCAAAGTGCTAGCCAGTGGGACTGGCAGCACTTTAGTTTTATATACACAAAATATAGTATATGACCCCTTTCACTTAACTGGCCTGGCAATAGTTTGACTTTATTTGACTAGTTATTACCTAATAATAATAATAATAATAATAATAATAATAATAATAATAATAAAGTGATGGTTTAATAAAGTGATGGTTTCTTTTCTATCCAATTTGTTGTAAATCTTTTTTTGCTTTTAATAAAGAGATGGTTTAATAAATAATAATAATAATAATAATAATAAATACGAAAATTATTTTATTTTAAAAAAAAACTTTATTTTATTTTTATTTTTATTAAATTTCGGAGAAAATATTTTTATTTATATTATTTATTTTATTTTATTATTAAAAATTATTTATTTATTTAAAAAACATAATAAACTTTAAAAATTCATAGAAAACAAACCGTAAAGAGTTACGACGCGAGGTCGGGACCGTTGGCTTCGTAATTTTGTGCTCTTCAGTGTGTTTTATTAGTGAATGACTTTGGAGATTGGAAAAAATGGTCCTTTTTGTAAAATCTTCATCAAATCTTCATCTTTAGCCCTCCAAACTTTATTCTTTTGGACTTTTTGGTCCTTTGACTTTATCTTTGACTTTTTCTTCGATAAATGACCGTCAAATCCCGTGTTTTCTTTCCTTTTGATCTTTTGCACCTATTTCACAACAAAAACACAAACCACACGTAATTCCGACATTTACGATATTAATTACACGTTTTGGTCTCGTTTTTCATTGTTTTAAGTGGTAAAAGGATAAGTGTTTAGACACTTATTACTTCCCAATGACGAAGTGATTGCTTGGGGTGTCCCTTTCAGTTTGGCCATTTATTTATATTATCATGTGAGGCGTATGGGTGCATCTTAGTTACATGTTTTCAGACAGGATTTTCATGGTGATTGTGGTGTGTGCCTTGCATCCTTCACAAGGAGTTGATCCCTCCGACCCAGACCAGTATAATTAGAGGCAACCCCTCTAATTTCATGACGAGGTAACCCCTCTAAGTATTCATGCACGTTGATACCTCATGACCTATATGGGCTCTTGGCTAAAATTAAAATATTGTTTTCATAAGTTAATCATAAGCTTTTCAAACTATAAAAATAGTTTTATAAACATTTACCAGGTTTTACAGTACTTATACATTTCCACTGATAATCAGTCTTTATTATGCTTATATCATTCATACTATGTTATATATCCATTCACTAGGCGTTTTGCTCAGGCGTTTCCTTTCTATGTTCCCAAACGGCAGGTACTCAGGGACGCACTTAGGATCTTGAGAGTATGTGCATTTGGATGGAAGCTATCCAGTCTTCTTACCCTTATGCATTTCCATACATTATTTATTTTGGACATTATTTAGTCCTTTACTTTTAGTACTTATATTTCATGTGTGTGAGCTTATGTTCGACTACCGATGTTTGATTCTGGTATTTCCCTTTATGGTTATTTAATTTTTTTAAGACATTTACCTTGCATGCTTTGATGACACACCATAATTATCCTATGATATTTCATTTATCAAAATGGGGTGTTACATAAGGGGTGTTTCGATTTGCTTAGTTCAAGCAGTAGGTGACATATATATAGGGTTTTAGTAAGTTGAACACTTTCTATTAAGCCTAGGAGTTAAGTTTTTACACTTTAATTGAAATGTTTAGTTTAGAAATCTTAAGTTCTAGTTATTATAAGAAATTGCCACATAATCAATAGGGTGCAAAATGGGGGCATTTGTGAAGTCTTTCATGTTCAATCTTGCTAGAAGTTAAATTTAGGATTAGTACATGTTTGCATGTTGTTGATTTACAGTTTGGACAATTTTTTTTATAAACTAGGGTCATTTGAAACTCACCAATTAGTCAAACACACCAGCTTTTTCTATCCAACCAATACAACAGCAAGTGTTAGGACTTTGTTTTTAGGTTTTGGTGTTTGAATTTGGGTCCACTTGTTAGAGTTTAGGGTAGGTTTAGGGTGCTATAGCTGGTAGTTAGGTTTAGGTGGAATTTGGTAGTTAAACATTCGCCTTTGTAGTCCACTGTTATAGCAACTTACCACCAGCACCCTCTCTTTTCTGTTATCAGCAGGTTTAGGTCTTAAATTTGTGTTATAGGCTTTGAAATTTGGCTCAAGCTTAGTTTATGGGGTAGGTTTAGTGCCCAATATATGGTATTGAGGTTTTTTCACATCATTTGGAGGGTTAAAGTGGCTGTAGAAAGCCACTGCAGGCGTGTTTAGACCAGCAAAGCCTTCTCCCTTCTTGTCTGCACAGCAGGGTCATTAGGGGGTTGTTTTGTGATTTTTTTGCGTACAAATCGGTTCCTAGCTAGTTTAGGATTAGAGTTAGTTGTACACTATCTGGTCTTAAGCTTTAGAGCACTTTAGAGTAGCTTTTAAATGCCTTGTAGCATCACTGTTTACCCAAAACAAGAAGCAGCCCTCATTCTTTGTCCATCCTTGATGAATTTTGGTGATTTTTTGGTTTAATTTTGCTTGTGATTGTTGTTTGTATGTTGTTGTGACTCCCCACAACCCAACTGGTTGTGGGGTGCCAATTGTACCACGAAACAAGCTCAAACAAAGCTCCAAACAAGCAAAAATACCCAAGCTTGACCAACAAAAAGTCAAACAGCCACCATTTTTGTCTTATTCGACCAATTTTTACATTTTCTTGCATTTTTTATTTTTTACCAGTAGTATTAAGTACAATAGAATTTTAGAAAAAAGTTATAGATTTTTCCTATTTTTATTTTATTTTTTTATGATTATTTTAATATAATTATTTAGGGATTTAAAAATAGATTTAATTGGTAAAGAAATTAAAAAAAATTATTTTTAAGTGTTTATTAACTATATTTGAGTTTTACAAGTTATAAAATATTGGTTTGGCCTTTTTATTGATTTATTTAATTTTTAGGGCTTTAATTAACATTTAAAAATTTAATATTAATTAATTAAAAAGGCTTAGACAATTTTTCTTGATTTGTAAACCCTAGATATATTTTTAGAAGTTTAAATTATTTTTTTGGAAATTTTTAGATAACTTTTGTTTTTCCTCGTATTTTACGTTTATACATTTTTCCGCGTCGTAGTGTAATTTTTAGCGTAACTCGTCATTTAATTTTCTTTCTTCTCACAACCAAAAACGTTACTACATATATATATATATACATATATATATATATATATATATATATATATATATATATATATATATATATATATATATATATATATATATATATATATATATATATATATATATATATATATATATATATATATATATATATATATATATATATATATATATATATATATATATCCAAATACGTACTTATATTTTTGTCACATAAATCTTACACCTCCGCCGAGAACGAACTTGCAATATCGGTTTAGGGTTTTCCTAAATCGTAGAACTTAATACTTGCCACATATACCGTTTTTCCTAAAACGTGTGTAATTTATCTACAATCATGTTGGCGCCGCTGTCGGGGAGGTGTTTTAGAGTCTATTATATATCGTGTTTGTGTGAGTAGTGCGTTTTTGCTTTTCATTTTGGAAAGCGTAAATACCATACATGCTCGTTTTTATTTTTCGTATATATATAGCCATAAAAGCGATTAAAACGTGTTAAATTGAAATCAGTTAACACAAAATTGTTTTTCGTTTTTATTGGGAATAGTATATTGTATTTACGTAGCACAATCAATACACAATATTATCCAAATACGCGAGAAATCGCACCTCGATAGTAGGCGTTCCGGTCATTATCGAGTGTATCGAATTCTAACAAAAAATCAAAGGCAAAATAGATGAATACTCTTAATTAGTTTCATCTCAATTGATACAAACTATAAGGTGGGTATAAGGAGGTTGTATTTCACGACCTAAAGAGAAAAGGCTCTTAAATGCTTCGCGCCGCCTCGTTTTCTCCGCTCGCTCGTGCGTATCGATTTAGTGACGATTGATTAAGGGTTTGCCATTCAAGTATTAATATATCTATTTTGTGAGTTTACGTTATTGAACCCTCGAAACTGTTAAAGCGTAACACTTGAGGGAAGCGGAGAAAAAAACCCTAAAAATGGTAGATAACCATAGATCTAGCCGCCACCTTTTTTGAAGCTCTATTCATTCGTTTCAATCCTAATTTGTGTCTCTCTAATCCTATAAACGTTGTTTCTTGTATTTAAATCTCTCATTTATATACAATCGCACGTTTTTTTAGGATTATTGGATGTTTTTAGGGTTTGACGTGTTCTAGGGTTTTGGTTGGTTCGGCTGCTGGTGCTTTTGGTTTTAGTTTTTAGGGTTTAAGTTATTCCATCTTGATTGCTGCTGTTTGGGTGGGTTCTTAACATCAGTTACAACTGCTCTAAGGCGCATGGATCCTGAGCATAAGATGTGAATGATTATGGTAGGAAAAGTGATGGGGATGTAGTACCAGTTCCCAAGATTATAAATCCATTCTCAAAAGATCTGGATCTTCACACGTGGGCGATCCGGATAGGGTTCGTTTGCCTCATCGTAGGAAAACTATCTCTAGTGATGCAAATTCAAATGAGACTCCATTGTCGGATGGGAGTAAGGTGGTGTTTGATAAGGTATTAATTGACTTAATAGAAAAAAAAACTGAATTTATTAAGTCATATAAAAAATGTTTGTTTGTGACTTAATAAAGCAATATGACTTAAAATATTAAGCAATAAAACTAAGGTTTTTTGCATTAAGTCATTTGTTAATTAAACATGACTTAATAAAAAAGTTTAACAAACAAGCCCTAAAGAGAATGTAACAATAGTTGCTAGGGTTTTGAAAAGCCTTAATAATGTTTATGGTGAAATGAATCCATGTAATACAAGTGTGGCTGATCAACAGACTACGAAAATGTGGGGTCCTCAGAACCCTAGGTTTGTTGCTAATTCCTTGAATGCTAATCAGGTTGAATCAACAACGTGTGTTATGGGTGTTCAACATGCGTCACCTAATTCTTCTAAGAAAAATGTTGTTTCGTTCGCTAATAATGTGAAGAGAGAAGTGCAAAAATCATCCCTGTGGTATATTGAAAAATCGAATTACATCCTTCGTTAAATTTTTGGACAACAGCCATCCCTCCGTTAGTGCGCGGGGCACAATACATCCCTCATGGACTAACGGTGCAAATGTTTTCTCGTTAAAAATTAACAAAATTTAAAAGAGAGGTATTCTTGTCTTTTTCCTTTCCCAGGGAAGTATTGTGAACCTTAACATAAATAGTTTCAAAAAAAAAATTATTTTGAAAAAAAAAATTATTTTCAGAAAAAATAAGTTTTATTTTCTCGAAAAAAATTATTTTCGGAAAAAAAAGTTTTATTTTCTAAAAAAAATTTATTTTCGAAAAAATATGTTTTATTTTCGGAAAAAAAATTTTATTTTGGAAAAAAGTTTTATTTTCGGAAATATATGTTTTATTTTCGGGAAAAAAAATTTTTAGCGAAACAAAAATTCTGAAAAAAGAATTTAATTTTTTTTTGAAAAATAATTCTTTTTTTTCGAAAAAGAAGTTTAATTTTTTGAAAAAATGTTTGTTTCGAAAAAAATAAACTTTCTTTTTAAAATTTTTTGTTTCGAAATATTTTATTAATAAAACTTTTTCCGAAAATAAAACATATTTTTTCGAAAATAATTTTTTTTCCGAAAATAAAACATACTTTTTCGAAAATAAAACTTTTTTTTCCAAAATAAAACTTATTTTTGAGAAAATAAACTTTTTTTTCCGAAAATAATTTTTTTTTTCGAAAATAAAACTTATTTTTTCTGAAAATAATTTTTTCCGAAAATAAAACTTTTTTCCCAAAATAAAACATATTTCCGAAAATAAAACATATTTTTTCGAAAATAATTTTTTTTTCCGAAAATAAAACATATTTTTTCGAAAATAAAACTTTTTTTTTAGAAAATAAAACTTTTTTTTCTGAAAATAATTTTTTTTTCGAAAATAAATTTTTTTCGAGAAAATAAAACTTATTTTTTCTGAAAATAATTTTTTTTTTCAAAAGTAATTTTTTTTTGAAACTATTTATGATAAGGTTCACAATACATCCCTGGGAAAGGAAAAAGACAAGAATACCCTCTCTTTTAGATTTTGTTAATTTTTAACAAGAAAACATTTGCACCGTTAGTCCATGAGGGATGTATTGTGCCCCGCACACTAACGGAGGGATGGCTGTTGTCCAAAAAGTTAACGAATGATGTAATTCGATTTTTCGACATACCACAGGGATGATTTTTTCACTTCTCTCTAATGTGAATGTGGGTTATACGAATGTTGCTATTGATGCTATGCAATCTACACATAACCCTATTGAACAGGTTATGGTGTCCAATCTAAAGAATAAGGCTTCATCTGCAGATGTTATGGGTTCATCGCAGATTACCGAGTATGAGGTTATCTTAGAAGGTGTCGAGATAAATACAAGTTGTGCTAGTTCGAAGGATTCGGTCCTAAATGCAGGTTTGGGTACGGTGAGTGTGAAGAAAGCCAACTTTCGGTTTATGGAAGTAGTTAAACCGGAGGAGGATGCGGGGATTGCTTTTACCATGCCGGCTAAGATAGTAACTAAGGTGGGTACTGATGTGATCGTGATAGTATATGTGATAATTTGAGATTACGTTATAGGGTAAATTAGAAAATTACCTTTAGGAAAAAGTAATGGACTAATTTTACCAATGACGAATTCAATTAAACACGTGAGTGAATCAAGTTCGTTGTACACGAAGATCTTATGAATTTGAGACGTTTTGTTTCGATTTGGACAATTGATTTGAATTGGTTTTTGGTTTTTTAAACTAGAAATTAATTCTAACAATTTTAAGCTATTTAAAATTAACCTAAAGTGCATGAATCGTAAACCCCGCTATATTTAAATCTAAAAACACAATTACTTGAAATCTATTTAAAATTTAAACTAATTAAAAATCTATAAAAAAATTAATCTTAAAAATAACTTTTAATCTATTTTTAGAAAACTATTCAAATTTTTTAAAAACTAATTAACTTTATTTAAAAATTACTTAAAACAAATCTATTTAAAAACTATTTTTATTTAAATCTAATATTTTAAAAATCTAATTAGTTAAAAATGAACTAATCAAACTATTTAAATTTAATAAAAACATTTTTATTTTACTTATTTTATTTTATTTATTATTTATTTTATTAAGACTAACTTAACAAATATACTAACTCAAAGTTATTAGGAAACGAAATTTAGTTAAAACTTACTTAGAAACGAAATCAATCAGAAAACAAATCTACTATATTAATGAACTTTCAGATAATAAAATAAAATGAGCACTGAGCTCAGTTGGTAAACATGTTGGACCATCAAACAAGAGGTCTCGAGTTCGAGACTTGCAGATAGCAAATTTTTGCTATCAATTTCTTTTTTTTAAAAGCTGCGAATTAACAAAGGAGTCATAGGAATGAACTTCCTTTCACAGATACTTTGTGAGGCTGAAAAGGGTTTCAGCTTGTGAGATAATCAGATCAGTTAGATCTATTTACCACTTGAATTTAACAATCCAGTAAATATCATCGAATCACATATCAGTCTAATCAAAATGCAATTACAAGTTAAATACAGGCGGAAATATTTCAAAAACTCAGATCAAACTAAATCAACACTAACAGCAGGTCAAGTTCAAATAGGCAGCAGGCAACCAAGTAAAGAAATCATATGCAAACTAAAAGAATACGCAGCAAACTTCTAAACTTACGCAAGCTTTGATAACAAACTCTCAGACCAATCAATACTAACATTCAGTAACATCAATTTAAAAACAATCAAGCAATCTACAAAAATAACAAACTCGCAAGCTACTAATAAACAAGCAATGTTAGTTTAATAAAAACCCAATTTCAATAGATGAACATGTATTTCGAGACCAAAGAGAACTCAGTATCAAGGACAACAAATAACAATGCTAAAACAGCTAGACCAAACAAAGCAGATTTTTTCTAACTTATTAAAACCAGAAATCAACAATACCAAAATCACTAGTAGACTTCAAAACAGATCAATAAATCAAACTCATACCGTCAAATCCAAACGAGCATGATCAAATACAATACTAACTAGCACCAATTACCTATATCCCAATCACTTTTTATCAATTCCTTCATTAAATCAATACAACTCTGATTCATAGTTAAACATCAGATAACTCAACTTACCTAAACAGTTAGAACTAACATTCACAAAACTAAAATAATCCTCAACCAAACATTTTCAGAATCATAAACAATCATAAATAAACTTAAGACAAGTAGAAACAAATACGCATAAGAAACTTAAATATCTAAATCATATAAACAGTTAAACACAGTTTAACCTAATAAAATGTAAAATAAAAGGAGTAAGCACCTTTTGAGATTTCCGTTGAGACGTGGTGCAGCGCTGAGCTGACCAAATTAACCGCATCTAAATCACCATGTAACGAACCACCAACTCCATCAAACCATCATAACTCGAACTAGCAGCAATTAAATCGATCCTTATTTTACAAGTGATACTTTCCAGTGGGGAAAGTATTATCCCAATTTTTAACCAGTTCAATTGACTAAAGCTATTTACTAGCTTAAATCAACAACCATTAATATTATTATAATATAATAGATTGAAGAATTAAATTGCAAAATTTAATTTAAGCAGAAAACAAGACACACATTTAATTAAACGTAAATAACTTTTATTTATAACCAACTGAGTTTACAATACTGATGGAAACAAAGATTACAAAAATAATCCTAAATCTATTTTACCATAATAACAGTAAGTAAAAAAATGGAATGAATTACAAGTATTATTGGGGGGTTTTTATAGCCATCCCCAAGGGCTGTTGAAGGAGGATATCCGCATCTTCAAGAGTATATTCCTTTTTCATCATGGCCCTTAGATCGTCATTATCTATCTTATTTTTGATCGGATGGTTGAGAAAACACCACTAGCACACGGATTGCCAACGTAGAATCCGTGTGTGCTAGTGATGAGACTGCTTTTATACATAGTCTCATCGTCCAAAATGGGCTTAAAATGCATTAAATATCATTAAAAATGCCAAATATATGCTCGTTCTTGTTACTTGTGTACTTTAGGTACGGATATTGAAAAAATGGCAAAAAGATCACAAGAATCAATCAAAAACGAACACGGGAAATGAAGTCTCACAATGAACCGGACCTAAATCAAGAATTTCCAAAACAACCCTTGAAGAATTGAAGAAATATAAGATTGGTCCCTCAATGTTTGAAGACTTGTCATTTTATACCCCTGTAAATCCTCAAAATTACTTGTGGGTCCCTAAAATATCAAGTATGTACAAGTTTAGTCCTTGGAGAATGAAGAAATTACAAAAGAAGTCCTTATGAAAAGTTTGCAAAGTTGTTGTGCCAAAATTGACAAGCAGGCCAAAGTTGTTATAAAGGAAAATGGAGTTTTTGGCTGTTTATTACTAAATGAAGAGGACAAGGAAGTTCAGGGGGCAATTGTGACCAGACAACAAACCTCCCAACCCCCAATCACCTTACGCCACGTCACCCTCTCTCTCCCCTCAACCAATCACCACCATCCCTGCCACCATATCAACAATCCACTTAACTCAAACCTTAATATTAATAAACTAAATTTTCAAAACGAGTTTATTAATATTAAACATGGCGCCAAACGATTACTGTGTTAATCCCACCCCCTTTAATCCTCCTACCCAGAAACATAAACCCTAATCCTAAATTAAAACTAAACCAAAGGGTTTTTTGTTAATAACCTCCAGAAACCCAATTAAACCTCAAACGTCCACATCCCAACCTAAACCCCCCTCACCAGACAACCCCATGTGATACTATGGTAATCCCCTGACCCACGTTTTGCAACAAGACAACAAAAGGACAATGCATCAACGCTCAAGAAGTGTTTTCTTCTTCCCAAAGGCAAGATAGACGCCCAAGATCCATTCTACCAGCTGGCACATCAAGGACATCACAAGACTCCACATTTTGACCATTTTTTTTGAATTTTCAACCAAGGGCAGCAATGGAAATTCATAGCTAGGGTTTTAGTTTCTACATTCTTCCATTCACTTGTATAAATAGAGGACGTATGTGTCCCTATTTCTTTGTTCCATAATTTTCAATGTTTTTGTAATTCCTTTTTAATACTAATGAAAGTTGGTGTTTTGGTTAAAAAAGTAATTCCTTTTCTTTGTTTTAAAAGTTGGTATTAGCTTGTGAAAATTCTGAGTTCTATGTTCATTTGGTGAAACACTTTGTGTTTTGAGATTTCAAAAAAATTCTAGTTTTCAGAAATTTCCTTTCTTTATTTAAGCTATAAGCTATAAGCTGCTTAGTTCATAAGCCAGACTTATAGCTTATTAGCATTGTTATCAAGTCATTTTGTTTGGTTTCCTTATTCTTAGCAGATTCACAAGGGCTTTGTCCCTTTGAAGATTCATTGAAGTGCCTTGACTGTTAAGTCATCACTTGGCATCCCCCACATCAACAAGATCTGCATAAGCCCGAGCTTGTATGGAGATGGCTTTTCAGCCATAGTGGGGCCCGGATGTGGGTCCCACAAGGTAAATCCCTTGGCTTGAACTCTCTTGTTCTTCAAATTTGTGATTTATGTGATTTGGTGAATTTTGCATGAAATTTGTCTAAATGTTAGTTTATATGTTTGTATGGTTTGTTTGCATGCTAGAGGTGATTTTAATCAGTTTCAAGTAGTTTTGATCTTATTTGGTTTGGAAAAAGTGATTTCTGAAAATTAAAGGGGTGTTTGGATACGGGTTTAGCTAGGATTTGTGACAAGTTTTTGGCTTAAAATCTGTCTAGACATACTCAAATATAGGTTGTATCAGTCACTGGTGTGTAGTTTGGATAGCTTTAGAGTCAAGTTGCATGATAAAAATTGGATAAGTAGCTAAAATCAGCAAATCCATTTTCTGCCAGTTTTTGTACATATTTGACATTGAGATCTTGTTGACTGCTAGATATTAGGTCCATATAGGATTGTGTATCAATTGTAAATCATTTGGGTAGCTTGTGTGCAAGTTTTAAGCTGTTGAAATCCATTTTTGTGCCAAGTAGATCAGACCACTGTTCATCAGAAACATTCAAGCTTAATCAGTCACTTTATTGTGAATTTGTGTGTGATTTTTGTGATAGACTTGTGTGTTTTTTTGATTTAATAGACTCCCTACACTCAACTGAGTGTAGGGGTGCCTTATTGCCCAAAAATAAGCTCACAAATAAGCTTTCCTAAGCTTATAGGTCAACTGAACTTGTTTTTGCACTAACAGTGGGAACAAAGTTCCCCCTGCTAATACATTGGTTACCACTGCTACACTACTGGACAAGACCTAAGCACATGTCATTGTCAGTTTTTAACATTTTTTGTCTTTAGTGCCTAAAAATAGGAATTAGACTTTGAAACCAGTTTTATTATTTTTCTTATTTTAATTTTGATTTTTCAGTTTAATTAGTTTTTCATTTACTGTTCATTTAATATTTTTTAGATTAAATAGCATTTTAAATCACTTTTTAATTTTCTGTTTTTGTCTTTTAGTGACAAAAAATATTATTTTTCAGTTTCAAAAATTTTCATAGACTTAGAAAACTGTTATAAGATTTTTAGTTCAAAAAGTTTTCACTGTTCACTTTTTATTTAATTTTTAGAATTAATTTAGTTTAATTAGGGTTTAATTTCAAACTGTTTTTGTCTTTTAGTGAAAAATTTTATATTTTTCAAACTTTTTCATTTTTCTACTAATCTTTAGTATATATTAGGATTTTTAAAATTGTCAAATTATTTTTAGCATTATTTTATTATTTTTATGATTATTTTAGTTTAAAAATAGCTTTAAGTGTTTTAAAAATAGAAAAATAGTTTTTAAAATTTAGGAAAAATACTTTTTAGTCTTTAAATAATATAAGTGAGTTATT
Organism: Glebionis coronaria; assembly: GCA_025667525.1. Classification (NCBI taxonomy): domain Eukaryota; kingdom Viridiplantae; phylum Streptophyta; class Magnoliopsida; order Asterales; family Asteraceae; genus Glebionis; species Glebionis coronaria. Next base: position 411,451 of record JANFOE010001241.1, on the reverse strand, counting down.
TGTTTAATAAAATAATATTTTGGACATTTTTTTAATTATATTTAATTTTAGGGCTTTAATTAGCATTTAAAATTGAATATTTAATTAATAAAAGGTTTTAAAATATTTTTGTTGAATTTTTATTCTTATTTATATTATTTTAGACTTAGTTTTAACTTTTAATTAATTTTTAGGTTTAATTTTTTTAATTTGTCGTGTTTTACGTATTTACGTTCGCGTTTTTACGTCAAGTCGTCGTAGTTTAATCCGTCTTCATAACCGTCATTCTCCTCTAACCCCATTTCTATTTTCTTTTCTCATAACAATAAAATCACAAAGATAATCATTTCATTACACTACGCACTAGCCTCCTCGAGAACGAACTCACTTTAGGGTCATTAATATACGGTTTTCCTAAATCGTCGTGCTTACCCTATTTTGGTACTCTTTTCCTAAAAGGGTATACAAAAACTCAACCATCATTTTGGCGCCGCTGCCGGGGAGGCGTGTTGTGTTTTGATTTAGAATTGTTGTTTTTATATACTAACCATAAATAGTATTTGTATTAGTAGCACTCTACTAATACGTATTATCGGTTTTTCGTTTTTTTATGAATACTATTACTATATTGTATACGTAGAACAATAAATTCACAAGTACTCCAAATACGTGAGAAATCACAACCTTGACTTGGGAGGTCATTACCCAATCATTGTATTCGAATCTCAAACCAAAGAAAAAAGGCAAAAATAGATAAATACTTTCGAGAAGCTCGATTTTGAAAATACAAACTATAAGGTGGGTATAAGGCGGATATTATAAAATATATCCTAAGGAAAAAGGCTCTTAAGTGCTTCGCGCCGCCTCGTTTCCCCGCTTGCTTGTGAGTATCTGATTTTGAGAGCTAATCGAGGGTTTTGCCGCCCAAAGTATTATTAAGTATCATATATACTTTCTTGGTTTTATTTGATTAAACCCTCTTGAACGTTTTGGTGTTCCACCAACGTTCTAAAGTCATCGAAGGCGTTCACTTCACGTGATCGTTTTCATTCCTTGAGGCTTCTTTAATCAAGAGATTTGATTAAAGAGGAGATTTGTAGATTTTTGTCTACTTAATACAATTCCAAAATCCAAAAAAAAAAGTAAAAACAATCAAAAATCCAAAAAAATTGAAAAAGTTAAAAACACCAAAAAGAATCTTCTTTGCTCGTCCCTACGTTGTACGTGACGTTTATGCTTACTCGTAATCAAGCGAGACGTGCACGTAAACAAAGAAACAAAAAGGAGGCAACACCTACTCCTAATCTTTCTAGTGAAGAGACTCCAAGTGAGGACCCCGTTGTAGAACAAGAAGCTATCATGGCTAATCGTACTATGATGGAGTTGCTTCAAGCACCCACCGAGGGTCTTGGAGAGGCCATTGTGATTCCCGCCATCCTTGCGGAGAACTTCGAGATCAAACGGGTTTAATGTCTATGCTTCAAGCCAACAAGTTCCGCGGACACGAGAAAGACAACCCACATTATCACATTAGGCAATTTAATCGTCTCACCGCGACAAGCAAGTTTAATGATGTACCACACGATGCCATTAAGATGATGTTGTTTCCATACTCGTTAGATGGACCCGCCAAGATATGGCTCGAGAAAGAACCCCCAAATTCGATTTTGACGTGGGGTGATCTAGTTTCGAAATTTGTGAATCAATTTTTTCCACCATCTAAAACAACACATTTAAAAAACGAGATTTCACGATTTACACAAAGATCTAATGAAAGTTTTTCAATGGCTTGGGAAAGGTTTAAAGAAATGTTACATGAATGTCCACACCATGATTTTTCCGAATTGCATCAAATTGACACTTTTTATAATGGGCTTAATGATCATGAACGAGATTACTTGAATGCCGCTGCGGGTGGTAAATTTTTTTTTGCAAAATGACCGAAGAGGCTTTGAAAATCATTGAAAATAGGTCTAAGGTTTATAGCCCTCGTAACACACCGAGTGTTACCAATTTGGTTTCGTCATCGTCTCGTAGCATTAATGCCTTGCAAGATGAAGCAAATGAGGAGAATCGGTTTTTCGATAGGCTTTCGACTCTTATGACTCATTGGAAAGCACAAGATGCTTTGAATTCCGCTTCGGTTAAGGCGGTTGCCAAGAGTTGTATTTCGTGTGGTGGAGCTCATGATTTTTCCGAGTGCATTACCGCAGATGGTAACACTTCGAATGCGTATGTAGCCACGGGAACTTATAACCAAAACGGTCAAGGTTCACGCCAAAATCAAGCTCCACAAAATCAAAATGCTAACAACTATCGAAACAACAATCAAAGTGGTGCTTATCAAGGAAATCAACGTAACTACAACAAGGGTAATTATCAAAGTGGAAATGGGCAAATTTCAAACCAAAACCAAAACCGTGATTTTCAAACTACCACACAAGGTTTTCAAAATGATCACACCAAAAATCTTCAGGGAGAATTTTTGAATTATGCTGAGGCAAACGATGCTAAGTTTGATAATATGCAACGTGAAATGGTTAGCTTAAGATCCGAGTTGAAAAACGAGCTTAAAAAGGAAGTTGCTAATGAACTTAAGACTCATGCTAATAAAATGGAAGGAAATGTTCAACGCCTCCAACAAAATAAAAAAAATGGAGCAAGGTCAACATGAGATTAAGCAAGAGTTATAAAAAGCGGATGCTAGGCAATCTAAGTTTGAAGACCGAATGGGAAAAATGTTTGAAGCTATCATGTGTAAACCTTCTTCTTCGGGTGGTCTTCCTAGTGATACCATCGTAAACCTGAAAGGATAATTGAAGGTTATTACTACTCGTAGTGGTAAAACATTCAAAGAACCCATTTCTCGTCCAAGTACTTCTATGGAGAAGGAAAAAGAGAAAGAACCCGAGGTGGTGGTAGAAAAGGAGCAAATTCCAAGCCCACGAAGTACCGCTCAAACCACACCTACGGTTGAACCAATACCAATAGTGGAACCCGAGATTCCAAGGCCTTTGCCTATGCCCCAACCCACACCACCCTTACCTTACCCTTCAAGACGAAACAAGGAAAAGGCACAAGAACGAAATAATTATCAATTTGAACTTTTTATGAAAATGTTTCGTGACTTGCATTTTAATATAAGTTTTGCCGACGCCTTGGTCATGATGCCTCGATTTGCCGCGAACTTTAAAAGTATGTTGAATAACAAAGAGAAATTGCAAAAGTCGTCTAGTTGTTCTTCGGTTTTTCTTAGCCGCATACCTCAAAAAGTCGATGATCCCGGCAAGTTTTTAATCACATGTGCTATACAAGATATGGAGGAATGCTACGCCTTGGCCGATCTTGGTGATAGTATTAATTTGATGCCTCTTGAGATTTTTAAGTCGCTCAATCTTCCCAATCTCACTCCTTCAAGAATGTCACTCGAGATGGCCGATCATTCTACGATTTTAGCTTGTGGAGTAGCTGAGGACGTCTTCGTGAAAGTTGGAAAGTTCTACTATCCCGTAGACTTTATTGTTGTTGACATTCCCATCGATCCTAAAGTTCCTCTAATTTTAGGTCGATCATTTTTGGATACCGCGAGAGCACTTATCGATGTGCATGCTAGGAAAATCACTCTTCGTTTCAATGAGGAAGAACTCGTCATAAATGCAACTCAAAACTCCACACTTTCTCATGTGTATTCTATCACGTCTTTGAACAATGTTAGTCCCATCAAAAACATTTGCAAAAATATTTCAAAAAGAGTTTTAGAAGTTGATGATAAAAACGATTTTCTGTCCCCTCCGCCGGTGGAGGTTAAGAGTGTTAAGCCTACGATTCCAATCACGAATGATTCTTCGGATGATGTATACGTTGATCCCGATGGGGTAGTTTTCTTTGTTGACAAACGTTTTGAGAACTTGCCACCACCTAAACCAAAACGGTTTTCAAATGTGAGAATTTTTAGTGTGACTAACATTGCTTTAGAAACACCAAATATTTTTGACATAATTAAGTCGGGTTTTCATAAGGAGAGTTTAAAATATGAAAACGGGAAAGAATTTAAATTGGACTTAAAAGATTTTTCTACAATGCTAACTCCGTCATCACCTCGTGCTTTGAGTGCTACAAGCTCGTTTTCTCCTTTTGACGATGCTTTGTGTGAACTTAGTGTGGGGGAACTCCTTATGTTCCCTCCCCTTTCTCCACCGAGGACGAGATATTTGATCCCGGAATTGCTTATAAAGGGAAATCTCGGTCTTCCACCGATGCAATAATGGAAAATCTTTCTATTTGATTGGTGCGAGTCTACCTCGAGTAGCTCATAGTTTTTATGATTTACCCATTATCCCACCCTTCTATTTCTTCTCATCTATTTTCTTGAAACCCTTTGGGTTTATGTTGACGCATGATGAAGTGGCGTTGATTTGTTTCTCCAATGAAAACGAGAACGCCATCTTCGATCCCGGTATTTTGCACCATCAAAGGACTTAGTCCTTAAAACCGGTTGTTTTTTGGGCCTTGTTTATCATGTAAGCCCAACCAAAAATTGACCACACCATGATTATCCCTAAATGATCACATTTATGGGGATTCGAGTCGAGCTTTTGACTCTGTTATAAAAAACAAGGTGCCTCGTGGGGGAGACCTATGCTTATCCATGTACATATTATTGCTTTCTAATTACTTTAATGTGAGGGGATTCGTGCCCTTCCAACCTTTGTTTCGTGGTTGTTTGTGAATTGTGGTTTTTAGATCATGATCTTCACGATTGGAGCCTCTCGTGTTCGTTTTATGGGAGCACTCGATCGTTTGCTTTGAAGACTTTCTCAATATTCAAATGATATATCCTTTGATGTTCTAACCATAGGTTTTTAGCACACCTCATAAACGGCTATTAATTTATTGGTTACACCCTTTTCATGCTAGATTAGGCATTCGACTACGTCTCTAGAATGGGGGTGTTTGCACCCCTAGACTCGAAACATTGAGGACAATGTTTAACTTTAGTATGAGGGGGGGGGGGGGGGGTGAATAGATACTTGCGTTGCCAAACCTTCACGCTTTCCAAAGTTTATCTTTTTGTTTATCGTTTTGTTGCAAAATAAGGCTAAAAATGGCCAAATTTTAAAAATTTTCTCATGTTTTATAAGTGTTTGAAGACACGAATGTAGGTTTTTCGATGGCGAGAATAAGAGTAATTTTTGACTCGACCGTGCGTGTTGAGCACTTAGCTTTGATTCATTAACTACACATTAGGCTAAGTCTCTTAAATGAGGACGAGAAATGATAGGGTTAATTATAAGTTACTATGCTAAACGTAGAGTACTCGTATTCTTTCAAAAACTCATGTGTTCTCGTTGTTTGCTTATTCTCCATTCGCATGTAAATATTTTTTGCTTAATAAATATTGACTTAGCGGTTTAGTTAGGATTGTTGGGTTTCTAGTCTTTTCTAGTAGCTTCCGTGTAATTAAATTGGGAAGACATTAAGGTATCGCCAGCGTCACGGTTTTGAAGTATTGGCACCCAAATAATCAAAAGCTTCACCCAATAATAAGATTTCAAGTGCTCACCTAAATCAAGCAAACAATTTGAAGCCCCACAAGGCCGAAAAATCTATGAAAATTGAAAGTGAATCAAACCTTAATCTTCGAAGCTTTAAAGATCCAAAATTCGCCTTAGCGTGAGGATATACGTCTTTGGCTAATAAAACCACCGATGAGGCGGATAATAAAAGGCAAGGCAAGACCGAAGTCATAATAAAAGCTTCATGGCGAAGTTGAATAAAAGATGGAGGTAAACCAAAGATAATAAGGCCCTTCCGTTAGGGGGCGTATAAAAGTCTTGGTAATAAGTCTCATGTTCAAAACCGTTATAAAACCGTGTTTATCGATTCTTCTTATCAACTTAATTTTTTGACATCGTTGTCTATTGGGAGGGGTTATTGATTTGATGGTCTTGGTTACACCGTTAGGACTCTATTTTTAGACCTAAATCTCTATTATCGCATAAGTCAAACACTGTATCCTCGTGAAACATTCAAGACAAAATAAAATATAAGAGATACAACTTAGGAATAATGGGAGGATAAGTACGTGATTAGGGCATATGAGTAGTGTTAGCATTACTAACTTATAATGACAATGATCTCGTTACACGCTTGGCATGGAATTGGGGTGAAAATCGAGGACGATGAAATTATTTCTAACGAAGCATTCACGTATTCTTATTCTATGAACCTAAACGTCCCATTTTGCGATGAAAATCATACATTATGTCTATAACACAAGTAGTAGTAATAGTAGTATTGTAGCTAGTTTATCATTCAATAAAGTGAATAAAAATGAATTTTGGAGATGTTACGATACTTTATTCTAGCATTGCGTGAGGGCACGGCAATGGTTTAGTATGGGGGAGCGATGAGACTGCTTTTATACATAGTCTCATCGTCTAAAATGGGCTTAAAATGCATTAAATATCATTAAAAATGCCAAATATATGCTCGTGCTTGTTACTTGTGTATTTTAGGTATGGATATTGAGGAAATGACAAAAATATCACAAGAATCAATAAAAAACGAACACGGGAAATGAAGTCGCACAATGAACCGGACCCAAATCAAGAATTTCCAAAACAACCCTTGAAGAATTGAAGAAATACAAGATTGGTCCCTCAATGTTTGAAGACTTGTCATTTTATACCCCTATAAATCCTCAAAATTACTTGTGGGTCCCTAAAATGTCAAGTATGTACAGGTTTAGTCCTTGGAGAATGAAGAAATTACAAAAGAAGTCGTTATGAAAAGTTTGCAAAGTTGTTGTGCCAAAATTGACAAGCAGGACAAAGTTGTTATAAAGGAAAATGGAGTTTTTGGCTGTTTATTACTAAATGAAGAGGACAAGGAAGTTCAGGGGGCAATTGTGACCAGACAACAAACCTCCCAACCCCCAATCACCTTACGCCACGTCACCCTCTCTCTCCCCTCAACCAATCACCACCATCCCTGCCACCACATCAGCAATCCACTTAACTCAAACCTTAATATTAATAAACTAAATTTTCAAAACGGTTTTATTAATATTAAACATGGCGCCAAACGATTATTGTGTTAATCCCACCCCCTTTAATCCTCCTACCCAGAAACATAAACCCTAATCTTAAATTAACACTAAACCAAAGGGTTTTTGTTAATAACCTCCAGAAACCCAATTAAACCTCAAACGTCCACATCCCAACCTAAACCCCCCTCACCAGACAACCCCATGTGATACTATGGTAATCCCCTGACCCACGTTTTGCAACAAGACAACAAAAGTATAGTGCATCAACGCTCAAGAAGTGTTTTCTTCTTCCCAAAGGCAAGATAGACGCCCAAGATCCATTCTACTAGCTGGAACATCAAGGACATCACAAGACTCCACATTTTGACCATTTTTTTGAATTTTCAACCAAGGACAGCAATGGAAATTCATAGCTAGGGTTTTAGTTTCTACATTCTTCCATTCACTTGTATAAATAGAGGACGTATGTGTCCCTATTTCTTTGTTCCAGAATTTTCAAAGTTTTTGTAATTCCTTTTTAATATTAATGAAATTTGGTGTTTTGGTTAAAAAAGTAATTCCTTTTCTTTGTTTTAAAAGTTGGTATTAGCTTGGGAAAATTATGAGTTCCATGTTCATTTGGTGAAACACTTTGTGTTTTGAGATTTCAAAAAAATTTCAGTTTTCAGAAATTTCCTTTCTTTATTTAAGCTATAAGCTATAAGCTGCTTAGTTCATAAGCCAGACTTATAGCTTATTAGCATTGTTATCAAGTCATTTTGTTTGGTTTCCTTATTCTTAGCAGATTCACAAGGGCTTTGTCCCTTTGAAGATTCATTGAAGTGCCTTGACTGTTAAGTCATCACTTGGCATCACCCACATCAACAAGATCTGCACAAGCCCGTGCTTGTATGAAGATGGCTTTTCAGCCATAGTGGGGCCCGGATGTGGGTCCCACAAGCTAAATCCCTTGGCTTGAACTCTCTTGTTCTTCAAATTTGTGATTTGGTGAATTTTGCATGAAATTTGTCTAAATGTTAGTTTATATGTTTGTTTATGGTTTGTTTGCAAGCTAGAGGTGATTTTAATCAGTTTCAAGTAGTTTTGATCTTATTTGGTTTGGAAAAAGTGATTTCTGAAAATTAAAGGGGTGTTTGGATACGGGTTTAGCTAGGATTTGTGACAAGTTTATGGCTTAAAATCTGTCTAGACATACTCAAATAGGTTGTAGTAGGTTGTATCAGTCACTGGTGTGTAGTTTGGATAGCTTTAGAGTCAAGTTGCATGATAAAAATTAGATAAGTAGCTAAAATCAGCAAATCCATTTTATGCCAGTTTTTTTGCATATTTGACATTGAGATCTTGTTGACTGCTAGATATTAGGTCCATATAGGATTGTGTATCAATTGTAAGTCATTTGGGTAGCTTGTGTGCAAGTTTTAAGCTGTTCAAATCCATTTTTGTGCCAAGTAGATCAGACCACTATTCATCAGAAACATTCAAGCTTAATCATTCACTTTATTGTGAATTTGTGTGTGATTTTTGTGATAGACTTGTGTGTTTTTTTTTATTTAATAGACTCCCTACACTCAACTGAGTGTAGGGGTGCCTTATTGCCCAAAAATAAGCTCACAAATAAGCTTTCCTAAGCTTATAGGTCAACTGACCTTGCTTTTGCACTATCAGTGGGAACAAAGTTCCCCCTGCTAATACATTGGTTACCACTGCTACACTACTGGACAAAACCTAAGCACATGTCATTGTCAGTTTTTAACATTTTTTGTCTTTAGTGCCTAAAAATAGGAATTAGACTTTGAAACCAGTTTTATTATTTTTCTTATTTTAATTGTGATTTTTCAGTTTAATTAGTTTTTCATTTACTATTCATTTAATATTTTTTAGATTAAATAGCATTTTAAATCACTTTTTAATTTTCTGTTTTTGTCTTTTAGTCAAAAAATTATTATTTTTCAGTTTCAAAATTTTCATAGACTTAGAAATTTTTTTTAAGATTTTTATTTCAAAAAGTTTTCACTGTTCACTTTTTATTTAATTTTTAGAATTAATTTAGTTTAATTAGGGTTTAATTTCAAACTGTTTTTGTCTTTTAGTGAAAATTTTTATATTTTTCAAACTTTTTCATTTTTCTACTAATCTTTAGTATAAATTAGGATTTTTAAAATTGTCAAATTATTTTTAGCATTATTTTATTATTTTTTATGATTATTTTAGTTTAAAAATAGTTTTAAGTGTTTTAAAAATAGAAAAATATTTTTTACAATTTAGGAAAAATACTTTTTAGTCTTTAAATAATATAAGTGAGTTATTTGTTCAATAAAATAATATGTTGGACATTTTGTTAATTATATTTAATTTTAGGGCTTTAATTAGCATTTAAAATTGAATATTTAATTAATAAAAGGTTTTAAAATATTTTTGTTGAATTTTTATTCTTATTTATATTATTTTAGACTTAGTTTTAACTTTCAATTAATTTTTAGGTTTAATTTTTTAATTTGTCGTGTTTTACGTATTTACGTTCGCGTTTTTACGTCAAGTCGTCGTAGTTTAATCCGTCTTCATAACCGTCATTCTCCTCTTACCCCATTTCTATTTTCTTTTCTCATAACAATAAAATCACAAAGATAATCATTTCATTACACAACGCACTAGCCTCCTCGAGAACAAACTCACTTTAGGGTCATTAATACACGGTTTTCCTAAATCGTCGTGCTTACCCTATTTTGGTACTCTTTTCCTAAAAGGGTATACAAAAACTCAACCATCAGCTAGTTGTGTTTCTTTTGAGCCCTCTGATTAGTTGATATAGGAGGATGATGTGTAGCTTCCAGTAATAACCTTCCACGTAGCCAAGCCTCTCCATCCTTTCTCTTCCTATAAATTGGGGGATTTAATTCCCCCACACCAGAATTACACGTGCCATAAAAAAGCCCCAAATAATATTGAGTTTAATGTGACTTAGGGTTAGTGAATAGTAGATTTCTACTGGTTTTGGTGGGATGGGGAAGAAAGTGAACATAGAGTGTATCGATTGTTTTTTTATTTGTGTGGCGAGAGAAAAAACGGGTGATGTGGGGTAAATATGGGTGGGTGAGTTTGTATTTAATATATGAAGAAAACGTGTGTTGGTTTGTGTAAGTGTGAATAAACGTATGTCGACTGATTTATGAGTTAATAAAGATTTCCCAACCATTTGAAAGAAAACCCTAAGCCCGTTCGTTTCATATTCCTTCATGGGCTTGGGCCTTTTTCCATCCATCTGATTATTAAACTTCCACTTGGGCCATGTTTTATTACTTTCATCCGATTTGGGCTTTCCTTGGCCCAGTCCCAAAATTATAACAATGTTTATCCCATATTGGGCTTTTCAGGCCCAATAAGCATTTGTGGGTCCCACTTGGGCATAAACTTTCATAATTATCAAATCCACTCAAGTCGAGCTCGATTTTGGCTTCTTTCTTTTTCTTCAAACTCGTGCCGGTTTGCCGATTTTCGCGAACTTGGTACCTACACACATTTAAACAAGAAACAAGCATATACAAGGCATTTTTGATACATTATTTGCATATATTGAATGTTTTAAGATACAAATGATATGAGTAATTACACTCATATCAAATTCCCCCTTGCTAAGCAATTGCCGTGTCCTCACACAATGATAAAATAAAACTTTAACTACACCATTATTCAACTTATGACACTTTATTTTGCAAAGACATAATGTATTGCTTTCATTATTGAAAAATAACTTTAAGGATCATAAAAACTCAAATAGAATCATCGTCCTCGACTTTTCACTTTTCTATGCCAAGTGTAAAAACAAGATCATTGTTATTATAAGTTAGCAAACTAACACGAACTCATGTGGGCCAATTATTCACTTAGACTCCCTTATTCCTAGGTGTATCTCTTATATTTTATTGTTGTCTTGAATGATCACGAGGATGCATTTTTGACTTATTTCGATAATTTATTAGGCCGAAAATAAAGTGAACGATTTAATCAATAGTTAGCTAAAGGACAAAATCTTTTAAAACTGCTTCTCGGGACCTCATAAAGTTCATATCTTGGCATAACTTGCTTCGAGATTTGAGACCTTTCTCGGACCGATATTTGGCAGTGACTTTATACTTCAAACCTTGAGAGACGTTCATGAAATAATGGTCTTCTCTTCATATAGGAATTTCTTCACTTGAAGTTTTGAGATATTCATACTTGGACCACGACTTCTTCATTTTTCTCCAATCTTTATTTGGGATTTAGATATACAACGATCGATCTCCTTTTTGGACTTGGCTTTATTTATCCTCATACCTTGTTAGGGCCTTTTTGGATAGACTTCTCCATGGCTTTTGGGGAGTATTTGCTTTTCGTCGTGTGTCTCGATCCTTCATATTGAATTTCGCTAAATGATTCTTCACATCACTTGGGATCTTTAGCAATAAAATATAGCCCTCATGTCTTGTTAGGACCTTTTTGGACTCGCCAATCTTCGCATCCCGCTTCAATAAGTTATGCCTTGGCTATGAACTCTAATCCATACTGAGCAACTTTTAAACGATCTTGGGCTAGAAGCTAAGTAACTTTTCAAATCGTACAACCTTATTTATTGTAGATAAATTTATTAGCAAGCGATGGGAGAATAGGCTTTAATTAACTCACATAAATTCCCGAAAGAAAACCAAACATATAATTGGCTCTATCATCTCTTGTTCTCCATATTGTAAAATCTCAAGAATGTGAAATCAATGGATACTTAGCCTATTAAATCAAAGTTTTGGGTTTTCAAGTCATCTATAGGATCTTGCATCTTCCTATACTTTTTCAAGTTTAAGAATTTGCGTTTTAAAGTTCCCTTGATAGACGACTTTCTAGGATCAATTATAGGAGCTTGCGAAAAGTTCTTGTTCTTAACTCGTATGAATTAAGACTTTCGCGTTTTAAAGCTCCCTATATAAAAGCCTAGCAAAACTTAATTCAAATACTTTAAGGAAAAGCTAAGGTTAAAAACCGAGTCGAGTCAAAAACTATTCTTATTTTCACCAACGGAAAGCCTACATTCGTGTCAAAAAACACTTATTTTATTTATTAAAACATTAAAAATAACACTAAAAATTTAAAATTTTATTGAAAAATGAGAAAAACAATACGTTTGGACACGACAAAAGCAATTACAAGAGATTATATCGATTGACTCCCCCATGCTAAAACCAAACATTGTCCTCAATGTTTCTTAGCTTAAGAGTAACACCCCCTTGCTAAAATACGAAGAGTCTAATGCAAAATCCTAGCATGAAAAGAGCACGCAAATCTATAAGCCGTTTATTAATTATGCCTCAAGATAAAACGTTAGTCGATAAAAATCAAGGGTAAGAAAGTGTGCCCCTTTTTGGCATTCAAAGAATGGAAGATCAAGTGGACCGGCAAAAACCAAACACGAGAGTCTTCAAATATTAGGGTCATACCTAAGATCACAACACAACAAATCACGAGCACGAGCTTGAAAAATCAAGCCTTATTAGTGTTAGAAAATAGAAAGAAGATAGAATTTATGGGACTCCCCCACAAGGCACCTCGTTTTTGTTCACCGGGTCATGAGCTCGACTCGATCCCCGCATTCATTGGTCCTTAGGGAAAATGGTAAAAACCGGTATATTGGAGTAAAAACCAACATAAAGCGCGATGCCGGGGTCAAAGATTAAATCCTCGTTGTCAGATGACAAACGAAAGGATAAAACTCCAACACAAATCTCCAAAAAGAGATGGTAGTCACAACTAATGGTATGGATGTAGCATGCTCCCCGAGATAAACTCGCACCAAGATGATAGAAAAATCTTTCAATTATTGCATCGGTGAAAGGCCGAGATTTCCCTAAATCAACGATTCCGGGGTCAAATACCTCGTCCTCGGTGGAGAAAGGAATAGACAACAAGGTGTCGTCCCCCCATGCTAATCCTAAATCATATAAAGCACATGGTAAAGGTGGTAGAAAAGTCTCAACCATAGTGGTTTCAACTTGCATGACTTTGTTGACCTTATCACTCTTAGGAATTTGAATAAAGGGGTCATGGTACTCAAAACGAGTCGCATGAAAAACCCGCACATTAAGATCAAAGCGAGTGGGAAGGATAATTGGAGCAAAAGTAATTTCTCCCTCTGGGTCAACATTATCATCATCATAAATCAGGTGATCAAACCAAGAGTCTTCATCACCATCATTAGACTCTTCCTCAAATTCCGAAGGAATGTCTATATAAAGAAACTCATCAACCTCCTTCATGAGAAGATCATCATCACAAAGGTTGTGAGATGTAGGAGGTATGATGCTCTCAAAATCCTCTTGAAACAATGGATTATTGTTCATTAAAGCTTCAAAGAGAGGATTTGAGTAAGTCATAAAAGTGTCATCAATCTTGTCATCACAAGATATATCCGACAAAGTATCAAGTGTATCACACTCGGATACAAGATCATCATTCTCATTCGAAGGCAATTCATCGGTGAATTCCTCGAGAATGGTAGGTAAAACACAAGAATCACGTTCGATCTCGAGATCGGAAACGTCTTCACTTCCCCGTGGAAGTGGATCAATGATAGCAAAAAGTTCATCGATGAACTTATCACATGAATAGTCAGTAACCTCACTCGGTGTGAAGCTAGGAATCAAAGGCTCTTGTGCCTTAGGAACATCAACATGATCCTTAGAAGAGAGTGAAAATGAATCCATTTTCAAAGATTGTTCAATTAGAACAATATCACTCTCGGGATCAAAATTCTCACTAACAAACTCACTAGCATCAAATGGCTCACTTAAGTAATCATCAATTTGTTTTTCAATCTTATCATCCTCGTGTGGAGTGAGTGTAGATGAGGAAAGGTTACAACATGTTTCAACAAAGCAAGCTTCTTCATTTGAATTTAACTTTTTACTTTCACAAAATGGAGTTTCCAAAATTGGAAAAACACCTTTATCAAAAAGAGCTTTTTTATTACTTTTAATTGTCTCAACAAGTTTTACACTTTCAACTTTCTTAGGAGCAAATCTTGGAATCTTTTCCGGTTTAAAAACAATGCTTCTATCTCCATAAAACAATTTAATTTCCTCTTTCCTCATATCAACTTGAATTTGAGCCGAGCACAAAAATGGTCGTCCTAAAAAAATTGGCACACGAGGATTGGTCTCATAATCGACTATAGCAAAATCGGCTAAGTACAAGAAATTCCCCACTTTCATAATGACATTTTCCGCTATACCAACCGGTCGAGTGGTGGTACCATTAGCAAGCTCAATGATCATACGAGTGGTACTAAGTGGTGCATAGTCAATAGTCTTCCAAAGGGATAGGGGCATTATGTTAATGCTAGCTCCTAGATCGGCTAGGACTTTGCAAACCCCAAGCTCATTGAAAACATAAGGTATCAAGAATTGACCCGGATCTTTATATTTCTCGGGAAAGAAATCAAAGAAAACCGAGGTACTAATCACATTTAAAGTAGCCTTAGTGACTTCTAGAAAAGTTTCCTTAGGTGGAGGCTTAAACTCAATCACTTCAACTTCATCTAAATTCTCACAATCATCATAAACGGTTATGGCCTTAAGTTCTCCCTTCGGGTTCGGAATGGTATTACTAGGTAAGCAACCTGAAGAAGATGACGGTTTAGACATAAATCCCTCAAACATCGAAAGCAATTTATTTTGACTTTTTCCAAACTTTGGTGCATACGGTTTTGACTTTGTTGTAACCTTTTTTGATTAAGCTCAATCTTGTTATTTTGCCCTTTAATCGTATTTTGAAAATCGAGTCTCAAAGTATTAATTTGCCCTTGAATGTTATTTTGTAAAGCTTTCAAATTTGCCTCATTTGATTTAATGTAGCTTGACAAATCATTTTGATTATTCCCTTGAAAACCTTGATTGTTTTGATTAGCATTAAACCCATTTACTTGATTAAAATTCCCTTGGTTACCACGGTTAAAATTATTCCCATTGTTTCCATTGTTGTACCTATTTTGAACCGGTGGAAAACCCGGTGGAGCAACATGATTTTGACGAGGAACTTGACCGTTGGAGCCATAAGTTCCCGTCGCGGCAAAAGCACTAGCTTGATCAAACCCCGTGGTTGAACAAGCATGATTAGGATGTGCTAAACCACACGATACACAAACATTCTCAACCATATTAATGGATCCATGAGGATTCTTCCTAATCTCAATCAACAAAGTCGCAAATCCACTATCAATCTTAGAGTCCAATCTAGCAATCTCGGGATTAAATGAATTCACATTGGAAACACCCGGTGTGTTTCGTGAATATTGTGCACTCGATTTATTCTCAATTATTCCCCACGCGTCTCTCGGAGTTTTTCTTAAAAGATTACCACCCGCGGCGGCATTTAAAGAATCTTGTTCAATCATATTTAGCCCGTTATAGAAAGTATTAATTTGATGCAATTCCGAGAAACCGTGGTGTGGACATTGTCTCAACAAATCTTTAAATCTTTCCAATGCAACCCCAAACGATTCATGCACTTTTTGTTCAAATCTAGTGATCTCGTTCTTAAAGTGTGTTGTTTTGGACGGTGGAAAGAAATAATTCATGAACTTAGACACTAAATCATCCCATGTTAAGATCGAACCCGGTGGTTCTTTCTCGTACCAAATCTTAGCATTACCCTCGAGCGAGTACGGAAAAAGCATGAGCTTAATCGCGTCATTCGGCACATCTCTAAACTTGAGAGTCGAGGTAATTCGAAGAAAATTCCGAATGTGAGAGTGCGGGTTATCGGTCTCATTGCCACGAAATTGGTCGGCACGAATGAGCGATAAAAGATCCGTCTTAATCTCATAATGATCCGCCAAAATAGCCGGCACAACGATTGCTTCCCCATACCCTTCGGTGGGTGCTCGGAGCAATTCCTCCATTGTTCGGTTATCGGCCATCTCTACAACAATAGGTGGAAGCTCGGGTTCCACTATTCGTTGTTGACGATTTCTATTTCTACGAGGAATATTTTCAAGCCTATTAAAATCAATCACAAGACGAGAAGAACGTAATTGCAGACACTACAAAGACGAGAATTTAGAGGATTGAAGAAAATATATTAGACAAGAAGCAGATTATTTTTGGTGTTTTATTTGGTATTGCTCAATCAATAATGATCGAAAAAAACAAGGAATAAGGATAACTACTATGGAAGTAAATTACCCTCGGTCGACTTTGAAACGATAGGTGAAAACCTAAACGTCTCGAGGTTCAATAAGTAAACTACAAAAATAAGATTTATTACTACTTGAGTCGGCAAACCAATAATAGGTTGTCCCTCTAAATATACGCACAAGCAAGCGGGGAAACGAGGTGGCACAAAGCACTTAAAAACCTTTTTCCTAGGCTGCCTTTTATAGCACGTCGCTTTATACCCACCTTATAGTTTGTATAAATCGAGTTCAAACTTCTTATTAGTATTTATCTATTTTGCCTTTTATTTTTGTTTTGGATTCGAATACAATAGCTAGGTGATGAAATCCCAACTAAGGCCTTATTTGATAAGTATGTAAAATTTATTGTTCTACGTAATACAATATATTATTCACAAAAAACGAGAAAAACGATACATACTATATAATAGAAAAATAACAAAACTTTCCGAGGACGGAAAGGGTCTTCAAATCAACGATCAACAAATCTCCACAAAGACGAATCGTACAAAAGATCCCCGGCAGCGGCGCCAAAATTTTTGATGTGATCGTGATAGTATATGTGATAATTTGAGATTACGTTATAGGGTAAATTAGAAAATTACCTTTAGGAAAAAGTAATAGACTAATTTTACCAATGACGAATTCAATTAAACACGTGAGTGAATCAAGTTCGTTGTACACGAAGATCTTATGAATTTGAGACGTTTTGTTTCGATTTGGACAATTGATTTGAATTGGTTTTCGGTTTTTTAAACTAGAAATTAATTCTACCAATTTTAAGCTATATAAAATTAACCTAAAGTGCATGAATCGTAAACCCCGCTATATTTAAATCTAAAAACACAATTACTTGAAATCTATTTAAAATTTAAACTAATTAAAAATCTATAAAAAATTAGTCTTAAAAATAACTTTTAATCTATTTTTAGAAAACTAATCAACTTTTTAAAAACTAATTAACTTTATTTAAAAATTACTTAAAACAAATCTATTTAAAAACTATTTTTATTTAAATCTAATATTTTAAAAATCTAATTAGTTAAAAATGAACTAATCAAACTATTTAAATTTAATAAAAACATTTTTATTTTACTTATTTTATTTTATTTATTATTTATTTTATTAAGACTAACTTAACAAATATACTAACTAAAAGTTATTAGGAAACGAAATTTAATTAAGACTTACTTAGAAACAAAATCAGTCAGAAATGAAATCTACTATATTAATGAACTTTCAGATAATAAAATCAAATGAGCACTGAGCTCAGTTGGTAAACACGTTGGACCAACAAACAAGAGGTCTCGAGTTCGAGACTTGCAGATAGCAAATTTTTGCTATCATTTTCTTTTTTTTAAAAGCTGCGAATTAACAAAGGAGTCACAGGAATGAACTTCCTTTCACATATACTTTGTGAGGCTGAAAAGGGTTTCAGCTTGTGAGATAATCAGATAAGTTGGATCTATTTACCACTTGAATTTAACAATCCAGTAAATATCATCAAATCACATATCAGTCTAATCAAAATGCAATTACAAGTTAAATACAGGCAAAAATATTTCAAAAACTCAGATCAAACTAAATCAACACTAACAGCAGGTCAAGTTCAAATAGGCAGCAGGCAACCAAGTAAAGAAATCATATGCAAACTAAAAGAATACGCAGCAAACTTCTAAACTTACGCAAGCTTTGATAACAAACTCTCAGACCAATCAAACCTAACATTCAGTAACATCAATTTAAAAACAATCAAGCAATCTACAAAAATAACAAACTCGCAAGCTACTAATAAACAAGCAATGTTAGTTTAATAAAAACCCAATTTCAACAGATGAACATGTATTTCGAGACCAAAGAGAACTCAGTATCAAGGACCACAAATAACAATGCTAAAACAGCTAGACCAAACAAAGCAGATTTTTTCTAACTTATTAAAACCAAAAATCAACAATACCAAAATCACTAGCAGACTTCAAAACAGATCAATAAATCAAACTCATACCGTCAAATCCAAACGATCATGATCAAATACAATACTACCTAGCACCAATTACCTATATCCCAATCACTTTTTATCAATTCCTTCATTAAATCAATACAACTCTGATTCATAGTTAAACATCAGATAACTCAACTTACCTAAACAGTTAGAACTAACATTCACAAAACTAAAATAATCCTCAACCAAACATTTTCAGAATCATAAACAATCACAATTAAAATTAAGACAAGCAGAAACAAATACGCATAAGCAACTTAAATATCTAAATCATATAAACAGTTAAACACAGTTTAACCTAATAAAATGTAAAATAAAAGGAGTAAGCACCTTTTGAGATTTCCATTGAGACGTGGTTCATCGCTGAGCTGACCAAATTAACCGCATCTAAATCACCATGTAACGAACCACCAACTCCATCAAACCATCATAACTCGAACTAGCAGCAATTAAATCGATCCTGATTTTACAAGTGATACTTTCCAGTGGGGAAAGTATTATCCCAATTTTTAACCAGTTCAATTGACTAAAGCTATTTACTAGCTTAAATCAACAACCATTAATATTATTATAATAGAATAGATTGAAGAATTAAATTGCAAAATTTAATTTAAGCAGAAAACAAGACACACATTTAATTAAACGTAAATAACTTTTATTTATAACCAACTGAGTTTACAATACTGACGGAAACAAAGATTACAAAATGATCCTAAATCTATTTTACCATAATAACAGTAAGTAAAAAAAAATGGAATGAATTACAAGTATTATTGGGGGGTTTTTATAGCAATCCCCAAGGGCTGTTGAAGGAGGATATCCACATCTTCAAGAGTATATTCCTTTTTCATCATGGCCCTTAGATCGTCATTATCTCTCTTATTTTTGATCGGATGGTTGAGAAAACACCACTAGCACACGGATTGCCAACGTGGCATCCGTGTGTGCTAGTTGTGTTTCTTTTGAGCCCTCTGATTGGTTGATATAGGAGGATGATGTGTAGCTTCCAGTAATAACCTTCCACGTAGCCAAGCCTCTACATCCTTTCTCTTCCTATAAATTGGGGGATTTAATTCCACCACACGTGAATTACACGTGCCATAAAAAAGCCCCAAATAATATTGAGTTTATTGTGACTTAGGGTTAGTGAACAGTAGATGTCTACTGGTTATGGTGGGATGGGGAAGAAAGTGAACATAGAGTGTATCGATTGTTTTTTTTATTTGTGTGGTGAGAGAAAAAACGGGTGATGTGGGGTAAATATGGGTGGGTGAGTTTGTATTTAATATATGAAGAAAACGTGTGTTGGTTTGTGTAAGTGTGAATAAACGTATGTTGACTGATTTGTGAGTTAATAAAGATTTCCCAACCGTTTGAAAGAAAACCCTAATCCCGTTCGTTTCATATTCCTTCATGGGCTTGGTCCTTTTTCCATGCATCTGATTATTAAACTTCCACTTGGGCCATGTTTTATTACTTTCAATCGATTTGGGCTTTCCTTGGCCCAGTCCCAAAATTATAACAATGTTTATCCCATATTGGGCTTTTCAGGCCCAATAAGCATTTGTGGGTCCCACTTGGCCATAAACTTGCATAATTATCAAATACACTCAAGTCGAGCTCGATTTTGGCTTCTTTGATCTTTTTCTTCAAACTCGTGCTGGTTTTTGCCGATTTTCGCGAACTTGGTACCTACACACATTTAAACAAGAAACAAGCATATACAAGGCATTTTTGATACATTATTTGCATATATTGAATGTTTTAAGATACAAATTATATGAGTAATTAGACTCATATCAGGTACTCGTTTTGATAATACTCTTTACGGGTACTTTCTCGGCAAACGCCTTGCCTTCCCAGTTGTAGAGTATTTCGTTCGACAAAATTAGGCCAAATATGGGATTCACTCTGATTATGTTAAATGCAAAAGGTTTTTTCTTTTTCAAGTTCAACACTAAGAAGGGTATGGAGGACGTGCTCGAAAATGGTCCGTAGATGATACGTAAGGTTCCTCTTGTTCTTAAGCAATGGCATCTTATATGAGATTACAAAAGGAAGAACTCACTGGCATTCTGTTGTGGGTTAAGATACATGACATTCCAATTCAGGTCTTCTCGGAGGATGGTTTGAGTATTATTGCATCTCAAATAGGTAAGCCTCTTATGTTAGATTCTTACATGAGTGCTATGTGCACTGAATCTTGAGTTCGGAGCAGCTTTGCTTGATGTTTGATTGAGGTTAATGCGGAAGATGCTCTAATAGATAAGATAACCTTCGATGTCCCTCTTTCTGATGGTCCTGGGTACACTACGGAAATGGTTACTATTAAGTATAAGTGGACATCTCCATGCTGTGAGCATTGCAAAACTTTTGATCATGATCATGCCATCTGCCCCAAGTTGGCTCAGGTTAGCCCCACTACTGTTAACATTGTTGGTGCGCATAAAGTTGGTGCGCAAGCTAATGATGGGTTTAAAACTGTCACACGTAAGAGTAATCGAGGTAAGAAGAAGAATGGAGGTATTCATGTGGGAACGAACACTTTATATGTTCCTAAAGTTAATATGCCACTTAAAGTGGTACAAAAAAAAGCCTTCTAAGGCTGCCGATTTTCCTTCATCGGCTCCAAACTCTACTCTTTGGAATACTAGTGGTTTTGTTACTGCTAATGGTTTTGATGTGTTGAATCAATCAGATGAGGAAGAAATGGAGAATATTTATGATGAAGCTGCTTATCGATTTTATGATAATAGGGACAAGGCTAAATTTATATTATAAATTTTATGTTTGCTAATTTAGTGTTTTGTTTATTGTTTGGTAAGTGTGTATGGCATGTCATATACACTAGTGTTAGGTGTTTATCAAGCAGTTTGTGCTTGAGGTTAATGTGGTATGTCAGCTACATTCCAGATGTACTTCATTGTTTTTTGGTGTAATATATTTTATTGGGGAGAGTCTCTTTTACCCAAAAAACGTTTTGGCGTTCCGCCAAGGTTTCAAAGTCGACAAAGGTTTTTACTTTTCGTAATTGCCTTCATTCCTCTTTGGATTCATTAATCAAGACTTTGATTATTGGATAAGTTTTTGTGGATTAATATCTACGTAATGCACCAAAAATAAAAAAAAAAAATCAAAAATAAAAAAAATTGAAAAATCAAAAAATCGAAAAAAAACTCCAAAAAGAATCTTCTTTGCTACCCACCATCCTTTACGTTAGTGCATGCGCACTCGATCGAAGGACTATTCAAAATTCTAGTGACGTTTTGAATCGACGAAATCGAAATCGAAGGAATCGACAACGAAGACGTAATTTAGAAACGAACGTTCCTAATTTTGTTGTCGAAACCGTAGATGAGATGGCCGAGAATCGTACGATGATGGAGTTTCTCCAAGCCTCCAGCGAGGGTTATGGAGACGCGATCGTAAATCCCGCTATCGAGGCGGAGAATTTTTAAATCAAGAGCGGAATGTTGAGTTAAATTCAAGAAACAATGTTTAAGGGTCGTGAGGTGGATAATCCTCACGATCACATTCGGAAGTTTGATCGTATTTTAGCCACGAGAAAGTTTAAGAATATAACAAACCAGTATTTTCATCTATGAATTATGTATATTACTCTTATGAATAAATAATACCTTGATATTTATGGTGATTTTTTTTTCTTACATGACTTATGTGATGTAGTATACATAGCAAGGTGCACAAACTCACACAACTCACACTATCAATTCTATTTGTGTTTATGAGATGTGAAGACCTTATATATATAAAGTATAAGTACTAAAAGTAATCCTATAAGTACCATAATCTCAAATATAACTATAATGCCCTAAATTCCTATAGAAACCCTAGAATCCTTTTAAATGAGTGGTAAACTCAAGAATAGTAAACTATGAATGGACAATACATATGAATAAGTAATTATGGATTATAAACAAGTTATAAACTATACTTTGAAGACATAATAATACCTAAGTATGGTAAGAACAAACTATACAAAAGTAAGTACAAGTAAATGTACATAATAGTCTAGATCACCACCTAGAAACCCTTGGTAGACAATGTTTCAAGCAATATAACTACATAATATCTATGTGGAAGTATCAAATACAATATACTAACAATAATCTATCATATAAAGGAAAGGTAGTTAATAACAAAATACTAATATTCACTAATCCAAAGCTAATTACAAGTTAAGACCTAGTAATGGATGAGCATATAAAATCCATTCTATAATGAATTAGAGTCTAATCTTTTGGCGTTAATTATAAAACTCAACTAAGTATCATATTAAGGTTATACATGTGACAATCTGTCAATTTCAGGTCGTTATTTTAATCTCGACTATTACGTATTTCGTGTTTAATTTAATGAGAATTTTAAATTATCGACTAACCGAGAAGGTTATGAGTTGAAACTAGCGTAAGAATGTCGATTAGATGAAAACCGGCAAGGGATACGTTAGGTGTCGATATTATTTCTCAATTTATCATAAAAATGATTTTTATTTTATTTAATCTTTATTTCTCGTATTTTACGTTTTAACAAATGACGAGAACTAATAGTGACCGCGATACCGACGGATGCACAAAAATTTATGACTTATTATCGATTGTCTCGATATTTTATATTTTCGATGTTTTTGATTTAATTACGTTTTAAGTCGTGTGGAAGCTTTATTATTATATTTATGAAGCGTTTTAACTTTTGAAAAGTATTTTTACGAAACCCGAGCCTCGTAAACATTTTCAAAATTTACAATTTATATTTTCTACCTTGTAAACTATTTAATTGCATTTTGGACCAAAACTATGCTTAAATGACAAAATTTACCCTAACCTTGGACTATTTAAGGTTTTTCCACTGACTATTTTTCATTTAAAAATCATTTTTTACAAAAAATCACAAACTCTCTCTGTTGTTCTTCCTTTAGCCGTCCACCCCCATACCCCAATCCATTAAAAATTTTGATTTTCTACTTTGATTCTTCCAAAACTAATCAAAGACCCATCCTAGAAATTTGATAAGCTTTATTTTGGTATAAAATTTTCCCACATGCATTCACTTTATTTTTCTTTCAAATTTTTGGTGAAGAACATGTGTTTGATCCATTTTTATGGTAATGAATGTTGTTATTATTATTATATTTGAAGTGGGTTGTTGTTGCATGTATGATTTTTATATATCTGATTTTTATTAGATCGAATTTGAGGGTTTTAGGAGTTAGATTAATGTGTTATGATAGTATTAGGGTAATATTATGAGTATGTAAATTCTTGAAATGGGTCAAAATGGTGATTTGGTTTGATTTTTAGATGACCATTTTAGACCAATAGGTAAAAGGGGATTTTTGAATTACTTACTGTAATAAACTTGTTAAATTAATAATATAGGGTCGTAGAGAATTTCGTTAGCTTCGATTTGATATAAGATAGAGCTTCTAGCTCCAAACGAGCGAGAAGTTATGCCAATTTTAGTATTCGTGTACTGGGAGACGAGTATCGGCACAATCCGAAAATAGTTGTCGATATTTGGGTCGAATCTCGGGGACTATAAAATGAGTTTTAAAAATGTTCAAGGACTGATTTTCAAGTCTAAACCTCAGGTCATGAGTCTATTTTCAAACCCGAGAGTCGGTTTTATAAATGGAGTTGTTTAGATATGTTAAAATGGTTTTACGAGTTGAAGACGTAAAACTGTCCGGTTTTTATAACACGAAGGTGTGTCGGGCAGAAGGACTTAAAAGTAATATTTTTGAATAAAATTTAAACTGATTCTTATTCATATTATATGTGAGTTTGTGACCAAGTTTCGTCAAAAACGGAATAGTTTAAGTAAGGTAAATGAGCTTGTACGTTCGGTAAGTACCGGCAGATTTTTATAAATGATATAGTCTAATAAAGTCAACATGTAAAAGGGTATAGAAGTACACTTGTACTACTATTATTTTTGGGATTGTCATGGTTTTGTACTTTTGAGTTTTGTATTGTTTAAGTATTATTTATACTTGAGTCATTTATTAACGAACGCGCCTTATTTGGTAGGTTGCGGTCTTCGTGTTTAACGGGCATCACTTATCGTTGGCGATCGTCGCATTACTACTATTGTACCAAGGTGAGTCTATAGCCTCGCTTTTATACTATCTTGTAAAGTATTTTAAAACCCGCGAGGGGGATAACATGATTGTTTTAAAATAGAACACAAAGGACCCGATTATATGCTAGATGAAAGTTATTTACATATGTTTGCTTCTAGCCTTAAAAGACCCATTGAATCATGAATTGTTAATCGAATAAACGCTAATACTATGGATAGATCTATCGGGGTGACGCCCAGTCCGGTCGCGACTAGCTATCGCGTGGTGTTGTGATGCACTAGTAATGAAACATCGGATGCAATTGTATAAGAGAAATATACGCACTTGGCTAGGTGTGTTGGGCTGAAATAATATATGTTAACCTTCAATGTCATGAGAATTATGTAATAACAACGATGATTATGTCTGATCCACATGATTATCAACCAATGAAGGTTTATACAGAATACTTGTGTTTGTTTATTAAATTTAAACTCTATAGATTCACTCAACAATTTTTGTTGACTTTATAGCATGTTTTATCTCAGGTCCATGAAGAAGGCACTCAAAGGAAGGCGGTTTCATGTAGCTTGCTTATGAAATGTTTTGGCCCACTTTTCTAAACTATGTCCATTCAAAGAAACTTTTGTTGTTTGTTATGTTGTGTAAACTTAAATACTATTTGGGACCGTGTGTGAACTATTTTACCTTTAAATAATGAATGGATGTATGTTTTATTAAAACGACTCATTTTGAGGCGTTTTCTATGATATTGAGGTTGAACAATGACAGTAACACCCAATGACTCTTCTGCTGCTATGACACGAAATTGGGGGTGTTACAGATTGGCATCAGAGCTCAAGTTATAGGGAAAGGAAATATTTTCCAAAAATAAATTTTTGAAATCTTTTGACTATAACATCTGCAAGCGAAACCTCCGAGTTTCCAATGGACGAGAATAAGAGAAGTATATATATGTTATACATATTTAATTATTATTTATGATTAAAGCATAATGGATTATATTTATTTATTTATAAATGTTTATTATTTGATTATTATAATACTAATACGTAATTTACAAACGACGCTGATTGTCACAGTAGAAATTCATGTCTTTTGAGTCATTCTCGTGAATCTTCGTTCCTTGTCTAAATTCTATTCTTTGTTCTATCATCCTTTCTTGTTTCTCTCCTATTCTACCTATTTTTATTCTGTGTTATTCATGTTTTGTTATCACAAGCGTTGAATGAATACTCATTTTGATGTGAATTGTGTAACAGGATCATGCCGCCAAAACAGTTGACTGAGACTCAGTTACGTGCTATAGTAGCTGATCAGTTTCAGGTCGCTATGAATGCATTTATGGCAAATATGAATAATGGAGCTGGTGGATCCGGTGGAGCTGGTGGATCTGTTGGAGCTGGTGGATCTGGTAAAGCTGGAAATACTGAAGCTGGCAATACTGGAGCTGGCAATGCTGGAGCTGGCAATACTGGTGCTGGCAATACTGAAGCTGGCAATACTGGAGCTGGCAATGCTGGAGCTAGCAATACTGGTGCTGGCAATATTGGAGCTGGCAATACTGGAGCTGACAATGCTGGTGCTGGAACTGGTGATGCTGATAGACCAGTGATTCCTGAAAATAAGAAGTGTACTTATACCTCGTTCATGAAATGTAGACCTCCGACTTTTAAGGGCACTGAAGGTGCTGTTGGTTTAATGCAATGGTTTGAAATATTGGAATCCATGTTTCGATTTAGTGGAAGTGAGGAAGGAGACAAGGTGATGTTTGCCTCTGCTACTCTTCAAGGGCGAGCATTAACTTGGTGGAATGGAAGAATGGCGTCTGTAGGGATGAATGCTGCTTATGCTACACCTTGGGCTGAAGTGAGAAGATGGATGGCAGAGGAATTCTGTCCAAGGAGTGTTATTCAGAGGTTAGAACATGAACTGTATCAGCTGAGACTGACGGGTACTGATATCGATGGATACACAAACAGATTCCATGAACTTGCTCTACTTTGTCCAAACAAAGTTAACCCAGAATATCTGAAGGTGGATCAGTATATTCGAGGCTTACCTTCCAACATCCGTGGTGATGTGACCTCATCTAAACCTGCCAATATTGATGAAGCCGTTCGTATGGCATACCAACGAATGGG
The DNA here is from genome assembly GCA_025667525.1 of Glebionis coronaria. Taxonomy (NCBI): domain Eukaryota; kingdom Viridiplantae; phylum Streptophyta; class Magnoliopsida; order Asterales; family Asteraceae; genus Glebionis; species Glebionis coronaria. The sequence goes on along the minus strand of JANFOE010001241.1, from coordinate 384,976 downwards.
ACAGATTATCCAAGATAAGGCTGATGGTGTTGTTGAAGGTAGTAAAAGAAAGGCTGAAGTGGAAAGTGATGATCGAGGTGATAACCGTAAATCTCACAATAGGAATCAGAACCGAAGGAGGAGTAATGCTAATGCAATGACTGAAACTGCAACTGCTGATAAGGGAACCCGATGTCAACGCTGCAAAAGGATTCATACTGGTGAATGTACTAAGTGTGGAAAGTGTAACAAGCTGGGTCACAAGACTGAAGACTGTTGGGGACCAGGAAGGAAAGGAGTGACTTGCTTTAATTGCCAAGGTAAAGGACACATGAAGAATCAATGCCCTGAGCCGCAGAAGAATAAACGTGGTGGAGATAATCAAGGAAAAGCCTATCAATTAGGAGAAGCTGATGCTAAGCAAAACCCGAAAGTTGTTACTGGTACGTTTTTACTGAATAACCGTTACGCTAAAGCTTTATTTGGTTCTAGTGCGGACAAAAGCTTTGTGTCTACAAGTTTTAGTACCTTAATTGATATCAAACCGGTCGAATTAGACGCGAGTTATGAAGTAGAACTAGCTGATGGTAAATTAGTGAGTACCAATCGTGCGCTCTTAGGATGTTCTATTAATCCTCTGAACCGTATTTTTAGGATAGACTTGATGATCGTCGAATTGGGAAGTTTTGATATTATTATCAGAATGGATTGGTTGTCCAAGTATAATGCGTCTATCCTGTGTAGAGAAAAGAAAGTTAGGATCCCTTTAAATGACAAGACTTTAGTTATCGAAGGTGATAAATGTAATTCTCGACTGAAAATCATTTCGTGCATTAAAGCTCGTAAGTATATCGAAAGAGGTTGTGAGTTATTCTTAGCTCATGTATCGGAGAAGTAATCAAAGGAGAAACGTATCGAAAATGTTCCAGTCATTCGTGACTTTCCTAAAGTGTTTCCCGAAGATTTGCCAGGGCTTCCGCCTCCAAGGCAAGTAGAATTACAAATTGATCTAACTGTTGGTGCTGCACCCATGGCTCGTGCGCCATATCGTTTAGCACCATCTGAGCTGAAGGAGTTGTCTATGCAATTGCAAGAACTATCTGATAAAGGTTTTATACGACCGAGTTCGTCACCTTGGGGAGCTCCTGTTTTATTCGTTAAGAAGAAAGATGGTTCGTTCCGTATGTGTATCGATTACCGAGAGCTGAATAAGTTGACGATCAAGAATCGTTATCCGCTTCCAAGAATTGATGATCTATTTGATCAACTTCAAGGTTCTCGTGTTTTCTCTAAGATTGATCTTCGTTCGGGTTACCATCAACTTCGTGTACGCGAGGAAGATATTCCTATTACGGCGTTTAGAACTCGTTATGGTCATTATGAGTTCCGAGTTATGCCTTTTGGTTTGACTAATGCACCTGTTGTATTCATGGACTTAATGAATTGCATTTGTAAGTCTTATCTTGATAAATTCGTGATCGTTTTCATCGATGATATTCTAATCTACTCTAAGAGCAATGAAGAGCATGCCAAACACTTAAGAATTCTCTTGAACTTGTTAAAGGACGAAAAGTTCTACGCTAAGTTCTCAAAGTGTGATTTTTGGCTTAATTATGTACAATTTCTTGGACATGTGATTGATAAAAGTGGGGTACATGTTGATCCTGCGAAGATTGAAGCAATTAAGAATTGGAGTGCTCCCACTACTCCAACTGAAGTGTGATAATTTCTAGGTTTGGCTGGTTACTACCGAAGGTTTATTGAAGGATTCTCTTTGATATCGAAACCATTAACTAAGCTGACTCAGAAGAATAAACCGTTTGTGTGGGGAGACGAAGAAGAAGAAGCTTTCAAAACCCTGAAGATGAAACTCTATAGTGCGCCGATCTTATCGTTACATGAAGGAAGTGAAGACTTTGTTGTTTATTGTGATGCATCTCTTCAAGGATATGGTGCTGTTCTCGTGCAACGTGAAAAGGTAATCGCATATGCCTCTAGACAATTAAGGAAGAATGAGGAGAACTACACTACCCATGACTTGGAATTGGGCGCTGTGGTTTTTGCTTTGCGACTTTGGAGACATTATCTGTATGGCACGAAGTGTACAATATTCACTGATCACAAAAGCCTACAATACATACTGGATCAAAAGGAGCTGAAAATGAGGCAACGTCGATGGGTTGAACTCTTGAGTGATTACGATTGCGAAATTCGCTATCATCCAGGAAAGGCGAATGTGGTAGCTGGCGCGTTAAGTCGAAAGGAAAGGGAGAAACCGATTCGAGTGCGTGCTTTGGTGGTGACAGTTTATAATAACTTACCTGAGCAGATTCGAAACGCACAAATCAAAGCGTGTAAGAAAGAAAATATTGCAGCCGAAAGATTTAGAGGAGATGGTGAAACATTTGAGACGCGATCTGATGGTATTAAATTTTGAGAGATCGAATTTGGTTACCATTCTTTGGTGGACTAAGAGACTTGATCATGTTAGAATCTCATAAGTCCAAGTATTCTATTCATCCTGGATCGGACAAAATGTACCGAGACTTGAAAAAGTTATACTGGTGGCCGAATATGAAAGCTGATATTGCATCATACGTCGCGAAATGCTTAACGTGTGCAAAAGTGAAAGCTGAATATCAGAATCCGTCAAGATTACTTGTCCAACCTGAAATTCCAATGTGGAAATGGGAGCGAATTACGATGGACTTCATCACAAAACCCCCAAGGACACCGTCTGGGTTCGATGCAATCTGGGTTATTGTCGACCGTTTAACTAAATCCGCTCATTTTATTCTAATCAACGAGAGGTTCGGTTTGGAGAAACTTGCCGACATTTATCTGAAGGAGATCGTGTGTAAGCATGGTGTTCCTATTTCAATCATTTCCGATAGAGACAGTCGTTTTGCTTCTGGATTTTGGAGATCACTTCAGAGATCTTTAGGAACCAATTTGGTTATGAGCACAGCGTATCATCCACAAACCGATGGGAAAAGCGAAAGAACTATTCAGACTTTGGAGGATATGCTACGTGCTTGTGTGATTGACTTTGGAAGTAGCTCGGATAAGCACTTACCTTTGGCCGAATTCTCGTACAATAACAGTTATCACACGAGTATTAAAGCTGCACCTTTTGAAGCACTTTATGAGAGAAAATGTAGATCACCCGTGAGCTGGAGTGAGGTTGGTGATGCTCAACTCACTGGACCAGAGATGATTAGAGAGACGGCGGATATGATTGTGCAAATCAAGAATAGGTTGTTGTCTGTGCGAAGAAGACAGAAGAGTTATGCGGATGTGAGAAGAAAACCATTGGAGTTTAGTGTGGGATATAAGGTTATGCTAAAGGTATCACCATGGAAAGGTGTTGTACGATTTGGAAAACGTGGGAAGTTAAGTCCTCGTTATATCAGACCATTCAAGATTACATCTAGAGTAGGACCCATGGCATACCAACTTGAACTACCACAAGAACTGTATGGGATTCATAACACTTTTCATGTGTCGAATCTGATGAAGTGTTTATCCGATGAAGAACTCGTTATACCGTGGGACGAAGTTAAGGTTGATGAAAAGTTGCACTTTATTGAAGAACCAATCGAGATCATGGATCGTGAAGTCAAGCAACTGAAACAAAGCCGAATCCCTATCGTCAAAGTTCGATGAAACTCTCGGAGAGAACCGGAGTATACTTGGGAACGAGAAGACCAAATGTGGAAGAATTACCCTCATCTCTTTGATTTCAACAAGCAATCGGGCAAGAACGCAAGTTGATCTTCGAGGGCGAAGAACCTAATTTGGTGGGGATAATATGACAATCCGTCAATTTCAGGTCGTTATTTAGTCTCGACTATTCCGTATTACGTGTTTAATTTAATGAGAATTTTAAATTATCGACTAACCGAGAAGGTTATGACTTGAAACTAGCGTAAGAATGTCGATTAGATGAAAACCAGCAAGGAATACGTTAGGTGTCGATGTTATTTCTCAAATTATCATAAAAAATGATTTTTATTTTATTTAATCTTTATTTCTCGTATTTTACGTTTTAACGAGTGACGAGAACTACTAGTGATCGCTATACCGACGGATGCCCAAAAACTTATGACTTATTATTGATTGTCTCGATATTTTATATTTTCGATGTTTTCGATTTAATTACGTTTTAAGTCGTGTCGAAGCTTTATTATTATATTTATGAAGCGTTTTAACTTTTGAAAAGTATTTTTACGAAACCCGAACCTCGTAAATATTTTCAAAATTTACAATTTACATTTTCTATCTTGTAAACTATTTAATTGCATTTTGGACCAAAACTATGCTTAAATGACAAAATTTACCCTAACCTTGGACTATTTAAGGTTTTCCACTAACTATTTTTCATTTAAAAATCATGTTTTACAAAAAAATCACAAACTCTCTCTCTTGTTCTTCCTTTAGCCGTCCACCCCCATACCCCAATCCATAAAAAATTTTGATTTTCTACTTTGATTCTTCCAAAATTAATCAAAGACCCATCCTAGAAATTTGATAAGCTTTATTTTGGTATAAAATTTTCCTACATGCATTCACTTTATTTTTTTTCAAATTTTTGGTGAAGAACATGTGTTTGATCCATTTTTATGGTTATGAATGTTGTTATTATTATTATATTTGAAGTGGGTTGTTGTTGCATGTATGATTTTTATATATTTGATTTTTATTAGATTGAATTTGAGGGTGTTAAGAGTTAGATAAATGTGTTATGATAATATTAGGGTAATATTATGAGTATGTAAATTGTTGAAATGGGTCAAAATGGTGATTTGGTATGATTTTTAGATGACCATTTTAGACCAGTAGGTAAAAGGGGATTTTTGAATTACTTACTGAAATAAACTTGTTAAAGTAATAAGATAGGGTCGTCGAGAATTTCGTTAGCTTCGATTTGATATAAGATAGAGCTTCTAGCTCCAAACGAGCGAGAAGTTATGCCAATTTTAGTATTCGTGTACCGGGAGACGAGTATCGGCACAATCCGAAAATTATTGTCGATATTTGGATCGAATCTCGGGGACTATAAAATGAGTTTTAAAAATATTCAAGGACTGATGTTGAAGTCTAAACCTCAGATCATGAGTCTATTTTCAAACCCGATAGTCTGTTTTATAAATGGAGTTGTTTAGATATGTTAAAATGGTTTTACGAGTTGAAGACGTAAAACTGTCCGGTTTTTATAACACGAAGGTATGTCGGGCAGAAGGTCTTAAAATTAATATTTTTGAATGAAATTTAAACTGAGTCTTATTTATATTATATTTGAGTTTGTGACCAAGTTTCGTCGAAAACGTAATAGTTTAAGTAAGGTAAATGAGCTTGTACTTTCGGTAAGTACCGGCAGATTTTTATAAATGATATAGTCTAATAAAGTTAACATGTATAAGGGTATAGAAGTACACTTGTACTACTATTATTTTTGGGATTGTCATGGTTTTGTACTTTTGAGTTTTGTATTGTTTAAGTATTATTTATACTTGAGTCATTTATTAACGAACGCGCCTTATTTGGTAGGTTGCGGTCTTCGTGTTTAACGGGCATCACTTATCGTCGGCGATCATCGCATTACTACTATTGTACCAAGGTGAGTCTATAGCCTCGCTTTTATACTATCTTGTAAAGTATTTTAAAACCCGCGAGGGGGATAACATGCTTATTTTAAAATAGAACACAAAGGACCCGATTGTATGCTAGATGAAAGTTATTTACATATGTTTGCTTCTAGCCTTAAAAGACCCATTGAATCATGAATTGTTAATCGAATGAACGCTAATACTATGGATAGATCTATCGGGGTGACGCCCAGTCCGGTCGCGACTAGATATCGCGTGGTGTTGTGATGCACTAGTAATGAAACATCAGATGCAATTGTATAAGAGAAATATACGTACTTGGCTAGGTGTGTTGGGCTGAAATAATATATGTTAGCGTTCAATGTCACGAGACTTATGTAATAACAACAATGATTATGTATGATCCACATGATTATCAACCATTGAAGGTTTATTCAGAATACTTGTGTTCGTTTATTAAATTTAAACTCTATAGATTCACTCAGCATTTTTTGTTGACTTTATAGCATGTTTTAGCTCAGGTCCATGAAGAAGGCACTTAAAGGAAGGCGGTTTCGTGTAGCTTGCTTGTGAAATGTTTTGGCCCACTTTTCTAAACTATGTCCATTCAAAGAAACTTTTGTTGTTTGTTATGTTGTGTAAACTTAAATACTATTTCGGACCGTGTGTGAACTATTTTACCTTTAAACAATGAATAGATGTATGTTTTTTTAAAACGACTCATTTTGAGGCATTTTCTATGATATTGAGGTTGAACCATGACAGTAACACCCAATGACTCTTCCGTTGCTATGACACGAAATTGGGGGTGTTACAATACATTTATTTCAATTTAAGTTACAAGTTAATAAAGCATAAGGTACAAGTTATCAAACCCTAGAATCCTTTTAAATGATTTGTAAACTCAATAATAGTAAACTATGAATGGACAATACATATGAATAAGTCATTATGGATTATAAACAAGTTATAAACTATACATTGAAGACATAATATTACCTAAGTATGGTAAGAACAAACTATACAAAAGTAAGTACAAGTAAATGTACATACTAGTCTAGATCACCACCTAGAAACCCTTGGTGGACAATGTTTCAAGCAATATAACTACATAATATCTATGTACAAGTATCAAATACAATATACTAACAATAATCTATCATATAAAGGAAAGGTAGTTAATAAAAAAAAACTAATATTCACTAATCCAAAGCTAAATAAGAGTTAAGACCTAGTAATAGATTAGAATATAAAATCCATTCTATAATGAATTAGAGTCTAGTCTTTTGCCGTTAATTACAAAACTCAACTAGGTATCTTATTAAGTTAATACATTTATTTCAATTTAAGTTAAATGTTAATAAAGCATAAGGTACAAGTTATCAAAGCATATGATCTTAAGCTCCCATAATTATCCCTAGAATATGATGAACCTATATAAACTCTTAAACCAAGAACGTAGAAACCATAGAAGTCATAAACATATAATATAAGCCCTAGAATAAGTGTAAATAAGAATATAAACCCTAATTACCTAAGATAGAAAGTCATTAGGATTAGTGACCTAAAATCCTTTATATTAAGAAATCTACATAGAATCACAACTTAGTCTTTTAAGACAAGTCTACAAACACCCATAGTACTTCATTAAGGTAATAAGACAATGTACAAGTGACCTAATGCACAAGGTACAAAATTTCAATGCAGGTGACTTGTAAATTAGGTCAAAATGAGTATTTTCACCCTTTATACATGTTTACTTAGAATAACTTAGTAAAACCAATGTAGGGACTTCATGAACACATCAAGGACAATGTAGGATGTATAAATTGAGTTTTCATAAGTAGCTAATTTAAGGATAATCACTTTTACTAAGACTTAACCATAAATCATTAGAAACACTAACCCTCCTAAGTTTTCTTCCCATTTTCACATCAAACCTTTGTTATACATCAAACCAAAGACCCAAACTTCTTAATTACAATTTATATACCCTAATTAAACCCTAATCCATTACTAATCACATTCCTGAGCCCTTAATCACCAAAATCACAAAGTATAAAGTTACAAGCCGTAATTTAAAATCCGGTTTTGTAATTTCCCTCCAAAACTCATTTTAAACCATTTACCTCCATTCCAAGTTTTAAAAACAGATATTTACATGTCCCTAGATATTTTGGAGTGCCAAGAAAGTATGTGCATAAGCTAATTGTAGTTACACATCACCATTCTTATCCTTATCTTGTCGTAACATGTTTTTAGCCATAAACCATGGATAGGTTTGAAGCTAGACTCTAAAAATTTGTATAGACCTTCACTAGCCTTCTCTATTCAGTACCCTAGTTGTGTCACACGTCCTAAGTCTTAACTTGGAGCCTAAGGGTTGGAAAACCTATATATAGGGCCGAATGTACATAGTTAGAATTTGCACCCCGTTTTCTCTTAACCTCCTACCCATTCTCCATTTCCACTTCTATAAATGTCTTATGACATCCCACAAGACCAGAAACTAGGTCTAGAAGGTAGCCATTGAAGCCCTTGAAGCTTTGATTGCAGGTTGTGTTTATAGGAAGCGATTTTGGAGCATCCTAGGTAATTTCTATCTTAGCTATGCTTTGATCTTTTTATAATGAATAATTAGAGTTTTAATAATGCCAAAATTATGTTATAAATATAATGTAAAAGAAACTAAGTCATTTGGTCATTTTAAATGGAAAAGCTATAATACTGTATAAATGTTGTTATTATGATTATAAATGTGTTTTGAAACTTTTTTTTAAAGTCCTAGATCATTTGGTCCATTTTTGAGGTTGTTATGTGATTTTTACGAGTATAGGGACTAAAGCTGTCATTTTTGAAACTATTTAACTTTTTGGGCCAAAAGTGTCGTTTTGTGAAGGTTAAATATAAGAATAAATATTGGAAATTTTGAGGCCCTAAGGTTAAATATTGAGGGTTTAAATTGTAAATAATGAAATTGTATACTTTAGGGGTTAAAAGTATAATTAAGCTAAAGTATAACTAAAAAGGCTATTTTTGCCAATTTTTTAAGTAAAGAAGGTTACTTATAAATATGAGGAAGTAATTAAAGTATCATGTTAGTAGGGAGCTTTGTACAGAGATGTTCCATCTCTATATTAAGTTTTGACTAAGTTGTTGGGTTAACGATTTAAAGTGCCCTCTCTCCTCAAACGTTTATAGAATGGCTTCCGAGTATGATTGCCCGAACAATGGTACTAGAATTACAACCAAATATTAATTAAAGAATATATAACTAATACTTAACAATATTGAACTAAAAATCAAAGACTTGATATATATATACATATATGTTGACCTAGGTTTGTGAGACTAAGTTGTTGCCTGCGACTGAAATATATTTGACGTGATTCAGACTCTGTAGGACAAGGTAAATTCATACCGTCACTTTTAAATGCTTTGTAAATGATTTGAAAACTCATGAGGGGGGTATATGCTAAAACTGGAATACATGTGTTTTTGTGAATTGTACACTCTGAAATATGTTATTGCACAAATTTCATGTCATTGAACACTTTATGTGTGTGGTAATATAGTGAATAGATCTATTGGAAGTAGCGAATCATGTTTGTGTTACCCTTTCTGTAGGTAATCAAGCACACTTTATTATAACTAATGGGTAATCTGTACCTCCAGATTACTTCTCATGACATTCTGTCTTGATAGTCACTTCAGTGAATTCTAGTTAGTTTTGGTGTTATGAGCTTGGTGCAATAAAATACTGTTTTATGTAGTAACGTAGCTCGAAGTGGTAGACATGTATTCAAAACTGTTATTACAAACCTATGGATTCACTCAACCTTTGTGTTGACTTTTAAGCATATATTACAAACCTATGGATTCACTCATATTGTAAAACTCTGATTTTTAACGATATGTAAAGAAAGTTGACTGAATCACTCTTTTGAGTTGTTTTTTATTACTATGACTAGTATTCTATGAAGTAATACCTCAAGTTAGCTTTCACTGCTATAAGGTAAAAATGGGGGTGTTACAGATTGGTACTCAGAGCCATGGTTATAGAGAGCAAGTATTAAAATCTTGAGTATAACTACTTTTCCCAATAATTTAAAGAAAGTCATATGTGCCAATTTCAGTGTTGCTACAAGAATGAGGTAACTATACTAGTATTGCTACCCTTCAGAACAATGCATACGTGGTATTATGTTTATGTGTACATAATATTATGTTACTATTATAAATAATTTATGATATTTATCGACGTCTCCAGAAATATGTATTCCTACCTTCCTCCTATTATCATCTTATCAGGTTTAAAAGATGAGCGTTCTACAAGTATTCCTGACGACTCCCTGAAGTATATTTCCAATTTTCCGATGAATAAACCTTATGATACATATAATGAAGAAGTTCTTCCCGAGTGAAGATATTATAGATAAAGTTGAAGGACTTAGGAAAGATTGAAGAATCATACAACGAGATTTTAAGAAAACTGGAAGTAGATTTGGAAGGAGCCAAGTCCAAGTTGTATAGAAGACAAGAGATATACGATGAAGAAATTGTTCAAGATCGATTAATGATTGCTACCCTAGAGTTAATCATTGAGGACATTCAAATTAGACATCATCTGAAGTCTTTTTAATGCCATCATGGAAACTCAAGAAGGAAAAAATGAAGACACTAGACTAGAATTTGTGAACTTTACAAAGTCGAATAGCTGACAAGCTAATTTGTAAATATTCTCAATTTTATGTCTTTACTTTTATGTTAACAGAGATGCTTGTCCTGTAAATATAAACAAGACAAGTTGTTAATAAATAAAAGATGTGCTAGACGTTAAAACCTCGTCATTATTCGCCTCTAGAAATCTGGAATTTCAAAATTTTCGTCAGTATAATATTCGGATTTTTGGATTAGTGTTTTGAGCTATATATGCTTAAATAAGATAACTTATGATTGTCTTATTTAAATGAATTGATCCTTCATTAAAATAATAAAATTTTTAATTATTGAACTATAATTTTCCAAATATTGTTCACACGAGTCTGATCAATTCGTAGAAATAATGATTTAAAATTCTGTGGGCTTAAGTGTATAGCTCATGCACAAATGTATTTTCTCAAACACTTTCTAAAAAAACCCTAATTTCTCTCCAATGGCAGCCACCTTCTTCCTAATCTAAAAGCCATCAATATCTTGTTCATCCTCCAATCGCTTGAATAACACTCTTTCAATCTCTATCCTACCGTCTTTGTAGATTGTGGGATTGATTTTATCGATTTTTTTTTGGGCTCGATGAGGTTTGTTAAGTAACCTTTAAGATGAGGGTTTCGGTGTGATTTGCTATTGTTAATGGTTTTGTTTATTGGTGCTTTATTTGTGGGTCGGTTGAGATTCAAATATTTTATATTATTTTTGCTGCGTCTATCATGGCGACAGGTTGAACGTAGAAGTGGATCTAGTTTGAAACCCTAATTAGGGTTTCGTTTTGTTTGTACTAATTTTTTAGAGATCAATTCGACTGATAATTCTAAGCATAATAAGAATGGCAGTGGGGGTGGAGTGAAGAATAGTTTTGCTAGTAAGATTCATAATGTGGATGGTAAGATTGTAGGAAAGAATGGTAAACCGATGCGGATACTATCGAAAGTTGTGGGTTCGCAAGAACCACATGACCAAGCCAAGGTTGATAACACTAAGATCAATAACGTAAATGATCAAGCCAAGGTTGATAATGCTAAGGTTGATATAAATGACTCGCAAGGTATGAATCTCAATGACAATGGCGGTATGCAGTCCGGTGGGGAAGGCATGAATAGCAAGATTGCTGATGATGTGACCACGGAAAAGGAACAAAGCAATGATAATTGATATGAGCTTAAACTCATATCCTTTTATCAACAAATAACCCTAAAACATGAAGCAAAATACCAATTTATCTTGCAAAAACAGTATTATGTGGTATGTTTGTGTTTGTGTTCACTTGTGTAGGTAAAAGGATACATTTTCAAGCAAACAAGGATTTATCAAGCTTAAATTGATGAAAAAGACAAAGAAGGATCAAAAGTGACAAGACTTTGAAGTACAAGGACCTATCTTGACAAACTGCCAAAGTTGAAGGACTAAAGTGCAAATATTGTAAAAAGTCAAGATCAAAGTCAAATTTGGTCAACCATCAAGTCAACAAAGTCAAAGGACCAATTCTACTCAAAGATGAAGTTTGGAGGACTAAAAGTGCTAAAGAAATGAAGTTACAAGCCTTTAAGTGAAATCTGCCAAAGTAGAGGGACTAAATCTGCCAACATTGGAAATAAGTTCAAGTTTAATCCATGTGATCAATTTTGGGCCAATGAGAAGCAAGCATATATTGCACACGGATTGCCAACTCATGTGTAATAAATATCCACTCAGCCGCCACTCATAAATGACAATATCATAACAGTGCAATCCGTGTGACTTCATTTCAACCATTCAGAACCTGCCACGTGTCTTCTTCAAGCAACCAAAAAATTACCAGGATTGTTTTTAAGCTAGAGGCGATTTCATGAAAAGTTGTAAACACCAAAGTTGCTTATTTTTGAGAGAAGAATTCATTGGTAATGGTTAATTAACATGAAATCAACTCAAGAAGAAAATCCCAATTCATGTTCATACTTTGAAGATCAAGTTTGCAGAATTATGCCACGTGGAGACCTGGGATTGGTCTCAACACGTCATCATCCCCAACAAACTCCTTCTTCAAGCCTATAAATAGCTGTTAGGTCCTCATTTGTAATTAGTAGTTTAAAATTGTAGAAAACACACACTTTTCAATTTCCTTTCATCTTTCTTCTTTTTTAGCCTAACTACTCAAGAGTCTGACAAACTCTTGAGTTAGTTAGTTAGTTAACAGCTTTACAACAACTTTGTAACAACTTTCCATGAATAAAGTTTGAATTCTCCTTTTCCTGCCAAATCTCATATTCATTCTACTGTTCATACCTTGCTCCTATTTGATCATTGTGTTGCTGCTTTGAGTTTGTTATGATCATACATGGATCATAACTGACTTTGAAGAAGATTTCTAGCTGTTTGAGTGATTTCAATTCAAGCTTAGCATTTATGAAGATTCCATGCCTTGATGATGATTTCTAGTGATTAGTAGCTGTTGTTGATAGCTGATTGATTGAGCTAGTGATAAGGTGGTGGTTATCACTAGGATAAGAGAGTTCAGCACTCCTCTTCTTCCCAATGGTTTCTATAAAAGGTTTCAAAAGTTCTGATTTTGGTTCCACTTAATAAGTCAATGGTATGCTACATTTCCTAGTGTAATCTTGTTGTTTGCCTGATCAAAGTTGTTTAGTTTGGCTGGTTGTTGGATTTTGTACTTGTTTGTAGCTTAATCTTGTTTTACTGCTTATAGATTTTGGATTAAGTACTGTTCATAGCTTATTTCAGTTAGTTTCAGTCTTTGCACCTTAATTGAGTAATAGTTGTTCTCATAGCTTGCTTGTAGTCTTGAACTATCTCATTTTGAGTCTCAAGTTTGGTAGTCAAAGGATTTCATTCAACTTTAATCAGCTCTTTAAAAGTCTTTGAAAATTCTCATGAATTTCAGATAAGGAGTGTTTGGTACTAGTTGGTTATTGATTTTCAAGCATTTAGTTTTTGCAAGTTAATGTTCATTTCTAGTCAATAGTTCATAACAAAGTGTTTTGAGTAAGTCTCAAGTCAAATTGAAGGTCAAAAAGGCAATTGGCTATAAAAAGTTTGGGTCTCATTTTCATGTAGTTTTGCTTTAAAAAGTTCTCAATTTCATTTAGCTGGCATTTGCTTATTAGTTGATGAAAATTAACCAAACCAGTTCTCAATTGTAGTTCATATCATAAAGATTCAGATTCCAAAAGCATTCTATACAGTTTTCAATAAGCAAAGAGAAATAAGCAAAATCATGAAAAGCTGAGTTAAGCTAAGTTTTTGTAACTTGAAACTGATTTTTGAGATCTTTTGATTTCATTCATTAACAAAGCCATTTTATTTCATAAAACCACTTAGAATATGGTATTATATGATTTTTGAGTGTTTCAGCTTTTTGTCAAAATTCTTGGTCAACGCTTGGTCAACGATAAACCAAATTTTAGCTTAATTCAAATTCCCAGCTTAATACTTGATGAAATTTGTTCTAACTTGATTTCCCGTTCATCATTTGAGTTGTTTAATCAGTTTTGGCAAGAAAATCAAGTTGTGCTTGTTTAGATTGTTCTAGAGCTTAATTTGGGCTTATTGAAGAGTGCTTATTTGCTTATTGTGCACTTTCAGCCAGATTCCTGTTAGAGGTCTAGCTTAATTTGAATTTAGAGTGTTTTGCAATTGGTTTCATTAAATTTGGTTCAGTAATAAGCTCACACGAGCTTATTTGTCTTTCAAACCCGTTTTTGCTTAACAAGTTCTAAAAATTGCCATTTGGTCCTTCTTGTTTCAAGCAGTTTCTAAACATGGCTAATCTTCCATCTTTCTAGGGTTTGCACATTTTAGTCCTTTCAGTTTTGAGTTGGTTAAAAATCAGTTAGTAAGTTTGTTACTTTGTTACAATTTGGTTAGTTAGTTACAAGTTTTACATTTTTGATCCTTTTAGTTTACTGATTTACATTTTCAGTCCCTTAACTTGTTAGAATTTTCATTTCAAGCATTTATATTTCCTAGAATTTACATTTTCAGTCCTTTTAGTTTTAAAATTTACATTTTGAATATTACTTGAATAAAATTTGGTAAGTGCACTATGTTTTACATATAAGTAGGTAATATTTTTCAGTTTTACAAGGCTTTGTTGAATTAGCAAATAGAATATCCAAAAAAGATTAACAACCAAAAACAGTTAAAAACCCGATATTGGTTGGACTTTCAATTAGCAAGAACTGAGAAAAACGAACTGCATTATACACAATTTCAAATGGCGCCGCTGCCGGTTCTTTGACTTTACGAGAGACTATCGATTGACGGTTTTCATTGGCTTTTGGGATCCGTTCACCTTGTGAACGTTATTTTTACGTATCATAAATCAAAAACAAATAAAAAATCAAAAATATAAAAATACATAAAAACTAAAAAATTAACAAAACAATTCTTTTCCTAAAGAATTGACCAAAAAAATTAAAAAATCCAAAAAGCAATGTTTTTCCTAAGAGATTGCACCCAAAAATATATATTATTGGATTCTCTCGGTTTTTATGTACATATAGTATTTTTCTTAAAAAATTCATAAATACAAAAATATTTTCCATATATTATTATAAGTAAATACGTATACGTATAAGAACAACCAATCTACATATCTTCCATAAGTATTGCCGAGGCAATACACCGTGTTGAGGGGCGTTCCGGTCCTTGACACATGTATCGATCAAACAAAATAAAGCAAGAATAGATAAATACTATCAATAAGCAACAATTCTAAGAATACGAACATTTAAGTGAATAGAAAGGCGATGTGCTATAAAATGCCATCTAAGGGTCAATAGGTACTTAAGTGCTTCGCGCCACCTAACCCCCCGTTCACTTGTAAGTATTCTAAGAAGGAAGGCTTCATTGGGGGGTCTTGCACCCAAGTAGTACATACGTATATTGTTATTTTCTTGTGGATATTTAATATTGAAACTAGAAGAGGATAATCCATTTCTCTTCAAAGTCACACGAGAGCTTCTCTCTCATTCCTCGTTTTGAGTTGCATGCTCACTCGCGGGCGTGCACAAATACCGATTGGTGTACAACCTCTTCCTCCGAAAAGGAAGAAAAAAAGAAAGAGTAAGACCACCACCGTCCACCAAGCCGATCACGAGAATCGTGCTTTGACTCCTCCACCACAAGAAGCCATAGCTATTGATAATCACTCTTTGTTGGAACGTATGCAAACCAATATTCATGGATATGCTAGTGCTATTAAGATTCCCGACTTTCCCGCAAACACATTTGAGCTACACACATCTATGATCACTATGGTTTCAGAATCACCTTTCTATGGTAACAAGAATGAGGATCCTCATGCTCACCTTAAGAGATTCCTTTCTCTTTGCAATACCATTAAGCATAATGGAGTTCCACATGAGGTTATTAGGATGATGTTAGTGTCATTTTCACTCGAGGGACTCGCTAAGCATTGGTTAGACACCCAACCACCCGATAGTATCACCACATGGGATGGTTTCACCACTAAGTTTTTGAACAAGTTCTTTCCTCCACATAAGACTATGGCCTTGAGGACCTTAATTATAGGCTTTCAACAAAAACCTAGTCAATCCTTTAGTGATGCTTGGGAAGAGTATAGTGAGTTATTGAGGAGATGCCCTAATCATGGATTGGATGATGTTCACTAAATCAATATCTTCTATAATGGCCTTAAATCTCACCACCAAGATTCACTCAATGCTTCCGCGGGAGGGAATATTCTTCTTAAATCCTACCAAGAGGCTTTGGACATCATTGAGACTAAAGCAATGGTTCAAACAAACAATCAATTTGAAGAAAGGGTTCATGTTATCCAAAACAATTCTCAAACCCCTTGTGACAACCAACTCCTAAAGTTTCAACAAGAGATGTTTCAAAGGATGGATAGAGATAGTGAGAGGAATTTGAAAGTACAACAAGAACTACTTCAAGCTTTTAAGAACATGTCCTTGAACAATTCTTCAAATAATGTGAATGCCATTGCCCTTTCTTGTGTTACTTGTGGAGGTCTCCATTCTTATGAACAATGTGATAAGGTGCAAGTGTATCAAGGGGAATGCTATGCTTACCAAGAGGAACATCGTGAACACTTCAAGCCAAATATCAATCCAAATAACCTTTCTTACAAGTCCCAAAACTACCTTACTCCACCCGGATTCCCATCCCAACCATCCACCCAAATTCAACAAAATCCTCCTCAAATTTTACCAAGGAATCAAGGGCAAAGACCACCTTACCAAGGAAATATCTACAAGGCACCCAACAATGTTCAACATCAAGGAAATACCTTTTATCCACCACAACAAGGATTTAATCAACCACTTCCACTTTTCCCAAATCAAGCATATGCTCCAATACCAAATCAAGTTTACCCTCAACTTCAAAATCAAGGATATGGGATGCAAGAGACTCAAGAGTATGTTGACAAGAAAATGCGTGAAATTGAGAAGAGAATTAATGATCAAATGAAACGTAATATGGAGGAACAAACCAATAGGGTTTTAATGGCATTAAATCAAAGATCACAAGGGGCTTTACCTTCCAACACACAAACAAACCCAAGGGCCAATGTCAATGCTATTACAACAAGGAGTGGAACAACAACAAAGGATCCTTTACCTCCTAAACCTACAATTGTTCAACCCACTTGTGCTCCTACTTGTGACAAGCCTTCTACCTCTACTTCACCTCCTCAAAATGCTCCCATTTCTCCAACTTCAACACCTACTCATGAAACACTCAATAAGGAAAATCCTTCATCAACCACTCAACCACAACCAAAACCAAGTCTTCCTTATCCCTCAAGATTGAGAAAAGAAAAGCTTAAGAACAAGGATGATATCCAAGTTTCTAACTTTTTGAGGATGTTCAAGCAACTTAACATCAATATCTCCTTTGCGGAAGCCTTAGCCAATATGCCTAAGTTTGCTAAGATGTTTAAGGACTTGCTTTCTAACAAGGAACGATTGGTGGATTTGCCTAATGCTTCTTTGAATGAAAATTGCTCTGCGGTTTTGCTTAAGAAGTTGCCTACTAAGCTTGGAGATCCGGGGAGGTTTTTGATTCCTTGCAATTTCCCGGGGGTGGAAAATTGTATGGCTTTAGCGGATTTAGGAGCAAGCATAAACCTCATGCCATTATCGGTTTGGAAGAAACTTTCACTTCCCGAGCTTACTCCTACTAAGATGACTCTTGAGTTGGCCAACCATACTATAGCTTATCCGGAGGGAATTGCGGAGGATGTTTTTGTGGGGGTTGATAGATTTACATTTCCCGCGGATTTTGTGGTGGTTGATTATGATATGGATCCTAGAGTGCCTTTGATTGTTGGTAGGCCATTTTTGAGAACGGGTCGTACTTTAATCGATGTAGCGGAAGGAGAACTTACAATGCGGGTAGGAGATGAGAGAGTTGTGTTTAACATGGGGAAGTTGTCTAAAAAGTCTAATGAGCCCGAAGCGGTAAAACATATTGATGTTGTGCATATGGAGGAAACACAAAATGATCTCCTTGATGAAGTTTGTGATGAGTACTTTTATGAAGCTTGCTCAAGTGGAGATTATGATTTACCTCATATTGAGACCATTGCTTCCATCACTTCATTTTTGGATTGTCATGCACATCAAGAGCTAAACTTTAGTGGAATCCCATATGACACTCCACTTTTCCACAATGATAACCATGTTTCTGAGAACTTAAGTGATGGGGAATCTTTTCTTTTTGATTCACCAACATATGATGACTATAGTGATGATGAGCTTTCTACTTGTGACTCTCCATTTGTTGATGATCATACTTCCTTTGGTTTTTAGGGATCACCAATTTTTGATAGTCCAATCTATGATGTTTATGGTGATGAGGAGGATTCTATTATTGATGAGATTGATGAGTTTTTAGTAGAGGATATATCTTTTGAGTATACTCTTGGTTACCTTGATGAGGAGGGGGACATACTCTATTTAGAATCTCTATTGAATGAAGATCCTTTCCCTTTTTCCTTGCCCACCTCAACCTTTCAAAGTGATAAAGGAAAACAAGTCATGATGATTCCTTCCAAGAGCTTGTTGTTACCCATGCCTTCACAACCTTTCTCTCACAATGTGATTTACAAAGGAGAATCTTCTAAGGCAACCAACACTTGTTGTTTTCCCATCAAGGAACGGATTTTTGATCCTGGCATAGAGCTTGTTAAACCCTCTCAGTATCCACCTGATGCAACAAAAGGAAACTTTGTGAAAGATTTGAGAGATTTACACTATTACCTTGGGAAGAACATATGGGAAACCATTTTGGAGAACTACACCTCATTCTTTTCACAATTGCTTGGGAAGCTAGTTGTTGAATTGTGTTATAAGTGGGAGGGTAATTATGTATTTGATCCTGGGGGATATTTATGGAGTTTTGATAAATCAACACTTGTTTTACCTCATCACGGAGATTTTTCTTAAAAAGGGCAAAATTTTTCTTCTCCATGATAGGTTTTAGACTCA
Organism: Glebionis coronaria; assembly: GCA_025667525.1. Classification (NCBI taxonomy): domain Eukaryota; kingdom Viridiplantae; phylum Streptophyta; class Magnoliopsida; order Asterales; family Asteraceae; genus Glebionis; species Glebionis coronaria. The sequence goes on along the minus strand of JANFOE010001241.1, from coordinate 366,198 downwards.
TTAACTCAAGCATCGTATAACTAGGTTTAGAGTGTTGTAGGTTAGAAATAAAGGTATAGACTTGGAGATAAGTGTAGGGGAGACCTTCTTTTGTCTTCATGATTGTTTGTAGGGTTGCTCACTCATCTCATGCTTTGGAGCTTATGGAGGATACCCTTGTATCCGGTTCACTTCGTTTCTATAGTGATTTTTCATTGACACCTTTTGCTTAAACATGATTTCACTAATAGTTGTCCTTTCCTTAACTTGGGTTAAGCAAAGTTTATTCATTGTCATAAGTGTAGGGGAAGTTTTTATACTTCCATGCTCTTAAACATTGAGGACAATGTTTAGATTAAGTGTAGGGGGGTCTTCTATCGAAGTGACCTTACCTAGAACTTGTCATTGTCTTGCATGATAACATGGAAAATTGATTTTTCGACATTTTTCAAATTTTTGATCTACTTTGGCCAACAAAAATATGCATTCATAATTTTTGCATCAATCATTTTTTTTTCATTTGCATAACACATTTGCATTTAATATATTTCTTCTTTTATTTTGCATCAAAAATATATAAAAAGAAAAAAATATAATAAAACATGGTTTTAACAAATTTAGACTTCTTTGACATATTAGGCCCGCCATGGATATTTTGACTCAACCCGAGTTTGCTTATTTTAGCATTCTCTAGCTAGTATCCTTAACCATGTAGTCCTTCATTGGACTATTAGGCTAAGCATCCACCAATTTCATTATTTGAAATTTTAAATTTGTGGAGAATGGGAAATGATAGAGTTGAAGCAAGTGTAAAAGGGCTAGATAAACTTCATGATAATTACTTGTGGTTAAACCCTTCTCGTCTTAACCTCTATTTTTCTTCGCATGTATATAATTGTTAATAAATAATCAAGAACGGTTTTAATTGGTTTGTAATCTCTTATGCATTTTTGTCTAATCATTCATGGTTGGTATGAGAACATTTTAAGATTCTAAGTTAGAACGTTTTATGTGTACTAGACTTATGTCATGCTCAATATTTAGCGGGTGTTTTTCCTTTTATTCTTTTGAACTTTCTTTGTGAGGAATAAAGAAAAATAAGAGCGGCTTATAAAAAAATGAGTGGCTAGAAAAAAAAAAAAAGAAAAAAAATAATTATACAAGACTCCCAAGAGGGGCAGTGTGGTGTTAATTATAGTGACTATTGAGTTCCAATATTACCTTGACGGGTTGCGGGGATTCAATAGATTGCTCCAATCCAATATTACCTTGACGGGTTACGGGGTTGAAGATCCAAAGTCTCAAAAAGATGGCGGATGTAAATTATTGCGTGAGTTTTATTTTTCTTCCCTTAGCGAGTGTGTAGCTACTTATGAAAGCATGACATGAGGATTTTACACATAAGGCGAATGACTTATTATTCTTGAAACGGACTTGTATTAATTGTGAGCGGTTTTTCAAGTAATGGATGAGAGGATTACTTAGGATTAAAACCGTGCTTCCTTATTTTTGGATTTTACACTTCTTATACTTCACACTTGAATAAATGACAAATTTGCCCACAAGCAATTTGCTCAAATAATAACCGGTTCCACATTTAATTGTCATGAATAAGTTGATGCACTTTTCACTTGTGAATGCAATGATCCCATTTTTAATCTTGGTATGGGGAAAGTGAAACTTGAGGGTGATAAATGTCCATGGTACCCAAGCCCTAATCCAAGTCATTGAATTCTTTATGAGTTATTTCCATCAAAACCATTTCAAGAAAAATCAAAAAGATATAGATAGAATTGTATTTTGTTCATTGCATTAGTAAAAGTCAAAATCATGCATCATGTAGTTTAGAGTAGTGTAGATGCATTCCATATGGCCAAGGTGGGTTAATTATGAGGAGAATGTTAATTTGTGCTTTAAAATATATAATTGCATGAGGACATGACAATGTTCAAGTGTAGGGGATTTGATATGAGCTTAAACTCATATCCTTTTATCAACAAATAACCCTAAAACATGAAGCAAAATACCAATTTATCTTGCAAAAACAATATTATGTGGTATGTTTGTGTTTGTGTTCACTTGTGTAGGTAAAAGGATACATTTTCAAGCAAACAAGGAATTATCAAGCTTATATTGATGAAAAAGACAAAGAAGGATCAAAAGTGACAAGTCTTTGAAGTAAAAGGACCTATCTTGACAAACTGCCAAAGTTGAAGGACTAAAGTGCAAATATTGTAAAAAGTCAAGATCAAAGTCAAATTTGGTCAACCATCAAGTCAACAAAGTCAAAGTACCAATTCTGCTCAAAGATGAAGTTTGGAGGACTAAAAGTGTTAAAGAAATGAAGTTACAAGCCTTTAAGTGAAATCTGCCAAAGTAGAGGGACTAAATCTGCCAACATTGGAAATAAGTTCAAGTTTAATCCATGTGATCAATTTTGGGCTAATGAGAAGCAAGCATATATTGCACACGGATTGCCAACTCATGTGTAATAAATATCCACTCAGCCGCCACTCATAAATGACAATATCATAACAGTGCAATCCGTGTGACTTCATTTCAACCATTCAGAACCTGCCACGTGTCTTCTTCAAGCAACCAAAAAATTACCAGGATCGTTTTTAAGCTAGAGGCGATTTCATGAAAAGTTGTAAACACCAAAGTTGCTTATTTTTGAGAGACGAATTCATTGGTAATGGTTAATTAACATGAAATCAACTCAAGAAGAAAACCCCAATTCATGTTCATACTTTGAAGATCAAGTTTGCAGAATTATGCCACGTGGAGACCTGGGATTGGTCTCAACACGTCATCATCCCCAACAAACTCCTTCTTCAAGCCTATAAATAGCTGTTAGGTCCTCATTTGTAAGTAGTAGTTAAAAATTGTAGAAAACACACACTTTTCAATTTCCTTTTATCTTTCTTCTTTTTTAGCCTAACTACTCAAGAGTCTGACAAACTCTTAAGTTAGTTAGTTAGTTAGCAGCTTTACAACAACTTTGTAACAACTTTCCATGAATAAAGTTTGAATTCTCCTTTTCCCGCCAAATCTCATATTCATTCTAGTGTTCATACCTTGCTCCTATTTGATCATTGTGTTACTGCTTTGAGTTTGTTATGATCATACATGGATCATAACTGACTTTGAAGAAGATTTCTAGCTGTTTGAGTGATTTTAGTTCAAGCTTAGCATTTATGAAGATTCCATGCCTTGATGATGATTTCTAGTGATTAGTAGCTGTTGTTGATAGCTGATTGATTGAGCTAGTGATAAGGTGGTGGTTATCACTAGGATAAGAGAGTTCAGCACTCCTCTTCTTCCTAATGGTTTCTACAAAAGGTTTCAAAAGTTCTGATTTTGGTTCCACTTAATAAGTCAATGGCATGCTACATTTCCTAGTGTAATCTTGTTGTTTGCCTGATCAAAGTTGTTTAGTTTGGCTGGTTGTTGGATTTTGTACTTGTTTGTAGCTTAATCTTGTTTTACTGCTTATAGATTTTGGATTAAGTACTGTTCATAGCTTATTTCAGTTAGTTTCAGTCTTTGCACCTTAATTGAGTAATAGTTGTTCTCATAGCTTGCTTGTAGTCTTGAACTATCTCATTTTGAGTCTCAAGTTTGGTAGTCAAAGGATTTCATTCAACTTTAATCAGCTCTTTAAAAGTCTTTGAAAATTCTCATGAATTTCAGATAAGGAGTGTTTGGTACTATTTGGTTATTGATTTTCAAGCATTGAGTTTTTACAAGTTAATGTTCATTTCTAGTCAATAGGTCATAACAAAGTGTTTTGAGTAAGTCTCAAGTCAAATTGAAGGTCAAAAAGGCAATTGGCTATAAAAAGTTTGGGTCTCATTTTCATGCAGTTTTTCTTTAAAAAGTTCTCAATTTCATTTAGCTGGCATTTGCTTATTAGTTGATGAAAATTAACCAAACCAGTTCTCAATTGTAGTTCATATCATAAAGTTTCAGATTCCAAAAGCATTCTATACAGTTTTCAATAAGAAAAGAGAAATAAGCAAAATCATGAAAAGCTGAGTTAAGCTAAGTTTTTGTAACTTGAAACTGATTTTTGAGATCTTTTGATTTCATTCATTAACAAAGCCATTTTATTTCATAAAACCACTTAGAATATGGTATTATATGATTTTTGTGTGTTTCAGCTTTTTGTCAAAATTCTTGGTCAACGCTTGGTCAACGATAAGCCAAATTTTAGCTTAATTCAAATTCCCAGCTTAATACTTGATGAAATTTGTTCTAACTTGATTTCCCGTTCATCATTTGAGTTGTTTAATCAGTTTTGGCAAGAAAATCAAGTTGTGCTTGTTTAGATTGTTCTAGAGCTTAATTTGGGCTTATTGAAGAGTGCTTATTTGCTTATTGTGCACTTTTAGCCAGATTCCTGTTAGAGGTCTAGCTTATTTTGAATTTAGAGTGTTTTGCAATTGGTTTCATTGAATTTGGTTCAGTAATAAGCTCACACGAGCTTATTTGTCTTTCAAACCCGTTTTTGCTTAACAAGTTCTAAAAATTGCCATTTGGTCCTTCTTGTTTCAAGCAGTTTCTAAACATGGCTAATCTTCCATCTTTCTAGGGTTTGCACATTTTAGTCCTTTCAGTTTTGAGTTGGTTAAAAATCAGTTAGTAAGTTTGCTACTTTGTTACAATTTGGTTAGTTAGTTATAAGTTTTACATTTTTGATCCTTTTAGTTTACTGATTTACATTTTCAGTCCCTTAACTTGTTAGAATTTTCATTTCAAGCATTTATATTTCCTAGAATTTACATTTTCAGTCCTTTTAGTTTTAAAATTTACATTTTGAATATTACTTGAATAAAATTTGGTAAGTGCACTATGTTTTACATATAAGTAGGTAATATTTTTCAGTTTTACAAGGCTTTGTTGAATTAGCAAATAGAATATCCAAAAAAGATTAACAACCAAAAACAGTTAAAAACCTGATATTGGTTGGACTTTCAATTAGCAAGAACTGAGAAAAACGAACTGCATTATACACAATTTCAATAATCCATGGAATAAAGCTTCTTTTGTGAGTATGGTGTAAAAAGTTACCAATAGAACAGTGAAGATTGACATATTGCATAACAAAGAAGTTGTAGAAGGTGCTAGGGTGGTGTTGCCGTTTGAGGCCATGGAGGAGATAAGTAGTAGGTTTACTAATACTTTATATGGCTACTTTATAGGGAAGAGATCACTAGTTGAGAATTATGTTCGTAACATATGGTCAAAATATGGATTGAAACGTGTTATGTTAGATGATCATTTTTTCCTTTTTCAATTTGAGACTAAAGAAGGAATGGAGAGTGTCATAGAGAATGGGCTATGGCTCATCCGACTTGTACCATTAATGATTAACATCTGGACTCCAGATACTGTATTGAAGAAGGAGGAAATCAGGCGTGCCCCGGTTTGGGTGAAGCTTCGTCATGTACCTATTGTTGCTTATTCCGAGGTGGGGCTTAGCTTAATCACGACACAAATTGGTAGACCAATAATGGTCGACACATACACGAGTTCTATGTGTTTGAAATCGTAGGGGAAAAGGAATATGCTCGGGCTCTTATTGAAGTTTCGTCTGAGACTGAGCTTATGGAATCCATTGTAATTGCTTTACCTAAGGGAGATAGATCGGGGCATACACTTGCCACGATTGACATAGAATATGATTGGAAACCACCACGGTGTTCGGGATGTAACATTTTTGATCATAATGATGACATGTGCCCTAAAGTGGTTAGGGAGGACGTAAAGGGTAAGGAGAAGGTTAGTTCTGGATTTACAGAAGTAAAAACTAAGAAGACAACCCAAACCAACTGTCGTCAGTGGTTTTCGGTTATCAACACTACACTAAATCTTTAGTTTAAACAAGTAGAGAAAGGTGAATCCTCTAAATAAGCTAATAAAGTTTCCATGGGGTCTGGGTTGGTCACGTGAGTAATAAAGGTATGATTGAGAAACTTATTAATGTGATGTATAAGGATTCCAGTGGTAAGGATGTAACTCTTTGGGTTATGAATTCATTTTCTGCTTTGGAAGATGATGGCGATGAGACATGGAATTATGCAAGTGAGGCAGTTAACCTAAGTGATGATGAGCATATTGAGGAGATAATTGTTGAGGAATGCCCTAGTGGTAAACCTCAGCATGTGTCTACTGTTGGGGAAAGCATTCCCAATGTCGATGGTACTCATGATTAGTGTGGCTACATGGAATATTAGGGGTATGAATTTCTCCTCTAAACAAGATGAAATTCGGTAGGTGGTCCTTGAAAATAAAATTTTTATGTTTACTATTATGGAAACTCATGTAGTGTAATATAATCTGATGCGGTTATGTTCTTATGTCTTCAAACACCAGGATTGGACCTCCAATAGCAGCTTGTGTAGAAGGGTACTCGTATTATTATTGGATGGAACCATAACGATATAGATGTAACAGTCTTAGCACAATGTGATCAGGTTATTCATACGCGTATTTGGCTTAAGGTTGAGAAGAAGGAGGTATTTGTTTCGTTTGTGTATGCTCATAATAAGTATATTTAGAGGCGTGATCTTTGGCATAATCTTGGTATTCCTACTATATATATTTGCAGCAGACCTTTGTGCTTACTTGGGGATTTCAATGCTGCCTTATTCTTATATGATAGTACAGCAGGTTCGTCCAAGGTTGATATTGCTATGCGGGAGTTCAAGGATTGCATTGCTGATATTAAGGTCATGGATGTTCAATATTCAAGGTTGCACTATACATGGAATCAAAAACCTACGGGCCATGATTGTTTACTAAAGAAGATTGATCGAATTTTATGTAATCTTACATTTAATGATGCGTTTAGAGGAGTGCATGCTTGTTTCATTCAGTACAGGCTATCTGATCACTCGCCTGCTGTGCTTAATATTCCAGCCATTACTAAGGACAAACCGAATCCATTTAAATTTCCTAACCTTCTTACATAACATGAGTTGTTTAAGGAGACTGTTAACGTGGGTTGGAAGATTCTAGTAAGTGGGTCTTACATGTTTTAGGTGGTTAAAGTGTTCAATGACATGTTTTAAAGGTAATCTACATCAAAACGTTGTCTTGTTACGCACGGAGCTGGATAGAATTCAGGAAGACTTGGAAAAGGATCCCTTTAATGTTGATCTTCGAGATGAGGAGGCTGCTTATGTCAAGGCTTTTAATGAGGCTTTGATTTTGGAGGAATGTTTTCTAAAGTAGAAGGCTAAGATACAATGGCTTAGGGATGGTTATTCTAATACTACATATTTTCATAAAGCAGTCAAGAGTCGGGTCAGACGTAATTGTATTAATGTGGTTACAAATTTGGAGGGGACTGTTGTTGAAAATGAACAAGTTTCTGAGGCTTTTGTTGCCCATTATGAGGTCTTTCTTGGTCAAACAGGGCAGACTAATGGGTCGGAAATAGGAACGATGTTCGGTACTACGCTGGATGGTGTTAAAGCAGTGGAGATGGTTCGACCGATCACTCCTCAAGAAATCAAAAGTGCTATGTTCTCTATGGGTGATGACAAATCGACGGGTCCAGATGGATACACGGCTGCTTTTTTAAGGAGTCTTGGGATATCATTGGTTTAGAGGTGGTGAGGGCAGTGGGTGAGTTCTTTATTAATGGAAAGCTTCTTAAAGAGCTTAAACATACAATTATTGCTCTTATCACTAAAGTCAAGACTCCTATGCGAGTTAATGACTTCAGGCCTATTTCGTGTTGTAACGTGCTCTTTAAATGTATTAGTAAGATCATTGCTAATCGTATTAAAGAGAGCTTAGTGACGTTAGTTAGCCCCAACCAGTCGGGGTTTGTTCCAGGAAGAAGTATCTCGGATAATATTCTGCTAACTTAGGAGCTTATGCATAAGCATCACTTGAATCGAGGTATTCCTAGATGTGCTTTCAAAGTAGATATCCAAAAGGCTTATGATGCGGCTGATTGGATTTTTTTAGGAAGGTTCTTATTAGGTTTAGGTATCATGAAAAGATGGCTATGTGGATTAGGAGTGTGTGACGACGACATCGTATTCTATATGTATCAACGGCTCTCTTCATGGTTATTTTAAGGGCAAGCGTGGTTTGCGACAAGGAGATACACTTTCTCGCTATTTATTTACGTTGATTATGGAGATGTTGACGCTCATTATTCATACGAAAGTCGAGGAAGCTGATTAGTTCACTTACCATCGTCATTGCTCTAGAATAGGTTTGATTAACTTGTGTTTTATAGATGACCTATTTATCTTTGTGCATAGGGATCCAAATTCTGCTCAACTTATTAGGGATGCTTTAGAGGAGTTCAAGAATATGTCGGGCTTAGCGCCTAGTCTTCCAAAGAGCATGACATATTTTTGTAATGTGATTAATCACACTAAGCTTGCTATATTATAGCTTTTACATTTTGAAGAAGGAAAGCTACCGGTTAAGTACCTTGGAGTTCCTTTGATATCGTCTCGTCTTATTTATAATGATTGTAAGGAGCTTCTTGAGAAAGTAGATGGGATTCCCAATGATGGGAAGCAAAAATCGTTATCGATTGCGGGTAGGTTGCAACTTATTCAATCGGTTCTTGGGTCGTTACATGTTTACTGGGCTTCAATGGTTATCCTTCCTAGTAGAATTCTTATGAACATTGAGCAGGGTATACGGGGTTTCTTGTGGTGTAAGGGTGCTCTTGGCAGGGTAAGGGCGAAGGTCGCGTGGGATACTGTGTGTCTCCCTAAATCAGAGGGTGGTCTTGGTATTCGAAGACTTGGGGATTTTAACAAGGCTCTTATGACGTCTCACATTTGGAAGCTGCTTGTCTTGAAATATTCTTTGTGGGTGAAATGGATTCACATGTATAAAATTAAGGAGCGCATTTTTTGGAGCATTCCCATTCGTGGTAATATAAAGTGGGGGGTGGCAGAAGATTTTACAGCTTAGACCTCTTTTTCTTGATTTTGTTTGGTCAATTGTGGGTGATGGTAGGAAGGTTTCCATCTTGTATGATAAATGGTGTGAGATGTGTGATAACCCGAAATCGAGGTCATTGCTTAATCTTACTTTACGACAATTTTTAAAATTTAGGATGAGTTTGAATGTATTTATTTTTGGAGGTTTAAGTATAAACCAATGTTGGAAGACTTATATTGTATATTTTATAAGTATAAGGAGTATTAACAAGCGTGATGTCGATGGATGCCTAAAATTTTACGTTTTATTGTCGGTTGTTCGATGTTTGTCATTTTTGATATTTTCATTTAAATGACGTGTTAAGTTGAGTCGGGAGTCGATATTAATATATTTGAGGTACGTTTTAACTTTTGAAAAGTATTTTTATGAAACCCGATCCCCGTGAATATTTTCAAAATTAACTAATAGTCATTTCCTGCTTTTTAGCTAACTATTTTTATTTTGGACCACAACTATTACAAATTTATAACAATGGCCCCTCCACCACCATATATAAACTTCATTTTCACCTAACAAACATAGAAACCACTCAACACCAAAAATCTTTCTTCTCTCTTCCTTTTTAATATATGTTGTCACCCCCCCCCCCCCTTGTACCATAAATCAATTTTCATCAAATTTCTACTTGAATCCAAGCTAAACTAGCACAAGGTCTATCCTTAGAATTGTAAGGAGGTCATTTTGGTACCAAATTTGGGTGCATTCATGATATTTCATTTTTCTAGGTTGGTAGGTCAAAACCATGCTCATGCATGTGGTTTTTGTGATGATCAAAAGGTTTTCATGCTAAAGTTTTGTTAAAAACTTGATTTTGATTTTGGGTTTTTGATTTTGATGATGTTACAAGTGTTATGGTTGAGATATGTTAGTATTAGGGTTATGGGATGATCATAACTATGGTTGGTTTTAGCTAAAAACATGATTTCATGCAAGTTTTAGAAGGGTGTTTTAGATCAGTGGGAAAAACTGCATTTTGGGTACCTTATGATTTTATTTAGGCTTAACTAATTGAATAGGTTTGTATAGAATTCGATTAGCTTCGATTTGATATAAAGTAGAACTTCTAGCTCCAAACGAGCGCGAAGTTATGATAGTTTGATTATTAGTTTACCGGGAGACGAGTATCGACACGACATATAGTTGTTTTCGATATTTGGATCGAATCTCAGGGACTATAGATTGAATGTTGAAATGAGTCACATACTGATGAAGAAGTGTAAACCCTAGAGGGTGAGTCTAATTTCAAACCTAAGTGTCGATTTTGTAAATGGAGTCGTTTATAGAAGTTAAAACGGTTGTATGAGTCGATGACGTAAAACTGTCCGGTTTTTGTAGTTCGAAGATGATTTGGGTAAGAAACTTTAAAAGTAAAGTCATTTGATAAACTTGTTAGAGGACTTTCTATTGATAGTAAATTATTTCCTCGAGTCGTTCATAAACGTTTGACGAGTCTAAATGGGGTAAATGAGCTAGTACATATGGTATGTGCCGGCGGATTTTGTCGAGAGTATAGAATGGTAAAGTAGATGTGTAGAAGAGTGTAATAGTATTACTTTATCGTTTTCTCTCGAGTTTGTTGTGATTTTATGAGTTTAAGTTTGATATTATTATGTATGATTTATTTCTCGAGTCATTATTAATGAGCGCGCCTTCTCGTGTTTGAAAGACATTCTCTATCATCGACGATCATCTCGCTAGGTCTCTTATACTAAGGTGAGTCTGTCGCCTCGTGTCACACCCCACCATGGCAGAATATAGGATGCGACATATGAATATCATCACAACAATAGCGTGTCTATAGAGATAACTAAATGAAATGGAAATATCATAAATGGTGACACAATGTCATGAAGATATCTCAAACAATGCAGGCGTCTAGGTAAGTAGGTAACAGGTCTACCTCTTACCAAAGACATACAATTAACAAATAACAAACATATAGGTGTCTATAAAGTATCACTTATTCAAACATAAATAAAAACTAAGAGGAAAGGGGTTCCTCCAAATGCAATCCTAAGCCTTCCAGCTAGCCACTCCTATTCTCATGCTTAACCACATTCTCACTTGAAAGAGACACTAAAACACGTCAACATAAAGTTGGTGAGAGTCATAAGTTTAGACTCCAACGCCAGATCAGTTATAAGCTGTGAATAACAACCATTACCAAAAGCACATATGGACAATGTGCTACAATTAGGTAATAACAACTACCATTCAAGATTAACCAATCACCACAAATCCAAGGCTCTAAGCCTTACCAATAATCACAATTCCAAGGCTCCAAGCCTTACCAATAAACATGGTCCCATAGGCGCCCATACACCTATGAACCACTCCCAAGACCCCGCCTTGTCAACATCCCCTTGGTATCAAGTCAAACCAAAATAACTGAGACGGTACGTGTCCCTCGATCCAAATCATAAACACAATCAAGAATCACATAGCAGTTAATCACATAAGTGTACACACAAGTCCCTCACAAACCATAAAAACATTCACAACATTCTTTACTGTAATACCCGTGAATGTGTCGTATGATGCTAAGTTATTGTCTCAAGAGTTGTTCAGTATGAGCATCTCTCTTAAGTTGCGACTCACTTGTGGATGTGATATCCTGAGCCCAACGTCGTTTATTTAATCCTATTTTATGAATATTTTTGAAATTTTTAGGAAATTTTGTTTGCTATAGATTTAACGGTTTAAGTTGAAACTAACGTTTACGGTCGTAATTTAACGTTTGACGATTTAAGAAGAACCGATAAAGACTATGATACCGACGGATGCCCAAAAATTATCTTTTATTATTGATTGATCGATATTTGAGTTTTTCGAAGTTTTTATTTTTTTTATTATGTTTTAAGTCGAGTCGGAAACTTACTATTACTTTTCGTGTGCGTTAAACCTTTGAAAAAGTATTTTTATTGAACGAGACTTTAACTTTTATGAATCCGGGATAAAACCCGACTGTCGTAAATTTATAATAATCTACTAGGGACCATTTTTTCTTTTTTAAATTTTATCTTACAAATAAGGCCAAAATAAGACTAAAATGACGCTTTCTACCCTCCCTTGCATATAAAAGGAATTTTTCACACACACACTCCTCATTTTCTCATTCAAAATTTCACCCACACTCTCCTCTCTCTCTCTAGGTCGCCGGCCACCACCATCCACCACCCAAAACCACCACAAAAATTTGATTTTGAAAAATTTAATCAAAGACCCATGTTTCTAACATCAAGATAAGTAAATCCCACCATTAATTTACAACATGCAACAACATTTTTTTTATCTAATTTTTGAAATATTTTGAAAAATATTATGTTTTGATCTAATTAACCTTGTGGGTTTGTGTTTAATTATGTTTAGGAACGTGGATTTGTAACATGGAATCTTGGGATTAATTATTTTTTGGTGTTCTTCAGCCCCAACCCACGGCCAAAGGAGGGGGTGTTTGTTTTTCTTGGATTTGATCTATTTTGAGAATGGGTATGGTTCTAGATTCATGTTATTGTTATTTTTAATCAATTTAATTGAATTGTATGTGTGATTTTTGAAATGGGTTTTCTTTGTGATTGTTCATAAAAGTGGTTAGGTATGATCGGGTTTGTTTAGGATGATTATTAGATGATATTAGAAGTATATGAATGATTGAAATGGGTCAAAAAGATGTTTTGATGTGATTTTGAAAGGGTCATTTTAGGTCAGAAACTTTAAGGCTATTTTTCGTATAGTGGCTGTTGACCAAGTTTTGAGATGATGGGATATTGTTGTAGAGCTTCTTTTGAGCTTCGTTTTGGTATAAGGTAGAGCTTACGACTCCAAACGAGTCAAAAGTTATGATATTTTGAAAGTTCGTGTACCGGGAGATGAGAACCAGCACAATCCGAATTTGTGTTTGGTTTTGGGTCAAATCCCGGGGACCATAGATAGAGTTTGGTAAATAATTGAAAATTAATTTTTGGTTTTAAACCTGCACTTGTGAGTCTATTTTTAGACTTAGGTGTTGTATTGGTCAATGTTGTATTTTAAAGGGGTCAAACAAGTCCAACATGGTCAAAGTGCAAAATCAGTTCTAAATGTGTACGTCTAGTAATGTGATGTGTAACGAGTCATAGAAGTGAAAACTTTTCATGGGATTAAATATGGGTTTTATACAGGTCATGAGGTATTTTTGTGAATTTTCTTGAAATTTATATAGGTGCTTAAGTCATAGCAAACAGCCCGTACTTTTGGTAAGTACCGGTAAATCTATAAAATGGGAATCAACTTTAATTACGTAGGTAAATGGTATAAGTCTAGTAACAACTACTTGTTTGGTTTTGGCGTGAGTTTTCATAAGCATTAAGTGTTTCGATTTGCGTGTGTTTAGTACAATAATGTATGCGGAGTATTGATTTGGTTTTCGTACCTTGACTTTTAGGTCACGTGTTAGATTTTCCTGGGCATCCACATCGTCGGTGATATTTCTCGTTACGTCTTCGCTAGAACCACTACTACTACGCAAGGTGAGTCTATAGCCTCGCTCTTTACTTATTTCTAAAGTTTTTGCCCGCGAGGGGGATACATGATATTTAAATTAAAAAGAACATAAGTCATGAATGATTGTCGGACCCGAATGTTGCCTTGAATTGTGTTGAGTCCCTAGTTGTAAAAAGTCCCTAAATTCGTGAACTATTAACTATTGTCTTGCCCTTGTGTGGGTTGGAGATAGCCGCTTATACAATTGATAGTACTATGGGGTTGACGACCCTATCCGAGACGAGAGCTAGTACGTTGAGTACCCTCTGCGGACGGATAACTTGTGATAAGAAATAAGGTATAATTACAACTAATGCCTTTAGAAGGGGCACTGGTTTCACATAAATAATGCCGGTAAATGTACGCGGGTGATTGAGTTAACGGATTAGTGTCACGAGCTTAAACACAATTATTAGCTATTGCTAAAGATAATATCCTTGAATAATAGATTGTGAGTACAACAATGCTATTGAATGGTCATGATTGGTTTTAATACTTATGTTCAACCTATGATTTGATAAACCTATAGATTCACTCAACCTTTGTGTTGACGATTTTAAGCATGTGTTTCAGGTAACCAAGGTTGATTGCAGCGGAGCATGTGAGGATGGAAGTTGTTATGGCTTGGCGGTCTACTTTGTTTTTCCCCCCTTTTAGCACTTAAAATTTTTATATTATGTCATGTGAACGAAAATGTACTTTTGGGTTGAGATTCAGTGGGGACCTAAACGCAACTCTGTTTTGGATTATTTATGGGATTTGGAAAACAGTAGACTTTGATGTTTTAATCAATCTTTAACTTATGTTCAAATTTCTACGTCTCTTTGAGTCGTTCGAAATAGCTTATGTGTGATGATAACTGCCTAGCACCCAAATGTTGTAGTTCCGCTGCGCATATGATTTGGGGGTGTTATAGATTGGTAATCAGAGCCATGAGTTATAGAGAACTATGTCATTTTGAAAAATCCTAAACTATAACTTTTGGTGTCGTAAGAAATTATCCAAGCACACAACTATCCTGCATGGCTTCGGTAAGATTTCTTTAGCATTGCTTTATATTTTAGATGTATCCCTCAAACTGACACGAATTCCCTAGTATTTAGTAAGTAAATACTATGATATATATTAAGATATATTGTTTTGTACGTTGAGTACTTATTATCGTAACTTACAAATTCTCGAAAGATTATCTTATATGTTGCATGTAATTGGCATACGGGCTACATTGCATTACATGGCAACACTGCGTTGTAATCCTACGTGTATGTAGGAATGATTGTATGTATAAGTATTTATATACTATGGTATTTAAAGGCATTGCACGTGAAGCAATGGTCCGTGCGTGATTATCGTACATGTTAAAATGCGATTTTGTTGAGAATTCGGCCTCACCACCAATTATCAATCTTGATAATTAATTTATTGTTCGAATAACCGAGTGTGAACCTCGTTTGATACTATAGATACGTAAACAGTTCTTCGTAACATATTGTATATCGACTAGATTGATCTCGATTGTCATTATCACACCGTGATGTGTCATTCTTGGACATTTTCTTTGAAACGTAATTTACTTACATATTATTTTATTTCCTTTATTCCTTATGGGTTTGATATATTGGTTGGCGTAACTATAACATAGACGAAGTATAATCAACGACGCGTACATCGTAACGGCAAATCATGTGTGTATATTATGAAACGTGATGGAGGCGTATCGCCATTTAATCGTTTTTATCATCCTACTTGAATTTAAATATGCGTTTTAAGGATAGACTAGCGTTGTGATCAAGCGTGATAGCTTGAAGTTTGGTTGGTTTGTGTTAATTTTGTGGGGTACGATTTCGAGACTCATCCGAGGCCGATAACAACACTTATTTGACATACGTATTCTTGCTTCGTTTATTTCATTTTGTTTTTGTTGTTTCATTATTTTCAATTCGATATTATACATGACGAGGTCCGACATTTGTGCGAGTTAAATAAGCATCAAATTTTGTTGATTGAATGATTTAAACATAAAGTGTTTTACATATTAAATAAATGGTGAATAAAACTTTTGGATAAAAATGACCTATGGTGTGTCTTATAACAAGTAGAAATTTTATAGAGAATAAATGGATAAAATGAAATTATTTTTCCTACAACCTTGGTTGGTAAATCATAATAAGTAATTTATATTACTCGTAAAAGTCCTTGTTTTCATATATTAATAATTTGATACTAAGAGCTAGTGATGGATTTGCTAAGAATTTGTTTAATATAATTTGAAAAAGGAGTTTGTAATAAAATTTACGATATGACTGTTGAGTATATGTAACTTTGGATTTAGTATGAATTAATTTTCGGGTCAATGTAGCAAACTTTTGGCGTATCTTGTAACATGAAACATGAGTAGAAGTATTAGCCACGTATTTTGGAGCTAGAGACTTCGTAAAACTGGTTTTATCTTAAACATAAGGTCATGTTATATGCATTGATATAAACTAGAACACGTTACTTGTTGTAGTGAATAACCTGGGATAAAAATCAAAAGATACACTTTAAGTGAGAAATTCTAACGCTTGGAAATAAATTATTAAAAGTTGATGGAACGTTATTTTATTCTTCTGCGAGATGTGTTAATTTTAAAATCGTTTGATAATGAGCTAAGACTTGAAAGTTGAATTTTCTATATTTTAGAATTATTTGAAATAAGCAATTTGATTATTTATTCTATTATTATCGAGATTCAAGTCTTGACTAGAATCAGTAAGTTGTCCGAGATAATACTACGTGAAACCTCTTTAGCATTTGAGTCGAATCGCGTGAATATGATTTAATAAATCAGTTTTAAGGAACACATGTGTATAATAAAAAGTCAAAAGTTGATTTTAAGAGTTAATTGGACTAGTTTGAGTCATGTTGGATACGTGTATATATGTGATAATATAAGTCGTAATAATAATAACGCGAAACTTTGAAAATTCTTACTATGTACGTTTTTAGTACTTAAAATATGAACATTAATGAGATTTTGACACAAGTATCGAGATTTTAAAAACTAATGATTTTATCAATTATAATGACCGAGTCACCGCATCTATTAATGTTAATAATTACCTAGAGATTGAAATTTTTTTTCCAGAAATAAAAACTTTGTAAGTTGAAAAATGAAAAGTATAAATTTTTTAATGGTGTAACACAAATTTAAATATGCAAATGTTCGGTTTTACAATGTACAAGGTAACACTAATTAGAAAATGAAAATGGAGCACCCAACACACGCATACTTGTATTATTTTCTTAAGACGTAATATTTGGAGTCACGATGGTTCGGTCGTACAACATCCCTTATTTGATTTTGTGAGTCTGTATCTAAACTTGAATAGTCATGTGATTTTTCGTTTTAATATTTTCAATGGCATGAGACCATTATTTATTTTGAATTGCTACTTCACGATTACATGATAATAAAGGGTATGTCATCCGGTGTATTTTTGTCATGTTCATGGACGCCGTAACTTTTCTTCTTTTGGTTAATGGAACCTAAAATTTGTGTATTTACTTGAATGATGCTATAAATCTTCATTAAAGTGGTTATTTATTTCTATTTGAACAAAAGCGAGGAGGCGAAGCCGCTTTACCGAATTGTAGAGGTGAAAGAACTCGATCTCCCTGGTGAAATAGTTTCTATTCGACCAGGTGATTCTTCTCCTCTCCCCGTATACCCTGGGTGGAATGTGTGTGAAACTCGAGACGGTGGGAATCATGATCGTTGTTCTATTTTTAGCGCTTGTGATGATGTTCGATGTCCCCTCAATGTACCTAAGATTGTTGTTGTTTTCTCGAAACTCTTGTCATATATTTGAAGTATTTTCATTTCTAATGTAGTTAATTTTAGTTGGCAATTATATTACTCGTTTACCTCGTTCGATCTCATTGATTTTTGATTTTACTTCTTTTTGTGCTTGCAATGATCTTTAATCTTGAACCACCTTACCATTATTTGGTGAATAGTCTATTTTGAAAATATGTATAAGTGTGTCAAATGGTTCGTTCAACCAAATGCGAATGGTGTCGATTTATTTATTTATTTATTTTCTCATAAAAAGGGCAAAGCAAAAGTATGTTTCCAAAGTGGACGAAAAAGGTTTGATGTGTTTCTTAAAACGATAGTAACAATATTTTCCCATTTCAAATTTCATTTCAAATGATTTAATTATTTTGAATATTTGGTCAAAAACTTTCAAAGTCATATTTGGTATGTAATAATAATGTTGTGTCGTCACTCGATCCTCAATTATGCACAGCTTATCTAACTATGCATAATTCGGGAAGAGCCCTGTTTTGTTGATTGTCGTTGCTTGGTCCTCAAGTATGCATGATCTAGCTAATTATGCATAGTTTAGGAAGGGCAATGTAGTGTTAAATTAATTGGTCCTCTCTAAAACCGGTAGTGTTTTTGATAAATGTTTGGATGAGAACGTTTTAAAAAATGGTGGAACCTTTTGCAAGTAATCGTATTCTCTTTGATTCCTAAAGAAAATTTTTAAATTTTCTTGTGTTCCTTGAAATTTCTTCTTTGTTTGGCGTTGACTTAGTAAGTCACCGTGACCGAGTAATTTTGGAAAATGTTTTTTTATGTGTTGTGTGTAACGTGTGAATTTTATCAGAATCGCTAGGGTGTTGATGAAATACCAAAGGGACTCGTACCGACACTGAGAAGAAATTTTAACAAAAATAGGAGACTGCCAAAGTGGAGGAGAGTCGAGTTTGAATAACTCTGAGAGAAATGACGAAGACTTCTCCTACATCAAATGTATCGTACTTTATATATTTTCTTTTCTTGTTCTTTTGATATGTCAACGACACGCGATAAACTGTTGAAGTTTACCAACTTTGCATCGGTAGTTGGAAGACAATTCCATTGCCGTCTTCGTTTATTTAAGTGAGGAATCCTCTTTGCTTAACTCAACCATCCTTTATTATCGATGGTTGAACGACGGATAAACATATTTGATGTTTTTATGGTGAACCCTTGTCTTTTATGTGTTTATGTTGTGTGTGATCTGGTCGAATGATCGTAAGTTGTGAGAACTTGAGACGACATTGTCCAATGAAGTCCGATCATGAAAAACACGTGCCATGTAATATATTTATAACTGTGAACGGCGATGCTTATTGAGATTTTAACCACGTTTGGGATGGAAGGTGAGATGGTGTTCTTGTATTATATATATATATATATATATATATATATATATATATATATATATATATATATATATATATATATATATATATATATATATATATATATATATATATATATATATATATATATATATATATATATATATATATATATATATATATATATATATATATATATATATATATTTTTATATATATATATATATATATATATATATATATATATATATATATATATATATATATATATATATATATATATATATATATTTGGGTATGGATCCGTGTGTGAGCACCCTGCGATGACATATGTATGTATTTTATTTCTTTTTATCGATATGCATCCATGGCTGGCAAGCTCGTAAACCTTCTTTAACTTGCAATTTTCTTTTGACTGGACTCATCCGGTATCCTGTCAACATTTCTAATTTTATCATAGCTTGGCTGATTAGCAATCATGAGTTAACTTGATTGAACTCATTGACTTGGCACGATTTGGCTATGTTGCAAACATGTCGTAATGTGATTGTATGTGTTTTATAGTGGCTCTTGTGTTTGATTGGATTGCGATGTTTTCGAGAGTTATGTATACGTCGAATGATTTCCGTATCGACGAATTCATTTTTGATGAAATAGGTTGTATGTACGTAATATTGCAATAAGGTGATTTTATACGACTGATATTAATTACCTCGTCTTGTATATTTTGAACGTGTTCGATGGGGCTATGTGTGGCCCGTGTGATTTTTCTCTATGAATTAATTATTTTTATGAAACCGATGAACCAAGTGAAATGACGCTTCGAACGTTGGAAGACATGCTCTGAGCGTGTGTGGTTGATTTTAGTAGTTGTTGGGACCGACACTTGCCGTTGGTAGTATCTTTGCACGACAACATATCCCATGTTAGCATTGTAGCTACAACATTTGAAGAAGTATGTTGATGAAAATGTAGATCGCCAGATTGGATGAAATGAAGTAGGAAAAAGTCAATTGAATGGACTTGAGATGATTTGAGAGACTACGAAAGAGATGGTGTAGATTAAGAATCACTAGTTGACCGCGAGAAGCTGTGAGAAGAGATGTGTTGATAACCGTAGGAAGAATTTTGGGAAATTGAAGTGGAGATCATGGATCAAGATGTTAAGAGATTGAAGCAAGGTATAATACTCATTGTGAAGGTGTGATGGAACCCGAGACGTGAACCGAAGTCCACATCGGAACGTGAAGACCCCTTTAGGAAGAAGTACCCTCATATTTCTAGTAGTACAAATGTGAGTATAAGAACCGGAGAGCGCCGGGACGTCGCTCCCTTAAGGAGGGGAGGATGTAATACCCGTGAATGTGCTGTATGATGCTAAGTTATTGTCTCAAGAGTTGTTCAGTATGAGCATCTCTCTTAAGTTGCGACTCACTTGTGGATGTGATATCCCGAGCCCAACGTCGTTTATTTAATCCTATTTTATGAATATTTTTGAAATTTTTAACAAATTTCGTTTGCTATAGATTTGACGGTTTATGTTGAAACCAATGTTTACGGTCGTAATTTAACGTTTGACGATTTAAGAAGAACCGATAACGACTACGATACCGACGGATGCCCAAAAATTATCTTTTATTATTGATTGATCGATATTTGAGTTTTTCGAAGTTTTTATTTTTTTATTATGTTTTAAGTCGAGTCGGAACCTTACTATTACTTTTCGTGTGCGTTAAACCTTTGAAAAAGTATTTTTATTGAACGAGATTTTAACTTTTATGTATCCGGGATAAAACCCGACTGTCGTAAATTTATAATAATCTACTAGGGACCATTTTTGCTTTTTTAAAATTTTATCTTACAACTAAGGCCAAAATAATACTAAAATGACACTTTCTACCCTCCCTTGCATATAAAAGGAATTTTTCACACACACACTCCTCATTTTCTCATTCAAAATTTCACCCACACTCTCCTCTCTCTCTCTAGGCCGCCGGCCACCACCATCCACCACCCAAAACCACCACAAAAATTTGATTTTGAAAAATTTAATCAAAGACCCATGTTTCTAACATCAAGATAACTAAATCCCACCATTAATTTACAACATGCAACAACATTTATTTTTTTATCTAATCTTTGAAATATTTTGAAAAATATTATGTTTTGATCTAATTAACCTTATGGGTTTGTGTTTAATTATGTTTAGGAACGTGGATTTGTAACATGGAAGCTTGGGATTAATTATTTTTTGGTGTTCTTCAGCCCCAACCCACGGCCAAAGGAGGGGGTGTTTGTTTTTCTTGGATCTGATCTATTTTGAGAATGGGCATGGTTCTAGATTCTTGTTATTGTTATTTTTAATCCATTTAATTGAATTGCATGTGTGATTTTTGAAATGGGTTTTCTTTTTGATTGTTCATACAAGTGGTTAGGTATGATCGGGTTTGTTTAGGATGATTATTAGATGATATTAGAAGTATATGAGTGATTGATATGGGTCAAAAAGATGTTTTGATGTGATTTTGAAAGGGTCATTTTAGGTCAGAAACTTTAAGGCTATTTTTCGTATAGTGGCTGTTGACCAAGTGTTGAGATGATAGGATATTGTTGTAGAGCTTCTTTTTAGCTTCGTTTTGGTATAAGGTAGAGCTTACGACTCCAAACGAGTCAAAAGTTATGATATTCTGAAAGTTCGTGTACCGGGAGATGAGAACCAACACAATCCGAATTTGTGTTTGGTTTTGGGTCAAATCCCGGGGACCATAGATAGATTTTGGTAAATGATTGAAAATTAATTTTTGGTTTTAAACCTGCACTTGTGAGTCTATTTTTAGACTTAGGTGTTGTATTGGTCAATAGTGTATTTTAAAGGGGTCAAACAAGTCTAACATGGTCAAAGTGCAAAATCAGTTCTAAATGTGTACGTCTAGTAATGTGATGTGTAACGAGTCATAGAAGTGAAAACTTTTCATGGGATTAAATATGGGTTTTATACAGGTCATGAGGTATTTATTTGAATTTTCTTGAAATTTATATAGGTGCTTAAGTCATAGCAAACAACCCGTACTTTTGGTAAGTACCGGTAAATCTATAAAATGGGAATCAACTTTAATTACGTAGGTAAATGGTATAAGTCTAGTAACAACTACTTGTTTGGTTTTGGCATGAGTTTTCATAAGCATTAAGTGTTTCGATTTGCGTGTGTTTAGTATAATAATGTACGCGGAGTATTGATTTGGTTTTCGTACCTTGACTTTTAGGTCATGTGTTAGATTTTCCTGGGCATCCACATCGTCGGTGATATTTCTCGTTACGTCTTCGCTAGAACCACTACTACGCAAGGTGAGTCTATAGCCTCGCTCTTTACTTATTTCAAAAGTTTTTACCCGCGAGGGGGATACATGCTATTTAAATGAAAAAGAACATAAGTCATGAATGATTGTTGGACCAGAATGTTGCCTTGAATTGTGTTGAGTCCCTAGTGGTAAAAGTCCCTAAATTCGTGAACTATTAACTATTGTCTTGCCCTTGTGTGGGTTGGAGATAGCCGCTTATACAATTGATAGTACTATGGGGTTGACGACCCTATCCGAGACGAGAGATAGTACGTTGAGTACCCTCTGCGGACGGATAACTTGTGATAAGAAATAAGGTATAATTACAACTAATGCCTTTAGAAGGGGCACTGGTTTCACTTAAATCATGCCGGTAAATGTACGCGGGTAATTGAGTTAACGGATTAGTGTCACGAGCTTAAACACAATTATTAGCTATTGCTAAAGATAATATCCTTGAATAATAGATTGTGAGTACGACAATGCTATTGAATGGTCATGATTGGTTTTAATACTTATGTTCAACCTATGATTTGATAAACCTATAGATTCACTCAACCTTTGTGTTGACGATTTTAAGCATCTGTTTCAGGTAACCAAGGTTGATTGCAGCGGAGCATGCGAGGATGGAAGTTGTTGTGGCTTGGCGGTCTACTTTGTTTTTCCCCCCTTTTAGCACTTAAAAATTTTATATTATGTCATGTGAACGAAAATGTACTTTTGGGTTGAGATTCAGTGGGGACCTAAACGCAACTCTGTTTTGGATTATTTATGGGATTTGGAAAACAGTAGACTGATACACTGATTTTCAATGGGGTTCTCTATATTCTCTCGGAATCCTCTCGAATTGATCTTGGTTCTAAGTGGAATGATTGTTCTTGGTGACTAAAAAAGGGGATTGGTTTTCTAATCGACTAAAAGTTTTAAATGTATTAAAGTGTAAACTTAAATCTAAAAGCAAATAAACTTGAATTAAAATTAAACTGGAATTAAAATTAAACTTAGAATATAAAATGAAGAAACAATGAGAAATATTAAGACATATACAAAAATAAACAGTAAGTAAGATTAAAAGAAACTTGATTCGGAACTTTGACCTTGATTCGGAACTATTGATCCGGAACTTTTCACCCGGAAGTCTTCATTCGGAACTTTCAAAAATCCTTCACTCGGAACTTTACTCAGAACCTTCAAGCGGAACTTGATTCGGAAGTTAGTTCGGAACTTTCTTCGGAAGTTGATTCGGAACTTTGGAAAATCCTTCACCCGGAACTTTGAGTCGGAACTTGATTCGGAACTTCGTTCGGAAGTTTATCCGGAACTTGGTTCGGAACTTTTGGTCAAGATGCTTCACTCGGAACATTTTAAAATTGATTTGGAAGTATTTTGAAAGGAAATTTACTCGGGACTTTTAAAAGAAAAACTCATTCGGAACTTAAAAAATAAAACTCATTCGGAACTTTTGGAAATAACATTCATCCGGAACTTTTGTTCATTCGGAAGATTTAAAAGGAAGTTTATTCGGAACTTTTCAAAAACATATTCATTTGGAACTTTCTTGTTCATCCGGAACTTTGGTGTTCATCCGGAACTTTGGTGTTCATCCGGAAGTTTTGTTCATCCGGAACTTGGGAACACTCAAGAACAGAAACTTAAACCGAAGAACAAGGAAAATGAGTTTAATCCAAAATCAAGCTAAATAAGCAAAAAGGGTTTACCAAATTAACCAATAATCATTTAACTACCATGAATAACAAATCCCAACAATAAAAACACGAACTCAACAACTTTTTAAAGATCAAATCAATCAAATAAGAACTTAAGAACTTGAAATAAAAGATGATGATGGACAAGATGAAATGGAAAGATTAAACAAGAACTTGTATTGATGATTAATGTTGAACAAAGATTAAACTTACAAGATTTGAAAAACAAAGATCAAAAAATCACCAAACACCCTAGTGGTGTTGGTGATGCTACGAAACAGAAAAAGAGAAAAAGGTGGGGAAAAGAAAAACTAAAAACTAACTGGAAGGAAAGTGTGAGGGGATGGGCTTTATATAGCCTTGTCTTTTGGTTGGTGAGTGGGATTTCTCCCGTTCTTCTTGTCTTCTCGTCTTTTCAGAAAAGTTTGACGTTTTCAATTCTGATTCGGGATTTGTCGTCGATTAAATTCAACTCGTCTTTTAATTTCTTCGTTTAATAGACTTGAGTTTCTTCGACTTATGTAAATCTTCCATCTTTGATCCTTTTCTTTGATAAATCTTCGAATAGGCCAAGTGACTTCAAATCGTTTGCATCTCTTGGACAATAGACTTTATCTTGAGTCTTTTTCTTCGGTAAAACCCGTGCAATCCCATGTTTTCTTCAATAATCATCCGGTTGGCTCTGAAGACACAATAAACACAAAAACCACGCATAATTCCAAACAAATGATATTAAATACGCGTGTTGGTCTTGTTTTAGCCAGAATTAAGTGGTAAAAGGATGGGTGTTTACACACCTATCAAATCCCCTACACTTAACCATTGCCATGCCCTCATGCAATGCTTAGTGATAAAGCAGTTTTACACTTTTCTCATAATTAATCAACCTTGGCCTTATTCAAATACTACTAAACAAAAATTAAAGTACTAAAAGAATTTAAAACTTTAAAGTAAACAAAAGGATAGAAAACCATTTTCACTTGAAAATAGCTACATGGAAATAACTTGTAAAGAGATCAATGACTTACATTAAGGCTTGGGTGCTGCGAAGATTTATCATCCTCAAGTTTCACGTTCCCCAAACTAAGCTTAAAAACGAGATCATTGTTATTATAAGTTAGCAATTCAAACACTTACACACATGGCTTAATTATATGCTTAAACTCCCTTATTCCTAGGTGTATCTCTTATATTTTATTTTTGTCTTAGAATGATCATGAAGATGCATTTTTGGACTTATTTCGATAGTTTATTTAGGCTGAAAGCAAAGTAGGACGATTTGATCAATAGTTAGCTAAAGGACAAAATCTCTTAAAACTGCTTCTCGGGATATCAAAAAGTTCATATCTTGGCATAACCCGGTTCACGATTTGAGACCTTTCTCGGGCCGATATTTGGCATGTACTTCATACTTCACATCTTGAGAGACGTTCTTGAGATAATGGTCTTCTCATCGTTCATAGAGTTTCTTCACTTGGAGACTTTTGAGGGGTACTCCAACTTTGTTGACCACGACTTCATGATTATTTCTTCAATCTCTATTTGGGATTTTGAGATACAACGATCCGCCTCCTTTTCGGACTTGGATCTATTTATCCTTATACCTTGTTATGGTCTTTTCGGATAGACTTCTCCATGATCTTTATGGGAGTTGATTGCTTTTCGTCGTGAGTCTTGATCCTTCATATTGACTTTGCGAATAATGCTTTTCACATCACCTTGGATCTTTAGCAATAAGATTGAATCCTCATGCCTTGTTAGGGCCTTTTCGGACTCGCCAATCTTCGCGCCCCGCTTCATAAGTTATGCCTTGGCTATGAACTCTTATCATTACCGAGCAACTTTTAAACGATCTTGGGCTAGAAGCTAAGTAACTTTTCAAATCGTACGACCTTACTTATTGCAGATAAATTATTAGCAAGTGATGGGAGAATAGGCAAATAATTACACCAAGTGAGCTTGTGCAAGAATACCGACTTATAATTGACTCTATCATTTCTCGTTCTCCACAATTTAAAATCTCAAGTAATGAGACTCGTGGAAACTTAGCCTAATAAACCAATTAAGGTCTACATGGTTAAGGATACTATCTAGAATAAACTTGGATAAGTCTATTCGGGTTGAGTCAAAATAAACGCAACGGGCCTAATATGTCAAAGATTTCTAAACTAGCTACACCACTTAATTAAAATTTGACTTTATTGCGAGATATATACATACGAAAGCAATGATAAAAATTTAAAAATTACGACTAAATAGCCAAAGTTAATAAAAAATTTGAAAAATGTTGAAAAATAGGATTTTCTGGTTAAATAAAGGCATTTTCATGGAAAAGTCCACTTAAAACTTTGATAGAAGTCCCCCCTACACTTAAGATAAACATTGTCCTCAATGTTTAAGCATGTGGGAAAAGTCTCCCCTACACTTATGACATTGTGCACGTTGGTTAACTCAAGTTAAGGAAGAGACGACTAAAGTGATCAATTTCAAATGTGAGTATGAAGAAAATTGAATCACGATAGTTGAGAGATAGAACCGGATTTCGGATAACACGGGAGCACGGTTCTTCAAAGATTCCAAGAGTGCACTTATCCCTTTAATCACATCACCACACAAATACAAACACCTATAGAGGTCCCCCCTACACTTAGGAGGTTAAACGGAAAAGGATAGATACTCGGGCTGCCTCCCGAGGAGCGCTTGTTTTTTATAACTGAGTCACGAGCCAGACTCGACCCAAAATTAGTTCATGGGGAACGTGGTGAGGGATGGAATCATCTCCTGAGAGGTGTCCTCACCAAAGTACAACTTCACTCGTTGGCCATTCACCTTAAAATTAGGTCCATTAGGTTGAGCGAGCTCGAGAGTACCATATGGAAAAATTTGGGCAATGGTGAATGGGCCGGACCAACGAGATTTGAGCTTGCCCGAAAAGATTTTCAACCGAGACTTAAAAAGTAAGACTTTGTCTCCAACATGGAACTCTCGGTTCTTAATCTTAGAATCGTGAATGATCTTAGTCCTTTCCTTATAGATCAAAGAATTTTCATAAGCCTCATTACGGAGTTCATTGAGCTCATTGAGTTAGATCTTACGTAGGTCACCGGCTTTGTTGATATCAAAATTAGCCCACTTCAAGGCCCAGTAAGCCTTCTGCTCCAACTCAATGGGGAGGTGGCATGCTTTCCCGTACACGAGACGATATGGTGTACAACCAATCGGGGTCTTGTATGCGGTACGAAAAGCCCACAAAGCATCATCAAGTTTATCAGCCCATGCGGTACGATGCTCTCCCACGGTTCTTTCAAGAATTCGCTTTAGTCCTCGGTTGGATATTTCAGCCTGGCCATTAGTTTGTGGGTGGTAGGCTGTGGAAAGACGATGATTTACACCATACTTAGCCATGACCTCTGCGAATTGGTCATTGCAAAATTGAGTCCCACGATCACTAATAATGGCACGAGGCACACCGAATCTAGCGAAAAGAGCTTTTAAAAAGTTACAAACCACCCTTGCGTCATTAGTAGGTAAAGCTTTGGCTTCAACCCACTTAGAAACGTAGTCAACGACTACAAGGATGTATTTGTTTCCTTTAGAAGAAGGGAATGGCCCCATAAAGTCGATACCCCAAACATCAAAGATTTCACATTCTTGTATGAAATTCTGAGGCATCTCGTCTTTATGTGTGATGTTGCCTTGTTTTTGGCAAACATCACATCGTTTAACCATATTGTGAGCGTCACGATATATGGAGGTCCAATAAAATCCCTAGTCAAACACTTTTTTGGCGGTGTAGTTGGGACCAAAGTGACCACCGGTGGGTCCTTTGTGGCAAGCATCAAGGATTTCTAAAGCTGCCGGTCCATCAACACATCGGCGGATAATTAGGTCGGCACATTGTTTGAATAGGTACGGGTCATCCCAAAAGTAAGTCTTAATGTCTTTGAAAAACTTCTTCTTTTCTTGGGATGTTAACCCGTCAACAAGAATTCCACCCGCCAAGTAGTTTGCTATGTCCGCAAACCACGGGGTTTTATCAGAATTCGAATTGATAGACATTAAGGTCTCCAAGGGAAAAGAATCATTGATTTCTTTGTTCGGATGATCCCCTTGGTAAGGATCCTTAAGTCTGCTGAGATGATCCGCGGCTAGGTTTTCCGCTCCTTTTTTATCGCGAATTTCGATTTTAAATTCTTAGAGTAGCAAAACCCAGCGAAGAAGTCTTGGTTTGGAATCTTGCTTTGTCAACAAGTACTTCAGCGCGGAATGATCGGTGTAAACGATTATGGTGGAAAGGACAAGATAGGGGCGAAATTTTTCAAAGGCATAGACAACAGCTAAAAGCTCTTTTTCGGTTGTCGTGTAATGCAATTGAGCCCCCGTCATTGTCTTGCTAGCGTAATGGATTGGTTGGAAGTGTTTGTTCACTCTTTGTCCCAGAACCGCTCCAATAGCAAAATCACTAGCATCGCACATCAACTCAAAGGGCAGCTCCCAATTAGGGGTAACCAAGACAGGTGCCTTAGTTAGCTTATCCTTAAGCGAGTTGAAGGCTTCAAGACACTCTTTGGAAAAGATAAAAGGAGTATCTTTTTCCAAGAGGTGGGTCATCGGGCGAGCGATTTGAGAAAAATCTTTGATGAATCGACGGTAGAAGCCCGCATGACCCAGAAAACTTCTCACACCCTTCACAGTTGAAGGTGGAGGCAACATAGCGATAACATCGACTTTAGCACGGTCTACTTCAAGACCGGATTTGGAAATCTTGTGTCCTAGCACGATGCCTTCTTTTACCATAAAATGGCATTTTTCCCAATTCAGAACAAGGCGAGTGTCTTCGCATCGCTTAAGCATACGTTCCAAATTGGCAAGGCAAAAAGAGAAGGAATCCCCGAAGACCGAGAAATCATCCATGAAGACTTCCATGGTTTGTTCAACCATGTCATGGAAGATAGCTAACATAAACCTTTGGAAAGTCCCGGGCGCATTACATAAGCCAAAAGGCATTCTTTTGTAAGCAAATGTGCCATAGGGACAAGTGAATGTTGTCTTCTCTTGATCTTGGGGATCGATGGGTATTTGAAAATAACCCGAGAAATCATCAAGAAAGCAGTAATATTCATTACCCTCTAAACGTTCAAGCATTTGGTCCATAAAAGGTAGAGGGAAATGATCCTTTCTCGTGGCATCATTGAGTTTGCGGTAGTCTATACAAACTCTCCACCCAGTAACGAGACGAGTGGAAATCAACTCGTTGTGTTCATTGGGAACAACGGTTATTCCGCCCTTCTTGGGCACACAATG
This sequence comes from Glebionis coronaria, assembly GCA_025667525.1. NCBI lineage: Eukaryota > Viridiplantae > Streptophyta > Magnoliopsida > Asterales > Asteraceae > Glebionis > Glebionis coronaria. Next base: position 337,190 of record JANFOE010001241.1, on the reverse strand, counting down.
GATTGGACTAACCCATGGTGAATCCGAAATAGGGTAAATCATACCCGCATCAAGAAGTTTGATAACCTCTGTTTTGATGACTTCATGGATTTTTGGATTCACCCTTCGTTGGCTTTGAATTGTGGGCTTAAAGTCCTCCTCCATGAGAATTTTGTGTGTGCAGAAGTGAGGATCAATTCCACGAATATCAGAGATTTTCCAAGCAATAGCCTTCTTATGATCTTTCAACACGGTGATAAGTCGGGCTTTTTCTTCTTCCTTTAGGTCCTTAGCAATGATGACTGGCGACTTCTTCTCTTCTTCAAGGAATACATACTCGAGATGGGGCGGCAACTCCTTAAGTTCTAAATCCGGAGGATTTTCGACGGGAGGCGTATTCAAAGTCGGAGTATCGATAGCAATAACCGTGGGAGATGGAGGAGAAGGATTGTCTTCGTTGAGAAGGTTGTCAAAGAAATGCATGTCTTCATCCCCATCGGTGGGAGAATCATCAGTAGCTAAATTCACATCTCCCATGGTGTCTTCAAGATTGTTCCAAAACAAATCACTTTCTCCAAATAGAGACAGTGATGAATCAATAGAGGAAACGGTTTCAACATTGGGAAGAGAGGTAGGAATACTCTTACAAGCATCTTTGAAGTGTTCTTCACAAGCCTCATCCAGAACGTCAATACAATTAACACTCTCGTATGAATAAGGTTGTTTAGACAACTTTCCCATGTTGAAGACGATTTTATCGTCACCCACTCTCATGATAAGCTCACCGGCTTCAACATCGATAAGAGTGCGACCGGTCCTCAGGAATGGACGACCCACGATCAAGGGAACACGAGGGTCCATCTCGTAGTCGACGACGACGAAGTCGGCAGGAAAAGTGAATTTGTCGACTCCTACAAAGACGTCTTCGGCTATCCCCACTGGATACGCAACCGTACGGTTAGCTAATTCCAAAGTCATTTTGGTGGGGACTAGCTCAGGGAGAGATAATTGCTTCCAAACGCTTAGAGGCATGAGATTAATACTGGCACCTAGATCGGCTAAGGCCATGCAAATCTCTACTCCCGGGAAATTGCAAGGGATTAAGAAACGACCCGGATCACCAAGCTTGGTTGGCAATTTCCTTAAGAGCACTGCAGAGCAATTCTCATTAAGTTGGGTGTTGGCGATATCAAGAAGCTTTTCCTTGTCACTCAGAAGATCTTTAAACATTTTAGCATACTTGGGCATGTGAGCGAGAGCCTCAGCGAAGGAGATATTGAAATTCAGTTGTTTAAACATTTTAAGAAAGTTCGAAACCTGAATATCGTCCTTGCTTTTGAGCTTCTCTTTCCTCAACCTAGATGGATAAGGTATATTGGAAGAAGAGGAAGGCTTTGAAAGAATAGGATCACTCACATCCTTGGTTGGAGGAGGGGTAGAAGGAAGAGGTGGAGAAATTGGGGAAGGAGAAGGATGAGGAATAGGAGCAGGTGACTCGTTCTCCTTAGTCACACCCACCGGTGGAGGTATAGGAAGCTCGGGTTCCTTGGTACCTTTGCCACTGCGAGTGGTGATTGCTTTCATCTCCCCTCTTGGGTTCGCAACGGTGTTACTCGAAAGAGTACCCGAAGAAGAGGGTTGATTACCTTGGAAGAAACTAGCCATCATGTTCTTCAAGTCATTCGTTTGACTATCCAACGTGTTTCTCATGTCAGCTCTCAGATCGTTCCCTTGTTTGACCAGGTGTGCTTTCAAGTTGAGCACTTCTCTCTGAAGATTTCCCACGATCACATCGTTCGTCCTCATATAGGTTTCCACTTCTTGATGTAGAGCGGTGGGTTGATTGGGAGGAGCATTGTATGCGGGTGGTTGATAAGCAGGTTGCTAGTATACTTGGTTGTTACGTTGAGGTGGTTGTTGTTGTTTATGAGGTGGGATGTATGGTGTACGAGGTTGTTGTTGTTCTTGAGGAGGGCGATTGAGGTTTTGTTGTTGGTTTTGGTTGTTTGGAGGAAAACCAGGTGGTGAGAGGTAGTTGTTGGAGCGGTAGCTAAGCAAATTACGGTCACCTTGAGGTCTAGCTTGATAAGCAGGTTGAGGATAGGTGCCATAAGCTGCATTCACATTTTCAGAAGGGTAGTCTTGGGTGGCAGTACAAGTGGTGTAAGAGTGAGGACCACCGCATATCTCGCATGGTTGGCTAACAGCATTGACTTGAGCGTCTTTAGCGTTTCTAGCGTTGATGCTGTTGGTGTTGCTGACGGTGTGGGTGACAAGCGATTCAAGAAGCGTAGTGATTTTGTCAAGTCGCTTGTCGCTGTCACTAGTACTAGCACTAGCAACATTGGTCCGAACACTCTTGGTTTGCACACGAGACTTATTCTCAATGATATCCCAAGCAACATTGGAAGTCTTAGCCAAAAGATTTCCCACCGAGGCACTGTTTAGTGAATCTTGGTCACTCATGCTTAAACCATTGTAAAAAGTATTAATTTGATGTACTTTGGTAAAACCATGTTGTGGGCATTTTCTTAAAAGATCTTTAAAACGATCCCAAGATTCACTGAACGACTCATCGTACTTTTGTTCAAAATTTATGATTTCATTCCGCAAAGCGGTAGTACGAGAAGGTGGGAAAAAGTAATTAATAAACTTGGTTTCCAAATCCGTCCACGAGAGAATACTCTGTGGCGGTTCCTTAGCAAGCCAATGCCGGGCTTGTCCCTCTAAAGAAAAGGGAAAAAGTTGTAAACGGATAACCTCTTATGGAACACCATTGAACTTGACCGTATTAGTGAGTTGCAAAAATCTCTTGATGTGGTCATGTGGATCATCAATGGTACGCCCAAAGAATGGTTGAGCAGAGACCATCTGGATAAAGCCTGATTTGAGCTCGAAATTGTTGGTTGCAATTGCTGGTATAACAATTGGATCAGTGTTGCCATCTACATGAGCTTGCAGCAGTTCAATCATCGGGCGATTATCCGGTTGAGGCTCATTGTTGTTGTTATTATTCATGTTGTTGAAAGGTGGGTTGTTGTTATTATTGTTGTTTGGAGGTGGTATGTTATTGTTGTTTTGTACACCGGCCATGTCTAAGTGATCGAGAGGCTCGGGCTCTTGATAAGACATGGATCGAGTGCGCATACACCTGCAAAAGAACGAACAAAGAAAAACAAAGCAAAAATATTTTTGGTTTATGTTTTTTAATTTTTTTGTATTTTTTAAAATTTTATATTTTTTAGGATTTTTTTGAAAATCTTTATGAAAAAGTAACGTTCACGGGGAACGGATCCAAAAATCCAAGTTCTCACAAAAAACTTTTGATCTTAACGAGAAGAGCCGGCAGCGGCGCCATTTGATACACTGATTTTCAATTGGGTTCTCTATATTCTCTCGGAATCCTCTCGAATTGATCTTGGTTCTAAGTGGAATGATTGTTCTTGGTGACTAAAAAAGGGGATTGGTTTTCTAATCGACTAAAAGTTTTAAATGTATTAAAGTGTAAACTTAAATCTAAAAGCAATTAAACTTGAATTAAAATTAAACTGGAATTAAAATTAAACTTAGAATATAAAATGAAGAAACAATGAGAAATATTAAGACAGATACAAAAAGAAACAGTAAGTAAGATTAAAAGAAACTTGATTCGGAACTTTGACCTTGATTCAGAACTATTGATCCGGAACTTTTCACCCGGAAGTCTTCATTCGGAACTTTCAAAAATCCTTCACTCGGAACTTTACTCAGAACCTTCATGCGGAACTTGATTCGGAAGTTAGTTCGGAACTTTCTTCGGAAGTTGATTCGGAACTTTGGAAAATCCTTCACCCGGAACTTTGAGTCGGAACTTGATTCGGAACTTCGTTCGGAAGTTTACCCGGAACTTGGTTCGGAACTTTTGGTCAAGATGCTTCACTCGGAACTTTTGAAAATTGATTCGGATGTATTTTGAAAGGAAATATACTCGGAACTTTAAAAAGAAAAACTCATTCGGAACTTAAAAAATAAAACTCATTCGGAACTTTTGGAAATAACATTCATCCGGAACTTTTGTTCATTCGGAAGATTTAAAAGGAAGTTTATTCGAAACTTTTCAAAAACATATTCATTCGGAACTTTCTTGTTCATCCGGAACTTTGGTGTTCATCCGGAACTTTGGTGTTCATCCGGAAGTTTTGTTCATCCGGAACCTGGGAACACTCAATAACAGAAACTTAAACCGAAGAACAAGGAAAACGAGTTTAATCCAAAATCAAGCTAAATAAGCAAAAAGGGTTTACCAAATTAACCAATAATCATTTAACTACCATGAATAACAAATCCCAACAATAAAAACATGAATTCAACAACTTTTTAAAGATCAAATCAATCAAATAAGAACTTAAGAACTTGAAATAATAGATGATGATGGACAAGATGAAATGGAAAGATTAAACAAGAACTTGTATTGATGATTAATGTTGAACAAAGATTAAACTTACAAGATTTGAAAAACAAAGATAAAAAAATCACCAAACACCCTAGTGGTGTTGGTGATGCTACGAAACAGAAAAAGAGAAAAAGGTGGGGAAAATAAAAACTAAAAACTAACTGGAAGGAAAGTGTGAGGGGATGGGCTTTATATAGCCTTGTCTTCTCGTCTTTTCAGAAAAGTTTGACGTTTTCGATTCTGATTCGGGATTTGCCGTCGATTAAATTCAACTCGTCTTTTAATTTCTTCGTTTAATAGACTTGAGTTTCTTCGACTTATGTAAATCTTCCATCTTTGGTCCTTTTCTTCGATAAATCTTCAAATAGGCCCAATGACTTCAAACTTTTGCATCTCTTGGACAATAGACTTTATCTTGAGTCTTTTTCTTCGGTAAAACCCGTGCAATCCCATGTTTTCTTCAATAATCATCCGGTTGACTCTGAAGACACAATAAACACAAAAACCACGCATAATTCCAAACAAATGATATTAAATACGCGTTTTGGTCTTGTTTTAGCCAGAATTAAGTGGTAAAAGGATGGGTGTTTACACACCTATCATAGACTTTGATGTTTTAATCAATCTTTAACTTATGTTCAAATTTCTACGTCTCTTTGAGTCGTTCAAAATAGCTTATGTGTGATGATAACTGCCTAGCACCCAAATATTATAGTTCCGCTGCGCATATGATTTAGGGATGTTATATTTACAAAACCATATAGTATCTCTTCCATCCCATCTTGAAATCAAATCATAAAAAGACATGGGACTATGAAACTCACCTGAACAAGCTTCTCCAAGTATCCACGCTCTAGCAAAAATCTAAACACACAAACATATAAAATCAAGGCATGAACCACATACCAAAATGGCTCATCAATCTATGATGGATATATAACCATCGCCTACAAGTTAACCCCATTTATATGCCATAAGTATCTCATTACACCACTTTATAAAGCCCTTAACTTAGTTTAGTTCATAATTCGTCTCGTTAACAATTAGCCCAAAACAGTCACGTTTTTCACACTCCGTATTATGAGCCAAACGTCCACCAAACCTAAACCACATTCCTTGCAATGAAAACCCCATACACTTATATGTGTTATCTGAAATATCAGCCCTTTCCCCTACATGAAAGCTAATCTTAAGTCCCCGATATACAACTTATACTTTCGCCTATCCATATTTTACCAATTTTGAACATATGAAATGTTTGTTATGACTAGAGAGTCTTAACCTATCCTATTTGCTTAGTACTTCTACAGATCTTTTACTTAATATATAATCTAAATCTCATGTTTATTTGAAGCTCCAATTATAACACTAAGTACCCCAAAACAATTCAAAACAAAAAACAAAAACAAGCTGATCCAAAAACTGTTTTGACACCCGACTGATGTAACATGTTTTTGACCCACTTCCCAAACTTTAATTTAGTTCTAGTTTATTTCATTTGAAAGCTAATTCAACTAACCTTCCAGGGACATAAGATTCGAAATTTAAAAGTTTGTAGAACTCTAGATATGATCAAAACAGTTGACCAAAAATTCTGCTCAGTTCTTAAAAATGAATTTATGCATGATTAAACCCCAATTACGATCACTAATCTTCATAATAACCAAAGTAATCAATTCATATGAACCCTAATCTCACTAATATCAGAAAATTCACAAATCCTAATCCATCATAAGATCAATTACATGATTAAATAGATTAAAATCATTAATAGAACAAGGGTTTTGAAGGTTTTACCTTAGAAATCAATGGAAGATCTTTATTTTTGAAACCCTAATTAGCCATCATTGTTGAATTTCGGCTAGGAGCTGTAATGGACGTTAAAAATCTGATTATTTTGGTTATGGGTTAGGTTTGGTCAAGTCCTAAAGGCCCACTAATCCCATTACAAGTCCATTGGGCCTGTTTTGGGCTTTTCCTTCTTTCTTTCTTTTAGCCGCCCAAACCAAAGCCCAAAACTCCTATTTGGCCGACTTTTATACTCCACCTACTATTATTTATTCGTAACTAAACTTAGTGGTACCCTCGGGTTACCTCCGGGCCAAAGCCCGAAAGCCTTACCTTAATTTTTCGTCTTCATACGCGATTACCGTAAAATACATAATTTTATGTAAACTCTTAAAATAAGTTAGTGACTTAATAAATAAGTCTAAAATAATCTAAATCTAACACGTAAATTACTCTCGAAACTAAATTCTTAGTCCGAGACTTCTAAACGCTAAACCATCGCATCGTAAATATACGATTTACTATAATACATATAAGTATATATAAAAACTTAAAATAACACTGTGTCATTTCATAGTCACTACCACGTGAGCTCATGAACATGAAATAACCACACATCGTCTCACTTACACCGTACCCCGTACCCGTAAACGATGTCCAAACCACACTATATTCACACCAATTAACACATAAACACATAATGACACATAATTTCACGAAATATGCACAAAATAAAACTAAGTGACGAACCTCAAAACAACGGTTTTCACATCATTCCCTCCTAATAGAAATCTCATCCCGAGATTTACTCCTTAGGATCAAACACACAAACAACAAATCACATGAGGATACTTGTTCAAAATGAACTCTTCTCATTTCCGTGTGTACCTTAGTTCATGACTCAATTTACCACATATACTAACCAACAATATTTAAATTCATTCCCAAACTCTTGACCTCACATGCAATAAATCTTACAAATGACTCTTTGATAGAACGAAGACTCTTATTAACACAATTCTCGAATAACCATACATGCAAATACACATTCTCAAACAACATTTACCAATCTTAATACATGAAATATATCATGTATACCATTCAATTTACTAGGTAATTCTATACCCATAAGATACTAGTCCAATCTTTCCAAATATCATAAATGGACCTACAAAACTCGTCATCAACTTTTCCCTTTTACCAAAACATGCCACCCAATACTATAAGTGAAACTTCCTACATAACTTTGTCACTAAACTCTAGTGATTTCCTCTTTTTCAACATATCATCTCTTGTTACCCTCATCCTTTCCACAAACACCATTTCCACATTAGTAGTCTCTCTCACGAATTTTAGTCCACCATAAGGGCAACTCACCATATCCTTCCATAGTGCCTCAAATGGCATTCAATCGACTTCTAGTATGATAACTATCATTATATGAAAACTCAGACATCGCTAACGAGTTTCCCACATCCTTCTAGATTAGTCACCCGAGCTCTCAACACGACTCCTTCACTTGTATCAATTTCCCACTCCGTCCATCATTTTCTAATTAAATGGATATACTCATATCCAATCATTTTCATCAACTCCCTTTAGTCCATACCGCAAACTACTTAAAAATTCCAATATCCTTACACAAGTAACCTATGATGATATTTCACATATTGATTAGTTTATCACAACGAGGCTCTTCCAATCCAAATCAACTTATGATCTATACACATCACCAAAAGGATGGTTATCTCAGTTAGTCTATCAACTGCCATCCAAACCCATGCTACAACTACTTCCATAAAATTTGGATAGATCATTAGTAGCACCTATAAACTTCTTTCTCACTTTTCTCCATGAAAGATTTTTACTCAACACTTCCTTTATACCTACACAATTACCTTCAAGGTCATAGTGCTCCTCATCTTTTCTCAGTTAGACCAAGCCCTTCGTCTCTCATGAGACATCACATCTATAACTCCTCAACCATTCAATTATCGATACTAAGCCTTCCAATCAAACATTATAAGTCAGTACCATTTTCTTTCCACACTACAACAATATTAGCATGCTTAGTGCCTTAGTCTACTCATTAGGCTATACCAAAGTTTAACCTTCGGTTCCTATCTCGGCCTATTTCATTTATGATTCGCATCTATCCACACTTCCTTCTTCTTCCTCAGCGCATGACATACATCACGATGTTATGCTTCCCGTCTTTCAAGTCATCTATACCTCAAAATATTTCCAAGTAGCTTCACTTGTTTTTCCTCACAATCAGTTCTCCTACTCCTTCCTAATAGTTACAGACTAGAGTTTTATGTGATCCCAAGCGGATCACACTCTCATCTTATACCTATAGTAGTTTCCATTTGTCTAAACTAAGCCATATTTTAAATTCTTATTCAAATCTCATACTTCTATTTTGATTTTGCACCCAACATGAGGTACTTTCAATAATCATCTTCTAGGAATACTTGGTTCTCTTCTTCCATGGTTCTCCCTAATTCCTACACTATCCCGTCCAACAGAAATTCCATAATTCATTCATCAATTCTATGGAAATCGCTAGTGCATTGGATAATGTATAACTGTCTCTTCCAAAGATCTTTCATAACACCTTCACAAAACCGACTCTCTAATCACTTCTCCATGAACTTATTTAGCTCAGCTTCGCTACTCATCCCTCGATATTGATTGCTACAAAAATTCTATCCGCGTAGTCACTCGACTCCCCTTGTTACCTCCACGAGTTCTTAATCTCCCATGTTATGTATTCAATTCATCACGATCCACTAGTTCAGCTCTTTGTAACTCCACTCCGGTACTCGATATGTCCTTCTTCGTCACGAACCATACAGAGATTCCCATCATAGTGCTTGTAACCTTTCCAGTCCTTGCAACTTATGTGACTCCTTCAAAATCTCTTGCTTCCTTCTAGCAGCCGGCACATAGTCCTTTCAGCTCCTTGATTCACGATGTAGCTCTTCACGCACTCCTTCTCGTCTCTATGATGTTACCTAGGAACTTCACACTACCCAGTAGCCTCTAACTTCAACTCATCTACCATAATATTTCTAAAGGTACTTCAACCCCTCAATGGCTCACTCTTCCTTACTTGTTGTAATCACCATTAATCAGCCTCCTACCAATCATTCTTCACATCTATGTTTTCCTTCACGTGTCTACTACTACCTCGCCTCCATAACTATACCAATTCCTTTACGTGTTATTTGTCCAATCTTTCCATTAGTAGAAAATTTCTACTCTACCCTCACATCCACTGGTACTTTCATCAATCTCCTAATGGTACTTCAACCAACTTCTCATAGCATGACATCTCGTTCCCACGACCAGTCAACTAACTTTACTTACTCCCTTATTCCCGTAACCAATCTAAGTTTCAAAACTCCACAAATCTTAATTATTCTCTCAACACAACCTTTAAACCAAAATACATCTCTCCATTCTAATATCTAACCATAAGTAATACTACCCAACTCTATCATCTCATCCTAACATTTCCGCAACCGCATAACTAAATCAACCATGATGTGTACCAAAATAATTCCAAACAATAGCGTCCCATAATGTGACAATCTAACATTTTCAGGTAGTAAGTTATTTTCTCGTATAATATTTTTGAAACTTATTTTTGTGTTGGTTGATGAACTCACAATTTATGGATTTACATTTGGGCTTACGTTCATAATTTAACGTCCTTTACGACTAAACCGGAAACCTTAGGATTACATATTTACGTTTTTGAACTCTGTTTTTGATGAGACAATTTTTATTAGATTCGTTTTGTGCCGTTGATTCATAATTTATAAAAACATTTTTCATAAAACGACCCGAGGGCACGCAAATAGAGGAAACTAGAATCGAGGAATACCCGAAAATTAGTGGGATGAGACAAGTATACACTTGTCCCACCCCACTATGTGGGACGACTAAACAAGGACACCACACCATGGGGTGTCAAACTTGTAACTAACAAGTTTACACTTGTTTACTTAAGCTTAACAAGTAAGCTAAACACCACAAAACCATTTTCAACTAAACCACTTCTCACATTTAACTCATGCAAACCACCCTCAAACTCTCTCTTTCTCCCACTTCTTGCCATCCCATTCCACCATCAAACACCTCATTTTGATCAATTTTAGCCATAAACTTTGTGTTATCTACACATATGATGAAGAACCCTTGAAGCCTTGTTGATTTGTGATCATTATAACATCAAAGGAGGTTATTTTCTTGTGTCCTAGGGCTTATTTCTCAACAAATATTCTTGGTGAAAGGTGATCTTGAAGATAAATTTGGTGTACCTCAAGGTGTTGTCCTCAAAAGACAAGATATAGTCTTGGTTGGTAAACAAGATCATTCTTCCCATTTTTATTTTTATTTTGTAAATGTAAAATATATTTGCTTTCCTATTGTATATGTATATGATGATAAAAATATTGTGTGGGGATCAAGTGTTGATAAACATGGGTTAAAAGATGGAAAACCATATGTAAAAAGGTTAAAATCTTGCTTAATAAGTTGGTTGTATAGAAACCATATGTTAAACTGATAAAATGGCAAAGTGGAATCAATATACATTAATTATTAGGTCTTGTACACATGTGAGAGTTGGCCATGCAATGGAATCATCATAATGAGTGAGATATAATCAAAACAAAGTTGATGTATCAATCTGAATAGTCTGTTTTGTGAGGAGTGTTAGAGATACTTAGACTCTGATTGAGCAGTAGCTACAACTAAGTTATTTGTAACACATAATATGAAGTTTATGTCATCCAAAAATGGGCTTATATCTCCTTGTATAACTCAAGATATGATAAAAATAGTGAAAGTGAAACTAAAAATCAGATTTTGTGAAATTAAAGTTTAATAGTATTATAATAACACTCAAATAAATATAGTATAAAATATAAATTAAAAAAACCCACTAACTTATATATTATATTTCTATAAGTATGTACAAAAATAAATAAATGGGACATTTTATAAAAATGGAAATTTGATAAGTTTTATAAGTTATAAAACTATAAACATGATTTTTACGTCTTTTAGGCTAAAACCGTAAAATTAACGTTTTCGTCAATTAAAACTTAGATGGTCGGACCCGTCTAATGTAAACTTATATAACTCATATACTGATATATAAGTACATATTACAAGTAAAAACCGATAAAACCCGAGCTTTATAACATACGGACATTAACGGGCCAATTTAACCTTATTGGTCTATTAAACCAACCAATTTGGCTAAACACTTATGAACTTACTTATTGGGCTTATCCCACTTGGGCCTAACATGTAAGTATAATACTGATATTAAAAGTATAAAATGAACTAATATAAGGTAATAGGCATATAATGGGCTTAATGGGCATTGATAAGTAAATAAGATGAACTAGTGAAACTAATATAAAAGTTACCTACACACATAACACTAAAATGACTAAATGAGAATGTAAAATCCCACTTGATCATCATAATATTTATAAAGTCATCATATGTATACATAATTGTAATTTTTATAAAGTCATTGGACAAAAGTCTAAGACCGAATATTATTTATATAGGTTTCCGTGATCGAAGCACGCCCGTAGCCTATAATCCGCCTTTCATTATCAACGTGAGTTCATAGCCTCGCACTCTTTTAAATGTTTTATAAAATGATTTGTAAACCTGCGAGGGAGATAACATGCTAGTTTTTGATAAAAATAGAACACAAGTAGTCCCGATGGTATGCTTAAGGATATGGACCCGAATAATGCTATGACCCAATAAAAGAGATAGAAAGGATTATTAGTAGTTTGGTTATGTCACTTAAAGTCCCATTAGCATGAATTGTGAACTACCAGGATTTGGTAGACACTTATGCATATGATAGTAATATTTGGGGAAGATCACCCCAGTTCGCGCCTTGACGGTTTATCCCTGTCGTGCCACATTGATTGGTAAGCGAATTTATGTATGAGAAGATTTACATAGCGTGATTTTTGTGACGACACGCTAACTTAGATCGGCAAATTGTTTGTCGGGTTCGCGGTCCGTTGTTTGTGATAGTAAGGTAACAATGTCACGCGACTAATTATAATCCAACTGAATCCAATAAAATTCAATAATGATGCAAATAACGATAATATTATTACCTATAATGCTACTATTGAGGCTACGGTCTCATGGACGGTTTAAGATGTATGCTTTACTTTATAAATTGCCTGACTAGCAATACGAGGACTTACTTCTGATATTATACTTATGTTCTGATTTCAACGATTGGTTTATATAACGGTTTTATTAAACTCTATGAATTCACTCGGCATTCACTGATATGATTTTTTGCATGTTTTATCTCAGGTGCTTGAAGGTAATTCGGATGGAGATCGACTCTGATGGCCCACATAATAATAAAAATGTTCATTCGATCTATGTTTTGTAAACTTAATGACCTGTATAATTTGGGACCTGTTGTACACTTGAAACTTTTAGTTCGAATGAATTTATGTTAAACTTTGTACAACCATTTTTATGTGTTGTCTATGATTGGAGTTATCGTGCTATCCCGTAACACTCTAAAGACTCTTCCGCTATACCGATATGAAATTTGAGAGTGTTACAGTTTGGTATCAGAGCTCTCGTTATAGAGAACGAAAGATTTTAAAAACCAAGGTTTTGAACAAAACTTTTCAAAATATTTTAACTATAAATATTTGAGAAAATATTTGAAAAATCTTTTGACTATAACGGTGCCAAAGATCTCTGACGTTACCAAAGCCTTATTGAGAAGATATATATTTTGATATATATAATTTAATTTATATATATGTATATATCGTGGTTTCAGTATGTAACTGTTTAATAAGTATGTTATGCTAATACGAGATATATATAAATGCAGATTGTCATGGCTGACCATAATATTCCTGTAGAGAACCATGCTATTCCCGAACCTAATGTAGATGATAACCCTTATTTATACTTAGTGGATTATGATGTAAATGAGGATATGTATGATGATGAGGAGGAACCATTTGAGGATCCCGAGCCCGAGATAGGACTAGGAGATTAGATTTCCCCTCAGGTTGATATGGTAGAGAATGAGAATGATAATGTTGGTATTAAGAATGATGATGAGATTGGGATAGATAATGTAGATAATGAGGATGACGACGAGGATGTCGAGGAGGATATAGGTATAGATGATGAGGTTGATAATGATGATGAGGCTGAGCTTATTTACCCTTATGATGTACTGGAGGGTGAGACCTTACCCCCTCCAGTTTATTGGTCTGATTCTGAGATTGAGCTTCTTAGAGATAAATTTTCTGAATCGTCTGAATCTGATTCTGAATCAAAGGATGATGAGGATGATGATGCACCTGATAGTACTGATGGTATTTCTACTCATAGACATGTGATAGGAGAGTCGTCCAGGGTTCGAGAGGCTACTCATATTGATGGTCTTGCACCTTGGGCCTTGAGACGTGATTTAGATGATTCTCGTGCTCAGAGTAGTATGACAGAGGTTGGATTAGGTGTTGTTCAGACTCATGTTGCTTATTTGGAGTCGAAGACTAAGGTTGATGAGAAAGAGCGGGAATTGCTTAATTTGGATTTGACTGATGTAGAGTGTGGTTTGAATGAGGCTTTTAGGAGGTTATCTGTGTTAGAAAGTGGTGAGTTTGCTGCTATGAAGAAAAAGGTGAATACTATGGAGATTTAGTTGAGTGTAGCTCGTGCGATGCGCGAGAAAGCTGAGAAACAGTTGAACATATCTGTTGGTTGGAACAGTAGATTTTATGCTGAGATGGTTGAAAGAGGAGTGATTCATAAGCGCCCAGCTGAAGATGTGTCTTGTGATCGTCCGATGAAAATACAGAATACGATGGATGATGGACCATCTGGCGGTTCTCAGTAGACTAGTCTATCTTTAGTAGTGACCTTTGTATCTTTTGTAGCTTTTGTAACTTTGACTGAACCGACTTATTAGTTAGTAGATCTGGCACGAATTTTGGGTATGTATAGTGCTAGAAACTTTGATATTGGATGTAAATTAAGACAATGCTTTTGTTTCAAATCCAATGAAATATGTATCTTGTCTTGAATTCCATATTGTGCCTTATTTGTATTTTGATTATGAATTCAATCCATCCTATATGAATCCCTTGTTGGGTGAATGCTTGATACTTTGAAATTGTGAAATTATAGAACCATGCAGCCCAAGAAAGCTGTGACTGAGGATGATGTACGTAGGATTATTGCGGAGCAAGTTACCGCATATATGACTGAATTTATGGCAAGGGCTAGAAATGGAGCTGGCAGTAGTGGAGCTGGCGGTAGAGGAGCTGGCGGTAGTGGAGCTGGCGGTAGTGGAATTGGTGGTACTAATGTGAATGTGAATGCTAGTAATGTGAATGCTAATGCTGGAGGAAATGTAGGAGGACTTGGAACTAATGCACCTGAAGTTGGTGGTTGTACTTATGTGACGTTCATGAAGTGTGAACCTCTACCTTTTAATGGAACTGAAGGTGATGTAGGATTAATCTAGTGGATTGAGAAGATTGAGTCGGTGTTTCAGATTAGTAAGTGTAAGGAGGAAGATAAGGTGACTTTTGATATGGTTACCCTTAAAGGTCGTGCTTTGACTTGGTGGAACGGGAGAATTGCTTTCATGGGTATTGATGCTGCTAATGCTACTCCTTGGGCTGAAATTAAGAAGTGGATGACTTTGGAATTATGTCCCCGTAGTGTGATCATTAGGTTAGAACAAAAGTTGATTCATCTAAGAATGAAAGGTGTGGAAATTGATAGCTACACAAACTGATTCCATGAGTTGGCCTTGCTGTGTCTTCGATTGGTGGAACCCGAAGAGATCCGAATTGAACAATATATTAAGGGGTTGACCAAGAACATCCGGGGGGACGTGACATCATCGAAACCACTGACCGTTGATGATGTTGTTCGAATGGCTTACCAACTCATTGGGCAGATAATTCAGTATAGGGAAGATGAAGCACGTACTGGTGAGAAAAGAAAGGGTGACGGCGATCGTGTAGATAGAGGTGATAATAGGAAGAATTTCAATCGCCGTCAGAACCAGCGAAAGGAGAATGCAAATGCTCTTACCAACAACACACCGCGTAACGATGAAAGATGTCCTAAGTGTGGCAACAAGAGGCATGCTGGCGACTGCTGGAAGTGCCAAAATTGCGGAAAGCTTGGACACAAAGTTGAAAGGTGTAAGAAGGGAATCATTTGCTCCAGCTGTAACAAAGAGGGTCATAAGAAATTGGATTGCCCTAAGTTGAAAGCGATTGTACCTAGAAGAAACCCCCAGGGTGGTGCTTATCAACTTGGAACAATCGAGGTGAAGAAAGAGGATCCAAATGTCGTTACTGGTACTTTTTTACTCAACAATCATTATGCTGTTACTTTATTTGATTCGGGTGCTGATAGGAGCTTTGTATCCACTAAATTTAGTGCCCTTATTGATATCGAACTTGTTGAGATAAATACCAGTTATAAAGTGGAACTGGCTGATGGTAAATTAGTGAAAACTAATAAACTACTAGAAGGATGCTCTCTAAATCTCTCGAACTATTACTTTCCGATTGATTTGATGTTGATAGAATTAGGTAGTTTTGATATTATTATTGGTATGGATTGGTTGTCGTTGAATAATGCTTCTATACCATGTGGAGAAAAGAAGGTTAATATTCCTCTTAGGAATAGGACGTTTGTAATTGATGGTAATCAAGGTGAATCCTGTTTGAAAATCGTTTCATGTATTAAAGTCCAAAAGTACATCAGGAACGGTTGCGAGTTATTCTTAGCTCAAGTGACCAGGAATGAATCTAAGGAGAAACGATTGGAAGATGTATCTATGATCTGTGAATTTCCTGAGGTATTTCCTAAAGATTTACCTGGACTTCCACCGATAAGGCAAGTTGAGTTTCGAATCGATTTAATTCCTGGTGCTGCACCGGTGGCACGTGCGCCTTACCGATTAGCACCTTCTGAATTAAAGGAATTATCTGAACAACTTAAGGAGTTGTCTGATAAAGGTTTTATTCGACCGAGCTCGTCGCCTTGGGGAGCTCCAGTCTTGTTCGTTAAGAAGAAGGATGGATCTTTCCTTATGTGCGTTGATTATAGGGAACTGAATAAGTTGACGATTAAAAATCGATATCATTTACCAAGGATTGATGATTTGTTTGATCAACTACAAGGATCTAGTGTGTATTCTAAGATAGATTTGTGGTCTGGATATAACCAACTTCGCGTCCGTGAAGAAGATATTCCTATAACTGCATTTAGAACTCGTTATGGACACTATGAATTTCAAGTAATGCCATTTGGGTTAACTAACGCGCCTGCGGTTTTCATGGATCTAATGAATCGAGTGTTCAAACCCTACTCGGATTAATTTGTGATTGTGTTTATCGACAATATTCTAATCTATTCTAAGAGTAAAGAGGAACATGGAGAACATTTAAGGATTATCTTGAGTTTGTTAAAGGATGAAAGGTTGTATGTTAAGTTTTTGAAATGTGGTTTTTGGTTAGATTATGTGCAATTTCTTTGTCATGTGATTAACAAAGATGGAATTCATGTTGATCCTGCAAAGATTGAAGCCATTAAGAATTGGTCTGCACCGACAACACCAACGGAAGTGCGACAATTTTTAGGATTGGCTGGCTATTATAGGCGATTCATTAAAGAATTTTCTTTAATAGCTAAACCCTTGACTAAGCTTACCCAGAAGAATAAACCTTTCCTTTAGGGAAGTGAAGAAGATGGAGCATTTCAGATATTGAAGCAAAAATTATGTAATGCGCCAATTCTATCATTACCCGACGGAAGTGAAGATTTTGTAGTATATTGTGATGCATCTCTTAGAGGTTATGGAGCTGTTTTGATGCAGCGAGAAAAAGTAATAGCATATGCTTCTAGGCAATTAAGGAAGAATGAGGAGAATTACACTACTCATGATATTGAGTTAGGAGCTGTAGTATTTGCTCTTAGGTTGTGGAGACATTATCTGTATGGCACCAAGTGTACGGTATTCACCGATCACAAAAGCCTACAGTATATTCTCGATCAAAAGGAATTGAACATGAGGAACCGAAGATGGATAGAACTGTTAAGTGATTATGATTGTGATATAAAATATCACCCAGGAAAAGCCAATGTTGTTGTCGATACATTAAGCAGAAAAGATAGAGAACCTATCAGGGTACGTTCTATAGTCTTGACCGTGCATAATAATTTGCCTGAGCAGATTAGAAATGCGCAAATAGAAGCCTGTAAGAAAGAAAATTTTGTTAATGAAGGGTTACGAGGAAAAGGAGATCCTTTAGAGGTTAGAGCTGATGGAGTGAAATGCTTAAAAGATCGTACGTGGATACCTAAGTTTGGAGGCTTAAGAGATTTGATTATGTTAGAATCCCATAAATATAAGTATTCCATTCATCCTGGATCGGATAAAATGTATCATGATTTGAAGAAGTTGTACTGGTGGCCGAATATGAAAGCTGATATTGCTATGTATGTTCTTCAATGCTTGACTTGTGCTAGAGTCAAAGATGAACATCAAAAGCCATCAGGACTACTTCAACAACAAAATATTCCTGAATGGAAGTGGGAGCGAATTACGATGGACTTTATTACCAACCTTCCTAGAACATCATCTGGAAATAACTCGCTTTGGGTCATTGTCGACAGACTGACCAAATCAGCATACTTCATTCTGGTTAAAGAGCAGTTCTCACTGGAGAAGCTGACTCGTATTTATCTTAAGAATGTTGTATGCAAGCATGGAGTGCCTGTATCGATCATTTCAGATCGAGATCCTAGATTCGCATCGAATTTTTGGAAATCTCTCCAAAGATCTTTAAGAACGAATCTCGACATGAGCACTGCTTATCACCCCAGACTGATGGGCAGAGTGAAAGAACGATACAAACACTGAAAGATATATTGAGAGCTTGTGTGATAGATTTTGGTAATAATTGGGATAAACATTTGCCGTTAGCAGAGTTTTCATATAACAATAGTTACCATGCTAGTATTAAGGTTGCACCGTTTGAAGCTTTGTATGGTAGGAAGTGTAGATCTCATGTATGTTGGAGTGAAGTTGGGGATACCCAGCTCACGGGACCGGAATTGATCCGGGTGACTACGTAGATGATAGTTCAGATTAAGAATAGGCTGTTGACTGCTCGTAGTAGACAGAAACGTTACGTGGATGTGCGGCGGAAACCGATGGAGTTTGAAGTGGTGACCGAGTAATGTTGAAAGTATCGCCATGGAAAGGCGTTTTAATATTTGGAAAGCGAGGGAAATTGAATCCCCGCTATATTGGACCCTTTAAGATTTAATGTAGAGTAGGTCCGGTGGCTTACAAACTAGAGTTACCCCAAGAACTTCATGGTGTTCACAACACATTCCATGTATCTAATCTAAAGAAATGTTTAGAAGTGAGTGATGAGAAAATTTCGTTGGATAAGGTCCGAATAGATGAGAAGTTGCATTTTATCGAAGAACCCGTAGAGGTTATGGATCATGAGGTAAAGCAAATGAAACAAAGTCGGATACCAATTGTCAAGATCCGATGGAATTCAAAGCATGGACCGGAATTTACTTGGGAACGAGAGGATGAAATGTGGAAGAAATATCCGCACCTCTTTGATTTCAATAAGAAACGGGCATCAAAATGAAATGGATCACGAGGACGTTGATCCGTTTTAGGAGGAAAAGTTGTGACAATCTAACATTTTCAGGTAGTAAATTATTTTCTCATATAATATTTTGAAACTTATTTTTGTGTTGGTTGATGAACTCACAATTTACGGATTTAAATTTGGGCTTACGTGCATAATTTAACATCCTTTACGACTAAACCAGAAACCTTAGGATTACGTATTTACGTTTTTTAACTCCGTTTTTGATGAGACAATTTTTATTAGATTCGTTTTGTGCCGTTGATTCATGATTTATAAAAATGTTTTTCGTAAAATGACTCGAGTGCACGCAAATCGAGGAAACTAGAATCGAGGAATATCCGTAAATTAGTGGGATGAGACAAGTATACACTTGTCCCACCCCACTATATGGGACGGCCAAACAAGGACACCACACCATGAGGTGTCAAACTTGTAACTAACAAGTTTACACTTGTTTACTTAAGCTTAACAAGCAAGCTGCACACCACAAAACCATTTTCAGCTAAACCACTTCTCACATTTATCTCATGCAAACCACCCTCAAACTCTCTCTTTCTCCAACTTCTTGTCGTCCCATTCCACCATAAAACACCCCATTTTGATCTATTTTAGCCATAAACTTTGTGTTATCTACACATATGATGAAGAACCCTTGAAGCCTCGTTGATTGGTGATCATTATAACATCAAAGGAGGTGATTTGCTTGTGTCCTAGGGCTGATTTCTCAACAAATATTCTTGGTGAAAGGTGATCTTGAAGATAAATTTGGTGTACCTCAAGGTGTAGTCCTCAAAAGACAAGATATAGTCTTGGTTGGTAAACAAGATCATTTTTCCCATTTTCATTGTTATTTTGTAAATGTAAAATGTATTTTTTTTCCTATTGTATATGTATATGATGATATATGATGATAAAAATGTTGTGTGAGGATCAAGTGTTGATAAACATGGGTAAAAAGAGAGAAAACCATATGTAAAAAGGTTAAAATCTTGCTTAATAAGTTGGCTGTATAAAAACATTAAGCAACCATATGTTAAACAGATAAAATCCTAAAGTGGAATCAATATACAGTAAGTATTAGGTCTTGTACACATGTGAGAGTTGGCCATGCAATGGAATCATCATAATGAGTGAGATATGATCAAAACAAAATTGATGTATCAATCTGAATAGTCTGTTTTGTGAGGACTGTTAGGGATACTTAGACTTGGATTGAACAGTAGCTAAAACTAAGTTATTTGTAACACATAATATGAAGTTTATGTCATCCAAAAATGAGCTTCTATCTACTTGTAGAACTCAAGATATGATAAAAATGGTGAAAGTGAAACTTAAAATCAGATTTTGTGAAATTAAAGTTTAATAGTATTATAATAGCACTCAAATAAATATAGTATAAAATGTAAATTAAAACACACTAACTTATATATTATATTTATATAAGTATGTACAAAAATAAATAAATGGGACATTTTATAAAAATGGAAATTTGATAAGTTTTATAAGTTATAAAACTATAAACATGATTTTTACGTCTTTTCGGCTAAAACCGTAAAATTAACGTCTTTGTCAATTAAAACTTAGATGGTCGGAACCGTCTAATGTAAACTTTTATAACTCATATACTGATATATAAGTACATATTACAAGTAAAAACCGATAAAACCCGAGCTTTATAACATACGGACATTAACGGGCCAAATTAGCCTTATTGGACTATTAACCCAACTAATTTGGCTAAACATTTATGAACTTACTTATTGGGCTTAACCCACTTGGTCCTAACATGTAAGTATAATACTGATATTAAAAGTATAAAATGAACTAATATAAGGTAATAGGATTATAATGGGCTTAATGGGCCTTCATAAGTATATAAGATGAACTAGTGAAACTAATATAAAAGTTACCTACAGATATAACACTAAAATGAGTAAATGAGAATGTACAATCCCGCCTGATCATCATCATATTTATAAAGTCATCATATGTATACGTAATTGTTATTTTTATAAAGTCATTGGACAAAAGTCTAAGACCGAGTATTATTTATATAGGTTTCCGTGATCGAAGCACGCCCGTAGCCGATAATCCGCCTTTCATTATCAACGTGAGTTCATAGCCTCGCACTCTTTTAAATGTTTTACAAAATGATCTGTAAACCCGCGAGAGAGATAACATGCTAGTTTTTGATAAAAATAGAACACAAGTAGTCCCGATGGTATGCTTAATGATATGGACCTGGATAATGCTATGACCCAATAAAAGAGATAAAAAGGATTATTAGTAGTTAGGTTATGTCACTTAAATTCCCATTAGCATGAATTGTGAACTACCGGGATTTGGTAGACACTTATGCATATGATAGTACTATTTGGGGAAGATCACCCCAGTTCGCTCCTTCACGGTTGATCCCCGTCGTGCCACATTGATTGGTAAGCAAATTTATGTATGAGAAGATTTACATAGCGTGATTTTTGTGACGACACGCTAACTTATAAGGGAAAATTGTTTGTCGGGTTCGTGGCTCGTTGTTTGTGATAGTAAGGTAACAATGTCATGCGGCTAATAATAATCCAAATGAATCCAATACAATTCAATAATGATGCAAATAACGATAATATTATTACCTATAATGGTAATATTGAGGCTACGGTCTCATGGACGGTTTAAGATGCATGCTTTGCTTTATATATTGCTTGACTAGCAATGCGAAGACTTACTTCTGATATTATACTTGTGTTCTGATTTCAACGATTGGTGTATATAACGGTTAAACTCTATGAATTCACTCGGCATTCGTTGATATGATTTTTTGCATGTTTTTATCTCAGGTGCATGAAGGTAATTCGGATGGAGATCGACTCTGATGGCCCACATAATAATAAAAATGTTCATTCGATCTATGTTTTGTAAACTTAATGACCTGTATAATTTGGGACCTGTTGTACACTTGAAACTTTTATTTCGAATGAATGTATGTTAAACCTTGTACAACCATTTTTATGTGTTGTCTGTGATTGGAGTTATCGTGCTATCCCGTAACACTCTAAAGACTCTTCCGCTGTACCGATATGAAATTTGAGAGTGTTACACATAATAAATATAGTGTAAACCAAAAGATCAACCATAATGAACCCAAGCCAAAACAGCTCAAAACGAAATAATGTAATCTGAAAGATCAATGGAGTGTGTCAACAATGAAAAATTAGACTCGTCACGATTAGTATCACCAAATTTCGATACCTTAGAAAATTTTAAACTTTCGCCCCAATTAGTTACTTCTCGTAAGAACCAAACTTAAATAATACTAAAATCAATCATACTCATTTTTAACCATAAACTCATCTTTTATCTTCATTATTTTATCAAAGATATCAATTAGTTAGTATACTACAATCTTATTCTAACCATTATCTTGTTTACTCATATTAAACTTATTTCACTTGTTATTATGAAACCATTACATGTTTATATAATATATAGTGTGTTTTATTCATTTTATTCTATATTATTATTATTATTATTTTCTAAAATATATTTAGGCTGGTTATAACTAAACTATTACACGTTTACAAGGTGTGGTGTTATTATTATCATTACTATAATAAAATCTTCCTTTTTACTTTTTCCGTCTAGTTAAATACTTCTAAAATTTTAACTCCACTTAAGAAAATTTTTTTAAAATTTCTTTACCCCTTTAAAATGTATTATCACATGTTACCTAGAAAACTAATCCAATCATTTTCAAGATTTTTTTTTAACTTACTACTAATAAGTGTGAGAACACTTATCCTTTTACCGCTTATTTCCAATAATAACATGACCAAAACGTGTATTGTATGTCGTAAAAGTCGGAATTATGCGTAGTTTGTGTTTTTATTGTGGTTCAGTATAAAAATATGAAAAAGGGAGAAAACACGGACTATCACAGACTTTTATCAAAGAAAACGACAAAAGACGAAGTCAAAAGATCAAGAGTGCAAAAAGAACGGAAGTCCAAGGCCTATTTTGAAGATTTATCGAAGAAAAAGTCTAAAGACGGAAGTTTAACGAAGTCGAAGAACCAAGTCTACAAAAAGGAGAAAAATAGAAGACGAGTTCAAATTATCATTCGAATAATCCCGAGACTGAGTCGAGAAAGACGAGAAGAAAATAGAAGAAATAAGCACTTACCACCTCCCCTATATATAGTAGAAAAATAGTCATTAGTGGGAGAGTTAATTTTTAGTTTTTAATTTTTAGTAGGTAATTAGTGTGTTTATTTCTCTCTCTAGCTTTTTCTTCAAGTTTTCTTAATCTTCATCTTAATCTTGTAACTTTGAATCTTAAATCTTCAATTTAATCAACTTTTTCATTTAATTCTCATTCTACCTTTCTTAATCTTTTGGTGATTTAATTAATCATGTAGTTGATTTCATCTATTTGATTATGTTATTGATTTATTCATGCGATTGATCTTATAGTTTTGATGTGGTGGATGTGTGAGCTTATTGTGATTGTTGATTTACTAGTGTTTGGCTTATTTTTGATTAAGTTGGTTTGATAGATTTATAGATTTCCTTATTAGTTGATTTTGAATGTTTTGATTATTTAGTGTTTTTATAGTTTTTAATTTGTGACTTATTTAGTTTTTCTTAAAATTTATTTGGTTAAAGTTTTAGTTATTTGCTTATTTGATTCGTGCTTAATCATAGCTTATTCCGAAATTGTACCCTTTTTCTGAAAAACCTCTTTATTCTGAAAATCCCTATTTCTCTAAAAACATGCCTTTTCTCTGAAAAAGTCCATTATTCCGAAAACACCCTTTTTTCTGATAAAGTTCATTATTCCGAAAACCCCCTTTTCTCTGAAAACCTTCTTTATTCCGAAAACACCCATTTTTCTGAAAACCTCCAAAATTCCGAAGAAATGCCAATTCTCTGAAAAGTTCATTTTTTTTTCCAAAATTATTGTTTTTCCCATTTTTCCACTTTTTCCCATTTTTCACTTTTTCCCATTTTTCCACTTTTTCTCATTTTTCCACTTTTTTCCATTTTCCACTTTTTCCCAGTTTTCCACTTTTTCTCATTTTTCCACTTTTTCCCATTTACCACTTTTTCCCATTTTTCACTTTTTCCCATTTTTTCACTTTTTCTCATTTTTCCACTTTTTCCCATTTTTCCACTTTTTCCCATTTTCTACTTTTTCCCATTTTTCACTTTTTCCCATTTTTTCACTTTTTCCCATTTTCCACTTTTTCCCATTTTTCTACTTTTTTCCATTTTTCACTTTTTCCCATTTTTATACTTTGTCCCATTTTTATACTTTTTCCCATTTTTCCAACTTTTCCTATTTTTTCACTTCTTCCCATTTTTCACCTTTTCCCATTTTTATTAATTCATGTTTTATTATTTATATTGTTTTGTTTTTATTAGTTAATTGCTTTTAGCTTATTGTTATTATTTTGTGCATTTACCTTTTAAGTAGAATAGATAGCCAAACAATTTTATTTTCCACCAAGAACGACTGAGTCACACTTTCAACCAGAAATCAATTCGAACTGAATCGAGACGAACACATTTTCATACTTGGCAAAAACCCAGTTATTAAATGGTGTCGCTGCCGGCTCTTTTCGTTAAGATTAACGGTTTTTAAGTGAGAGACGCGTTGGATTTTGGGATCCGTTCATCTTTGAACGTTATTTGTCTTACTTAAATTTTCAAAAATCCTAAAAAATATAAAATTTTCAAAAATAGAAAAACATAAAAAAACCATAAATATTTCTTGTCTATTTCTCTTTTCTTTTTGTAGATGTGTATGCGTACTCGTGCTCGTAAGAAGAAAGTAGCTCAAGCCGAAGTCATAACTCCACCTATTGTCACCATGGACAATCAACCAGTGATCGAGCTTTTGCAATAGCACGTAGAGGGCAACACCGATGCTATTGTCATACCCGAGATTGGAGCCAACAATTTTGAGCTCAAATCCGGCTTCATTCAAATGGTCTCTGTTCAACCTTTCTTGGGGCGTTCGCTTGATGATCCTCATGACCATATAAAAAGGTTCCTTCAACTCACTAATACAGTCAAGTATAATGGGGTTTCACAAGAGGTAATTATCTTACAACTTTTTCCTTTCTCCTTAGAGGGACAAGCCCGGAATTGGCTTGATAAGGAACCACCACAAAGTATTCTTACGTGGACGGATTTAGAGACCAAATTCATCAACTACTTTTTCCCACCCTCACGTACTACCGCTTTGCGGAATAAAATCATTACCTTTGAACAAAAGTACGGTGAGACATTTAGTGAATCTTGGGACCGTTTTAAGGAACTTTTAAGAAAGTGTCCACAACATGGTTTCACAAAAGTACATCAAATTAATACTTTTGCAATGGTTTAAGCATGAATGACCAAGATTCACTAAATAGTGCCTCGGGGGGTAACATTTTGGTTAAGTCTTCTAATACCGCTTGGGATATTATTGAGAACAAGTCTAGAGTGCAAACCAAGAGTGTTCGGACTAATGTGGCTAGTGCTAGCACTAATGAGAGCGACAAGAGAATTGATAAGCTTACTTCGCTTGTTGAAACACTTGCTCTCCAAACCACTAACAACACCAAAGCTATCAATGCACAATTTAATGCTATGAGTCAGTCATGTGAAATATGCGGGGGATCTCATTCATACACCAATTGTCCTTCGACTCATGACAATCCGGAAAATGTGTATGCCGCCAACAGTAACTATTCCACGGGAGGCTATCAAGCACATCCTCAAGGTGACCGCAATTTGCTCAACTATCGCTCAAACAACTTTCTTTCACCACCCGTTTTTTCCTCACAAAACCCAAACAACCTCAATCGCAACAATCAAAACCAACATCGAGCTCAAAATCAATATCAAACCCAAAGAAACTCATATCCACCTCAAAGAAACAATCAAGTTCACCAACCACCCGCTTATCAACCACCTGCCTACCATGCTCTTCCTTCCACCCAACCCACCACATTTAATCAAGAGGTTGACACTTACATGAGGACTAATGATGTGATAGTGCAAAATCTTCAGCGGGAAATGGCTAACTTGAAAGCAGATATGGTGAAACAAGGGAATGATCTTTGAGCCGATATGAGAAACTCTTTGGCAAGTTAAACGAATGACTTAAGGAACATGATGGCTAGTTTCCTCCCAAGGAATCAAGCCTCTGGTTCGGGTTCTCTTCCGAGTAACACCGTTGCTAATCCAAGAGGGGAGATGAAAGCAATCATCACTCGCAGTGGAAAAGGTTTAAAGGAACCCGAGCTTCCTACACCTACACCGGTGATTATGACAAAGGAAAACGAGTCCACTTCTACAATTCCTCCAACTTCTACTTCTCCAATTCCTCCACCTTCTATTTCTCCAACTCCTCCACCTTCTACTTCCACCCCCACCACCCAAAGATGTGAGTGAGAATTCCATTCCAAAGCCTTCATCTCAACCCAATATACCTTATCCTTCAAGGTTAAGGAAAGAGAAATTGAAGAACAAGGATGATATTCAGGTTTCTAACTTTCTCAAAATGTTTAAAACAACTGAATTTCAATATCTCATTTGCTGAGGCTCTCGCTCACATGCCCAAATATGCTAAAATGTTTAAAGATCTTCTCAGTGATAAGGAGAAACTTCTTGACATCGCTTAGACCCAACTTAACGAGAATTGCTCCGTAGTGCTCTTAAGGAAATTACCCACCAAACTTGGTGATCCGGATCGTTTTCTCATTCCTTGTAACTTTCCCGGGGTAGAGAATTGTATAGCCCTAGCCAATCTAGGTGCTAGTATTAACTTAATGCCATTAAGCGTTTGGAAACAATTGTCTCTACCCGAGCTAGTCCCCACACGAATGACATTGGAATTATCTAACCGTACGGTCGCTTATCCGGTGGGGATAGCCGAAGATGTCTTCCTCGGTGTCGACAAATTCACCTTTCCGGCGGATTTTGTTGTCGTTGACTACGAGATGGACCCCCGTGTTCCATTAATCGTTGGACGTCCATTCTTGAGGACTGGTCGCACTCTCATTGATGTAGCCGCAGGCGAATTAATCATGAGAGTTGGTGACGATAAAATCATCTTCAATACGGGTAAACTTTCTAAGCAGCCTTCTGAAAACGAGAGCGTTAATTTCATTGACGTTCTTGATGAGGTTGTGAAGAACATTTCAAAGACGCTTGTAAAAGTGGTTCTTCTTCCCTTCCCATTGTTGAGATCGTTGCCTCTATTACTCCTTCACTAACTCCATTTGGAGAAAGTGATTTCCTTTTCAAAGAATTTGAAGCAACTTTGGGAGATGTGGACTTGCAATATGACGATTCTCCCTCCAATTGGGATGATGACATTCGTACCATTGAGAAACTTCTCAATGAGAACCATATTTCTCCACCATCTCTTAAGGATATCTCTATCGATGATCGAATTTGACTACGCCTTCCATCGAAAATCCTCCAGATTTAGAGCTTAAGGATCTGCCGTCTCATCTCGAATACGTGTTCCTTGACGACAATAAGAAGTCATGCGTCATCATTGCTAAGGATTTGAAAGAAGACGAAAAATCCCGACTTATCGCCGTACTGAAGAATCATAAGAAAGCGACTGCCTGGAAAATCTCTGATATTCGTGGAATTGATCCTCACTTTTGCACACATAAAATTCTCATGGAGGACGAGTTTAAACCTACTATTCAAAGCCAAAGAAGGGTGAATCCCAAGATCCATGACGTTATCAAAAAAGAGGTTATTAAACTTCTTGATAAGGGAATGATCTACCCTATCTCGGATTCACCATGGGTTAGTCCCGTCCATTGTGTGCCTAAGGAAGGCGGGCGGAATCACCGTTGTGCCCAATGAAAACAACGAGTTGATTCCTACTCGTCTTGTTCCAGGGTGGAGAGTTTGTATAGACTATCGCAAACTCAATGATGCTACAAGAAAGGATCATTTTCCCCTTCCTTTCATGGTCCAAATGCTTGAACGTCTAGCGGGTAATGATTATTACTGCTTCTTAGATGGTTTCTCCGGGTATTTTCAACTCCCCACCGATCCCAAAGACCAAGAGAAAACCACATTCACTTGTCCTTATGGAACAGTTGCTTACAAAAGAATGACTTTCGACTTATGCAATGCTCCCGGGACTTTCCAAAGGTGTATGATGGCTATCTTCCATGACATGGTTGAAAAAACTATGGAAGTCTTCATGGATAATTTCTAGGTCTATGGTGATTCTTTCTCACTCGTTCTTAATTGGGAAAAATGCCATTTCATGGTAAAAGAAGGCAATGTTCTTGGACATAAAATCTCCAAAGCCGGTCTTGAAGTGGACCGTGCTAAAGTGGATGTCATAGCCAAATTACCTCCACCTTCAACCGTGAAGGGTGTGAGAAGTTTCCTTGGTCATGCGGGCTTCTATCATGGATTCATTCAAGATTTTTCTAAAATCGCTTGCCCGATGACCCACTTCTTGGAAAAAGATACTCCTTTTATCTTTTCTAAAGAGTGTCTTGAATCCTTCAATCTTCTTGAGGACAAGCTAACTAAGGCACCGGTCTTGGTTACCCCTAATTGGGAGCTACTTTTTGAATTGATGTGTGATGCTAGCGACTTTGCTATTGGATTGGTTTTGGGCCAAAGAGTGAACAAACACTTCCAACCAATCCATTAAGCTAGCAAGACAATGACGGGGGCTCAATTTCATTATACCACTACCGAAAAAGAGCTTTTAGCTGTAGTGTATGCTTTTGAGAAGTTCCGCCCCTATCTTGTTCTTTCCACCACAATTGTCTATACCGACCATTCTGCGTTGAAGTACTTGTTAACTAAGCAAGATTCTAAGCTAAGACCTCTTCGTTGGGTTTTGCTCCTTCAAGAATTTAAAATTGAAATTCGTGACAAGAAGGAAGCCGAAAACCTAGCCGCGGATCATCTAAGTAGATTTGAGGATCCTTATCAAGGGGATCATCCGAATCAAGAGATCAATGACTCTTTTCCCCTTGATGCCTTAATGTCTATCAATTCTAATCTTGATGACACACCGTGGTTTGCGGACATTTCAAACTACTTAGCGGGTGGTATTCTCATCGAAGGGTTAACATCCCAACAAAAGAAGAAGTTCTTTAAAGATGTTAAGACTTAATTTTGGGATGACCCTTATCTCTTTAAACAATGTGCTGATCTGATTATTCGTCGATGTGTTGATGGACCCGCAGCTTTAGACATTCTCGAAGCTTGCCATAAAGGACCCACCGGTGGTCACTTTGGTCCCAACTACACCGCGAAGAAAGTGTTTGACTCGGGATTCTATTGGCCCACCATTTATCGTGACGCTCACGAGATGGTTAAAAATTGTGATGCTTGCCAACGCCAAGGCAAGATCACACATAAAGATGAGATGCCTCAAAATTTCATACAAGAATGTGAAATCTTTGATGTATGGGGCATTGACTTTATGGGGCCATTTCCATCATCTAATGGGAAAAAGTACATCCTCGTAGCCGTTGACTACGTATCAAAATGGGTTGAAGCTAAGGCTCTTCCTACGAACAATGCGAGGGTGGTTGTGAACTTTCTGAAACAACTTTTTTCTCGATTCGATGTTCATCGTGCTATAATCAGTGACCGCGGGACTCATTTTTGCAATGATAAATTTGCTCAAGTCATGGCTAAGTACGTTGGCAATCACCGTCTTTCCATCACTTATCATCCTCAAACAAATGGTCAAGCCGAGATATCTAATCGTGGGCTGAAGAGAATTCTTGAGCGTACTATGGGAGAGCATCGTACCTCGTGGGCCGATAAATTAGATGATGCTTTGTGGGCTTTTCGTACCGCATATAAGACCCTGATTGGTTGTACACCTTATCGTCTTGTGTACGGGAAGGCATGCCACCTCCCTATCGAGCTGGAGCATAAGGCATACTGGGCCTTGAAGTGGGCCAATTTCGACATAAACAAAGCCGGCGATCTTCGGAAGATTCAACTCAATGAGCTAAATGAACTAAGGAATGAAGCTTATGAGAACTCATTGATCTATAAGGAGAAGACCAAGATCATCCATGATGCAAGGATTAAGAACCGAGAGTTTCACGTTGGTGATCAAGTTTTACTCTTTAACTCTCGGTTGAAGATCTTCTCGGGCAAGCTGAAGAGCCATTGGTCTGGTCCATTCACCGTTACCAAAGTCTTCCCCTATGGCACCATTGAGCTTTCTCAGCCAAATGGGCCCAATTTTAAGGTGAATCGCCAGCGCGTGATGTTGTACTTTGGTGAGGACATCTCTCATGAGATGATTCCATCCCTCACCATGTTTCCCTTGAATTAGTTCTGGGTCGAGTCAGGCTCGTGACTCGGTTAACAAAAACAAGCGCTTCTCGGGAGGCAACCCGTGATCTATCCTTTACCGTTTTATAATAAGTGTAGGGGGGAGCCCCGTATGTGTTTGTTGTCTTGTTTCTTCTTATGTGCAGGGATTAAAGCTTCAAAGATCCATTCTCGATGACTTTTGACGAACCGTGATCCCGTGTTCCCGTCTTCCCGGTTCTATCCTAAACTATCGTGATTCAATATTTCATATCTTATATGTTCACATTGAAATCACTATAGTTGTCCTTTCCTTAGCAATATTTAACCAAAGTGCACAATGTCCTAAGTGTAGGGGAGTTTACTCCCACATTCTTAAACATTGAGGACAATGTTTATATCAAGTGTATGGGGGACTTCTATCGAAGTAAGTGGTCTTTTCCATGAATTTGTCCTCATCTTAACCGAAAAATTTGATTTTTCGACATTTTTCAAAAATTTTAATCTATTTTGGCCTTGTAATTTTCCTTTGCTATCGTTATTTACTTTCTTTGCTAGAATAAATTTTCAATAAAGTGGTTTTAAATTTTTCAAAGTCGTGAATATTTTGACTCAACCCGAGTTTATATATCTAAGTTTACTCTAGCTAGTATCCTTAACGTGTTTAAGTCAAGTTTTGCTAGGCTTTTATATAGGAAACTTTAAAACGCGAAAGTCTTAACTCTCACGGGTTAAGAACAAGAACTTTTCGCAAGTTCCTATAATTGATCCTAGAGAGTTGTTTATCAAGAGGGAACTTTAAAATGCGATTTCTAAACTTGAAAAAGTCTAAGAGTTTGCAAGATCCTACAGATGACTCGAAAACCCAAAACATTGATTTAATTGGCTAAGCATCTACGAGTCTCATTCTTTGAGATTTTAAATTGTGGAGAACGAAAGATGATAGAGTCAATTATAAGTTTGGTATTCTTTCGTGAATTTATGTGAGTTGATTATAAGCCTATTCTCCCATCGCTTGTTAATAAATATATCTGCAATAAATAAGGTTGTACGATTTAAAAAGTTACTTAGCTTCTAGCACAAGATCGTTTAAAAGTTGCTCGGTATTAATTAGAGTTCATAGCCAAGGCATAACTTATTGAAGCGGGATGTGAAGATTGGCGAGTCCGAAAAGGCCCTAACAAGGCATGAGGGCTACATTTTGTTGCTAAAGATCCAAAAGTGATGTGAAGAATCATTTATCGAAAATCATTATGAAGGATCGAGACACACGACGAAAAGCAAATACTCCCCAAAAGATCATGGAGAAGTCTATCCAAAAAGGCCCTAACAAGGTATGAGGATAAATAGATCCAAGTCCTAAAAGGAGGCGGATCGTTGTATATCAAAGTCCAAAATAAAGATTGGAGAAAAATGATGAAGTCGTGGTCCAAATTTGAAGAATCTCTCAAAAACTTCAAGTGAAGAAATTTCTATTATGAAGAGAAGACCATAATTTCAAGAACGTCTCTCAAGATTTGAAGTATGAAGTCGCTGCCAAATATCGGTCCGAGAAAGGTCTTAAATCGTGAAGCGAGTTATGCCAAGATATGAACTTTAAGAGGTCCCGAGAAGTAGTTTTAAAAGATTTTGTCCTTTAGCTAACTATTGCTTAAATCGTCCCACTTTATTTTCAGCCTAAATAAACTATCGAAATAAGTCAAACAATGCATCCTCGTGATCATTCAAGACAATATTAAAATAGAAGAGATACACCTAGGAATAAGGGAGTCTAAGTAAATAATTGGCCCACATAAATTTGTGTTAGTTTGCTAACTTATAATAACAATGATCTCGTTTTTAAGCTCGGTATGAGGAACGTGAAACTTGAGGATGATAAACATTCATGGCAGCCAAAACCCCAATGTAAGTCTTTGATTTCTTTACTTATTTTGTACATATTTTTGTTCTTTTAGTTTCCTTAGTGTTTAATATTTAATAAAGGCCAAGGTGGGTTATTTATGATGAAAAATGGAAACTGTGCTCTGAAATTAGTGCATTGCATGAGGGCATTGCAATGGTCAAGTGTAGGGGATTTAATAAGTGTGAGAACACTTATCCTTTTACCGCTTATTTCCAATAATAACATGACCAAAATGTGTATTTTATGTCGTAAAAGTCGGAATTATGTGTGGTTTGTGGTTTTCTTGTGTTTCAGGATAAAAATATGAAAAAGGGAGAAAACACGGGCTATCACGGACTTTTATCAAAGAAAATGACAAACGATGAAGTCAATAGATCAAGATTGCAAAAAGAACGGAAGTCCAAGGCCTATTCTGAAGATTTATCGAAGAAAAAGTCTAAAGACGGAAGTTTAACGAAGTCGAAGAACCAAGTCTACAAAAAGAAGAAAAATAGAAGACGAGTTCAAATTATCATTCGACTAATCCCGAGACTGAGTCGAGAAAGACGAGAAGAAAAGAGAATAAACAAGCACTTACCACCTCCCCTATATATAGTAGAAAAATAGTCAATAGTGGGAGAGTTAATTTTTAGTTTTTAATTTTTAGTAGGTAATTAGTGTGTTTATTTCTCTATCTAGCTTTTTCTTCAAGTTTTCTTAATCTTCATCGTAATCTTGTAACTTTGAATCTTAAATCTTCAATTTAATCAACTTTTTCATTTAATTCTCATTCTACGTTTCTTAATCTTTTGGTGATTTAATTAATCATGTAGTTGATTTCATCTATTTGATTATGTGATTGATTTATTCATGTGATTGATCTTATAGTTTTGATGTGGTGGATGTGTTGAGCTTATTGTGATTGTTGATTTACTAGTGTTTGACTTATTTTTGATTAAGTTGGTTTGATATATTTATAGATTTGCTTATTAGTTGATTTTAAATGTTTTGATTATTTAGTGTTTTTATAGTTTTTTATTTGTGGCTTATTTAGTTTTTCTTAAAATTTATTTGGTTAAAGTTTTAGTTATTTGCTTATTTGATTCGTGCTTAATCATAGCTTATTTTCCTTGTTCTTGATGTTACAGTAGCTGTTATCTGTTTTTCATGTTTCTTCGCAAAAGGGTTTCAAAACTCTGAAAACATATAATTTCTATGAAAAAGTTCAAAACTCTGAAAACATATCATTTTTCTGAAAAAGCTCTTTATTCCGAAATTATACCCTTTTTCTGAAAAATCTCTTTATTCCGAAAATCCCTATTTCTCTGAAAACATGCCTTTTCTCTGAAAAAGTTCATTATTCCGAAAACACCCTTTTTTCTGAAAAAGTTCATTATTCCGAAAAACACCTTTTCTTTTAAAACCTTTTTTATTCCGAAAACACCCATTTTTCTGAAAACCTCCAAAATTCCGAAGAAATGCCAATTCTCTGAAAAGTTCATTTTTTCCGAAATTATTGTTTTTCCCATTTTTCTACTTTTTCCCATTTTTCACTTTTTCCCATTTTTCCACTTTTTCCCATTTTCCACTTTTTCCCATTTTTCCACTTTTTCCCATTTTCCACTTTTTCCCATTTTTCACTTTTTCCCATTTTTTCACTTTTTCCCATTTTTCCACTTTTTCCCATTTTTCCACTTTTTCCCATTTTCCACTTTTTCCCATTTTTCACTTTTTCCCTTTTTTCCACTTTTTCCCATTTTCCACTTTTTCCCATTTTTCCACTTTTTCCCATTTTTATACTTTTTCCCATTTTTCCAACTTTTCCTATTTTTCCACTTCTTCCCATTTTTCACTTTTTCCCATTTTTATTAATTCATGTTTTATTATTTATATTGTTTTGTTTTTATTAGTTAATTGCTTTTAGCTTATTGTTATTATTTTGTGCATTTACCTTTTAAGTAGAATAGATAACCAAACCATTTTATTTTCCACCAAGAACGACTGAGTCGCACTTTCAACCGGAAATCAGTTCGAATTGAATCAAGACGAACAAATTTTCATACTTGGCAAAAACCTTGTATTAACTACCACAAACTTAAAAGAGATATATAAGTCACGATATCATACCATACACTTACAAATTATTTTCAAAATCGATTTCCTGTAATTAGCCAGACTTATTTGCAAGAAAATTCTGTAGTTCTCATTAATTAAATTACATACCCGAATGTAGACACACATCAAAAAAACTCAAAACGTCGTTGGAACTCCATCAAACTCCAGGACCATAAAACACGAGCAAACACAAGGTACGTTCAAGTTATAATAACTACTGAACGACCATATATCATAACTTAACACATACTAGTATATATACATCCGCATATATATACCTATTAAATCACCCTAAACATAGTCGTTACCATACATGTCAGATCACTCAATCGCTTCATACACTCGTTTTTTCCATACGAGTAATCACCATCTTACAACAAGGCATCAAACCCACCACTAAAACCAGTCCATATTGTGTGACCACATAATCACACAACAAGAGTATAACCCAAAACATATAACACACTAAAAAATAGCTATATTATAATCAACCGTTACATAAACCCATATATTATACATATACCCAAAATCCACATGTCATCATATACAAGCATGTACTAACCCTCTTTCATGCAATCATACTTAAGAAACCATTGAAGTTGTGGTACTTGTATAACTATGTTGGCCACCATACTTATATAATTACCCTCTCCTCAATGCACTCCCTCATACGATGACACTTATAAGAATCAATACAACATATAACAAATAAATCCATCTACTCACATAAGCTCATAACCACATAAACAATAAGGTACAAAACTCCATCTATTAAAATAATATAGTCAAACTCTTGGAATAGATAAATCCATAGTCTATCTAAAACAGCATAGACAAACTCCAACACAACATCATAATCAATTATAAGTCATGTCGCCCATAAGAGTGGAAAAAACTTAAAATTCTTCCTATCCACCTACTCCTAATAACTCGAATCACCACATGATTCTTAGGGAACATGACTTAAACATCAAAAGAAAAATACTATACATTAGGTACACCAAATAACTTACTATGGTGAAAGTAATTTATATATCAAAAGCAAAACAGAAATTAACAGGTGACTAAGTATGGGCAACTACAGTTCAACTCATACTAGTCAAAATTCACAAAGATTAAAATTTAGGAAAATACAATCAAGACCACACGTGATCCTATGACGCCTATATGCAGGGATCCTTAAGCAATAGACTAGGTTAGGTAACCTAATTCTCTATAACCATTGGCTCTGATACCATTCTGTCACACCCCACCATGGTGGAATATGGGGCGCGATGTATGGATATCATCACAACAATAACGTGTCAATAGAGATAACTAAATGAAATGGAAATATCATAAATGGTGACACAATGTCATGAAGATATCTCAAACAATGCAGGCGTCTAGGAAAGTAGGTAACAGGTCTACCTCTTACCAAAGACATACAATTAACAGATAACAAACATATAGGTGTCTACAAAGTATCACTTATTCAAACATAAATAAAGACTAAGAGGAAAGGGGTTCCTCCAAATGCAATCCTAATCCTTCCAGCTAGCCACTCCTATTCTCACGCTTAACCACATTCTCACCTGAAAGAGACACTAACACACGTCAACATAAAGTTGGTGAGAGTCATAGGTTTAGACTCCAACGCCAAATTAGTTATAAGCTGTGAATAACAACCATTAACAAAAGAACATATGGACAATGTGCTAGAATTATGTATTAACAACTACCATTCAAGATTAACCAATCACCATATATCCAAGGCTCCAAGCCTTACCAATAACCACAATTCCAAGGCTCCAAGCCTTACCAATAACCATGGTCCCATATGCGTCCATACACCTATGAACCAATCCCAGGGCCCCGCCTTGTCAACATCCCCTTGGTACCAATTCAAACCATAATAACTAAGATGATACGTGTCCCCGATCCAAATAATAAACATAATCAAGAATCACATAGCAGTTAATCACATAAGTGTACACAAAAGTCCATCACAAACTATAAAAACATTGACAACATTATTTACAAAACCATATAGTGTCTCTTCCATCCCATCTGGAAATCAAATCATAAAAAGACATGGGACTATGAAACTCACCTGAACAAGCTTCTCTAAGTATCCGCGCTCTAGGAAAAATCTAAACACACAAACATAAAAAATCGATACATGAACCACATACCAAAATGGGTCATCGATCTATGATGGATATCTAACCATCTCCTACAACTTAACCCCATTTATATACCATAAGCATCTCATTACACCACTCTATAAAGCCCTTAACTTAGTTTAGTTCATAATTCGTCCCGTTAACATTTAACCCAAAACAGTCCCGTTTTTCACACTCCGTATTATGAGCCAAACGTCCACCAAACCTAAACCACATTCCTTGCAATGAAAACCCCATAAACTTATATGTTTTATCTAAAATCTCAGCCCTTTCCCCAACATGAAATCTAATCTTAAGTCCCCGATATACAACCTATACTTTCGCCTATCCATATTTTACCAATTTTGAACATATGAAATGTTTGTTATGACCAGAGAGTCTTACCCTATCCTATTTTCTTAGCCCTTCTCCAGATATTTTATTTAATATAGAATATAAATCTCATGTTCATTTGAAGCTCCAATTATAATCCTAAGTACCCCAAATAATTCAAAACATAAAACAAAAACAGGCTGATCCAAAAACTGTTTTGACACCCGACTAATGTAACCTGTTTCTGACCCACTTCCAGACCTCCAATTTAGTTCTAAATTCTTTCATTTGAAAGCTAATTCAATTAACTTTCCAGGGACATAAGATTAGAAATTTAAAAGTTTGTAGAACTCTAGGTATGATCAAAATAATGGACCAATAATTCTGCCCAGTTCTTAAAAACGAATTTAAACATGATTAAACCCTAATTACGATCACTAATTTTCATAATAACCAAAGTAATCAATTCATATGAACCCTAATCTCACTAATCTCAGAAAACTCACAAATCCTAATCCATCATAAGATCAATTACATGATTAAATTGATTAAAATCATTAATAGAACAAGGGTTTTGAAGATTTTACCTTAGAAATCAATGAAAGATCTTTATTTTTGAAATCCTTATTGGCCACCATTGTTGAATTTCGGCTAGGATCCGTTATGGAGGTTAAAAATATGATTATTTTGGTTATGGGTTGGGTTTGGTCAAGTCCTAAAGGCCCCCTAATCCCATTACAAGTCCATTGGGCCTGTTTTGGGCTTTTCCTTCTTTCTTTCTTTTAGTCGCCCAACCCAAAGCCCAAAACTCTTATTTGGCCGACTTTTATACTCAACCTGTTGTTATTTATTCATAACTAAACTTAGTGGTACCCTCGGGTTACCTCCGGGCCATAGCCCGAAAGCCTTATGGTAATTTTTCGTCTTCATACACGATTACCGTAAAATACATAATTATATGGAAACTCTTAAAATAAGTTAGTTACTTAATAAATAAGTCTAAAATAATCTAAATCTAACACGTAAATTACTCTCGAAACTAAATCCTTAGTCCGAAACCTCTAAACGCTAAACCATCGCATCGTAAATATGCGATTTACTATAATACATATACGTATATATATAAACTTAAAATAACACTGTTTCATTTCATAGTCACTACCATGTGAGCTCATGAACATGAAATAACCACACATCGTTTCACTTACAACGTACCCCGTACCCGTAAACGATGTCCAAACCACACTATATTCACACCAATTAACACATAAACACATAATGACACATAATTTCACGAAATATGCACAAAATAAAACTAAGTGACTAACCTCAAAACCGCGGTTTTCACACCTCGCTTTTCATGCTAGCTACTAAATGCTTTAATACCCGCGATGGGGATACATGCTAT
This sequence comes from Glebionis coronaria, assembly GCA_025667525.1. NCBI lineage: Eukaryota > Viridiplantae > Streptophyta > Magnoliopsida > Asterales > Asteraceae > Glebionis > Glebionis coronaria. The sequence goes on along the minus strand of JANFOE010001241.1, from coordinate 299,051 downwards.
TTGAAAATAAATGAACACAAGTAATGTGTAATTGTTGGACCCGAATGTTGCCTATGTTGTTTACATTGTACTGAGTACCTTGTTGCTAAAGATCCTAAATTCATGAACCGTTAACTATGTTCTGACTTGATGTTGTGAGTTGAGAATAACCGCTTATTCGAATGATAGTACTATTGGGTTGACTACCCTATCTGAGACCAGGGCATTACGTTGAGTAACCTCTGGGAAGGATAATTTACGAGAATGAGATTTGGGTATATCTAGCAACTGATACTCTAGAGGGGCAATGGTTTTTATCTAGTCATACTTGCATTTGGCGTGGGTGACTAATTGGTTAAGGGGTCGGTGTCATGAGCTTAAATATAATGTGTTGCCTTGAAATAGATTGTGTGTACGACAATTCTATTAATGATTATGATTGATTTTCTTCTTGGGTTCAAATGTGATTTGATTAACCTATGGACTCGCTCAACATTATTGTTGACTCGTTTTGAGCATGTGTTTCAGGTAATCGAAGGTGATGGATGGCGGAGCTTTACTGTGGATGTTGTGGTTTGCTTTTGAAGTTTGTTGGTCTAAAACAATCTTTATCCTTTTTATTGTTGAACAATTTGTTAAATGTTTGTGCACTATACTGAAACTTGTTGGTTTGCTGGTCGAGATCCGTGGGGACTAAACGCTTTACTCTGGAGTTGTTTTAGTACATTATGGGTTGAAATTATGTTTTATACAATGTGTCAAATCATATTTATATTTTATGTGTAAACGTCTCTCTTTTGAGTCGTTCAATATACCTTGTGTGATGATGCTTGTGTCTAGCACCCAATTATGTATTTCCGCTGCGCAATGTAAATTGGGGGCGTTAGAGATTGGTAATCAGAGCCAAAAGTCATAAAGAACTGTCTAGATTTTGAAAGTTGTCCTAAACTATAACTTTGGTGTCGAAAGTATTTATTTTACAAAAGCACAAAACTTCTCTGCAACGCTCCGGTAAGATCGCTTTTAGTTTTGTTTTGTATTATAGATGTATCCCTCAGAACTGAAATAATTTCCCAAGTATTTTTTAAGTAAATACTATGATATTGTATCGAGGTTATTGAAAGTGTGCTGAGTGCTTGTCATTATCATATTTTATTTTTGCGAGCATTGCATAAACATCATTTGCATTGCATTCCATATCATGGGTTACGTATAACGTTTGCGATGCTTGAATATTGCATATTTATTTTTACCAATGACCTTAAGTATCCTTGAACCCTTATTGTAACACCCCCCAATTTATACAATTCAATACAGCGGAAGACTCGTTGGTGTTACGGGATAGCACATTACTCACATCATAGACAATGCTTAAAAACCGCGTCATTTAATAATAAAGCAATTCCATTCATAAATATCAAATTTACATAGGTCCCAAGTCATTGTATTTCATACAGGTTTTACAAAGCATTTGAATGGAAATTGTTATTTAAGTGCGGGCCATGAATTCTTGTTGTCTTCCCGAGAATTACCTTCAAGTACCTGAGATAAAACATGTTAAAAGAAAAGGTCAGCGATAACGCCGAGTGAATTCATAGAGTTTAATAAAATCCATCAATATAACATCGGTATAAAATTATTACCGAAAATCATTTTGTACAAATCATTTTAATAGGCCATAAAATAGCCAAAGTCATTTTATACAATTCCTTATCAAAATCATAATATAGGCTTTCGCCTTCAAAATCATTATACGATCCAATGTCGTAAAAACATCATACAATACGTTTTATAACGTTGTATAGGTTAAATAAAAACCGTTATACGAATATGGTTATATAAAACCAAAACACGAACATAATATCAATGATAAGACCCTGTATTGCTAGTCAGGCAATATATCGTAATTCAATGCTTAAAGCAGTATTTCGTTAATTGGATTATTATAAGCCGCATGACATTGTTACCTTACTATAACCAACAACGGGTAGCTAACCCGATACTCAATTTGCCCATCTAAGTTAGCGTGTCGTCACAATAATCACGCTATGTAAATCTTCTCATACATAAATTCGCTTACCAATCAATGTGGCACGACGGGGATCAACCGTCAAGGCGCGAACTGGGGTGATCGTCCCCAAATAGTACTATTATATGCATAAGCGTCTACCAAATCCCGGTAGTTCACAATTCATGCTAATGGGACTTTTAGTGACATAACCTAACTTTAATAATCTTTTTTATTTCATCTATCGGGTCATTTAATCATTCATCGGGTCATACAATCATTCGGGTCCAAATCAATAAAAACAAACAATCGGGACAAATGGTGTCCTATTTTAGTAAAACTAACATGTTATCTCCCTCGCGTCTTTATAAAATATTTCATAAAAACATTTAAAAGAGTGTGAGGCTATGAACTCATGTTGATGTGGGAAAGCGGGTTATCGGCAATTCGGATGTACGGTACGTGCTTCAATCACGGAAACCTAGACAAATAATACTTGTCTTAGACTCTTGTCCAATGACTTTATAAAAATAACAATTATGTATACATATGATGATTTTATATATATGATGATCAAGTGGGTTTACATATTCTCATTTACTCATTTTAGTGTTATGTGTTGATAACTTTTTACTAGTTTACTAATTTTACCTATTTACATGTTTTAGGTCCGATAAGCCTATTATAAGTTCATTAACTTGTATTAATCCATTTATACTTGTATTATCAGTATTTATACTTTACATATTGAGCCCAAATGGGTTAAGCCCAGTAAGTAATTTTTATAAGTGTTTAACTTATTTAGCTAAATTATTAATCCAAATATGCTAACTTAGCTCGTTAATGTCCGTATGTCTTATAGTTCGGGTTTTATCGGTTTTTACTTGTATTAGGTACTTATATATCAGTATATGACTTTTAGAAACTTTACATTAGACGGTTTTGATCGTCTAAGTTTTAATTGGCGAAAAACGTTAATTTTACGGTAATAGCCGAAAAAGTTGTAAAAATCATGTTTATAGTTTTATAACTTATAAATCTTATTCAACTACCATTTTTATAAAGTGTCCATTTATTTAACCTTATACATATTTATATAAATGAAATTTATAAGTTAGTGGGTTTTAATTCACATTTTATACTATATTAGTTTGAGTGCTTATATAATACTATTAAACATTAATTTTTCAAAATCTGATTTTTAGTTTCATCTTCACCAATTTTATCATATCTTGAGTTATATAAAGAGATAGAAGCTCATTTCTGGATGGCATAAACTTCATATTATGTGCTACAAATAAGTTAGTTATAGCTACTGCTCATTCCATGTTTAACTATCCTTAACAGTCCCTACAAAACAGACTATTCAGATTGGTACACTAATCTTGTTTTGATCATATCTCACTCATTTTGATGATTCCATTGCATGGCCAACTCTCACATGTGTATGACATCTAACACTTACTGTAAATGGATTCCACTTTATCATTTTATCAGTTTAACCTTTGGTTACTTACTGTTTTTATACAGCCATCATATTTAGCAAGATTTTAACCATTTTACATGTGGTTTTCCATCTTTTTCCTCATGTTTATCAAATCTATCAACACCAAATCCCCATATAATATTTTTAATCATCATTCATCATCATATACATATACATAAATAAAGAACTTACAAGATTACATAATCAAAATAACAAGAGGATAGGAAGAACAATCTCTATACCACCATTAGTGATGAAAAGATGAGGTTTTTGATGCACAAGACTTGGTTCTTGTTATCAAATCTTAAACTTTAGCAAGGAAACTTCTTGGGTCCTTTGGATGGATGAACACGTCCATGAAATCATCCCTTTAACCTAATGAAAACTCCTTTTCATAAGTTAAGATCACCTCCAATCTTCATATCTTCAAAAGGACATCATCATATGTAGAAATAACATGAGATTTTGTGGTTGAATTTGATCAAAATAGGTGTTTTAGGGTGATATGGGACGAATTTTTGAGACAGAAAAAGGGAGGATGAGAGTGGTTTGCATGTATGTGTTTAGGAGGAAATGGTTTGAGGTGGTTGTTTTGTTATGTGTAGCTTACAAGTTAAGCTTTACATGACAAGTGTAGTAGCTTTCTTGTGAAGCTTTTTGACACCTAAGGGTGTTAGTGGCTAAGTGTTCCATATTAGTGGGGTGGGGCAAAACTTGTTTTGTCTCATCCCACTAATTTACGGGTATTCTTAGATTCTAGTTTCCTCGATTTGTGTGCCCTTGGGTTGTTTTACGAAAAACGTTTTTATAAATTATGAATCAACGGCACAAAACGAATCTAATAAAAATTGTCTCATCAAAAACGGAGTTCAAATACGTAAATACGTAATCCTAAGGTTTCCGGTTTAGTCGTAAAGGACGTTAAATTATAATCGTAAGTCCTAATCTCTTCTCGTAAATTTGTGAGTTTATGAACCAACACAAATTTAAAATCTCAAAATAATATTCACGGACAAATTTATTTTCTGAAATGTCGGACTGTCACCAAAACGGTGTATGTAAACGTAAGCACGTAACGTAGAATCCTCCGGTTTAGACGTAGTCGATGCTACTTCAAGACGTAAATCCAAATTTCTTCCCAAAAATAAGTGAGTTCATAATATAACATTAAAATAATGTTTTTAAATAAATATTGAGAATAAAATATCGACCATAAATTGACGGATTGTCACATCATTTACCCCTAAACAGGATCTTTGTCTTCAAAGATCATCTTACTACTCGCTTCTTATAGAGTTAAAGCCATGTGGGTATTTCCTCCACATTCGGTCTTTTCTCACATGTGTAATTCATTACAATACGTGAGTTTCATCAAACATAACTACGGGAATAAGATCAGGCTTAATGTTGACTTACTTTCTCTATCCATGATTTTCACAGGTTTTTGATGAATGCAACTTTTCGCTGATCTAAACTTCATTAAGGAATAGTTAGACTTTCACTTGATAGACATTTTATCAAGTTAGATATACGAAACATAATTCACGCAGCCCTTGAAGTCCTAGGGTAGATCCAGCTTAAATGCCTTTCAAACCAATTTTTTTTACATCATCTCAATGGTCCCATACAACGGGGACTTATATCCCATGATCTTTCAGATCATCAATTCATTTTTCCATGGTTAAAATTTTTGGCATAACTTTGCTACCCATCTGGCACTTCAAGATCTACATTACATATTCACTAACCTCATGCCTACTACTGGCAGTCAATAATCAGATCCTAATTTCAACAATCATTTCAGGTCTCGCGGGTCGAGTATTTTGTAAGGTTAAGTTCGCCATCATAGGAAACCTTAAACCTAAAAGACATGTCCAACTCACAATGGGTGTATGTCGGGTGTCTTCATCCCAACTCCTACTTACAGATGCTCTGATATTTAAATCTTAACAAGATTCGATCTTGATCCTAACACGATAATTATCAATGGTAATCTCTCCAAAGGAAAATGATTTTATGGTTTATTACCAAAGGTGAGTCATTCAAACATAAAACAGCACTTATAGTATTTTGTATCGTTACTTTACCTCGTCCCTTCGATTGGGGTTGTAAACAGTACTCTCATCAAGGTTCGTTCCCAATGACTTCTGAGCAAATCTCTAGAAATTCGATGCGAAGTGGGGATCTTGATAGAGATGATCGATACAGGCACACCATGTTTACACAACTCCTTTAAATACAAAAGAGTCAATTTCTGCATCAAGAATCTATCATTAACAGGAATGATATTAGCAGATTTGGTTAGTCTGTCGACGATGACCCAAATCGAATCAAATTCAGATGATGACCTTTTCAATAGCTAGACGTTTACTAATGTATGAGGCGGTGTCTGCCTTCATAATTTGCCATCAGTACAACTTCTTCTGATAATGATACTTTAAATCAAAAATGACAGGAATAGAGTACTTATACTTACGGGATTCCAACATAACTAAATCTCAAAATCTCCATATTTAGGAAACCACAAGTGGCCTTTAAAACATTTAACACCATCGGCTCCTCAATTCTAATGGTTCACATTAGCTGCGAACCCCTTTTTATTATCTATATTATCCTTCTTACAAGCATTGTTTATTTTTATATTGTTCGGCAATTTTATTTTGTACCATCATTACTAAGGAACACATCCTAATTGGTTCTTTATCTTTTCTATATAATGTGTTAGTATCTACATTCATCTTTCCTGATGAAATAATTATCATGTCTACAATTTACTCAGAAATTCTTTCTTCACATTTTCTAAGTTTTAGTTTCGTCTCAACTTTCATTTTTATCAGTTTTGCTCAATCCGACGTTTTAAAGCGTCGATAATCATTACAAGTAAATTAATAATAAATATTAATTTTTTATGAAACGTAAACGTTAAAAGTTTAAATTTCTTAGTTCGACCAATTATAAAAATGTTCAAAATAAATTTTAATTTAATTGACACGATTTTTGTTGATTTGTCGAAAATAATTAGTAAGATCCGTATATGTTCGAAAAAAAACCTTTGTTTATTATTTGGTAAAAATTTTCTTAGTTGAAAAGAAAAAATTGTCGTTTCAAATTTTAACTCATGGTTTAAATGATTTCCTCAATCCCTCTTAGGCTGTCTTGAGGTATATAAAAACACTTATCCCTAAACAGGAGTTTAGTTAAATGATTTGTGTATAAGGGAATAATCCCTTAAAATTCCTTTGTTAAAACATTTGTCAAAAAACATTTGTACTTTCTTTTTGGTAAAACCCAAAATCTTAAAAGGGCTCTTAATTTTTAAAGAGTCAATATAGATTCCATTATCTTTTAATCACATGGTCAAATAATGTAAAGGATTAAGTCTTTAATCACATGTTAATTATTCAAGGTACATGTTTTTATTGTTCGGCCAATTCAGGGCAATCTATAAATAATTATTAACTCATTCTTATTTTTATAAACAAATAAATGGTCCTTAATGATCGCAAGCATGAATTTATCAAATTACAGCCTTCACACGTGATTCACCAAATTTATGAATGCTACATGTGTATTAGTCGATCCAAACGACATCATGTGAAACTCATAATGTTCATTACAAGTTGTGGATGTAATGATTGGAATAGATAATCTTTTTCGCGGATGCGAAGTTGATGATAACCATGCCATGGATCAAATCTTTAAAACATACGCTAGAACCTTGTAAATGATCGAACAATCTATCATCTTGGGTAGTGGATATAGATTTTAATCGTCAATTTACTTAGTTCACGGTAATCAATAAACATAAGGAATGATAACACCATAGCTCTTCATGATGACGAGCTTGGTAGAATAAAATCTTTCTCCGACAACTCTCTCAGTTGTACGGTAATTCCTTTTAATTCAGATGGTGCTGACATACAATGCACACGCCACAGGTGCAGCACCGGGAATATAATCTATACCAATTTCAACTTGCTTTAATGGCAAAAGTCTAGGTAATTCACCAGCAAATACCTTCTAAAGTTTCATATAACATAAACATCTTTTAATAATTTCATATTAGTTTCTTTCTAGATTATAATATCTATGACTAATTCACAACGATTCACGGTATAATTTCAAGTCTAAATGCAGGATATGGTCATCCATCAAGAATTATTTAGATCACTTTTGATAATCAACATCTTATCATTTAGGGGAATTCTATTCGAGTTGCCATCAATTAAGACAATGTCGTCATGTCATAATCAATCAATCCATTCTACTGACATTACCAACTTTTCAGTTTTATTGTCGTCGATAAGATGTGAACTTCTCAAAAGACTAATAATACTTCATAATCCTTCACAAATTCAAGGATATCAGGAGACATAACTAACCTTAAAAGAGTAAGGTCAATGCATATCTACGCGAGAGAATTTCAAATCAGATACAGACGAAAACATTTAATGAATATGAATATATCCCATGTTTTCATAATTTGATTACGCATTCGAAAGCTCCTCGGATCGTTACCCAGGTCATTCAAATGAAATCAAATCAAAAGAAATGATAGGAACGTCGATACATCCAGTCGGGTATCAACACTCGGTAATAAAATACTTTTCCAAAGAATCTCACTACGGGAGAATTGGACAAGAAGGGAATATCAATTGTCAAATAAGACAATTTCCACAGATGAGTAAATTCGACTCAGAAGAATAGATGCTATAGGAACATATGTAGGTGTCCCTAACACTATGTCCCTATTTTTCACTTCTTGCAGATCTCATAAAATTTAATCTTTCACAATCTTCAAAGAAAATGTAGTGTTTATTCATTAGTTTTATGGTGACTACTAATCAGCCTTGCATGGTCACTTCCAAATTGTATGTAGGCGCGCAACTATATACAATTTCAAGATTAACGATGCAATACTCAGTTCGTCAAAATTTTATCATCATGTTTATAATAAAACATTTTCATGCTTAATTCTTAAAGAAGAATCAAAAATAAATTTACAAAGATTTTCTTTGTTATGAGAACAATTAAGTTTTCCAAGGTGTTTTATAAACAACTTCATTTCGATAACGATCACTTGTAAATCTCACTTTGAATAATCCCTATAGTGATGAAAATTCAATTTTTCTCAAGGGATACTGCTTTATCTTATAAAAACAATGAGTGATATGCAAAAGAGTGATGAAAGTTTGTTCACCAAGAACTAACTACAATATGATAGGAAATGAGCTTTAGCCAAATAATCATGAGGTTCATGACCTCGATGGCACTCAGGAAGAATAATCCACAACGTAACTCAATTCAAGATGAGTAGTTCACTGGTTGCATCACTAATGCGAACATTAAGAAGAAGCAAGAAAAGATAGATATCATCGATACATGTAGAATTTAGCAATCAAAGGTAGTCTTTCATTAATCACAAACAAGTCAAATTGTACCGTAACACATTACGTGTCACTATGTCATACAATTCCAAGAACTCATCCTACCAACTGATGTCACAGTTAAGTTAGGGATTATTTTTAAAAGATACCACAATGAATACTAATCTACAAGAGTCATGGGGGTTCCACCTGTCCCGGAAGATCCATCGATCCCTATTCAGAAGAAGATTTCTTCAATTTATTTATTGGACACTGGGCATCCTCATCAGTGGACAATGGCCTAGGAACAACCCTTAACACAAACTAACAATCATTTAAAACCTTATAATTCAATCACAGGACTTAACGACTTCCTTTTAACAATCTTATATTCCATACAGGTTAAGTTTTATTTCATTCAAGTTTCAATCAATCTTATACTCAATGCGATATCCTACTTCATTCTCCAATACTTTCATGCTTATTCTTACACCTTGAAAGGGCAATAAAAGTTCGATATGATCAACACTTAATTTCCAATCCTATAGCTCTTACAACAATAGTTATCAAATAAGTCACTGGTATGAAATGACTCACACATTCAATTAGACTTCTCGGAAAGGTATTAGTGGCATGAGGCTTTTGGGTAATGGTTCCAATGACAGCCTCAAGTGCAACATTCCCCCTTTCGATTTCAAAGTTAAGAATTGGATGACAACGAATCAGATGACATCTTTCTAGGTGGTAACGTTTTGTCAAACTCCACTCTATAAGGAAAGGTCGTCATGACATCGATATCAGTTTTAATCTCGGCAATTCTTCTTCAATATCACAATCAACTAATATCTACATTTCTACGAATATCAACCATTTTGTTGGGATCATAAACATCCACAACTTGGTTTAGATCTAGGATAGCTAGAATTCCTACAGGAATAGCTTCGATTAATTTACTAGGGGATTTAGGGTTCCTTGTGACAATCTACGTCGTATAAATACCTCGTATAAATATCAAAATAATCATCAAACAATCATGTAATAAAATTACATCATATATATATATATATATATATATATATATATATATATATATATATATATATATATATATATATATAATCCAAGTTATATATATATATATATATATATATATATATATATATATATATATATTAAAATAACACTTCTCAGTCTGGCCTTGTCGGTAACTCGGGAATTCTACGGCACCGTTATAGTCAAAAGATTTTTAGACATTTTTAGAAAAATGTTTATAGTTAAAAGATTTTGAAATGTTTTGTTCAAAACCTTGGTTTTAAAAATATTTCGTTCTCTATAACGAGAGCTCTGGTACCAAACTGTAACACCCCCAAATTTATACAATTCAATACAGCGGAAGACTCGTTGGTGTTACGGGATAGCACATTACTCACATCATAGACAACGCTTAAAAATCGCGTCGTTTAATAATAAAGCAATTCCATTCAAAAATATCAAATTTACATAGGTCCCAAGTCATTGTATTTCATACAGGTTTTACAAAGCATTTGAATGGAAATTGTTATTTAAGTGCGGGCCATAAATTCTTGTTGTCTTCCCGAGAATTACCTTCAAGTACCTGAGATAAAACATGTTAAAAGAAAAGGTCAGCGATAACGCCGAGTGAATTCATAGAGTTTAATAAAATCCATCAATATAACATCGGTATAAAATTATTACCGAAAATCATTTTGTACAAATCATTTTAATAGGCCATAAAATAGCCAAAGTCATTTTATACAGTTCCTTATCAAAATCATAATATAGGCTTTCGCCTTCAAAATCATTATACGAGCCAATGTCGTAAAAACATCATACAATACGTTTTATAACGTTGTATAGATTAAATAAAAACCGTTATATGAATATGGTTATATATGTAACACCCCCACAAATGCTATGCGCAGCGGAACTACAACATTGGGTGCTACACAGTATTCATTGCACACAAGATATATCAAACGACGCTAAAAAGACGCCAACTTAAAACTTGAATTAAAAATTGTTAGATGATACATGTCCACGGTTTTTCCAACCCCACTTGGTACAACAGAGTTTAGCGTTTTCGGTCCCCATGAATCTCAACCCAAGAATTTTCAGTTTTACAACAACATAACATTAAAATTTAAAATGTTTAAGTAGGAAAGGGAGGAAAAACAAGCGGACTCCAAGCCATACACACAACATCCATCCCATGCACGCTCCATCCTACACTTCAGCGGTTACCTGAAACACATGCCAAAATTTGGTCAACGAAAACGTTGAGTGGAATTCATAGGTTTTACAATTCATTTGAACGTATATAAAATAAAAACCATTCGTGATCATTCATAGACTTGTCGATCAAACAATCTATATTCAGGATACTGACAATTGTGTTTAAGCTCATGACACTAATCCGTTAACTCAATCACCCGCGTAATAATTACCGGCGTGATTCAGATGAAACCAGTGCCCCTTCTAAAGGCATCAGTTGCAATTATACCTTATCTCTCATACAAGATAATCTACCGCAGAACTTACTCAACGTACAGCTTCTCGGCTAGCATTGGGTCGTTAGCCCCGTAGTACTACAAATTGTATAAGCGGCTATTTCCCCCTACTCGAGGGCAGGACAATAGTTAATAGTTCATGAATTTAGGGTCTTTTGCAACTTGGTACTCAACACAATTTCTAAGGCAACATTCGGGTCTAACAATCATTCATGATATACGTTCCTTTTAAAAACTAGCATGCATTTCCCTCGCGGGTAAAACAATTTGAAATAAATATAAGCGAGGCTATAAATTCACACCTTATATATTAAGTAGTCGGTAGTTCGAGAGATGATCACTGACGACGATACGGATGCCCGGGTAAATCAACACCTATCAACAAATAACGCGTATTGAGTAATCTCATTTTAAATACCTTACGGTACTGTATAAAATACATAGATACTAGTCACTTAGGACAATTATAACTCACGCCAAAACAAAACAACAAGCATCACTCATTTTACACCATTCGTTCTTATTACTTACGTTATCCATTTTTATTCATTTTCGCCGGTACTTACCGAAAGTACGGGCTGTTTTACTCTACTTAACCATTCTTATAAAATTTGACAAAATTCTCAAAAATCCTATAAGACCTGTAGATAACACATTTTTAATCCCAATAAAAGTTTTTACTTCTACGACTCGTTACTCAACGCTTTTCCAAAAACTACATTTTCCGGGCTGAAATTGTACTTCGACCAACTTTGACCTCTTTGACCTATATGAAATGCACCTTTGACTTCTTTGACTCCTAAGTCAACTTATAGACTCAATTACACAGGTTTGTGACCAAAATTTGACCCTTGACCATTTACCAATTCATACTTGTGGTCCTCGGGATTTGACTAAAACTATACATAAATTCGGATTATGAAAGCTCTCGTCTCCCGGTACTCGATCTTTAAAACCTCATAACTTTTAGCTCGTTTTGAGTCACGGGCTCTACCTTATACCAAATTAAAGATAAGAAGACCCTCTATGACTACATTTAGTTTTCAAGACCTGTAAGAAAAATAATTTTTATAAAAAGGCCTCAAACTTTCTGCCTAAATTTGACCATACCAAAAACATGCTTAAGCTCGATTCTAAACCTATTAACCACTACTAGGCTTCATCCTAAGCATTCCCAAACATATCCAAACACAAATTTCAGTCCTAACCCCTATTGACCAATCAACCTCATAATCCTAACATCTAAAAACAAGCATGCAACCACATGTACCAATCTAAAACATCACTAAACACAATACCAAACACAACAACAATGCTAAAAATCATCAACCACCATGGCTCCCCAAACACCCCCTTGTGTCGTGGGGTTTGGGTGACCAAATCACCACAACCAAATTAATTTTGGTGGGTTTTATTGGTGATTATACTCACACTATACATGAATTTAACATGCATCCATACAATTAGCCTCAAAAACGAATTTGAATGTTCTTGAAAATTTTTGGAAAATTTTTGTTAATGCATGTTTAATTAAACCATGGATTAACACTCACCAATGAATTCTAAGAGGTGGTCTTAAGTTAGATTTTGTCAAAACTCAAGAAAAAATGGTGGATTGTGGTGGTGTTTGGTGTTTAGCCGTCGGCTAGAGGGAGAGAAAGAGAGTGTGTTTGATTTTTTTTTTTTGTTAAATGTTTCTATGTGTTTGTGTTTGTGCCTTTTTGTGGTATTGGGAGGGACCAAAATGCAATTAAAGGTTTCTTTTGGCCTCAAGTAAAAACGTCCTTAAAACTTTGCGGGATTGACTTACTAGTCAATTTAGAAAATTTTACGGGAGTTGGAAATCATCCCGAACACTCCAAAATATTTTTGGGATACTTTAAATGTACTCGGAAGGCTATAAAACTCACCCGACTCAACTTAACACGAACCGTAAGTAAAATTCTCGAAAAATTACATTATCGATAAATCGTCAATAATTATAGAAATTTGGGCATCCATCGGGATCGTAATCGTCATCGTCCTTCTTGAATCGTCAATCGTAAAAATTATAACCTCGAACATCGGCTTTAACCAATATACTTATATATATAGAAATTAAAATTTATTAAAAATTTCAAAAATTAGCGTAATTTAGGGTAACGTTAATGACCTCGGTTCTAGGGTGTCACATCCACCCCTCCTTAAAGAGAGCGACGTCCCGGCGCTCGTCTCTTCTTGTACTCACATTTCGTTCTACTGGAACAGATGAGGATACCTTTCCTTGAAAAAGTCCTCACGTTCCCAAGTGTATTCCGGTCCACGCTTAGAATTCCATCGGACTTTCACAATAGGAATTCTACTACGCTTCAGCCTCTTGACCTCTCGGTCCATAATTTCCACAGGTTCTTCCACAAAATGCATTTTGTCGTCCAGTCGAATCTCGTCCAAAGGAATCACCAATTCCTTATCCGCCAAACTCTTCTTCAGGTTCGATACGTGAAACGTGTCGTGAATAGCACTAAGCTCGCTCGGCAATTCTAATTTATACGCTACGGGTCCAATTCGTTCCACGATCTTAAACGGTCCAATATACCTTGGACTCAACTTTCCTTTCTTCCCAAAACGAATTACACCCTTCCACGGCGATACCTTGAGCATAACCATATCTCCAACTTCAAACTCCAACGGTTTCCTTCTGTTATCGGCATAACTCTTCTGTCGGCTTCTCGCAGCAAGTAGTCGGTTCTTGATTTGCACAATCTTCTCTGTCGTTTCTAAAACCATTTCGGGTCCAGTCAATTGACTTTCTCCTACTTCACTCCAACACACAGGCGATCTACACTTCCTTCCATACAATGCTTCGAACGGTGCTGCCTTGATACTCGCATGATAACTATTATTATACGAAAACTCCACTAGAGGCAAGTGGCGTTCCCAACTTCCTCCAAAATCAATCACGCATGCTCGGAGCATGTCCTCCATCGTCTGAATAGTTCGTTCACTCTGACCGTCAGTTTCCGGGTGATAAGCCGTGCTTAAACTCAATTCAGTGCCCATCGCACGTTGAAGCGATTTCCAAAATTCCGATGTAAATCTACTATCGCGATCCGAAATGATCGATAACGGCACTCCATGTCTACAGACGATCTCTTTCACGTACACACTGGCGAGCTTTTCCATGCTGTCCGTCTTCTTCATAGGTAAGAAATGAGCAGATTTCGTTAATCTATCCACTATTACCCATATCATATCACATCCACTAGGAGTCCTAGGTAAACCCGTCACAAAATCCATAGCGATTTTCTCCCATTTCCATTCTGGGATCTCTGGTTGTACCAACAATCCAGATGGTTTCTTATGTTCTGCTTGAACCTTCGCGCAAGTCAAACACTTACTAACGTAACGAGCAATATCCGCCTTCATATTCGGCCACCAATAAACTTTCTTCAGGTCGTGATACATTTTATCCGATCCAGGATGTATCGAATACTTCGACTTATGAGACTCATTCATAACCAATTCTCGAACTCCAGGCTTTCCTTCCTCAGATGAACACAATGGTAACCAAATCCGATTCTCAAAATATCTCAGTCCGTCTGACCTAATCACGAAAAGAGGTTTCAACATTCGTCCCAAGTTCTCAGCTTCAACATTCCCTTTCATTAGTCCCCTCTCTTGAGCCTTCAATATAGTTTCGGTTAAGTCAACGCTCTCAGTCATCACCAAAGCTCTGACCCTCAAAGGTTTCTCCCGTTCCTTCCTACTCAGTGCATCCGCTACAACATTCGCCTTGCCAGGGTGGTAGCGAATTTCGCAGTCGTAATCACTCAATAGTTCAACCCATCGTCTCTGTCGCATATTCAACTCCTTTTGATCTAAAATGTGCTGCAAACTCTTGTGGTCAGTGAATACAACACACTTCGTCCCATACAAATAGTGTCTCCACAACTTCAACGCAAAAACTACAGCTCCTAATTCCAAATCGTGCGTCGTGTAGTTCTCCTCATTCTTCCTCAGTTGCCTCGACGCGTAAGCTATCACCTTTTCACGTTGCATCAATACCGCTCCATAACCCTTACGAGATGCATCACAATACACTACAAAGTCTTCGGTTCCTTCAGGCAATGACAATATCGGTGCGGAACATAACTTGTCCTTGAGCGTTTTGAAAGCGAGTTCTTCCTCAATTCCCCATTCATACACCCTATTCTTTTCGGTAAGCCTTGTCAATGGTTTTGCAATCAACGAAAATCCTTCAATGAACCTTCGATAATACCCAGCTAAACCAAGGAATTGTCGAACTTCAGTCGGCGTTGTCGGTGCCGACCATTCCCTGATCGCTTCGACCTTGGCAGGATCCACACGAACTCCCTTACTATCAATCACGTGACCTAGGAACTGCACGGATTCTAACCAAAACTCACACTTCGAGAACTTCGCATACAGCTTCTCCTTCTTTAGCAGATCCAAAATCTTCCTCAGGTGCTTCTCGTGCTCCTCCTTACTCTTAGAGTAAATAAGTATATCGTCGATGAAAACAATAACAAACTTATCTAGATACGGCTTGCACACGCGATTCATAAGGTCCATGAATACAGCAGGCGCGTTCGTCAACCCAAACGGCATCACTCGAAATTCAAAGTGTCCATACCGCGTACGAAAGGCAGTTACAGGAGTATCCTCCTCTCTTACACGCAGTTGATGATACCCTGATCTTAAATCGATCTTTGAGTATACACTGGAACCTTGCAATTGATCAAACAAATCGTCAATCCTCGGCAATGGGTACCGATTCTTAACCGTCAGCTTATTGAGTTCCCCATAGTCAATACACATCCGAAATGAACCATCTTTCTTCTTCACAAACAACACTGGCGCTCCCCAAGGTGATGAGCTCGGCCTAATAAATCCCTTGTCCATCAATTCCTTCAGTTGATCCGATAATTCCTTTAACTCGGATGGTGCTAAGCGATAAGGTGCACGCGCAACCGGCGCAGCTCCTGGCACCAAATCAATTCGAAACTCGACCTCACGGGTGGGTGGTAAACCTGGCAACTCGTCTGGAAAAACTTCCGGATAATCGCAGATAACAGGTACCTCTTCAATCCTCGCCTCTAAATCACCATCACTCGAGACTTGTGCCAAAAACACATCGCATCCGTTCTCTACGTACTTCATCATTTCCAAACAGGAAATCACTTTCAAACGAGAAGTGCATTCGTCTCCCTTCACCGTCAAAACTTTATTCCTCAACGGAATCTGAACTAATCTCTCGCCACAGACGATCATAGCACTGTGCGCCATTAGCCAATCCATTCCCACAATCACGTCAAACGATCCTAGCTCTATAGGCATCAAGTCGATTTTAAAAGCGTAATTTCCTAGCTTCAAGGTACACCCTTTCAGTATAGAATTCGTACTAACAATTTTTCCATCGGCTAACTCGACGTTATAACTAGTCGCTAACAACACCGGTTTTCTATCGATATGACGACTAAATCTAACATCTACAAAACTCTTGTTGGAGCCAGAATCAAACAAAATACTAGCATAACAAGCGTCTAGCAAAAACGTACCGGTAACCACGTTAGGACCCTGTGGTTTATCAGCCGTTCCCACTTGATATACAGCAGCAGCGTTATTACCTCCCCGCTTGTTTCCTGCCTTCGGGCAATTCACTTGCACATGGCCTCTCTCTCCACATCCATAACATCCCCTCATTCTGATAGCATTCGCCCCAGTTGCTACTCCTCCCGTTCGGCAACCAGACGTCCTATGACCTGCTTTCCCACATTTGCCGCATGCAGGCGGGCAATTCCCAACATGATACAAATTGCACCTACCACAATGGGGATTTACTTTCACTCCTCTGGGGTTCGTCACTGCCCTCATCCCTTCATTCCTTCTTTGGTTAAACTGCTGATTGCGGTTCTGACCATGGTTGTTTCGATTTCCACCTCGGTTCTGGCCCTGGGATTGATTGCTTTGTGCCGCTTCCCATTTCCTCTTGTTCCCTTCAGCAATGGAGTTCTGCTTGTCCTGGAGCTTGACGTCCATCAATGCGTGAGCCATCTGGACCGCTTCATCAAACGACCCAGGTTTTGACGAAGTTGTTTCACCTTTGATATTGCTGGATAAACCTTTTATGTACTGCTTCATCTTCTTGGCATCATTGGCAAAAACATCTGGACACAAAAGGCTTAATTCATTAAACCTCCTGGTGTAGGCAGCGATATCGTTGTTCTTCAAGGTCAAGTGCCTCAACTCATCCTCCAATTGCCCCAATTCCTCTTCCGGGCAAAACTTCTTAGTCAACAGAGCTTTCATCGCATTCCACGTCCTTGCATTCGCTACAGCCAATCCAACCGTGGCTACTTGGGTGTTCCACCAACTTAACGCATCATCAAGAAACGTAGCAGCCGCAAACTTCACCTTGTCCGCTTCTGCACAACCGCTGATTTCGAAAGTACTTTCAACCTTTTCCAACCATCTTCTAAGTTCTAAAGCTCCACCCGTTCCACGAAATTGCGTGGGACCGCATTTCATAAAACTAGAATAGGTACACACTCTCGGGGCTTGCTGTCTCCCCGCGTTCCTTCCCTGGTCCTGATTTCTCCCGGCTCGGTCCGCTTCCAGCGCATTTGCTATAGCTTCCTGAATCATGGTGTTTACACGATCGGCGGTTAACTTTGGAGGCATGGTGTTATCGAATATCTCTTTCTGCAAGACAGGGAAAATAGAAAAACAATGTAAGTATACATATCAAGTTTCCGAGACATAATATACATACAACGACACATCACTACAGAGTTACTAATATTCATCAATTCACATCACAAAAGATCAAATTTAAGACATATCACAGATCATGAAAGGTAACATGGATTGTATTGATAATTAACCAAAATTGTGACAAGTATTGCCACTACAATCGTTCACCACAAAACTCAAGTACTTAAGTTTCTCGTCATAATGCCATCATACAAAAGTCTAAAATAGTTCTATTACAATGATCAAAGAAAAATACAAGACAAGTAACTAGGCATGTGGTGATCCACACGGCCTCTTGGATGGCGGTTCGTCATCATCTTCCTCGGGTTCCTCATCACTATCGTCCTCGTCCACATCATCCATTTTTTTCTTTCCTTTATCATCCGGCCCACATTCCGTCTCCTTTTTCGTCCCTGATGTAGACCCACACTCAATCGCTACCTGACTTCCCACCGTAATACAAGCACCTCTAGTAGGCGGCTGAATCATGAAGTCATTAGCCTCCATCTCCAAATCGTCCACGAATCTCCAATCCGGGGGCAATGATGCTCTCACTCGATGCTCCCAACTCTGCATCCTCGACAACCTCACTTGATCTTCCCTAACACGGTCAAGACTAGCGCTTAAATTTGCAACCATCGATCTTAGACTGTTGATGTCACTTTTGTTTACATTTCCATCATACTCAATTCTTGCAGTCCTTTCCAACAGTCTTTGGTGTGCCCTTTCATTCTCGTCGAATCTACTGATCACCCTTGATTCCACTACGTACCGCATGCACATTGATTCATCCAAACCTCTCACAACCCGTCGTACGTCATGATAAATTCTCGGTCCGGGGCAGCAAATTCTTGAGATGCCTTGATGAAGAGAATTTGCGCTCACTGCACCTTCGGCTCTTCTGGGGATACCTGGTGCACCAACCAGATGGGAAGTACGTATAGGACTGGGGCAAGTAGTTCTCCTTTGGTCGGGGTCCTGGGCTTGTACATCGTTCGTCTCAGCTTGTCCTTCAGCTGCTGTTCCAACACTTCCCCCTTCGCGACCTACGACGTAATCGTTTCCATTATCATTAGGCGGTACCTCGGCCATTCCTGCAATAACAGCGAATTTCGAAGGGTACATAAGTAATTATACAATATTTATAAATACATGCATGCAAATGCAATTTAAAGGTGGTACATATGCCCGAAATGTAATAATATGATGCTCATGCATGATTAATACAAAAATTACGATGTCGGATATTCCACGTATAATTTCAACGTCTACATATAATAATTTCCATACTTACGTAATAATTACCCACATATATACTTCACTCAAAAGTATACGTCAAATGCCATGAATACAAAAATAAATCTTACCGGAGCCATGCAGGATAGTTGTGTGTGCTTGGACCATTTCTTACAACACCAAAAGTTATAGTTTAGGATTTTCAAAAACGACCTAGTTCTCTATAACTCATGGCTCTGATTACCAATCTGTAACACCCCCACAAATGCTATGCGCAGCGGAACTACAACATTGGGTGCTACACAGTATTCATTGCACACAAGATATATCAAACGACGCTAAAAAGACGCCAACTTAAAACTTGATATAAAAATTGTTAGATGATACATGTCCACGGTTTTTCCAACCCCACTTGGTACAACAGAGTTTAGCGTTTTCGGTCCCCATGAATCTCAACCCAAGAATTTTCAGTTTTACAACAACATAACATTAAAATTTAAAATGTTTAAGTAGGAAAGGGAGGAAAAACAAGCGGACTCCAAGCCATACACACAACATCCATCCCATGCACGCTCCATCCTACACTTCAGCGGTTACCTGAAACACATGCCAAAATTTGGTCAACGAAAACGTTGAGTGGAATTCATAGGTTTTACAATTCATTTGAACGTATATAAAATAAAAACCATTCGTGATCATTCATAGACTTGTCGATCAAACAATCTATATTCAGGATACTGACAATTGTGTTTAAGCTCATGACACTAATCCGTTAACTCAATCACCCGCGTAATAATTACCGGCGTGATTCAGATGAAACCAGTGCCCCTTCTAAAGGCATCAGTTGCAATTATACCTTATCTCTCATACAAGATAATCTACCGCAGAACTTACTCAACGTACAGCTTCTCGGCTAGCATTGGGTCGTTAGCCCCGTAGTACTACAAATTGTATAGGCGGCTATTTCCCCCTACTCGAGGGCAGGACAATAGTTAATAGTTCATGAATTTAGGGTCTTTTGCAACTTGGTACTCAACACAATTTCTAAGGCAACATTCGGGTCTAACAATCATTCATGATATACGTTCCTTTTAAAAACTAGCATGCATTTCCCTCGCGGGTAAAACAATTTGAAATAAATATAAGCGAGGCTATAAATTCACACCTTATATATTAAGTAGTCGGTAGTTCGAGAGATGATCACTGACGACGATACGGATGCCCGGGTAAATCAACACCTATCAACAAATAACGCGTAATGAGTAATCTCATTTTAAATACCTTACGGTACTGTATAAAATACATAGATACTAGTCACTTAGGACAATTATAACTCACGCCAAAACAAAACAACAAGCATCACTCATTTTACACCATTCGTTCTTATTACTTACGTTATCCATTTTTATTCATTTTCGCCGGTACTTACCGAAAGTACGGGCTGTTTTACTCTACTTAACCATTCTTATAAAATTTGACAAAATTCTCAAAAATCCTATAAGACCTGTAGATAACACATTTTTAATCCCAATAAAAGTTTTTACTTCTACGACTCGTTACTCAACGCTTTTCCAAAAACTACATTTTCCGGGCTGAAATTGTACTTCGACCAACTTTGACCTCTTTGACCTATATGAAATGCACCTTTGACTTCTTTGACTCCTAAGTCAACTTATAGACTCAATTACACAGTTTTGTGACCAAAATTTGACCCTTGACCATTTACCAATTCATACTTGTGGTCCTCGGGATTTGACTAAAACTATACATAAATTCGGATTATGAAAGCTCTCGTCTCCCGGTACTCGATCTTTAAAACCTCATAACTTTTAGCTCGTTTTGAGTCACGGGCTCTACCTTATACCAAATTAAAGATACGAAGACCCTCTATGACTACATTTAGTTTTCAAGACCTGTAGGAAAAATAATTTTTATAAAAAGGCCTCAAACTTTCTGCCTAAATTTGACCATACCAAAAACATGCTTAAGCTCGATTCCAAACCTATTAACCACTACTAGGCTTCATCCTAAGCATTCCCAAACATATCCAAACACAAATTTCAGTCCTAACCCCTATTGATCAATCAACCTCATAATCCTAACATCTAAAAACAAACATGCAACCACATGTACCAATCTAAAACATCACTAAACACAATACCAAACACAACAACAATGCTCAAAATCATCAACCACCATGGCTCCCCAAACACCCCCTTGTGCCGTGGGGTTTGGGTGACCAAATCACCACAACCAAATTAATTTTGGTGGGTTTTATTGGTGATTATACTCACACTATACATGAATTTAACATGCATCCATACAATTAGCCTCAAAAATGAATTTGAATGTTCTTGAAAATTTTTGGAAAATTTTTGTTAATGCATGTTTAATTAAACCATGGATTAACACTCACCAATGAATTCTAAGAGGTGGTCTTAAGTTAGATTTTGTCAAAACTCAAGAAAAAATGGTGGATTGTGGTGGTGTTTGGTGTTTAGCCGTCGGCTAGAGGGAGAGAAAGAGAGTGTGTTTGATTTTTTTTTTGTTAAATGTTTCTATGTGTTTGTGTTTGTGCCTTTTTGTGGTATTGGGAGGGACCAAAATGCAATTAAAGGTTTCTTTTGGCCTCAAGTAAAAACGTCCTTAAAACTTTGCGGGATTGACTTACTAGTCAATTTAGAAAATTTTACAGGAGTCGGAAATCATCCCGAACACTCCAAAATATTTTTGGGATACTTTAAATGTACTCGGAAGGCTATAAAACTCACCCGACTCAACTTAACACGAACCGTAAGTAAAATTCTCGAAAAATTACATTATCGATAAATCGTCAATAATTATAGAAATTTGGGCATCCATCGGGATCGTAATCGTCATCGTCCTTCTTGAATCGTCAATCGTAAAAATTATAACCTCGAACATCGGCTTTAACCAATATACTTATATATATAGAAATTAAAATTTATTAAAAATTTCAAAAATTAGCGTAATTTAGGGTAACGTTAATGACCTCGGTTCTAGGGTGTCACAATATAAAACCAAAACACGAACATAATATCAATGATAAGACCCTGTATTGCTAGTCAGGCAATATATCGTAATTCAATGCTTAAAGCAGTATTTCGCTAATTGGATTATTATAAGCCGCATGACATCGTTACCTTACTATAACCAACAACGGGTAGCTAACCCGATACTCATTTTGCCCATCTAAGTTAGCGTGTCGTCACAATAATCACGCTATGTAAATCTTCTCATACATAAATTCGCTTACCAATCAATGTGGCACGACGGGGATCAACCGTCAAGGCGCGAACTGGGATGATCGTCCCCAAATAGTACTATTATATGCATAAGCGTCTACCAAATCCCGGTAATTCACAATTCATGCTAATGGGACTTTTAGTGACATAACCTAACTTTAATAATCCATTTTATTTCATCTATCGGGTCATTTAATCATTCATCGGGTCATACAATCATTCGGGTCCAAATCAATAAACAAACAATCGGGACAAATGGTGTCCTATTTTAGTAAAACTAACATGTTATCTCCCTCGCGGGTTTATAAAATATTTCATAAAAACATTTAAAAGAGTGTGAGGCTATGAACTCACGTAGATGTAGGAAAGCGGGTTATCGGCAATTCGGATGTACGGTACGTGCTTCAATCACGGAAACCTAGACAAATAATACTTGTCTTAGACTCTTGTCCAATGACTTTGTAAAATAACAATTATGTATACATATGATGATTTTATATATATGATGATCAAGTGGGTTTACATATTCTCATTTACTCATTTTAGTGTTATGTGTTGATAACTTTTTACTAGTTTACTAATTTTACCTATTTACATGTTTTAGGTCTGATAAGCCTATTATAAGTTCATTAACTTGTATTAATCCATTTTATACTTGTATTATCAGTATTTATACTTTACATGTTGAGCCCAAATGGGTTAAGCCCAATAAGTAATTTTTATAAGTGTTTAACTTATTTAGTTAAATTATTAATCCAAATATGCTAACTTAGCTCGTTAATGTCCGTATGTCCTATAGTTCGGGTTTTATCGGTTTTTACTTGTATTAGGTACTTATATATCAGTATATGACTTTTAGAAACTTTACATTAGACGGTTTTGATCGTCTAAGTTTTAATTGGCGAAAAACGTTAATTTTACGGTAATAGCCGAAAAAGTCGTAAAAATCATGTTTATAGTTTTATAACTTATAAATCTTATTCAACTACCATTTTTATAAAGTGTCCATTTATTTAACCTTATACATATTTATATAAATAAAATTTATAAGTTAGTGGGTTTTAATTCACATTTTATACTATATTAGTTTGAGTGCTTATATAATACTATTAAACATTAATTTTTCAAAATCTGATTTTTAGTTTCATCTTCACTATTTTTATCATATCTTGAGTTCTATAAGGAGATAGAAGCTTATTTTTTTATGGCATAAACTTCATATTATGTGCTACAAATAAGTTAGTTATAGCTACTGCTCATTCCATGTTTAACTATCCTTAACAGTCCCTACAAAAAGACTATTCAGATTGGTACACTAATCTTGTTTTGATCATATCTCACTCATTTTGATGATTCCATTGCATGGCCAACTCTCACATGTGTATGACATCTAACACTTACTGTAAATGGATTCCACTTTATCATTCTATCAGTTTAACCTTTGGTTACTTACTGTTTTTATACAGCCATCATATTTAGCAAGATTTTAACCATTTTACATGTGGTTTTCCATCTTTTTCCCCATGTTTATCAAATCTATCAACACCAAATCCCCCCATAATATTTTTAATCATCATTCATCATCATATGCATATACATAAATAAAGAACTTACAAGATTACATAATCAAAATAACAAGAGGATAGGAAGAACAATCTCTATACCACCATTAGTGATGAAAAGATGAGGTTTTTGATGAACAAGACTTGGTTCTTGTTATCAAATCTTCAACTTTAGCAAGGAAACTTCTTGGGTCCTTTGGATGGATGAACAACTCCATGAAATCAGCCCTTTAACCAAATGAAAACTCCTTTTCATAAGTTAAGATCACCTCCAATCTTCATATCTTCAAAAGGACATCATCATATGTAGAAATAACATGAGATTTTGTGGTTGAATTTGATCAAAATAGGTGTTTTAGGGTGATATGGGACGAATTTTTGAGAGAGAAAAAGGGAGGATGAGAGTGGTTTGCATGTATGTGTTTAGGAGGAAATGGTTTGAGGTGGTTGTTTTGTTATGTGTAGCTTACAAGTTAAGCTTTACATGACAAGTGTAGTAGCTTTCTTGTGAAGCTTTTTGACACCTAAGGGTGTTAGTGGCTAAGTGTTCCATATTAGTGGGGTGGGGAAAAACCTTTTTTGTCTCATCCCACTAATTTACGGGTATTCCTCGATTCTAGTTTCCTCGATTTGTGTGCCCTCGGGTCGTTTTACGAAAAACGTTTTTATAAATTATGAATCAACGACACAAAACGAATCTAATAAAAATTGTCTCATCAAAAAACGGAGTTCAAAAACGTAAATACGTAATCCTAAGGTTTCCAGTTTAGTCGTAAAGGACGTTAAATTATAATCGTAAGTCCTAATCTCTTCTCGTAAATTTGTGAGTTTATGAACCAACACAAATTTAAAATCTCAAAATAATATTCATGGACAAATTTATTTTCTGAAATGTCGGACTTTCACCAAAACGGTGTATGTAAACGTAAGCACGTAACGTAGAATCCTCCGGTTTAGACGTAGTCGATGCTACTTCAAGACGTAAATCCAAATTTCTTCCCAAAAATAAGTGAGTTCATAATATAACATTAAAATAATGTTTTTAAATAAATATTGAGAATAAAATATCGACCATAAATTGACGGATTGTCACACTTATAATTGTAGAAAATGGCTGATATACCCTGGGAAGATGATTGGATTGAAATGAATGATATGTTAGAAGGTGAGGACGTAGATAAATTTGGTGCTAGTGACGATGAGGAGCCCTATGAATATCTGGATGATGGGATTTCTCCAACTGTAGTTGGACAGACTGAGCTTGAGGTAATTCAGGGTAGTTATGTTCCGAGAGCTAATGTGGTGCCATCGACTGTTCAGGAATGTCAGTGACCTGTTGTACGTTCATCTTTGCCTACTTGTGATAGTTATTTGAGTGGTTTGCCTAGAGTTGCCCGTGTTAGGAATGATTTCTCTGCTGAATCCAGTAATGATGCTAGTGCCCGATCTATTCACGATGATATTGCTAAAGTGTACTGTCCAGGTCCTAGATTATATGAAGATATTTTCTGATTTCTTAAAAATTTTGATACGTCTTTATTTGAAAGGTATGTAGTTTAAACCCGAGTGATTAAAAGGTTTGAGCAGAATGAAAGACAGTTTGACAGATTTGTTACTAGTGTGAAATGGTCAGAGTATGTGCGGGCAAGGGAAATGGATGAAGTTGCTAGTCTGCAATCAATGGTGTTGAATTTGAGTGAGCAATTTGAAATGTTTCATGAGGAGCAAGAACAGAATGCAAGGTTGAATGCGTGGGATATACCAATGAGGTCTTTTACTTGTCGAGGTGTGGTGATTCGTGATGTGCCAAGTCAGGTTGAAGCTCAGGTGTTGGTAAAGTCAGATGAAGGAGGAAGTCGAAAAGGAAAGGAAAAAGTGGAGGAAGACTCTGAGGAGGATGATAGCAGCAGTGATGACGAACTGATGTACAAGAAGCTGCGGGGATCAGATGTTTAGTTTTCTTTATGTTGTTTTTATTAGCCTGGTTGTAATAGAACTTAAGTATGCTGGTACTGTATTTTATGATGAAACTTAATGACTCTTTTAAGTTGTCGTGATGAAGGGTTGTGGTGACATTACTTGTCACAATTTTGTGGAGATTTTCCAAGTGCAATCCAAATTACCTTCATGATCTGCGATTTTCTTTTAGTTCTTTTCTAATTTGGTTAATGATTCAGTGTGAATTGTGTTGTTTGTGCATGTAGTATCCATGCCACGTCTTGATAAAGAAATCCTTCTTCTTATCTTGATATGAAAACTTACTTGTACTTTTTCTTCTGTGATGACACAGGAAGGAGTTGGGAGGCATTTTTCTGCCATTACTGAAGTTGTTGTTTGATTAATACCCTAAATATGCCGCCAAAGTTGACAACGGATACTGTGAATACTATGATTGAGCAAGCTATTGCTAGAGCGCTGGAAGCTGAACGTGCTACGAGGAACCAGGAGACTGAGAATAGGAATGATGTGGGTCAAGTTGGAGGGAATGTTGCGAACCCAGTTGAAGAAAATGATTATGAACTGGTTGGAGGAAATGCTGCTGGTTGAGCTGGAGGTAATGTTGTTGCTTAGCAAGTAAAAAAGAATGTTCTTATGCTAGTTTCATGAAATGTGGACCTACCCAATTTCGTGGTACTGGTGGTTCTTTGGAGTTAAGGAGGTGGATTGAAAAGATTGAAAGTACTTTTGAAATCAGTGGATGTTTAGAAGCTAGTAAGGTGAAATTTGCTGCAGCTACTTTTCAGGATGATGCATTAAGTTGGTGGAATAGTCAGGTAGTTACTGTAGGTTTGGTTGAAGCTAATACTAGAACGTGGACCGTGACCAAGGGAATGTTAACTGCGAAGTTTTATCCTGATAGTTCAGTTGGAGGATGAGTTGAGGCATTTAGTGATGCGGAATAATGATATTGTAGCTTATACCAAAAGGTTTTCTGATTTGTGTTTGTTGTGTCCTGATGCTTTTGCTAATGACCGTAAGAAGATGAAGCTGTTCAGATGGCTCATGCTTTTGCTAGAGGGTTATCTAGTAATATCAAGGGAGAGAATACTTCGTCGAAAACCAAGACTTTTGATGAAGCTGTTCAGATGGCTCATTCTTTGATGGATGTGAAGCTGCAGGATAGAAAGGATAGTATTGCTAAGGGAAATAAGAGACAGTGGGAACCTGCACACTCAAACCAAGGGCAAAATAGAGGAGGTTATCGTAACAACAATAACCAAGGACCAAATAGGAATCAACAATATAACCTTAGGAGGAATGATGGTGTTCGTACTGCTACTAGAACCTAAGGAAACAAAGTGAACCCGAAGTCTGGTCGATGTAGTTTGTATCATGTTGGAAATTATCCACTTGCTTGCAACAAGTGTAGGAAGGCCGAACATAAAGTGGCAGACTGTAAGAACAATGTTGTGGTCACTAGAGCCAATGCTATCAATATGGGTAATTGTTTTGGATGTGGAGCCCGTGGATATAATCAAGGAAACTGTCCGAGGGTTGGCACTCGACAGGGAGGCAATGTTGCTGTTGTTGCTGCTGGGACTGCTGCTCCAGCCTATGTCGTGGGAGATGCTGACAAACCTAAAGGGCCGAATGTGGTGACTGGCATGTTCTTACTCGATGCTTGTTATGTTAGTATGTTATTTGATTTTGGATTCGATAGAAGTTTCGTAGATGTTAGATTCAGTCATCTATTGGATAGAGAACCAGTAAGATTGACAACTAGTTATAATGTGGAGTTAGCTGATGGTAAGGTTGTTAGAACTAGTTCTATACTGAAAGGTTGTTCCTTGAAGTTAGGGAATTATGTGTTTATTATTGATTTGATGCCCATAGAATTAGGATCTTTTGGCGTGATTGTTGGAATGGACTAGTTAGTTGCCAATGGTGCCGTGATTGGTTGTGGAGAGAGATTAGTACAGATACCGCTATGGAATAGGGTATTGACGGTGAAAGGTGATGAGTGTACTTCTCGTTTGAGAGTTGTTCCTTGTATGAAAATGATGAGGTATAGAGATGAGGGTTGTATTGTATTTCTTGCCCAGATAAGTAATGATGGTATGAACGAAAGGAACTGGAGGATGTGCCTGTGATTAGAGAGTATCCTGAAGTTTTTCTGAGGATTTATCGGGATTACCGTCACATCGTGAAGTGGAGTTCTATATTGATTTAGTGCCGGGAGCTGCGCCAGTTGCTCGTGCACCGTATCGTTTAGCACCGTCTGAGATGAATTGATGGATAAGGGATTTATTAGACCAAGTTCGTCACCGTGAGGTCCTCCTGTTTTGTTTGTTAAGAAGAAATATGGTTCTTTTCGAATGTGTATTGATTATCGAGAGCTTAACAAATTGACTGTCAAGAATCGGTATCCATTGCCAAGGATTGATGATTTGTTTGATCAGTTGCAAGGATCAAGTGTATACTCGAAGATCGATTTGAGTTCTAGGTATCATCAACTGAGAGTTAGGGAAGAATATATTCCTATAACAGCTTTCCGTACTCGATATGGACATTTTGAATATCAAGTGATGCCTTTTGGATTAACGAATGCGCCTGCCATATTCATGGACTTGATGAATCGTGTGTGTAATCCGTATTTGGATGATTTTATTATCGTAATCATTGATGATATTCTCATTTATTCCAAGAGTGAGGAAGAACATGAGAAGCATTTAAGGATAATTTTGGAATTATTGAAGAAAGAAAAGTTGTATCCAAAGTTCTCTAAATGTGAGTTTTGGTTGAAATCAGTGCAATTTCTGGAGAACGTGATTGATAGTGAAGGTGTTCGTGTGGATCCTCCTAAGATTGAAGCAATCAAAGATTGGTCGGTACCAACAACGCCAACTGATGTTCGCCAATTTCTTGGTCTAGCTAGGTATTATAGAAGATTTATTGAGAAGTTTTCACTAAATGCTAAACCATTGACTAAGCTTACCGAAAAGAATCGAGTGTTTGAATGGGGATTAGAAGAGGAGACTGCATTTAATACGCTGAAGGATAAATTGTGTTATGCGCCGATTTTGTCTTTGCCAGAAGGATCTGAGGATATTGTAGTGTATTGTGACACGTCTCATAAAGGATTTGGAGCTGTGTTGATGCGAAGGGAGAAAGTAATAGCCTATGTGTCGAGACAATTAAGGAATCATGAAGAGAATTACACTACTTATGATTTAGAATTGGGAGCTGTGATTTTTTCCTTGAAGCTGCGGAGACACTACTTGTATGGAACCAAGTGTACGGTTTTCAGTGATAATAAGAGTTTGCAACATATTTTGGATTCAAAGGAATTGAATATGAGACAAAGGAGATGGGTATAATTACTGAGTGATTATGACTACGAGATTCGTGACCACCCTGGTAAAGCAAATGTGGTAGCTGATGCACTTAGTAGAAAGGAAAGAGATAAGTCTTTAAGAGTTAGAAATTTGGCAATGATGGAAAGTATTGATTTGACAGAGATGATATTGAAAGCCCAAGCTAATGGTTTGAAGAAAGAAAATACTGAGGCAAAAAATTTGGGTAGAATGTTGAAACCGTTGTTTGAAATAAGGCCGAATGGATTGAGATATTTTGGGAATAGGATTTGGTTACCAATGTGTCCGTCTGAGGAAGATTCTTTAGGAGTGCGAGAGTTAGTGATGAATTAATATCATAAGTCTAAGTATCCAGTACATCCTGGATTGGACAAGATGTATCAAGATCTTAAGAAAGTGTATTGATGGCCGAATATGAAGGCAGATATAGCACAGTATGTTAATAAGTGTTTAACTTGTGCGAAAGTGAAGGCTAAACATAAAAAGCCGTCTAGATTATTAGTGCAACCTGAGATTCCTGAGTGGAAATGGGAGAAGATTACTATGGATTTTGTAACAGGTTTTCCAAGGACATCAAGTGGTTGTGATATGATATGGGTGATTATAGATAGTCTGACTAAATCTGCTCACTTTTTACCAATGAAGAAGACGGATAGTATGGAGAGATTGACGATAGTGTATGTGAAGGAGATTGTTTTTCGACATGGTGTGCCTTTGTCGATAATTTCAGATCGTGATAGTAGGTTTACTTCAGAGTTTTGGAAATCTTTGTAGAAAGAAATGGGAACGAGATTGAGTTTGAGTACAACATATCATCCAGAGACTGATGGACAAAGTGAAAGGACGATTCAAACGTTAGAGGATATGATTCGAGCGTGTGTGATTGATTTTGGAAATAGTTGGGATAAGAATTTGCCGTTAGTTGAATTCTCGTATAATAATAGTTATCATGCTAGTATTAAAGCCGCATAATTTGAGGCTTTTATGGACGCAAGTGTAGATCTCCAGTTTGTTGGATTGATGTAGGAGAGAGTCAACTGACTGGACCTAAAATGATATTTGAGACAACTAAAAAAATTGTGAAAATTAAGAAGCGTTTGTTATCTGCCAGAAGTAGACAAAAGAGTTATGTTGATAATAGAAGGAAACCGTTAGAGTTTGAAGTATGAGACATGGTTATGCTGAAAGTATCGCCATGGAAGGGAGTGATTCGTTTTGGAAAGAGGGGAAAGTTGAGACCGAGATACATTGGACCATTTAAGATTATCCAAAGGATTGTGTGACAATCCATCAATTTATGGTTGATATTTTATTCTCAATATTTATTTGAAAACATTATTTTAATGTTACAATATGAACTCACTTATTTTTGGGAAGAAATTTGGATTTACGTCTTGAAGTAGCATCGACTACGTCCAAACCGGAGGATTCAACGTTACGTGCTTACGTTTACATACACCGTCTTTGGTGACAGTCTGACATTTCAGAAAATAAATTTATCCGTGAATATTATTTTGGAGTTTTAAATTTGTGTTAGTTCATAAACTCACAAATTTACGAGAAGAGATTAGGACTTACGATTTTATTTTAACGTCCTTTACGACTAAACCGGAAACCTTAGGATTACGTATTTACGTTTTCGAACTCCGTTTTTGATGAGACAATTTTTATTAGATTCGTTTTGTGTCGTTGATTCATAATTTATAAAAACGTTTTTCGTAAAACGACCCGAGGGCATGCAAATCGAGGAAACTAGAAACGAGGAGTACCCGTAAATAAATGGGGATGAGACAAAACCATTTTTGCCCCACCCCTACTCAAGGATGGCTAAAATAAAGCCACAAACCCATTATGTGTCAAGTAACTAGCTTCCATACTACACTTGTTACTTAGCTTACAAAGTAAGCCAAGCTTACATCAAAACAACAAACCAAAACCACTCTTCCCATTTCCACCCATGCAAAACAAGCTAAATCCTCTCTTCCTCTCTCTAGGATTTCGTCCATATCTCACCCAAAAACACCCAATTTTGATCTTGATTCCACCACAAAATCATGTGTTATTTACACATATGTTGAAGCCCCTTTGAAACCCTATTGATTGGTGGTGCTTATAACATCCAAGGAGGAGTTTCTATGGAGTACTAAGGCTGATTTTCCACAAGGAGTATATGAAGATTGGTGGTCTAGAAGATGGTCTTGGTTATGCACAAGTTTCTCCATCAAAATCCATGTCCAAATCACAACCTATATCAACATGGTGGTATAAAGATTGTCCTCCTCATCTTCTTGTTATTTTGATTATGTAAACATGTATTTTATTTCCTATTGTATATGTATATGATGATTTTATGATGATAAAAATGTTATGTGGGGATTTGGTGTTGATAGATTGGATAAACATGGGTAAAAAGATGGAAAAACTACATGTAAAATGGGTAAATCTTGTTTAAATAATAGGCTGTATAAAAACAGTAAAGAAACATGTCATGAACTGATAAAATGATGAATTAGAATTGATATACAGTAAGCTATGAGTCTTGTGCACATGTGAGAGTTGGCCATGCAATGGAATCATTGTAATGAGTGAGATATGATCAAAACAAGTTTAAGGTACAAATCTGAGTTCACTATTTTGGACGATTTTTAGAAAATACTTAGAAGATGATTCAACAGTAGCTATAGAAGAGTTAAATGGAGCACATATCATGTAGTTTATATGATAAAAATTTGAGCTTCTATCTCCATATAGAACTCTAGATATGGCAGTTTTGGTGAAAGTGAAGATAAAAATCAGATTTTGGAAATTAAAGTATAATACTATTATATAAGCACTCAAAATTTAATAGTATAAAATATAAATTAAAACCCACTAACTTATATAATACATTTATATAAATATGTACAATGGTAAATAAGTG
Source organism: Glebionis coronaria (assembly GCA_025667525.1). Lineage (NCBI taxonomy): Eukaryota > Viridiplantae > Streptophyta > Magnoliopsida > Asterales > Asteraceae > Glebionis > Glebionis coronaria. The sequence continues at coordinate 266,632 of JANFOE010001241.1, read as the reverse complement.
GACATTTTATAAAAATGGTAACTTGTTAAGTTTTATAAGTTATAAAACTATAAACATGATCTTTACGACTTTTTCGGCTAATACTGTAAAATTAACGTTTTTGTTAAATAAAACTTAGATGGTTGGACCCGTCTAATGTAAACTTTATAAAACTTATATACTGATATATAAAAATGTATAACAAGTAAAAACCGATAAAACCCTAACTATAGGACATACGGACATTAATAAGCTAAGTAAACATATTGGATTAATAATTGGACTAAATAAGTTAAACACTTATAAAAAGTACTTATTGGGCTTAACCCATTTGGGCCCAACTTACAAAGTATAGATACTGATAATATAAGTATAAAATGGATTAAAACAAGTTAAATAACTTATAATAAGTTTATTGGACTTAAAACGCGTAAATAGGTAAAACTAGTAAACTAGTAAAAAGATACCAATACGTAAACACTAAAACGAGTTAATGAGAATATGTAAACCCACTTGATCATCATATATAAATAATCATCATATGTATACATAATTGTTATTTTTATAAAGTCATTGGACATAAGTCTAAGACGAGTATTATTTGTCTAGGTTTCCGTGATTGAAGCGCGTACCGTACGTCCGAATTGCCGATAACCCGCCTTCCCACATCAACGTGAGTTCATAGCCTCGCACTCTTTTAAATGTTTTTATGAAATGTTTTATAAACACGCGAGGGAGATAACATGTTAGTTTTTATAAAATAGGACACCATTTGTCCCGATTGTTTGATTATTGATTTTGGACCCGAATGAGTGAATGACCCGACTGTATGACCTGATAAATGATTAAAGGACCCGATAGATGAAATTAAATGGAGTATTAAAGTTAGGTTATGTCACTAAAAGTCCCATTAGCATGAATTGTGAACTACCGGGATTTGGTAGACGCTTGTGCATTTAATAGTACTATTTGGGGACGATCACCCCAGTTCGCGCCTTGAAGGTTGATCCCCGTCGTGCCACATTGATTGGTAAGCGAATTTATGTATGAGAAGATTTCCATAGCGTGACCTTTGTGACGACACGCTACTTTAGATGGGCAAATTGAGTATCGGGTTAGCTACCCGTTGTTGGTTTAGTAAGGTAACAATGTCATGCGGCTTATAATAATCCAAAACTAAAGAAATACTACTAGACGCTCAGAATCACGACGTATTGCCTGACTAGCAATACAGGGTCATACTATTGATATTATGTTTGTGTTTTGGTTTTCATAACCATACTCATATAACGGTTTTTATTTTCATACAACGTTATAAGACGTATTGTATGACGTTTTTACGACATTGGCTCGTATAATGATTTTAAGGCTATTTATAACCTTATTCATATAACGGTTTTATTTAATCTATACAACTTTGCAAAACGTATTGTATGGTGTTTTTAACGACAATGATTCGTATAATGATTTTTAAGGCAAATGCCTATATTATGATTTTCGATAAAGATTTGTATAAAATGACTTTGGCTATTTTATGGCCTATTAAAATGATTTGTACAAGATGATTTTCAGTAATAATTTTATACTGATATTATATTGATGGATTTATTAAACTCTATGAATTCACCTGGCGTTATCGCTGACCTTTTCTTTTAACATGTTTTATCTCAGGTACTTGAAGGTAATTCTCGGGAAGACGACAAGAATTCATGGCCCGCACTTAAACAATATTTTCCATTCAAATATTTTGTAAAACTTTATATGAAATGTAATGACTTGGGACCGATGTAACTTTGATGTTTATGAATGGAAATGCTTTATTAATAAACGACGCGATTTTTATGCGTTGTCTATGATGTGAGTAATGTGCTATCCCGTAACACCAACGAGTCTTCCGCTGTACTGAGTTGTATAAATTTGGGGGTGTTACAGTTTGGTACCAGAGCTCTCGTTATAGAGAACGAAAGATTTTTAAAACTAAGGTTCTGAATAAAACATTTCAAAATCTTTTAACTATAAACATTTTTTCTAAAAATGTCTTAAAATCTTTTGACTATAACGGTGCCGAAGAATTCCCGAGTTACCGACAAGAACAGACTGAGAAGTGTTATTTTAATATATATATATATATATATAACTTGGGTTATATATATACGTGATATAATTTGATATATGATTGTTTGATGATTATTTTGATTTTTATACGAGGTATTTATACGACGTCGATTGTCACAAGGAACCCTAAATCCCCTAGTAAATTAGTCGAAGCTATTCTCGTAGGAATTCTAGCTATCCTAAATCTAAACCAAGTTGTGGATATTTATGATCCCAACAAATGGTTGATATTTGTAGAAATGTAGATATTAGTTGATTGTGATATTGAAAAAGAATTGGCGAGATTAAATCTGATATCGATGTCATGACGATCTTTCCTTATAGAGTGGAGTTTGACAAAACGTTACCACCTGGAAAGGTATCATCTGATTCGTTGTCACCCAATTCTTAAATTGAAATCGAAAGGGTGAATGTTGCACTTGAGTCTGTCATTGGAACCATTACCCAAAAGCCTCATGCCACTAGTACCTTTCCGAGAAGTCTTATTGAATGTGTGAGTCATTTCATACTAGTGACTCATTTGATAATTATTGATAAAGGAGTTATAGGATTGGAATTAAGTATTAATCATATCGAGATTTGATTGCCCTTTTTAAGGTGTAAGGATAAGGATGAAAGTATTGGAAAACGAGGTAGGATATCGAATTGAGTATAAGTTGATTGAAACTTGAATAAAGTAAAATCTTAACCCGTATGGAATAAGAGATTGTTAATATAAGTCGTTAAGTTCTGTGATGGAATTATTAGGTTTTAATTGATTATTGATTCGTGTTAAGTGTTGTTCCTAGGCCATTGTCCACTAATGAGGACGCCCAGTGTCCAAGAAATAAATTGAAGAAATCTTTTTCTGAATTGGGACCGATGGATCTTCCGTGACATGTGGAACACCTAATGACTCTTGTAGATTAATATTCATTGTGGTATCTTTTAAAAATAATCCCTAACTTAACTGAGATATCAGTTGGTAGGATGAGTTCTGAGAATTGTATGACATAGTGACATGTAATGTGTTACGGTACAATTTTGACTTATTTGTGATTAATGAAAAGACTACCATTGATTGCTAAATTCTACATGTATCTATGTTATCTATCCTCTATCGCTTCATCCTAATGTTCGCATTAGTGATGCAACCATTGAACAAGTACTCATCTTGAATTGAGTTACGTTGTGGATTATTCTCTTTGAGTGCCATCGAGATCATGAACCTCATGATTATTTGGCTAAAGCTCATTTCCTGATATATTGTATTTAATTCTTGGTGAACAAGCTTTCATCACTCCTTTGCAGATCACTCATTGTTTTTATAAAGTTAAAACGGTATCCCTTGAGAAAATTTAATTTTCATCACAATAAGGATTATTCAAAGTGAGATAAATAAGTGATTGATATCAAAATGAAGTTGTTTATGAGACGCTTTGGAAACTTAATTATTTCCATAACAAAGAAAACCTTTGTAAATATATTTAAGAATTAAGCATGAAAATGTTTTTATTATAAACATGATGATAAAATTTTGACGAACTGAGTATTGCATCGTTAATCTTGAAATTGTATATAGTTGCGCGCCTACATATAATTTGGAATGGACCATGCAAGGCTGACTAGTAGTCACCATAAAACTGATTAATAAACACTACATTCTCTTAAAGGTTGTGAAAGATTAAATTTTATGAGATCTGCAAGAAGTGAAAAATAAGGACATAATGTTAGGGACACCTACATATGTGCCTGTAACACCTATTCTTCTGAGTAGAATTTACTCATCTGTGGAAATTGTCTTATTTGACAATTGACAATTCTTTCTTGTCCAATTCTCCCGTAGTGAGATTCTTAGGAAAAGTATTTGATTACCGAGTGTTGATACCCGACTGGATGTATCGACGTTCTTATCATTTCTTTTGATTTGATTTCATTTGAATAACCTGGGTAACGATCCGAGGAGCTTTCGAATGCGTACTCAAATTATGAAAACATGGGATATATTCATATTCGTTAAATGTTTTCGTCTGTATCTGATTTGGAATTCTATCGCGTAGATTATGCGTTGACCTTGCTCTTTTAATAGTAGTTGTTTCTCCATATATCCTTGAACTTGTGAAGGATTATGAGTTATTATTAGTCTTTTGAGAAGTTCACATCTTATCGACGGCAATAAAACTGAAAAGTTGATAGTGCCAGTAGAATGGATTGATTGATTATGACATGACGACATTGTCTTAATTGATGGGAACTCGAGTAGAATTCCCCTAAAAGATAAGATGTTGACTATCAAAGGTGATCTAAATAATTCTTGATGGATGACTATATCCTGCATTTAGACTTGAAATTTATACCGTGAATGGTTGTGAATTAGTCATAGATATTATAATCTAGAAGGAACCTAATATGTATTTATTAAAAGATGTTTATGTTATCTGAAAACTTAGGAGGTATTATTGGTGAATTACCTAGACTTTTGCCATTAAGGCAGATTGAAACTGGTATTGATTATATTCCCGGTGCTACACCTGTGGCTTGTGCATTATACGTCAGTACCATCTAAATTAAAGGAGTTACCATACAACTGAGAGAGTTGTCAGAGAAAGATTTTATTATACCAAGCCTGTCATCCTGAAGAGCTATGGTGTTATCATTCCTTATATTTATAGGTTACTGTGAACTGAGTAAATTGACAATCGAAAACGATATCCATAACTCGAAATGGAAGATTTGTTCGATCATTTACAAGGTTTTTGATCCTCAGCATGGTTATCATCAACTTCGTATCTGCGAAAAGGATTATCTATTCCAATCACTACATCCGGTACTTGTAATGCACGTTATGAGTTTCACGTGATGTCGTCTGGATTGACAATGCACATGTAGTGTTCATAAATTTGGTGAATCTCCTGTGTAGGCTGTAATTTGATAAATTCATGCTTGTGATCAATAAGGGCTATATGTTTGTTTATAAGAATAAGAATGAGTTAATAATTATTTATAGGTTGCCCTGAATTGGCCGAACAACGAAAACTTGTACCTTGAATACATAACATGAGATTAAAGACTTAAACCTTTACATGATTTAACCATGTGATTAATAGATAATGGAATATACATTGACTCTTTAAAAATTAAGAGCCCTTTTAAGACTTTGGATTATTACTAAAAAGAAAGTGCAAATATGTTTTGACAAATGTTTTAACAAAGGATTTTTTAGGGATTATTCCCTTATACACAAACCATTTAACTAAACTTCTGTTTAGGGGTAAATGTTTGTGTATACCTCAAGATAACTTAAGAAGGATTGAGTAAAACCATTTATGCCATGACTTGAAATTTTAAACGACACTTTTTGCTTTTCAACTAAGAAAATTTTGACCAAAGATTTTTCAAACATTTACGAATCTTATTAATTATTTTCGATAAATCAACCAAAAATCTTGTTAATTAAATTCAAATTTTATTTTGAACACCTTTATATAATTGGACAAACTGAGAAAATTTAAAAACTTTTTGTGTTTACGTTTCATAAAAATTAAATAGTTATTTAATTAGTTGTAATAATTATCGACGCTTAAAAACGTCAAATAAGCAAAACTGATAAAAATGATAGTTGAGATGAAACTAAAACTTAGAAAACATAAAAGAAGAATTTTGAATAAATACGGTTATGATATTTATTTCGTCAGGAAAGTGAACGTAATTATTGACACATTATGTATAAAAGATAAAGAACCAATTAGGACATGTTCCTTAATAATGAAGGTGCAAAATAAATTGCTGAACAATTTAAAAATAGCCGATGATTGTAAAAAGGATAATATAGATAATAAAAAAGGGTTCGCGGCTAATGTGAACCATTAGAATTGAGAAGCCGATAGCGTTAAATGTATAAAAGGCCACTTGTGATTGCCTAAATATGGAGATTGTGAGATATAGTTATGTTGGAATCTGTATGTATAAGTATTCGATTTATGTCATTTATGACTAAAAGTATCCTTATCTGAAGAAGTTGTACTAATGACAATTATGAAGGCAGACATCGCCTCATACATTAGTAAACGTCTAGCTATTGCAAAGGCCATCATCTGAATTTAATTCGATTTGGGTCATCGTCGACAGACTGACCAAATCTGCTAATATCATTCTCGTTAATGATAAATGCAAAAGAGTTATGTATACATAGCATGCCTGTATCGATCATCTATATCAAGATCCTCGCTTCGCATCGAATTTCTAGAGATTTGCTCAGAAATCATTGAGAACGAACCTTGATGAGAGTACTATGTACCACCCCAATCGAAGGGACGAGGTAAAGTAACGATACAAAGTAATATAAGTGTTGTTTTATGTTTGAATGAATGACCTTTAGTAATAAACCGTATAATCGCTTTCCTTTGGAAGGATTATCATTGATAATCATCATATTAGGATTGAGATCGAATCTTGTTAGGATCTAAATATTAGAGCATCTGTAAGCAGGAGTTGAGATGAAGACACCCGACATACACCCATTGTGAGTTGGACATGTCTTTTAGGTTTAAGGTTTCCTATGATGGCGAACCTAACCTTACAAAATACCCGACCCGCGAGATCTGAAATGATTGTTGAAATTAGGATCTGATTATTGACTGCCGGTAATGGGCAGGAAGTTATGTGGATATGAAATGTAGATCTTGAAGTGCCAAATGGGTAGCGAAGTTATGCCAAAATTTTTAACCTCGGAAAAATGAATTCATGATCTGACAAATCATGGGATATAAGTCCCCGTTGTATGGGACCATTGAGATGATGTAAAAGATGGGATTGAAAGGCATATAAGCTGGATCTACCCTAGGACTTCAAGAACTGCGTGAATTATGTTTCGTAAATCAAACTTGATGGAATATCTATCAAGTGAAAATCTGATTGTTCTTAGTAAAGCTTAGATCGACGAAAAGTTGCATTCATCAGAAACCCGTGAACATCATGGATAGAGAAAGTAAGTCAACCTTTAGCCTGATCTTATTCCCGTAGTTATGTTTGATGAAACTCGCGTATTGTAATGAATTACACTTGTGAGAAAAGACCGAATGTGGAGGAAATACCCACATGGCTTTAACTCTATAAGAAGCGAGTAGTAAGATGATCTTTGATGACAAAGATCCTGTTTAGGGGTAAATGCTCTGACAATCCGTCAATTTATGGTTGATATTTTATTCTCAATATTTATTTGAAAACATTATTTTAATGTTACAATATGAACTCACTTATTTTGGGAAGAAATTTGGATTTACGTCTTGAAGTAGCATCGACTACGTCCAAACCGGAGGATTCAACGTTACGTGCTTTCGTTTACATACACCGTCTTTGGTGACAGTCCGACATTTCAGAAAATAAATTTATCCGTGAATATTATTTTGGAGTTTTAAATTTGTGTTAGTTCATAAACTCACAAATTTACGAGAAGAGATTAGGACTTACGCTTTTATTTTAACGTCCTTTACGACTAAACCGGAAACCTTAGGATTACGTATTTACGTTTTCGAACTCCGTTTTTGATGAGACAATTTTTATTAGATTCGTTTTGTGCCGTTGATTCATAATTTATAAAAACGTTTTTCGTAAAACGACCCGAGGGCACGCAAATCGAGGAAACTAGAATCGAGGAGTACCCGTAAATAAATAGGGATGAGACAAAACCATTTTTGCCCCACCCCCACTCAAGGATGGCTAAAATAAAGCCACAAACCCATTATGTATCAAGTAACTAGCTTCCATACTACACTTGTTACTTAGCTTACAAAGTAAGCCAAGCTTACATCAAAACAACAAACCAAAACCACTCTTCCCATTTCCACCCATGCAAAACAAGCTAAATCCTCTCTTCCTCTCTCTAGGATTTCGTCCATATCTCACCCAAAAACACCCAATTTTGATCTTGATTCCACCACAAAATCATGTGTTATTTACACATATGTTGAAGCCCCTTTGAAACCCTATTGATTGGTGGTGCTTATAACATCCAAGGAGGAGTTTCTATGGAGTACTAAGGCTGATTTTCCACAAGGAGTATATGAAGATTGGTGGTCTTGAAGATGGTCTTGGTTATGCACAAGTTTCTCCATCAAAATCCATGTCCAAATCACAACCTATATCAACATGGTGGTATAAAGATTGTCCTCCTCATCTTCTTGTTATTTTGATTATGTAAACATGTATTTTATTTCCTATTGTATATGTATATGATGATTATATGATGATAAAAATGTTATGTGGGGATTTGGTGTTGATAGATTGGATAAACATGGGTAAAAAGATGGAAAAACTACATGTAAAATGGGTAAATCTTGTTTAAATAATAGGCTGTATAAAAACAGTAAAGAAACATGTCATGAACTGATAAAATGATGAAGTAGAATTGATATACAGTAAGCTATGAGTCTTGTGCACATGTGAAAGTTGGCCATGCAATGGAATCATTGTAATGCGTGAGATATGATCAAAACAAGTTTAAGGTACAAATCTGAGTTCACTGTTTTGGACGATTTTTAGAAACTACTTAGAGGATGATTCAACAGTAGCTATAGATGAGTTAAATGGAGCACATATCATGTAGTTTATGTGATAAATATTTGAGCTTCTATCTCCATATAGAACTCTAGATATGGCAGTTTTGGTGAAAGTGAAGATAAAAATCAGATTTTGGAAATTAAAGTATAATACTATTATATAAGCACTCAAAATTTAATAGTATAAAATATAAATTAAAACCCAATAACTTATATAATACATTTATATAAATATGTACAATGGTAAATAAGTGGACATTTTATAAAAATGGTAACTTGTTAAGTTTTATAAGTTATAAAACTATAAACATGATTTTTACGACTTTTTCGGCTAATACCGTAAAATTAACGTTTTTGTTAAATAAAACTTAGATGGTTGGACCCGTCTAATGTAAACTTTATAAAACTTATATACTGATATATAAACATGTATAACAAGTAAAAACCGATAAAACCCGAACTATAGGACATACGGACATTAACGAGCTAAGTAAACATATTGGATTAATAATTGGACTAAATAAGTTAAACACTTATAAAAAGTACTTATTGGGCTTAACCCATTTGGGCCCAACTTACAAAGTATAGATACTGATAATATAAGTATAAAATGGATTAAAACAAGTTAAATAACTTATAATAAGTTTATTGGACTTAAAACGCGTAAATAGGTAAAACTAGTAAACTAGTAAAAAGATACCAATACGTAAACACTAAAACGAGTTAATGAGAATATGTAAACCCACTTGATGATCATATATAAATAATCATCATATGTATACATAATTGTTATTTTTATAAATTCATTGGACATAAGTCTAAGACGAGTATTATTTGTCTAGGTTTCCGTGATTGAAGCGCGTACCGTACGTCCGAATTGCCGATAACCCGCCTTCCCACATCAACGTGAGTTCATAGCCTCGCACTCTTTTGATTGTTTTTATGAAATGTTTTATAAACCCGCGAGGGAGATAACATGTTACTTTTTATAAAATAGGACACCATTTGTCCCGATTGTTTGATTATTGATTTTGGACCCGAATGATTGAATGACCCGATTGTATGACCCGATAAATGATTAAAGGACCCGATAGATGAAATTAAATGGATTATTAAAGATAGGTTATGTCACTAAAAGTCCCATTAGCATGAATTGTGAACTACCGGGATTTGGTAGACGCTTGTGCATTTAATAGTACTATTTGGGGACGATCACCCCAGTTCGCGCCTTGACGGTTGATCCCCGTCGTGCCACATTGATTGGTAAGCGAATTTATGTATGAGAAGATTTCCATAGCGTGACCTTTGTGACGACACGCTACTTTAGATGGGCAAATTGAGTATCGGGTTAGCTACCCGTTGTTGGTTTAGTAAGGTAACAATGTCATGCGGCTTATAATAATCCAAAACTAAAGAAATACTACTAGACGCTCAGAATCACGACGTATTGCCTGACTAGCAATACAGGGTCATACTATTGATATTATGTTTGTGTTTTGGTTTTCATAACCATACTCATATAACGATTTTTTTTTTCATACAACGTTATAAGACGTATTGTATGACGTTTTTACGACATTGGCTCGTATAATGATTTTTAAGGCTATTTATAACCTTATTCATATAACGGTTTTATTTAATCTATACAACGTTGCAAAACGTATTGTATGGTGTTTTTAACGACAATGATTCATATAATGATTTTTAAGGCAAATGCCTATATTATGATTTTCGATAAAGATTTGTATAAAATGACTTTGGCTATTTTATGGCCTATTAAAATGATTTGTACAAGATGATTTTCAGTAATAATTTTATACTGATATTATATTGATGGATTTATTAAACCCTATGAATTCACCCGGCGTTATCGCTGACCTTTTCTTTTAACATGTTTTATCTCAGGTACTTGAAGGTAATTCTCGGGAAGACGACAAGAATTCATGGCCCGCACTTAAACAATATTTTCCATTCAAATATTTTGTAAAACTTTATATGAAATGTAATGACTTGGGACCGATGTAACTTTGATGTTTATGAATGGAAATGCTTTATTAATAAACCACGCGATTTTTATGCGTTGTCTATGATGTGAGTAATGTGCTATCCCGTAACACCAACGAGTCTTCCGCTGTACTGAGTTGTATAAATTTGGGGGTGTTACAGATTGGATTGGTTGCTTATAAGTTAGAGTTGCCTGATGAACTTAAGGCTATTCATAATACTTTTCATGTGTCTAATCTGAATAAGTGTTTAGCTAAAAGGGATTTGGTGATTCCATTGGAGGAAATTCAACTTGATGATAAGTTGCATTTTATAGACGAACCTGTAGAGATTATGGATAGGGAAGTTAAGAAATTAAAGCATAGTAGGATTCCGATTGTGAAAGTGAGATGGAATTCTAGACGTGGACCAGAGTTTAACTAGGAACGTGAAGACTTCTTAAAGGATAAGTATCCTCATTTGTTTAGAGGGGATTAAGTGTCGAGGACGTCGCTCTTTTTAAGAAGGAGGGGATGTGATAACCTGAAACCGAGGTCATTGTTTAATCTTACTTTACGACTATTTGTAATTTTTGATGAGTTTGAATGATATTTATTTTTTGAGGTTAAAGTTTAAACCGATGTTGGAAGACTTGTATTATATATTTTATAAAAAATAAGGAGTATTAGCAAGCGTGATGTCGATGGATGCCTAAAATTTTATGTTTGATTGTCGGTTGTTCGATGTTTGTCATTTTTGATGTATTCTTTTAAATGAAGTGTTAAGTCGAGTCGGGAGTCGATATTAATACATTTGAGGTGCGTTTTATCTTTTGAAAAGTATTTTTATGAAACCCGAGCCCCATGAATATTTTCAAAATTGACTAATAGTCATTTCCCGCTTTTTAGCTAACTATTTTCATTTTTGGACCACAACTATTGCAAATGACAACAATGGCCCCTCCACCACCATTTATAAACTTCATTTTCACCTAACAAACACATAGAAACCACTCAACACCAAAAATCTTTCTTCTCTCTTCCTTTTTAATATATGTCGTCCCCCCCCCTGCACCATAAATCAATTTTCATAAAATATCTACTTCAATCCAAGCTTAACTAGCACAAGACCCACCCTTAGAATTGTAAGGAGATCATTTTGGTACCAATTTTGGGTACATGCATGATGTTTCATTTTTTCTAGGTTGGTAGGTCAAAACCATGCTCATACATGTGGTTTTTGTGATGATCAAAAGGTTTTCATGCTAAAGTTTTGTTAAAAACTTGATTTTGATTTTGGGTTTTTTATTTTTATGATGGTACAAGTGTTATGGTTGAGATATGTTAGTATTAGGGTTATGGGATGATCATAACTATGGTTGGTTTTAGCTAAACATGATTTCATGCAAGTTTTAGAAGGATGTTTTAGATCAGTGGGAAAAAATGTATTTTTGGGTACCTTATGATTTTATTTAAGCTTAACTAATTGCATAGGGTTGTAGAGAATTCGATTAGCTTCGATTTGCTATAAAGTAGAGCTTCTAGCTCCAAACGAGCACAAAGTTCTGATAGTTTGATTATTTGTGTACCTGGAGACGAGTATCAACACGACATATAGTTGTTGTCGATATTTGGATCGAATCTCGGGGACTATAGATTGAATTTTTAAATGAGTCACATACTGATGAATAAGTGTAAACCCTAGAGGATGAGTCTAATATCAAACGTAAGTGTCGGTTTTGTAAATGGAGTCGTTTATAGAAGTTAAACGGTTGTATGAGTCGATGACGTAAAACTATCCGGTTTTTGTAGTTCGAAGATGAGTTGGGTAAGAAACTTTAAAAGTAAACTCATTTGATAAACTTGTTAGAGGTAAGTTAGTTCCTTAGGCCGTTTCATAAACGTTTGACGAGTCTAAATGGGGTAAATGAGCTAGTACATATGGTATGTGCCGGCGGATTTTGTCGAGAGTATAGAATGGTAAAGTAGATGTGTAGAAGAGTGTAATAGTATTACTTGTATCGTTTTCTCTCGAGTTTTTTATGATTTTATGAGTTTGAGTTTGATATTATTATGTATGATTTATTTCTTGATTCATTATTAATTAACACGCCTTATTTGATAGGTAGCGATTCTCGTGTTTGAAAGGCATTCTCTATATCCGACGATCATCTCGCTAGGTCTCTTATACTAATGTGAGTCTGTAGCCTCGCTTTTCATGCTAGCTACTAAAAGTTTTAATACCTGAGAGGGGATACATGCTATTTGAAAATAAATGAACACAAGTCATGAGTAATTGTTGGACCCTAATGTTGCCTATGTTGTTTACATTGTATTGAGTACCTTGTTGCTAAAGACCCTAAATTCATGAACCATTAACTATGTTCTGACTTGATGTTGTGAGTTGGGAATAGCCGCTTATTCGAATGATAGTACTATTGGGTTGACCACCCTATCTAAGACCAGGGCATTACGTTGAGTAACCTCTGGGAAGGATAATTTACGAGAATGAGATTTGGGTATATCTAGCAACTGATACTCTAGAGAGGCAATGGTTTTTATCTAGTCATGCTGGCATTTGGTGTGGATGACTAATTGGTTAAGGGGTCGGTGTCATGAGCTTAAATACAATGTGTTGCCTTGAAATAGATTGTGTGTACGACAATTCTATTAATGATTATGATTGATTTTCTTCTTGTGTTCAAATGTGATTTGATAAACCTATGGACTCGCTCAACATTATTGTTGACTCGTTTTAGCATTTGTTTCAGGTAATCGAAGGTGAATGATGGCGGAGATTTGCTATGGATGTTGTGGGTTGGCTTTTGAAGTTTGTTGGTCTAAAAAAATCTTTATCCTTTTTACTGTTGAACAAATTTGTTAAATGTTTGTGCACTATACTAAAACTTGTTGATTTGCTGGTCGAGATCTATGGGGACTAAACGCTTTACTCTGGTGTTGTTTTAGTACATTATGGGTTGAAGTTATGTTTTGTGTGAAGTCATATTTATATTTTATGTGTAAACGTCTCTCTTTTGAGTCGTTCAATATACCTTGTGTGATGATGCTTGTGTCTAGCACCCAATTTTGTATTTCCGCTGCGCAATGTAAATTGGGGGTGTTAGAAGATGAGCTTGCTTGCTGATTTTACTACAACCCGTGACATGTACTCTTCGGGTTTAAATCCTTTAGCTAAGATGAATCATGTCATGGATAATGGTACTCTTAATTTGCCGGTGCAATTGCAAGATAAGTATCCTTTTCTGCTGAATATTGGGGTTCCTATTCATAATGGGTTGGATAAATTAATTTGGCGGTCTTCGTTGGGTTAGTTAAAGCCTTTTTCGGTTTTGGAAGCTTGGCAGGCGATATGGCCTAGGGCTGCTAATGTTCCCAGGAATCATATAGTGTGGTTCCTTAAATGTATCTCGCGTCATGCAGTTACGTTGTGGCTGATTATTCTGAAGCGTTTGAAGACTTAGGATTTGCTCCATAGCTGGAATATATCCAGTTCTATGAGTATGTGTTGTACATTATGTGAGACCCATCCGGACTCACATGAACATTTATTTTTTGATTGTAAGTTTTTTAAGCAGGTGTGGGGACACGTTTGCAAGATCGCAGATCTTAATTTGGCTTCGTCCATTTCTTTGATTGTTGTGGCGTTGGAACCGACGGCTAGAAGAAGAACATCTTGCAACCTCATTGCTAAACTAGTTGTGGCGGCTAGTGCTTATTTCATATGGTAGGAGAGAAATAGACGTTTGTTTAAGGTGGCTAAGCGATCCAGTGATCAACTTGTAGAGTGCATCTTGGGGTGATTGGGTATGTAATAGGTAGTAGTTAGTCACATGGTATGTCGTATGACTTAGTGTTTTCGAGCTTTGCTTGAGGTTAATGTGGTATCTCAGCCACATTCCATTTGTACTTCATGGTTTTTTGGAAATATTTATATTACCTGGGTTGTTTCCCCTTTACCAAATAAAATGTATTTTCTCAGTACCTAAGACGTTTTTCATTGATTTAATGATTTTAAGATAGTACCAAAATAGGAACCCTTATGAATGATTTGTCAATTGATTCAATACCCTTATGTATCAAGATTTTGACAAATATATCATTCTCACCCTCTGTTATCTTGTGTGTGTTGATAGAATGGCACCCACAAGAGCATCGACATCTACAACGATAACAATGACTCAATAAGAAATTAGGAAATTGGTAGCTGATAGTGTTGTTACAGCTCTGCAAGCACAAGCTACTAACATGTCTATTGTTGAAAGGAATAATGTTCAAAGAGAAATTCCTATAGCCAAGAAGTGTAGCTACAAGGAATTCATGAACTGTCAACCTTTTAACTTCAAAGGATCTGAAGGTGTTGTTAGTCTTATTTGTTTGTTTGAGAGAACTAAATCAATATTTGCTCGAAGTGATTGTACTGAGGACTGCAAAGTAAACTTTGCTACTGGTACACTAACCGATGAAGCATTATCCTATTGGAATTCATTTGCTCAACCCATCGGAATTGAAGAAGCTTATAAGACCACCTTGTCTGAATTTAAGAAGCTGTTGATAAAGAAGTATTGTTGTAAAACCCGCATGCTTTTACCATGAATAGTACCTTACGATCGTACGTACATGATTAGAACTTTCCTTTTATAACATGTTTACGTTTCACGAACAAGAATTACAAGAATTACGTACGTGTTATAACACGATAAGTATTTAATACATATTAACACACGATAATTATTTCAATAATAATTATAATCACGAACATACGAACATGAAATCATGAACGTAAATAATCACGAGCTTAGTATTACGTATTTATGTATATTTATTACAATCACGAATAAATATATTAAGTCACGAACGATAACTATTATATCACGTAAAACACGAACACGAGAACACGCTTATTATTTAGACACGGAAAATGTATGGGTTACCCCATGTGGGCCCCTCTACCCGCGGCTACAACAAGAAACAAGGGCCAAGCCCATTTATTTTTACTAAACAAGAAAAAGGAGAAAGTTATTTTCATAATTCAAGAATTTATAAAATAATTAAAACCCTAAATCTTTTCTCCTTCTTCCTTCCTCTCTTTGGCCGCCGGGTATACACACACACACAAGGTGTGTTAGTTGATTTTTGGTGTTCGATTTATTGCAAGGATCGTTGTGCGTTCATCCTTCTTTGATTCACGTGATCGGTATAAACCCTAAACCTCTTTTCTTTTTATGTTTGGATTTATTAATCATATGAAATCATGAATGTTTTAATAACAAATTATAAACAAGTTATAAATCATGTAATTAAACATGGGGGTAAATTAAATAATGGTTAAGGGGTGTTTGTTTTGTGGCCGACGCATGAAACGAGCCCCAAGGGGTCTCGGTTTGATTTATCTCGCACCAACCGAGACCTCAAGGTCTCAGTGTGGTGGTTTGTGTAACGGCAGCAGGAACCAAGGGAAACCCCGACCTCGATCGGGGTATGTTTGTGTCTGGTAGGTCTCGGCTAGAACCAAAAACCACCACCGGCTTAAGCCGGTGGCTAATTAAGGAAAGCAGGGGAACCGAAGGCCACGGCAGCAGGGAGAACACCGACTAGCTGGTGGGAACTCATGCTAGCCGGCGGCTAAGGTTTTGACCAAGGGTGCGTTTGTGCCGGTTCACGAGTTAAAACTGGTCCGGTTCACACATGTTTAGATTAAAACACGTTTCGATTCATGGGTTACTTTTTACAAGATTAATTATGTTTACAAGTTTATTTTTTTACAAGACTTAAAGTAAATTAATTAAAACATGTACATGATTAATTTAATTTATACATGACTTAGGTTATTAATTTTATTATTAATACATGAATTTTAACCTAAGTAATTTCCATTTAATTAGACTATATAATTAATTATTATTAAAATCATGACTTATAATTAATTAATTTACATTACTTAGGTTATATTATTAATAGATAATAATACATGTTTTAACCTAAGTATTTTACCTTTATCTAATTAAATCATGTCATATTTAATTAAATACTTTAACCTATAGTTTATTTAATTCACATGAAATAATTAATAAACTATACTATTTAATTATATGACTTAGAATATTAATCAGTAAACACTTAAGCTTATATTATTAGCTAATCTAGCTTATATCTAATTATGGAAACTTTCTATTTTTAGAAACTTATTTAATTAAGGCAACTAATCTATTTATGGAAACTTTATATTTTTAGAAACTTATCTATTTTAAGAAGTAAATCTGTTTTTTAGAAACTTTCTATTTTTGGAAACTTTCTATTTTTGGAAACTTTCTATTTTTGGACACTTTCTTCTTTAGGAAACTTGCTACTTTTAGAAAGTTATTATTATTACACAACAAGTATAATAATACATGAAATACCAGAAATACTTAAACAGAATAGACGGAATACATGATAAACGAAGTATAAAGCTTAAATCAGTAAAACATGACATGAACATATAAAACAAGCTAAGACATGATATAAAACCAGTTACGTACTCAGTAATCAGATACTTATACACGTATGTATTTATTTAGCATTAGTGGTACCGAAGTAGGACTCTCTTCCGTTCGTCCTCTTCGTTCACTGGACATAAGGTACGGATTCTCCGTCCTTTCAGTATGGACATTCTTCCTTATTAGGATTCCCCGTATGCAGCCAACTGTTTTCCCCAGTGTATGTTTTATATGTTTTTGAATTGCTTATGTTTAATTATAATACCTAAAGCCATATACATGCATGACCAGTTTCACCTAGTTATGGAGGTACCATAACCATAACACTAGAGGCACCAGTGTTATGACTTTACCACGGAGGAATGATAGCTCGTGGCATCCCTTTCAACTTTTGGCCATATTATTATTATCAGGTGGGGCGTATGGGTGCATCCTAGTTTACATGTTTTCAGCAGATTATTCTCTGTGAACGTGGTGTGTGCCTTGCATCCTTCACAAGGAGCTGATCCCTCCTACCCAAACCAGAATATTAAATTAGAGGCAGCCTCTCTAATTTACATGACGAGGTCACCCCTCCAGTATTCATGCACGTGGATAATTCATGACCTATATTAGCTAATGGTAAATATGTTAAACAGTTTTTACAAGATAAACATAAGGCTTTTCAAACTATAAAACCAGTTTTACTAAGATATAATCAGGTTATCCAGGACTTAGTCTTTTCCGCTGCTTCATGCTTATATGCTTATATTATTCATGCTTTACTTGTATATCCGTGCACTGGGCATTATGCTCAGCCGTTTTCCTTTTCATGTTCCGAAAACGGCAGGTACTTAGGGACGCTCGTAGACTTTAAGCGTACGTGCATATGGATTGGAAGTTTCCTAGCCTTCTTTACTTTATGCATTTCTTTATACTTTGATACTCATTTCCATGGACATTGTTTAGTACTTTCATTTACAGTACTTATGTTTGTGTGTGATGAGTTTTACTTTTGGGATACAGATGTTTGATTCCGGTATTTCCTTTATGGTCATGTAACGTTTAGACATTTATCCTTGTATGTTTTGATGATACGCCATAATCACGCGTGACATTCCATTTATCAAAATGGGGTGGTACAATTATGGTATCAGAGCCAAGGCTTCAACCTGTAGGCTCTCAAAACACGACCTGTGATTAGTGGGTAGTCACTATGGTCTTCCTAGAACTGACTGTCGGTTTTCATGCATTCATCATTTTCATGCATACATATATATGTCATTGTCGCAGGTTTATGACTAAGTAATGGTTGGTACAGGACTGGCCCTATTTAATCGCATGTGTTTTATCGAAACTTTTAAATTTGGGACCGACCCATAGGCGTCCCCTTGCCATGTCTTTTATTTTGAATGAACTGACCATAGGCGTTCACTCTCGCGCATACAAAAGTTTTCATAAAGTTGCATCATGCATTCATGTACTAGTTTTCCTGCATAAAAATTTTCTCATGGTATAATTTTTTTTCATGTGTATAGTTTATGTTTTGATCAGTTTAATCATGTATTTTATGACATACTGTCAGAGGGTAAACACACACAATATCCGGGTCTAACACCTCCAATTTACATTGCGCAGCGGAAATACACAGTTGGGTGCTAGACACAAGCATCATCACACAAGGTATATTGAACGACTCAAAAGTGAGACGTTTACACATAAATATAAACAAGATTTTCATAATAGGTCTAAAACATAAATTCATCCCATGATTGTACTAAAATGACACCAGAGTAAAGCGTTTAGTCCCCATAGATCTCGACCAACAACCAACAAGTTTAGTATAGTACATCAACATAAAATAAATTTTTCAACAGTGAAGGATAGAAATAGTTTTTAGACCAACATTCTTCCAAAAGCCAAGCCACAACCTCCACAGCAAAGCTCCATGCTCCATAACTTCCTATTACCTGAAACACATGCTAAAACGAGTCAACAATAATGTTGAGCGAGTCTATAGGTTCATCAAATCACATTTGAACACAAGAAGAAAATCAATCATAATCATTTATAGAATTGTCGTACACACAATCTATATTCAAGGAAATAATAAAAATTGTATTTAAGCTCATGACACCGACCCCTTAACCAAATAGTCACCCACGCCAAATGCCGGCATGACTAGAATAAAACCATTGCCCCTCTAGGGTATCAGTTTCTAGAATACCACATTCTTATTACCGTAAATTATCCTTCCCAGAGGTTACTCAATGTAATGCGCCCTGGTCTCAGTAGGGTGGTCAACCCAAAAGTACTATCATTAGAATAAGCGGCTATTCCCGACTCACAACATCAAGTCAGAAGATAGTTAACGGCTCATGAATTTAGGGTCTTTAGCAACAAGGTACTCAATACAATGTAATCAACTTAGGCAACATTCGGGTCCAACAATTACTCATGACTTGTGTTCATTTATTTTCAAATAGCATGTATCCCCTTCGCGGGTATAAAACATTTAGTAGCTAGCATAAAAAGCGAGGCTACAGACTCACCTTAGTATAAGAGATCTTGCGAGATGATCGTCGATGATAATGGATGCCTTTCAAACACGAGAACCGCTACCTATCAAATAAGGCGCGTTCATTAATAATGACTCGAGAAATAAATCATACATAACAATATCAAACTCAAACTCATAAAGTCACAATAAACTCGAGAGTAAACGATATAAATAACTTTATTAAACTATACAACACATTTATTTACCATTTTACACTTTTTACAAAGTCCGCCGGCACATACTACATGTACTAGCTTATTTACCCCTTTTAAACTTGTCAAACGTTTATGAAACAACTCGATAAACTAACTTACTATATATAGAAAGTCCTCCTACAAGTTTATCAAATGAAATTACTTTTAAAGTCCTTTACCCGACTCATTTTCAAACTATAAAATCCGGACAGATTTACGTTAATTTTTCATACAACCGTTTTAACTTCTTTAAACGACTCCGTTTATAACACCGACACTCGGGTTTTAAAATCAACTCGCCCTCTAAGGTTAACACCTCATTATCTGTAGGTTACACATTTCAAAACTTCATTTTATAGTCCCCGAGATTCGATCTAAATATCGACAACAACTATATGTAGTACCGATACTCGTCTCCCGGTACACGAATAATCAAAACATCATAACTTCGCGCTCGTTTGGAGCTAGAAGCTCTAATTTATATCAAATCGAAGCTAATAAAATTATCTACAACCCTAGGCTATAATTTAATCCATTATAAAAACATAAAACATCGGATTTTACAGTTTACTTACTGTTATAAAATGACCATTAAAAACTTGTACAAATCACATTTTTGATCAAAACCAACCATGAAAATGATCATTCCTATACTCTAACATCAACATATATGAACCATAACATCCAAATCATTATAAAAATCAAAATCTTTGAATCAAAATGAAGTTTTTAACAAAATTCTTGCAAGAACCACCATTGATCATGCCAAGAACACCATGCATGATCATGGCTTTCACCTACCAACATGAAAAAAAAATCCTTGCATGTATGATTTTATTACACCAAAATGATCCTTGATCAATTCTAAGATAGGGACTTGTTTTAGTTTAGCGCAATTCATGATCAAAATGGAGTAAAATTGAAAATTGAATGGGTTTAGGGTGGTGGGTGAAGTCACGGCTAAACAAGAGAAGAGAGAGAGGAGGGTGAAAATTTTTGGGTGGAATTTTGTGAAGTGTGTGTTTGATTTTAGCTTATATATAGTGCTTGAGGGACATTGGTTGTAATTTTGCAATAGTTGTGGCTCAAAATGAAAATAGTTAGCTAAAAAGCGGGAAATAACTATTAGTTAATTTTGAAAATATTTACGGGGCTCGGGTTTCATATACATACTTTTAAAAATTTAAAACGTACCTCAAATATAATAATATCGACTCCCGACTCGACTTAACACGTCATTTAAAATAAAACATCAAAAATGACAAAAATCGAACAACCGACAATGAGGCGTAAAATATTTGGCATCCATCGACATCACGCTTGCTAATACTCCTTATACTTATTAAATATAAAATATAAACCTTCCAACATCGGTATAAACATAAACCTCCAAGAATAAATATCATTCAAACTCATCCAAATATTTCAAAAATAATCGTAAAATAAGATTAAGCAATGACCTCAGTTTTGGGTTGTCACATCCCCTCCTTCTTAAAAGAAGCGACGTCTGCGGCGCTTAATCCTTCCTAAACAAATGAGGATACTTGTCCTTAAAGAAATCCTCACGTTCCCAGGTAAACTCTTGTCCACGTCTAGAGTTCCATCTCATTTTCACAATCGGAATCCTACTATGATTCAACTTCTTAACTTCCCTATCCATAATCTCTACAGGTTCCTCTCTAAAATGCAACTTATCATCAAGTTGAATTTCCTCCAATGGAATCACCACATCCCTTTCAGCTAAACACTTCTTCAGATTAGACACATGAAAAGTATTATGAATAGCCTTAAGCTCATCAGGCAACTCTAACTTATAAGCCACCAATCCAATCCTTTGGATAATCTTAAATGGTCCAATATATCTCGGGCTCAACTTTCCTCTCTTTCCAAAACGAATTACTCCTTTCCATGAAGATAACTTTAGCATAACCATGTCTCCTACTTCAAACTCCAACGGTTTCCTTTGGTTAGCAACATAACTCTTTTGTCTACTTCTGGCAGATAACAAACGCTTCTTAATTTGCACAATCTTTTCAGTCGTCTAAAATATCATTTCAGGCCCAGTCAATTGACTTTCTCCTACCTCACTCCAACATACTGGAGATCTACACTTACGTCCATACAAAGCTTCAAATGGAGCGGCTTTAATACTAGAATGATAATTGTTATTGTACAAAAATTCAACCAATGGTAAATGCTTATCCCAACCATTTCCAAAGTCAATCACACATGCACGAAGCATATCCTCTAATGTTTGAATCGTTCTCTCACTTTGTCCATCAGTTTTCGGATGATATGTTGTAATTAAACATAACTCCGTCCCCGTCGCTTTCTGCAAAGACTTCCAAAATTCTGAAGTAAACCTACTATCACGATACGAAATTATCGATAAAGGCACACCATGTCGACAAACAATCTCCTTCACATACACTGTTGTTAACCTCTCCATACTATCCGTCTTCTTCATTGGCAAAAAGTAAGCAGACTTAGTCAATCTATCTACAATCACCCATATCATATCACAACCATTTGCAGTCCTTGACAAACCTGTCACAAAATCCATAGTAATCTTCTCCCATTTCCACTCAGGAATCTCAGGTTGCACTAATAATCCATATGGTTTCTTATGTTCAGCCTTCACTTTCGCACAAGTTAAACACTTATTAACATATTGTGCTATATCTGCCTTCATATTCGGCCACCACTAAACTTTCTTAGGATCTTCATACATCTTGTCTGATCTAGGATGTATTGAATACTTCGACTTATGAGATTCATTCATAACCAAATCTCGTACTCCTAAATAACCTTTCACAGACGGACACAACGGTAACCAAATCCTATTCTCAAAATACCTCAATCCATTCGACCTTATTTCAAACAAAGGTTTCAACATTCTACCCAAATTTTCTTCCTCAACATTCTCTTCCTTCAAACCATTAGCTTGGGCTTTCAATATCGCTTCTGTCAAATCAACACTTTCCATCATTACCAAAGCTCTAACTCTTATAGACTTATCTCTTTCCTTTCTACTAAGTGCGTCAGCTACCACATTCGCTTTACCAGGATGGTAACGAGTCTCGCAGTCATAATCACTCAGCAACTCAACCCATATCCTTTGCCTCATATTCAATTCATTTTGATCCAAAATATATTGCAGATTCTTATGATCAGTAAAAACCACACACTTGGTTCCATACAAGTAGTGTCTCCACAACTTCAAAGAAAAAATCACAGCCCCAAGTTCTAAATCATGCGTAGTGTAGTTCTCTTCATGCTTCCTCAATTGTCTCGATGCATATGCTATTACTTTGTCCCTTTGCATCAACACAGCCCCAAATCCTTTATGAGACGCATCACAGTACACTACAAAATCCTCAGATCCTTCTAGCAAAGTCAATATCGGCGCAGAACACAACTTATCCTTCAACGTACTAAATGCAGATTCCTCTTCCAATCCCCATTCAAACACTGGATTCTTTTCCGTAAGCTTGGTCAATGGCTTAGTAATTAGCAAAAACTTCTCGATAAACCTTCTATAATACCCAGCTAAACCAAGAAATTGGCGAACTTCAGTCGGTGTCTTCGGCACTGACCAGTCCTTAATTGCCTCAATCTTAGCAGGATCCACACAAACACCTTCACTATCAATCACGTGCCCTAGAAAATGCACTGATTTCAACCAAAGTTCACACTTAGAGAATTTCGCATACAACTTCTCTTTCTTCAACAATTTCAAAATTGTTCTCAAATGCTTCTCATGTTCCTCTTCACTCTTGGAGTAAATGAGAATATCATCAATGAATACGATAACAAACTCATCCAAATACGGCTTGCATACACGACTCATCAAATCCATGAATACAGCAGGCGCATTCGTTAACCCAAAAGGCATCACTTGAAATTCAAAATGTCCATATCGAGTACGGAAAGCTATTATAGGAATATCTTCTTCCCTAACTCTTAGTTGATGATACCCAGACCTCAAATCAATCTTTGAGTATACACATGACCCTTGCAACTGATCAAACAAATCATCAATCCTCGGCAGTGGATACCGATTCTTGACAGTCAATTTGTTGAGCTCTCTATAATCAATACACATTCTAAAAGAACCATCTTTATTTCTAACAATCAAAACAGGAGCACCCCATGGCGACGAACTTGGTCTAATAAATCCCTTATCCATCATTTCCTTCAATTGATCAGATAATTCTTTCATCTTAGATGGAGCTAAACGATACGGTGCACAAGCAACTGGCGCAGCACCCGGCACTAAATCAATATGAAACTCCACTTCATGATGCGGAGGTAATCCTGGCAAGTCTTCAGGGAAAACCTCAGGATACTCTCTAATCACAGGAACATCCTCCAATTTCCTTTCATTCACACCATCATTACTTATCTGTGCAAGAAACACATCACAACCTACTTCTATATACCTCATCATCTTCAAACAAGAAACAACTCTCAAACAAGAAGTACATTCATTACCTTTCACAGTCAATACCCTATTCCTTAGCGGTATCTGAACTAATCTTTCTCCACAAACAATTACTGCACCATTACCAACTAACCAGTCCATTCCAATAATCACGTAAAAAGATCCTAACTGTATGGGAATCAAATCAATACTAAACACATAATTAGCTAACTTCAAGGAACAACCTTTCAGTATAGAACTAGTGCTTACAACTTTACCATCAGCTAACTCCACATTATAACTAGTTGTCAATGTCATTGGTTCTCTATCCAATAGCTGACTAAATCTAACATCTACGAAACTTCTATCGGATCCAGAATCAAATAACACACTAGCATAACAAGCATCAAGTAAGAACGTACCAGTCATCACATTCGGCCCTTGAGGTTTGTCAACATCTCCCACGACATAGGTTGGAGCAGCAATCCCAGCAGCAACAGCAGCAACATTGCCACCCTGTCGTATGCCAACCCTCGAACAGTTCCCTTGCTTATGTCCACGGCCTCCACATCCAGAACTGTTTACTACCTGAACAACATTGGCTCCAGTGGCCACACCCTTGTTTCTACAATCTGCCATCTTATGTCCGACCTTCCCACACTTGTTGCAAGCAGGTGGACAATTCCCAACATGATACAGATTACACCGACCATACTTTGGAATCACCTTGTTACCTTGATTTCCAGTGGCAGCACGAACACCATCATTCCTTCTCAAATTATATTGCTGATTCCTATTCGGTCCTTGGTTATTGTTATTACGATAACCACCTAGATTCTGCCCTTGGTTTGAGTGTGCAACTTCCCACTTTCTCTTATTCCCCTTAGCAATACTATCCTTTCGATCCTCCAGCTTTACATCCATTAAAGCATGAGCCATCTGAACAGCTTCATCAAATGACTTGGGTTTCGACGAAGTAGTTTCTCCCTTGATATTACTAGATAAACCTCTAATATACTGCTTCATCTTCTTACGGTCATCAGCAAAAGCATCAGGACATAACAAACATAAATCATAAAATCTCCTTGTATAAGCTACAATATCATTGATTCTCAGCACCAAATGCCTCAATTTATCTTCCAACTGGCCTAACTCTTCCTCAGGACAAAACTTAGCAGTTAACAGTCCCTTGGTCACAGTCCATGTTCTAGCATTCGCTTCAACCAATCCCACAGTAGCTACCTGACTATTCCACCAACTCAATGCATCATACTGAAAAGTAGCTGCAGCAAATTTCACCTTACTAGCTTCTGAACATCCACTGATTTAAAAAGTACTTTCAATATTTTCAATCCACCTCCTTAATTCCAAAGCACCACCAGTACCACGAAATTAGGTAGGAACACATTTCATGAAACTAGCATAAGAACATTCCTTCTGAACCTGCTGAACAACAGCATTACCTCCAACTTGTCTCGCAGCATTTCCTCCCGCTTGTTCATCAGCGTTACCTCCAACTGGATTTTTAACATTCCCTCCAACCTGACCAGCAGCATTCCTATTCTCAGCCTCATGGTTCCTCGCAGCACGTTCAGCTTCCAGAGCTCTAGCGATAACTTGCTAGTAGCAGTCGTCAATTTAGGCGGCATGTTTTTAGGAAACTAACCAAACAACAATTTAGTGAACTCAGAAAAATGCCTCCCAACTCCTTCCTGTGTAACCATAAAAGAAAAGGAACAAGTAAGTATTCATATCAAGATAAGAAGAAGGATTTCTCTATCAAGATGTAACATGGATACTACATGCACCAACAACACAATTCACAATGAATCATTAACCAATCCACAAAAGAACTAATAAGACAAATTATAAGTCATGAAGGTAATTTGGATTGCGTTGGAAAATTTCCACAAAATTGTGACAACTAATGTCACTACAACCCTTCATCACGTCAAACTTAAAAGTCATTAAGTTTCATCATAAGCTACAGTACGAGTCTACATAAGTTCTATTACAACAAGGCTAATAAAAACAACATAAAAGAACTAAACATTAGATCCTCGCATCTTCTTGTACATCGGCTCATCATCACTGCTGCTATCATCATCCTCAGAATCTTCCTCCACTTTTTCCTTCCCCTTTCAACTACCTCCTTCACTTGGCTTCACCAACACTTGAGCTTCAACTTGATTCGGCATATCACGAATCACTACACCTCGACAAGGAAAAGATCTCACAGGCAAACCCCACGCATCCAACCTTGCATTCCTTTCTTGCTCCTCACGTAACCTTTCAACTTACCTACTCAAATTCAACACCATAGATCTTAATCTAACAACTTCATCCATTTCTCTTTCTCTAACAAACTCTGATCTCCTCACATTACTAACAAACCTGTCAAACTTTTTCTCATTCTGCTCAAACCTCCTAATCACACGGGTTTCAACCAAATATCTTTCAAATAAAGACCTATCAAACTTCTTAAGAAACCAGAAAATATCATCATAAGACCTAGGACCTGGACAATAAACCTTAAATATGCCATCATGAATAGATCGAGCACTAGCAGCACTACTCGACTCAATAGGAACATCACCCCTAGAAAATGCAATCCAGGCAAACTACTAACATAGGCATCATAAGTAGGCGTCGAAGAACGAACAACATGTCGCTGATAATCTGGAACAGTCTGTGGCACAACATTAACCCTTGGAACATAACTACCTTGTATCAATTCAGGCTTTGTCTGACCAACTGTAGTAAGTGGAATTCCATCATCTAAATACTCAAAAGGCTCCTCATCGTCACTAGCACCAAATTTATCTACTTCCTCACCGTCTAATACATTAGTCATATCAATCCATCCATCCTCACGAGGTAAACCAGCCATTTTCCACAATTATAAGGGTTCAAGGATACTTAAGGTCGTTGTTAATAGAATAAAAATTAGTATACCATGCTTATGCAAATGTTATACATAATCCATGCTATGTAACACAATGCAAATGATGCTTATGCAATGCTCGCAAAAAAATAAATATGATACTGACAAGCACTCAGCGTACTTTCAATAATTCCAATACAATATCGTAGTATTTACTTCATAAATACTCGGGAAATCATTTCAGTTATGAGGGATACATCTATAAGGCAAAACAAAACTAAAAGTAATCTTGCCGGAGCGTTGCAGAGGAGTTGTGTGCTTTTGAAGAATAAATACTTTCGACACCAAAGTTATAGTTTAGGACAATTTTCAAAATCGACCCAGTTCTCTATAACTTGTAGCTCTGATTACCAATCTCTAACACCCCCAGTTTACATTGCGCAGCGGAAATACACAATTGGGTGCAAGACACAAGCATCATCACACAAGGTATATTTAACGACTCAAAAGTGAGATGTTTACACATAAATATAAACAAGATTTTCATAATATTTCTAAAACATAAATTCATCCCATGATTGTACTAAAACGACACCAGAGTAAAGAGTTTAGTCCCCATAGATCTCGACCAACAACCAACAAGTTTAGTACAATACATCAACATAAAATAAATTGTTCAACAGTGAAGGATAGAAATAGTTTTTAGACCAACATTCTTCCAAAAGCCAAGCCACAACCTCCACAGCAAAGCTCCATGCTCCATCACTTCCTATTACCTGAAACACATGCTAAAACGAGTCAACAGTAATGTTGAGTGAGTCTATAGGTTTATCAAATCACATTTGAACACAAGAAGAAAATCAATCATAATCATTTATAGAATTGTCGTACACACAATCTATATTCATGGCAATAATAAACATTGTATTTAAGCTCATGACACCGACCCCTTAACCAAATAGTCACCCACGCCAAATGCTGGCATGACTAGAATAAAACCATTGCGCCTCTAGGGTATTGTTGCTAGAATACCACATTCTTATTCCTGTAAATTATCCTTCCCAGAGGTTACTCAACATAATGCACTGGTCTCAGATAGGGTGATCAACCCAATAGTACTATCATTAGAATAAGCGGTTATTCCCGACTCACAACATCAAGTCAGAAGATAGTTAACGGCTCATGAATTTAGGGTCTTTAGCAACAAGGTACTCAATACAATGTAATCAACTTAGGCAACATTAATGTCCAACAACTACTCATGACTTGTGTTTATTTATTTTCAAATAGCATGACTCCCACTCGCGGGTATAAAACATTTAGTAGCTAGCATAAAAAGCGAGGCTACATACTCACCTTAGTATAAGAGATCTAGCGAGATGATCGTCGATGATAATGGATGTCTTTCAAACACGAGAACCGCTACCTATCAAATAAGGCGCGTTTATTAATAATGACTCGAGAAATAAATCATACATAACAACATCAAACTCAAACTCATAAAGTCACAATAAACTCGAGAGAAAACGATATAAATAACTTCATTATACTTTACTACATATTTACTTTACCATTTTACACTTTTACAAAGTCTGCCGGGACATACTACATGTACTAGCTTATTTACCCCTTTTAAACTTGTAAAACTTTTATGAAACGACTCGATAAACTAACTTACTATATATAGAAAGTCCTCCTACAAGTTTATCAAATGAAATTACTTTTAAAGTCCTTTACCCGACTCATTTTCAAACTACAAAATCCGGACAGATTTACGTTAATTTTTCATACAACCGTTTTAACTTCTTTAAACGACTCCGTTTACAAAACCGACACTCGGGTTTTAAAGTAAACTCACCATCTAAGTTTAACACCTCATTATAAGTAGGTTACACATTTCAAAACTTCAATTTAGAGTCCCCGATATTCGATCTAAATATCGATAAGAACTATATGTAGTGCCGATACTCGTCTCCCGGTACACGAATAATCAAAACATCATAACTTCGCGCTCGTTTGGAGCTATAAGCTCTACTTTATATCAAATCGAAGCTAATTTCAAATTATCTAAAACCCTAGGCTATAACTTAAGCCATTATCAAAACATAAAAATTCGTATTTTACAGTTTACTTACTGTTATAAAATGACCATTAAAAACTTGTACAAAATCACATTTTTGATCAAAACCAACCATGAAAATGATCATTCCTATACTCTAACATAAACATATATGAACCATAACATCCAAATCATTATCAAAATCAAAACCTTTGAATCAAAATGAAGTTTTTAACAAAATTCTTGCAAGAACCACCATTGATCATGCCAAGAACACCATGCATGATCATGGCTTTCACCTACCAACATGAAAAAAATAAAAAGCCTTGCATGTATGATTTTCTTACACCAAAATGATCCTTTATCAATTCTAAGATAGGGACTTGTTTTAGTTTAGCTCATTTCATGATCAAAATGGAGTAAAATTGAAAATTGTATGGGTTTGGGGTGGTGGGTGAAGTCACGGCTGAACAAGAGAAGAGAGAGAGGAGGGTGAAAAATTTTTAGTGGAATTTTGTGAAGTGTGTGTTTGATTTTAGCTTATATATAGTGCTTGAGGGACCTTGGTTGTAATTTTGCAATAGTTTTGGCTCAAAATGAAAATAGTTAGCTAAAAAGCGATAAATAACTATTAGTCAATTTTGAAAATATTTACGGGGCTCGGGTTTCATAAAGATACTTTCAAAAGTTTAAAACGTTCCTCAAATATAATAATATCGACTCCTGACTCGACTTAACACGTCATTTAAAATAAAACATCAAAAATGACAAAAATCGAACAACCGACAATGAGACGTAAAATATTTGGCATCCATCGACATCACGCTTGCTAATACTCCTTATACTTATTAAATATAAAATATAAACCTTCCAACATCGATTTAAACATAAACCTCCAAAAATAAATATCATTCATACTCATCCAAAAATTTCAAAAATAATCGTAAAGTAAGATTAAGCAATGACCTCGGTTTTGGGTTGTCACACCGGGAGATGGTTGCAGCTACCAATGCAGACCCGCAGGACTATCCTCCCCCACCTTGCATCTTCCCCATTGAAGGAAGGAATAGGCTCATGAGAGAATACTACACCATTAGACAGCGACCTGAGGAAAACAGCAGTGATTTCATGAAGCGTTTCCTTCGGTTCGCTGGTGTCCTGAGAGAAACCGCGGGCACTACTGAAGAGCAGGCACAACATTTTCGTTGGGATCTTTCTCCAAGGATTGCCAATAACTTAGAAGGTGCTCCGTTAAACACGGTAGCAAAAGTGGCCGACAGCACGTAAGCTAGAGATACTGCAGGAAAGAGATGAGTTCGGGGAAGCAGAGAGACCCGATAAGAGGTAAACATTCGTATTCAAGCGGTGACCAATCCGTATTCTTTCAGTATATGTCAATATTCCATCTCTTTAAAACGTATCTTCTAGGCAGAAGACTGGGGACCGGTCTCAGCCGGCTACTCAGCAGCAGCCTAATCAGCCCAAAGGAAACGGTCAGACTAACGATCGTTCTGCTACGGATAGGCGTGGCGGTAACGATAATTACCGTAACAACGCTGGATAATCCAACAACAGCAGGTCCTTATACTTACGCATTTTCTTATGATTACATGTTATAACTCTTAATTCTGACACATTAGCAAATCTTCTACCAGGAATCATGGTAACGGTAGGGACCAGAACTAGAGAGGTTCACAGCCTAACCGTCCAGCTATCACTGGTATTCAATCTTACGATTATCCGCATTGTCCTTTGTACCTATTATCATGTCTCATGTATATTGTTTTATCAGGCTCTCAGCCAGTCAGGACACCTGCTGGAGGATATACTCATCCTCTTTGCTCTACTTGCCACCGTAGGCACCCAGGGGCATGTCACCGTGACAGCAACGCATGCTACATGTGTGGTCTTCCTGGCCATCGCATGAAGGATTACCGCAAGGGCGAGATGGAGGGTACATTGGGACATGCTGATACCAAGCCGCCTCCTACCAGTGGACGTGTTTACACGACATCTCGCGATCAGGCCAACAAGTCTACAAGTACCATCACTGGAATCTTGTATATGTATGGAGCTGCATGTGTTCTGTTTGATACGGGTGCTACTCACTCGGTCATTTCTACTGCTTATGCCAAGAATGTTAGGATACTCCCCATGCCACTAGAGAATATACTGAGTATTTACACGCCTTTGAGAGACTCTGTACGCATAAACCATGTGTACAAGAGCCTTCCCCTAGAGTTTGACCACAAGGTTCATCCTGTTGACGCACTTCGGCTGGACATGAATGATTTTGACATGATTTTGGGCATGGATTGGCTATCCAAGCATCATGCTACCATAGACTGCCATTCATATCGAGTCATCTTCGGTGATGTTAATGCACCAGCGTACATTCACAACGGGTTTATACCCGGAAGGTCTGTACAAATCATATCAACCTTACAAGCACGTGCACTACTTTCACATGGTTGCGAGGGTTATCTAGCTACTGTTCATGACATGGATGTTGAATCCCCATCAATTCAGAATCAGCTGATACTGTCAGAATTTCCAGATGTATTTCTAGAAGAACTTCCGGGCATACCACCTGCACGTGAAGTAGAATTTAATATCGATCTCATCCCAGTAGTTGAGCCGATTTCCAAGGCTCCTTATCGCATGGCTCCCATAGAGTTGAAGGAGCTGAAGGATCAATTACAAGAACTTCTGGAACGAGGCTTCATTCGACCGAGCGCATCTCCATGGGGCGCACCGGTCTTATTTGTTAAGAAGAAGGACGGCAGTATGCGTCTTAGCATAGACTATCGCGAGCTCAACAACATTACCATCAGGAATAGGTATCCACTGCTACGTATAGATGATCTGTTTGACCAACTCCAAGGGGTCACACATTTCTCCAAGATTGATCTAAGGTCGGGCTATCATCAGCTACGGTTTAAGGAGCAGGACATCGCCAAGACTGCTTTCTGTACACGCTATGCCCACTACGAATTTGTAGTCATGCCATTTGGCCTTACCAATGCTCCAGCAGTGTTCATGGATTTGATGAGCAGAATCTTCCATGAATTTCTTGACAATTTCGTCATTTTCTTCATCGATGAAATCCTGAATTTCTCTAAGTCTAAGGAGGAAAACGAAGACCATCTTCGTACAGTACTACAGATTCTTCCCCAGAAGTAGCTGTATGCTAAATTCTCCAAGTGTGAGTCCTGGTTAGACAAGGTGGCATTCTTAGGTCACATTTTATCAGCATAAGGAATCCCGATGGATCCAGCGAAGGTTGAGGCTATTACTAAGTGGCCAAGGCCGACATCAGCGACTGAAGTCCGCAGTTTCCTAGGCTTAGCTGGTTATTACCGTAAGTTCGTGGAGAACTTTTTCCGTTTATCACTACCATTGACCAAACTGATGTGGAAAAGGGAGAAATTCGTCTGGACTGAAGAACGAGATAAGAGCTTTGAAGACCTGAAGCAGAAGTTAGTATCTGCACTAATTCTTACTCTCCCATCTGGTACGGGTGGATTTCAGATCTACAGTGATGCATCGGGGAAGGAACTTGGCTGTGTTCTCATGTAACATGGGAAAGTGATCGCATACGCTTCACGACAGCTTAAGCCTTATGAGGAAAATTACCCTACGCATGACTTGGAACTTGTAGCAGTCGTGTTTGCATTGAAGATATGGAGGCACTACTTGAATGGAGAATCATGTGACATTTTTATAGACCACAAGAGCTTGAAGTATATCTTAACTCAGCGTGAATTGAAAATGAGACAGAGGAGATGGTTGGAGTTGTTGAAGGATTATGACATTAATCTGCAGTATCATCCTGGCAAGGGGAATGTAGTAGCAGATGCACTTAGCAGAAAGTCCGGAATGATAAACGGCATTAAAATTGAGGAGGAAATCATAAGAGACTTGGAGAGATTAGACATAGAGATCATGGTACGTGGACAGCACGATTACTGGGCTAATCTTAGAGTAGAACCCGAGTTACTCTCTAAGATCAAGGAAGCACAGAAAGATGATGGAGAAATCTGGGCGATAGTTCAGAATTTGGAGAAGCAGACAGAATTTCGAGTAGATGCATATGGTATCTTATGATAGGGCACGAGAATTTGTGTTCCTGATGATCAAGAACTCCGGGAAGCATTGTTAGCTGAGGCTCATAGCTCCGGATTCTCTATTCATCCTAGTTCGACCAAGATGTACCATGACATCAAGCAGTACTTTTGGTGGAGTGGTATGAAACAGGATGTTGCAACTTACATCTCCAATGTCTTACCTGTCAGCAGGTTAAGATCGAGCATCAGCGATCTGGCGGTCTTCTTCAACCGTTAGATATTCCAGAGTGGAAGTGGGACAAGATCACCATGGATTTTGTTACTGGTCTTCCGCCGACAAAGAGGAAGCACGATGCTATTTGGGTTATCGTTGATCGACTTACCAAATCAGCTCATTTCTTACCGATCCGCAAGGAAGATTCGGTCAGTAAACTCGCCGATACTTATATAAGGGAGATCATGAGACTTCACGGTGCTCCATCCAGCATCGTCTCAGACAGAGATCCTCGTTTCGCGATTCTGGAGAAGTCTGCAAAAAGCTTGGGGTACACAACTTAAGCTTAGCACGGCTTTTCATCCTCAAACAGATGGGCAGTCAGAGCGAATGATTCAGACATTGGAAGACATGTTGAGGTTATGTGCGTTGGAATGGACGGGTGATTGGGACGATTATATCTGTTTGGTGGGGTTTGCATATAACAACAGTTGGCACGCAAGTATCAAGTGTGCACCTTTCGAGATGTTGTATGGCAGAAAGTATCGCGCCCCAATCTGCTGGGATCAGGTTGTTGAGCGAGCACTTGAAGGACCAGAAACTATAGAGCTGACTAATGAGAAGGTCGCAATAGCTAAGCAGAAACTGCAAGAAGCACGCTCACGTCAGAAGAGTTACGTAGACAAGCATCGTAGGGACTTACATTTTAACGTAGGAGATCACGTTTTCCTTAAGGTTTCGCCGGCACGTGGTGTTAGACGTTTTTGAATAAAAGGGAAGCTCAGTCCTTATTTTATCGGACCGTTTGATGTCATTGAACGAGTCGGTGAAGTATCTTACAGTTTAGCGTTACCTCCGCAGCTTTCTCATGTTCACAATGTTTTCCATGTGTCCTTACTCAGATGGTACCAGTATCATCCCCTTCACATGGTTCAGTATCCACTGGAACAGATTCGTGAAGATCTCACTTTCATAGAAGAACCCGAACGAGTTCTTGACAGACAAGAACGAGTCATGAGAAGGAAGACGATTCCTTTCGTCAAAATCCTTTGGAGGGATCGTACCGAGCGGGAAGCCACTTGGGAAACAGAGGAGTCTATCCGCGCTTCTTACCCTCATTTCATATTTTGAATTCGGGTATGTTCTTCTTTTCCAGTTTACTTTATCTATAATCCGGGGACGAATTATTCTTTTTAGGGGGGAAGAGTTGTAAAACCCGCATGCTTTTACCATGAATAGTACTCTTAATATCGTACATGCATGATTAGAACTTTCCTTTTATAACATGTTTACGTTTCACGAACAAGAATTACAAGTATAACGTACGTGTTATAACACGATAAGTATTTATTACGTATTAAAACACGATAATTATTTCAATAATAATTATAATCACGAACATACGAACATGAAATCATGAACATAAATAATCACGAGCTTAGT
This sequence comes from Glebionis coronaria, assembly GCA_025667525.1. Classification (NCBI taxonomy): domain Eukaryota; kingdom Viridiplantae; phylum Streptophyta; class Magnoliopsida; order Asterales; family Asteraceae; genus Glebionis; species Glebionis coronaria. Next base: position 231,700 of record JANFOE010001241.1, on the reverse strand, counting down.
ATTACGTATGTATGTATATTTATTACGATCAAGAATAAATATATTAAGTCACGAACGATAACTATTATATCACGTAAAACACGAACACTAGAACACACTTATTATTTAGACACGGAAAATGTATGGGTTACCCCATGTGGGCCCCTCTACCCGCGGCTACAACGAGAAACAAGGGCCAAGCCCATTTATTTTTACTAAACAAGAAAAAGGAGAAACTTATTTTTGTAATTCAAGAATTTAGAAAATAGTTAAAACCCTAAATCTTTTTCTCCTTCTTCCTTCCTCTCTTTGGCCGTCGGGTATACACAGACACAAGGTGTGTTAGTTGATTTTTGGTGTTCGATTTATTGCAAGGATCGTTGTGTGTTCATCCTTCTTTGATTCACGTGATCGGTATAAACCCTAAGCCTCTTTTCTTTTTATGTTTTGATTTATTAATCACATGAAATCATGAATGTTTTAATAACAAATTATAAACAAGTTATAAATCATGTAACTAAACATGGGGGGTAAATTAATTAATGGTTAAGGGATGTTTGTTTTGTGGACGATGCATGAACCGAGCCTCAATGGGGTCTCGGTTTGATTTATCTCGCACCAACCGAGACCTCAAGGTCTCGGTATGATGGTTTGTGTCACAGAAGCAGGAACCAAGGGAAACCCCGACCTCGGTCTGGGTATGTTTGTGTTGGGTGGGTCTCGGCTAGAACCAAAAACCACCACCAGCTTAAGCCGGTGGCTAATTAAGGAAGGCAGGGGAACCGAAGGCCATGGTAGCAGGGGGAACACCGGCTAGCCGGTGTGAACCCATGCTAGCCGGCGGCTAAGGTTTTGACCAAGGGTGCGCTTGTGCCGTTCACGAGTTAAAACTGGTCCGGTTCACATATGTTTAGATTAAAACACGGTTTGGTTCATGGGTTACTTTTTACAAGATTAATTATGTTTACAAGTTTATTTTTTACAAGACTTAAATTAAATTAATTAAAACATGTACATGATTAATTTAATTTATACATGACTTAGGTTATTAATTTTGTTATTAATACATGAATTTTAACCTAAGTAATTTCCATTTAATTAGACTATATAATTAATTAATTATTAAAATCATGACTTATAATTAGTTAATTTACATGACTTAGGTTATATTATTAATAGATAATAATACATGTTTTAACCTAAGTATTTTACCTTTATTTAATTAAATCATGTTATATTTAATTAAATACTTTAACCTATAGTTTATTTAATTCACATGAAATAATTAATAAACTATACTATTTAATTATATGACTTAAAATATTAATCAGTAAACACTTAAGCTTATATTATTAGCTTAATAATCCAGCTTATATCTAATTATAGAAACTTTCTATTTTTAGAAACTTTTTTAATTAAGGCAGCTAATCTATTTACGGAAACTTTCTATTTTTAGAAACTTATCTATTTTAAGCAGTAAATCTATTTTTGGAAACTTTCTATTTTGGAAAATTTCTATTTTTGGACACTTTCTAATTTAGGAAACCTGCTATTTTTAGAAAGTTACTTATTATTACACAACAAGTATAATAATACATGAAATACCAGAAATACTTAAACAGAATAGACGGAATACATGATAAACGCAGTATAAAGCTTAAATCAGTAAAACATGGCATGAACATATAAAACAAGCTAAGACATGATATAAAACCAGTTACGTACTCAGTAATCAGATATTTATACACGTATGTATTTATGTAGCATTAATGGTATCGAAGTAGGACTCTCTTCCATTCGTCTTCTTCGTTCACTAGACATAAGGTACAAATTCTTCGTCCTTTCAGTATGGACATTCTTCCTTATTACGATTCCCCGTATGCAGCCAACTGTTTCACCCAATATATGTTTTATATGTTTTTGAATTGCTTATGTTTAATTAGAATACCTAAAGCCATATACATGCATGACCAGTTTCACCTAGTTATGGAGGTACCATAACCTTAACACTAGAGGCACCAGTGTTATGACTTCACCACGACGGAGTGATAGCTCGTGGCGTCCCTTTCAGCTTTTGGCCATATTATTATTATCAGGCGGGGCGTATGGGTGCATCCTAGTTTACATGTTTTCAGCAGATTATTCAGTGTGAATGTGGTGTGTGCCTTGCATCCTTCACAAGGAGCTGATCCCTCCTACCCAAACCAGTATATTAAATTAGAGGCTGCCCCTCTAATTTGCATGACGAGTTCACCCCTCCAAGTATTCATGCACGTGGATAACTCATGACCTATATTGGCTAATGGTAAATATGTTAAACAGTTTTTACAAGATAAACATAAGGCTTTTCAAACTATAAAACCAGTTTTACTAAGATATAATCAGGTTATCCAGGACTTAGTCTTTCCCGTAGCTTCATGCTTATATGCTTATATGCTTATATTATTCATGCTTTACTTATATATCTGTGCATTGAGTGTTATGCTCAGCCATTTTCCTTTTCATGTTCCAAAAACGGCAGGTACTTAGGGACGCTCGTAGACTTTAAGCGTACGTGCATATGGATTGGGAGCTTCCTAGCCTTCTTTACTTTATGCATTTCTTTATACTTTGATACTCATTTCCATGGATATTGTTTAGTCCTTTCATTTAAAGTACTTATGTTTGTGTGTGATGAGTTCTACTTTTGGGATACCGATGTTTGATTTCGGTATTTCCTTTATGGTCATGTAATGTTTAGACATTTATCCTTGTATGCTTTGATGACACGCTATAATCACGAGTGACATTCCATTTATCAAAACGGGTTGTTACAATTGTCCTAGAAACGAGATCAGAAATATGGAAGAAGAATTTTATCAACTTAAGGGGCAAGGAAATGATCTCAAGACTTACATAAGAAGATTCCAAGAACTAGCACTATTATCCCAACTATGGTGCCAGATTCTGAGAAACTTATGGAAACCTTCATAGGAGGATTTCCTCAAAGTATTGAGGGAAATGTTACTGCTTCAAAGTCCCAAACTTTGGAAGAGGTGATTTCCATAACTCAGAAGCTAATGGATCAAGTTCTAAAGCGCAATATTGTGCAAGGAACCAAGGATCATAAGAGGAAGTTCGGAGATAAAAGAGGCACCAAAGTCAATGAAGACCACTACTACTCCAATGATCGCGACAACGAAAATCGCTCCAAAAATCACTACATTAACGATCGTCGAGATAAGAGGCAAGAAAACTTCAAGGATAATATTACCATCCCAGCCGAGAGAAAGATGTATGCTGGAAAACTTCCACTATGTAGAGGATGTACTTTGCATCACAAAGGACCTTGCACTTTTTGGTGCCGGATTTGCTACAATGTGGGTCATCTAACCAAGAACTGCAAGAAGAAAGGGGCAGCTATTGGAAATAAATAAGCCGTATTTCTATTTTTAGAATAAGAAGTCTTACCTTGAACTAAATCTCGAGACGAGATTTTATTTAAGGGGTAGAGACTATAACAACCCAGTATTTTCATCTATGAATTATGTATATTACTCTTACGAATAAATCATACCTTGATTTTTATGGTGAAAATTTTTGTTTTTCTTACATGACTTATGTGATGTAGTATACATAACAAGGTGCAAAAACTCACACAACTCACACTATCAACTTTATTTGTGTTTATGAGATGTGAAGACCTTATATATATCAAGTCTAAGTACTAAAAGTAATCTTATAAGTACCATAATCTCAAATATAACTATGATGCCCTAAATGCCCATAGAATCCCTAGAATCCTTTTAAATGAGCTATAAACTCAAGAATAGTAAACTATGAATGGACAATACATATGAATAAGTAATTATGGATTATAAAAAATTTATAAACTATACTTTGAAGACATAATAATGCCTAAGTATGGTAAGAACAAACTATACAAAAGTAAGTACAAGTAAATGTACATAATAGTCTAGATCACCACCTAGAAACCCTTGGTAGACGATATTTCAAGCAATATAACTACATAATATCTATGTACAAGTATCAGATACAATATACTAACTATAATCAATCATATAAAGGAAAGGTAGTTAATAACAAAATACTAATATTCACTAATCCAAAGCTAATTACAAGTTACGACCTAGTAACTAAGATTCGCATATAAAATCTATTTTATAATGAATTAGAGTCTAATCTTTTGCCAATATTATAAAAATCAACTAAGTATCATATTACGGTTATAAATTTATTTCAATTTAAGTTACTAGATAATAAAGCATAAGGTACAAGTTATCAAAGCATAGCATCTTAAGCTCCCATAATTATCCTTAGAATATGATGAACATATATAAACTCTTAAACCAAGAATGTAGAAACCATAGAAGTTATAAACATATCATATAAGCCCTAGAATAAGTGTACATAAGCATATAAACCTTAATTACCCAAGATAGAAAGTCATTAGGATTAGTGACCTAAAAACCCATATATTAAGAAATCTACATAGAATCACTACTTAGTCTTTTAGGAAAAGTCTACAAACACCCATAGCACTTCATTAAGGTTATAAGATTATATTAAGACAATGTACAAGTTCTCTAATGCACAAGGTACAAGATTTCAATGCATGACTTGTAAATTAGGTCAAAATGAGTATTTTCACCCTTTAGACATGTTTACTAGAATAACTTAGTAAAACCAATGTAGGGACTTCATTAACACATCAAATAAAATGTAGGATGTATAAATTGAGTTTACATCAGTAGCTAATTGAAGGATAATCACTTTACTAAGACTTAACCATAAATCGTTAGAACCCTAACCCGCCTAAGTTTTCTTCCTATTTTCACATCAAACCATTGTTAAACATCAAACCAAAGACCCAAAATTCTTAATTAAAATGTATATACCCTAATTAAACCCAAATACATCACTAATCACATTCCTAATCCCTTAATCACCAAAATTACAAAGTATAAAGTTACAAGCCTAATTTGAAACTCGATTTTGTAATTTCCCTCCAAAACTTATTTTTAAACCATTTCCCTCCATTCCAAGTTTGAAATAAGATAATTACATTCCCCTAGATATTTTGGAGTGCCAAGAAAGTAGGTGCATAAGCTACTTGTAGTTACACATCAACATTCTTATCCCTATCTAGCCGTGACATGTTTTTAGCCACAAACCATGGATAGGATTGAAGCTAGACTCTACAAACGTGTATAGACATTCACTAGCCTTCCCTAGTCAGTACCCTAGCTGTGTTACACGTTCTAAGCCTTAAATTGGAGCCTAAGGGTTGGAAAACCTATAAATAGGGCCTAATGTACATAGTTAGAACTTGCACCCCGTTTTCTCTTAACCTCCTACCCATTCTATATTTCCACTTCAATTAATGTCTTAGGACATCGCACAAGACCAGAAACCATGTCTAGAAGGTAGCCATTGAAGCCCTTGAAACTTTGATTGCAAGTTTTGTTCATAGGAAGCCATTATGAGCCATTTTGGAGCATCCTAGGTAATTTCTATGTTAGCTATGCTTTGATCTTGTTATAATGAATTATTAGAGTTTTTATAACGCCAAAATTATGTTATAAAGATAGTCTAAAAGAAACTAATTCATTTGGTCATTTTAAATGGAAGTTATTAGTTAAAGATGTCTTAAAACCCTAGTTTTGTAATTTACATGAAATAATAAGAAAAAACCCATTTAAAAAGCTATAGTTCTGGATAAATGTTTTTATTATGAATATAAATGTGTTTTGAAACTTTCTTTTAAAATCATAGATCATTTGGTCCATTTTGAGGTTGTTATGTGATTTTTACAAGTATAGGGACTAAAACTGTCATTTTTGAAACTATTTAACATTTTGGGCCAAAAGTGTTATTTTGTGAAAGCTAAATATATAAGAATAAATATTGTAAAGTTTTAGGCCCTAAGGTGAAATATTGATGGTTTAAATTGTAAATAGAAAATTTATATACTTTAGGGGTTAAAAGTGTAATTAAGCTAAAGTATAACTAAAAGGGCTATTTTTGCCAATTTTGGAAGTAAAGAAGATTAACTATAAATATGAGGAAGTAATGAAAGTATCATGTTAGTAGGGAGATCTGTACAAAGATGTCCCATCTCGATATTACGTTCTGACTGAGTGGTTGGGTTTACGATTTAAAGTGCCCTCGCTCCTCAAACATTTATAGAGTGGCTTTCGATTATGATGGCCCAAAAAATGGTACTAGAATTACAAACAAATATTAATTAACGAATACATAACTAATACTTAACAATATTGAACTAAAAATCAAAGACTTGATATATATATATATATATATATATATATATATATATATATATATATATATATATATATATATATATATATATATATATATATATATATATATATATATATATATAGATTTGCGTTCATGTAAAAATCAACCTTAAAATACAAACAATAGGAACCAATCACTGTATGCCAAGTGTTATTTTTCATTTATGAACAATGTAAACAAGTATTAATGTCTAAAAGGGCAGGATGGTCATTCTATTTTTTTAACATCAAATAATTCATTAAATAACAAATAAACAATTGTAACCATCATGTCTCGTTTTTCTTCTTAATGGAGTATCTTTTATTATGACTGGTGGAGTCAAATCACTCAGGTTTCATTTTTTTTTGGTTGGAAATTTGTCTACAATTTTCCAGTTATAACCATATTTTGTTTCAATATATTAAAAAATTAATTCTTGTTCTTTTGTCATTGATTCCATGGCATTAATTGTTTACTTTATTTGTGTCTATTTCTTTAGTACACGTCGTTTTTTACATGGACTAATGTTAATTATTGTCTCTTTTGTCGTCTTTTTCATAGTTTCTTTTAACTAATTCGTTTTCTTAGTTGGTCATGTATTTTTTATATATGTATCATTGGTGTTATTAGTTGATTTTGTATGGAGTATTTATTTTTACTTTTTTTTGGCGTTTTTAGTAAGTTATGTATTATTTGGATACGTATCATTTGTGTATTTTTTTATTTTCGTTGTTAATTTTTGGGATACGTATCACTTGGTCTTTTTTAATTGTTTGTGTATTTTTTGAAAACGTATCACTTGAGTCTATTTTAAGTTGTTTGTGTATTTTTCGGATACGTATCACTTATGATTTTTTTTAGTTGGTTGTGTATTTTCGGATACGCATCACTTGAATATTTTTATGTATCACTTGATTTTTCAGATATGTATCACTTGATTCTTTTTTAGTTTGTTGCATATTTCTTGTTATATACATCACGGACACTTTTAGTTGCTTGTGTTTTTTTGGATACGTATCATTTGATTCTTTTTTTAACCGATTGTGTATATTTTTTAATACGTATCACTTGAGTCTTTTTTTGTTAGTTGTGTATTTTTAAATACGTATCAATTTTTTTTTTAGTTAGTAGTTTATTTTTTTCGGATATGTATGAGTTATACTTTTTAGTTGAATATACTAAACTAAAGTTGTAGCTTAATATGAATTTTGTTTTAAAAACATTGTTTTTTTTAAAGTGTCAACAGTGGTTGTAATGATTGCAAAAAAAGAACGGTGTCTCACAAATAAATGTGTATCACCTATATGAAAAATAATAAAAGCAATATGAGTAAGATTGGATGTTCAATAATACAAATAAAAATTAGTTTAGTGTATATATCATTGGTGCTTTTTAGTTGATTTTGTATTTTTTATACTTTTTTTTGTTTCTAGTAGCTTATATATTATTAGGATACGTATCACTTGTGTTTTCTTAGTTGCGTTGTATATTTTTCGGATATGTATCACTTGTTTTTTTTAAAGTTGTTTGTGTATTTTTTCGGAAACGTATCAGTTGGGTCTTTTTTAATTTGTTTGTGTATTTCGGATACTTATCACTTAGGATTTTTAGTTGGTTGTGTATTTTTCGGATACGTATCATTTGGATATTTTTTAGTCGGTTATGTAGTTTTTGGATACGTTTTACGTGGGTCTTTTTAGTTGATTATGTACTTTTTCAAATACGTATCACTTGATTTTTTTTAGTTGGTCGCATATTTCCTGTTATATGCATCAAGGGTCACTTTTAGTTGCTTGTTTTTTTTATACTTATCATTTGAATATTTTTTAGTTGATTGCGTATATTTTTAATACGTATTATTTGAAGTATTTTTAGTTGGTTGTGTATTTTCATATACATATTAATTTGATTTTTTTAATTAATAGTTTATTTTTTGATATGCATGAGTTATGCTTTTTTTGTTGAGTATATTAAACTAAAAAGTTATAGCTTAATATAAATTTTGTTTTATAAACATTAATTTCTTAAAAGGGTCAACATCGGTTGTGATTATTGCAAAAAAGAATGCGTCTCACAAATAAAAACATGTATCACACATATGAAAAGTAATAAAAACAAATAAGACTGAATGATTTTTTTTTTAAAATTTAGATCGGATGATCAATAATACAAATAAAAATTAGTTTAGTGATTAGAACAAGTCCTCAACTTTTGAGATATACACGAACAGATAAAATGTGAAAACATGCAAATGGGTTTTGTAGCTACTCGCATTTAATATAGTCACATTAAAGATCAAGTCAAACCTATACTAATAAAGGTTGTCAAGATCTCGATCTTGATTTTAAGATCTTACGATTTTACGATTCTGTAAAGCAAAAACGATCCGGATCTTACGTAGGATCTTTCCATCCTTAAGATCTTATAGGATCCCGATCTTGATCATAAGATCTTAAGATCTATTACAATCCGATCTTACTTTTTCTCGAACTTCAAACTAAAAAACTACAAACTTATAGTTTGTATTTTGTATAATCTAACAAACAACATGTCAATTTTCTTATACATTTCATAATCATAATTTAGGACCACATTTTCATGAAATATTCATATAATTTTGTGTTTATATGTATATTAATTTATAAATTTGTAATATATTGCAAAGACTACTAAGAAAATTACATAATAGTAGGATCTTACGATCCCAATCCTACTTTACGATCTCGATCTTACAAAGACGAAAACGATCCTAGGTAAGATCCCGATCTTGAAAACCTTGATACTAATTGTACAATACACCATTAGTTTTTGAAATTTTCACAAAAATGCCATTGGTTTAATTCTAATAAAAAAGATCACTATCGGTACATCTAACGGTTAAAATTAGTTCTTATTGTTTTTATTTTAATAGTGGTCACCATAATAACGGCACTCTATATATATATATATATATATATATATATATATATATATATATATATATATATATATATATATATATATATATATATATATATATATATATATATATATATATATATATATATATATATATATATATATATATATGTATATATATATATATATATATATATATATATATATATATATATATATATATATATATATATATATATATATATATATATATATATATATATATATATATATATATATGTATATATATATATGTATATATATAAGTATATATATATATATATATATATATATATATATATATATATATATATATATATATATATATATATATATATATATACATATATGTTGACCCAGGTTTTTATATATATATATATATATATATATATATATATATATATATATATATATATATATATATATATATATATATATATATATATATATATATATATATATATATATATATATATATATATATATATATATATATATGTTGACCCAGGTTTGTGAGACTAAGCTGTTTCCTATGACTGAAATATATTTGATGTGATTCAGACTCTGTAGGCCAAGGTGAGTTTATACTCTCACTTTTAAATGCTTTGTAAATGATTTGAAAACCCGTGTAACACCCCATTTTGGAAATGGAAATATCACAGTAATTATGGCGTGTCATCAAAGCATACAAGGTAAAATGTCTAAACATTACTTGACCATATAAAGGAAAATACCGGAATCAAACATCGGCAGTCCAAAAGTAAAGCTCATCACACACAAACATAGTATAGTAAAGGAAAAGGACGAAACAATGTCCAAAGCATAAGTATCATAAAGAAAGGAAATGCATAATGTAAAGAAGACTAGACAGCTTCCAGTCCATATGCACGTACTCTTAGTGTCTACGAGCGTCCCTGAGTACCTGCCGTTTTGGGAACATAGAAAAGGAAAACGGCTGAGCAATACGCTCAGTGCACGGATGTACAATAAAGCATGAATAGGATAAGCATATAACATAATAACAGCGGAAGAAACTAAGTCCTGAGTAACCTGGTTAAGTCTTAATAAAACTGGTTTTATAGTTTGAAAGTCTTATGTTTATCTTATAAAAATTGTTTGTCATATTTTACCATTAGCCAATATAAGTCATGAATATCCACCGTGCATGAATAATTAGAGGGGTGACCTCATCATGCAAATTAGAGGGGCTGCCTCTAATTTAATATACTGGTTTTATGGGTAGGAGGGATCAGCTCCTTGTGAAGGATGCAAGGCACACACCACATTCACCATGTAATCCTGAATAAAAACGTGTAACTAGGATGCACCCATACGCCCCACATGATAATATAATTAATGGCCAAAAGCTGAAGGGACGCCACGAGCAATCACTCCGCCCTGGTGAAGTCATAACATCAGTGCCTCTAATGTTATGGTTATGGTACCTCCATAACTAGGTGAAACTGATGATGCATGTATATGGCTATAGGTAATCATATTTAAACATAAGCAATCAAACTCATACTTATACTACGGGAAAACAGTTGGCTGCATACGGGGAAATCCTAATAAGGAAAGAATGTCCATACTGAAAGGACGGGAATCCGTACCTTATGTCCAGTGAACGAGAACGATGAACTGCGAGAATCCTACTTCCGAAACACTAATACTACATAAATACGTACATGAAATAAGTATCTGCTTACTACATACATAGCTGGTTTTATGTCATGTCTTAGCTTATTTTATGTGTTCTTACTATTTTACACTGTTTAAAGCCTTAAACTGTGTTAAATCCTACATTCTGTTCATTCTGATTAAGTATTACTGATATCTCATGTGTTATTATACTTACTGTGTAATAATAAGTAACTTTCCAAAAATAGCAGGTTTCCTAAAATAGAAAGTTTCCAAAAATAGAAAGTTTCCAAAAATAGAAAGTTTCCAAAAATAGAAAGTTTCCAAAAATAGAAAGTTACCAAAAATAGAAAGTTTCCAAAAATAGAAAGTTTCCAAAAATAGAAAGTTTCCAAAAATAGATTTACTGCTAAAAATATATAAGTTTCTAAAAATAGAAAGTTTCCATAAATAGATTAGCTGCCTTAATTAAATAAGTTTCCATAAATAGATTAGCTGCCTTAAATAAATAAGTTTCTAAAAATAGTTGGTTTCCATAAATAAAATAGCTGCCTTATTTAATTAAGTTTCTAAAAATAGAAAGTTTCCATAATTAGAAATAAGCTGGTTAAATAAGCTAAGTAAATAAGCGTGAGTATTTTCATGATTATTTTCTAAGTCATACGATATATTATATAGTTTAATAATTATTTCATGTAATTTAATTAAACTATAGGTTATAATATTTAATTAAAGTATGACATGTTTTAATTAAATATATTAAATACTTAGGTTAAAATATGTATTATTTAATACTAATAATATAACCTAAGTCATGTTTAATTAATTAATTATATCCATGGTTTTTAAAATAATTAATTAATTATAAAGTCTTAATAATAAAAATACTTAGGTTAAAATAATTCATGTTTATTAATAATTAGTTAACCTAAGTCATGTTATTAAATTAATTACATCTTATTAATTTAATTCTTAACCTAAGTTTATAACATAAACAACTAACATAATCATGATCCGGATCTAAGCTTAAAAACATGCACCGGATATGAACAAACACCGTACCCCGAACCAATTCGGGGTACCCCCTTGCTGCCGTGGGACCCACACGCACCAACCAAGACCAAAAAGGCCTTGGTGGTGGTCGGTTAACAACAAACCGAACCCCCTTGGGGTCGGTTGTTCCTGCGGCCCAAAACAAACACCCCTTAGATCCACCCCTTTTGATTAATTAATGATCAAACATGTTAGATCTAGGTTTATTTAATGTGTTTTTATGAAAACATCATGTGTTCTTAATTAATAAAAGATTAATTAAAAAGAAAACAAGTTAAAAGGTTTTACCGTATTCGTGGATCAAAAGGGTGAAGAACAAACACGAACAAACACTAAAATAACAAGATCCAAGATCAAACTCACCCCCTTTTGGTGGTTTGTAGGTGGCGGCACACAAAGGAGAAGGAGGAAGGGTTTCTAGGTTTTCTTGAAATTCTTCTGTAAAACTAATCTGAGTAGTAAAAACTCTTAACCCTCCTTTTTAGTAAAATTGACAATGGGCTTGGCCCATTGTCCTATGTTGGCCGCGGGTAGGGACTCCCTTGTGGGGGTCCTGTACCTCGTTTCGTGTCTTGTAATTTCATACACGTTTACGTTTAATTTAGTTCGTGTTTTAAAAGTTCTCGTTACGTAAATATCCTACACTTATATATTTAATTACGCTTGTATTAAATATATATACGTAATAAATAATATCTCGTGTTTTAATTACGCTCGTGATCTCGTGATCGTATGTTCGTGATTATTTATTGCTAAATAATTATTACGTGATCGTTCACATAAAATACTTATCGTGTTCTAACACGTACGTAATACATAAACTCCTAATACGTAAACGTAATCATGTTATATTAGGAAAGTTTTTAACTAGTACGTACGAACTTAAGGTACTATGCATGGTAAAAGCATGCGGGTTTTACCACTCTTCCCCCCTAAAAAGAATAATTCGTCCCCGAATTATAGATAAAGTAAACTGGAAAAGAAGAACATACCCGAATTCAAAATATGAAATGAGGGTAAGAAGTCCGGATAGACTCCTCTGTTTCTCAAGTGGCTTCCCGCTCGGTATGATCCCTCCATAGAATTTTGACGAATGGAATCGTCTTCTTTCTCATGACTCGTTCTTGCCTGTCAAGAACTCGTTCGGGTTCTTCTATAAAAGTGAGATCTTCATGAATCTGTTCCAGTGGATACTGAACCATGTGAAGGGGATGATATTGGTACCCTCTGAGTAAGGACACATGAAACACATTGTGCACATGCGAAAGTTGCGGAGGTAACGCCAATCGGTAAGATACTTCACCGACTCGTTCAATGATATCAAACGGTCCGATGAAACGAGGACTGAGCTTCCCTTTAATCCCGAAGCGTCTAACACCACGTGCCGGCGAAACCTTAAGGAAGACGTGATCTCCTACGTTAAAGTGTAAGTCCCTACGATGCTTGTCGGCGTAACTCTTTTGACGTGACCGTGCCTCCTGAATTTTATGCCTAGCTACTGCGATCTTCTCATTTGTCATCTCTATGATCTCTGGTCCTTCGAGTGTTCGCTCGCCAACCTGATCCCAGCAGATTGGGGCGCGACACTTTCTGCCATACAACATCTCAAATGGAGCACACTTGATGCTTGCGTGCCAGCTGTTGTTGTACGCAAACTCCACCAAACAGATGTATTCGTCCCAATCACCCGTCTATTCCAACGCACATGACCTCAACATATCTTCCAATGTCTGAATGGTTCGCTCCGACTGTCCGTCCGTTTGAGGATGAAAGGCCGTGCTAAGCTTAAGTTGTGTACCCCAAGCTTTCTGCAGACTTTTCCAAAAGCGCGAAGTGAATCGAGGATCTCTGTCTGAGACGATGCTGGATGGTGCACCGTGTAGTCTCATGATCTCTCGTCTGTACGTATCTGCGAGTTTACTTACCGGATCTTCCTTGCGGATCGGTAAGAAATGAGCTGATTTGGTAAGTCGATCAACGATAACCCAAATCGCATCGTGCTTCCTTTTGGTAGGCGGAAGACCAGTAACAAAATCCATGGTGATTTTGTCCCACTTCCACTCTGGAATGTCTAACGGTTGAAGGAGACCGCCAGATCGCTAATGCTCGATCTTAACCTGCTGGCAGGTAAGACATTTGGAGACGTAAGTGGCCACATCCTGCTTCATACCACTCCACCAAAAGTATTGCTTGATGTCATGGTACATTTTAGTTGAACCAGGATGTATCGAGAATGGGGAGCTATGAGCTTCTGCTAGCAAAGCTTCCCGGAGTTCTTGGTCATCAGGAACACAAAGTCTAGTGACCTGCCATACGATACCATCTGCATCTACTCTGAATTCTGTCTGCTTCTCCAAATTCTGAACTATCGCCTATAATTCTCCGTCATCCTTCTGAGCTTCCTTGATCTTAGATAGTAACTCGGGTTCTACTCTAAGATTAGCCCAGTAACCGTGCTGTCCACGTACCATGATCTCGATGTCTAGTCGCTCCAAGTCTCTTATGCTTTCCTCTTTGATTCCGATGCCGTTGATCATTCCGGACTTCCTGCTAAGGGCATCTGCTACTACATTTGCCTTTCCGGGATGATACTGAAGATTAATGTCATAATCCTTCAACAGCTCTAACCATCTCCTCTGCCTCATGTTCAATTCACGTTGAGTGAAGATATACTTCAAGCTCTTGTGGTCCGTGAAAATGTCACATGATTCTCCATATAAGTAGTGTCTCTATATCTTCAACGCAAACACGACTGCAGCAAGTTCCAGATCGTGCGTGGGGTAATTCTCTTCATAAGGCTTAAGCTGCCGTGAAGCGTACGCGATCACTTTCCCATGTTGCATGAGAACACAGCCAAGTCCCTTCCCCGATGCATCGCTGTAGATTTGAAATCCACCCGTACCAGATGGTAGAGTAAGAATAGGTGCAGATACTAGCTTCTGCTTCAGGTCTTCAAAGCTCTTTTCTCGATCTTCAGTCCAGACGAATTTCTCCCCTTTCCGCATCAGTTTGGTCAGTGGTAGTGCTAAGCGGGAAAAGTTCTCCACGAACCTACGGTAATAGCCAGCTAAGCCTAAGAAACTGCGGACTTCCGTCGCTGATGTCGGCCTCGGCCACTTAGTGATGGCCTCAACCTTCGCTGGATCCATGGTGATTCCTTCTGCTGATACAATGTGACCTAAGAATGCCACCTTGTCTAACCAGAACTCACACTTGGAGAATTTAGCATACAGCTGCTTTTGGCGAAGAATCTGTAGTACTGTACGAAGATGGTCTTCGTGTTCCTCCTTGGACTTAGAGAAAATCAGGATGTCATCGATGAAAACAATGACGATTTTGTCCAGAAATTCATGGAAGATTCTGTTCATCAGATCCATGAACACTGCTGGAGCATTTGTCAGGCCAATTGGCATAACTACAAACTCTTAGTGGCCATAACGAGTACGAAAGGCAGTCTTAGCAATATCCTGCTCCTTGACTCGTAACTGGTGATAGCCTGACCTAAGATCGATCTTGGAGAAGTGTTTGGCCCCTTGGAGTTGGTCAAACAGATCGTCAATGCATGGCGGTGGATATCTATTCCGAATAGTAATCTTGTTGAGCTCGCGATAGTCTATGCAAAGACGCATACTGCCGTCCTTCTTCTTAACAAACAAAACCGGTGCGCCCCATGTAGATGCGTTCGGTCGAATGAAACCTCGTTCGAGAAGTTCTTGTAGTTGATCCTTCAGCTCTATGGGAGCCATGCGATAAGGAGCCTTGGAGATTGGTTCAACTCCTGGAACCAGCTCGATACTGAATTCCACTTCTCGTGCAGGTGGTATGCCCGGAAGTTCTGCTGGAAACACGTCTTGGAATTCCGACACTATAGGTTGATCCTGAATCGATGGGGATTCAGCATCCATGTCGTGAACCGTAGCTAGGTAACCCTCGCAGCCATGTGACAGTAGTGCACGCGCTTGCAGGGTAGATATGATTTGTACAGACCGTCCGGGTATGAACCCATTATGAATGTACTCTGGTGCATTGACATAACCGAAGATAACCCGATATGAATGGCAGTCTATGGTAGCATGAAACTTGGATAGCCAATCTATGCCCAAAATCATGTCGAAGTCATTCATGTCCAGCGGAAGTGCGTCAACAGGTCGAACCTTATCATCGAATTCTAGGGGAAGACTCTTGTATACATGAGTAATTAATATAGAGTCCCTCAAAGGCGTGGAAATAGTAAGCCTATTTTCTAGTGGCAAGGGAGGCATCCTAATGTTCTTAGCATAAGCAGTAGAAATAACCGAGTGAGTAGCACCCGTATCGAAAAGAACACATGCAGCGCGACCATACATATACAAGATTCCAGTGATGGTACCTGTAGACTTGTTGGCCTGGTCTCGAGATGTCGTGTAGACACGCCCGACAGTAGGAGGCGGCTTGGTATCAGCATGTCCCGATGTACCCTCCATCTCGCCCTTACGGCAATCCTTCATAATATGGCCAGGAAGACCACACTTGAAGCACGCATCAGTATTACGGCGACATGGTCCTGGGTGCCTACGGTGGCAAGTAGAGCAAAGAGGATGAGTGTATCCTCCAGCAGGTGCTCTGGCTGGCTGAGGACCTGATAAAACATTTTACATGAGACATAATAGTTGGGTACAATGGACAAAGCGGATAATCGTAAGATTGAATACCAGTGATAGCTGGACGGCTAGGCTGTGAACCTCTCTGGTTCTGGTCCCTACCGTTTCCATGGTTCCTGGTAGAATTTTGCTAGAGTGTCAGAATATGAGTTATAACATAAAACATAGGAAATTTCGTAAGTATTAGGACCTGCTGTTGCTGGATTGCCCGGCGTTGTTACGATAATTGTCATTACCGCCACGCCTATCCGTAGCAGATCGGTCATTAGTCTGACCATTTCCCTTGGGTTGATTAGGCTGCTGCTGAGTAGCCGGCTGATATCGGTCCCCAGTTTTCTGCCTGGAAGATACATTTAAAGAGATGAATAATTGACATATGGAAGTATACGGATTGAGCACCGCTTGAATATGAAGGTTTTACCTCTTGTCGGGTCTTTCAGCTTCCCCGAACTCATCCCTCTCCTGCAGCATCTCTAGTTTTCGTGCTGCATCGGCCACTTGTGCTACAGTATTGAACGTAGCACACACCAGAATGTTTGCGACCGATGTGCGAAGAGCCCATCTGAAGTGATGTGCCTGCTCTTCAGGAGTACCTGCTGCCGCACCAAGGAAACCAGCCAAGCGAAGAAAGCGCTGCATAAACTCGTTGCTATTCTCCCTAGCTCTCTGACGGATCCCATGATACTCTCTCTTGAGTTTGTCCTGCTCAGCCTTGGGAAAGAACTGCTCCATCACCCTGCCCTTGAACTGAGCCCAAGTCAAACCAGCAACCCATTCATCACCACCTTCAGATTGCATCAAAGCCAACCACCAGTTAAGTACATCGCCTTCGAACCGATAGCATGCCAACCGCGCCTTGTATGCGGGGTCACAGCCCATAGCGTTGAAGATCTTCTCTATGTGAGCCAACCAGCTTTCAGCATCGCTGGGGCTATCAGTCTTCTCAAAAGCTCGAGGGCGGAGCTTGTTGAATCTCTCCATCCATACTGCTAATGTCACTGGAGGAGGAGGAGGTGGTTGATTGTGCTGCTGCTGATTGTTGGCAGCCTGAACTTCAGCACGGATGTCATTCCTCATTTGAGGAAGTAAGGCTTGCATGGCAGCCTGAATTGCAGCATTGAGCTGCTCTTGTTCGCGTGTGAGAACCATCTGACAGTATGACATAAAACATATGATTAACAGTTCAAAACATAAAATATAAAATATATACATGAAAAAAAAATTTCTACTAAAAATTTCACGAGAAAAATTTTATGCAAGAAATTTTTTTTGTATGAATGCATGATGCAGTTTAATGAAAACTTCGGATGCTCGAGAGTGAACGCCTCTGGTCAGTTCACTCAAAACAAAAGACATATCGAGGGGACGCCTATGGGTCGGTCCCAAATCTAAAAGTTTCAATAAAACACATGCGACTAAATAGGGCCAGTCCTGTACCAACCATTACTTAGTCAAAAACCCTGTAACAATGACATATATATGTATGCTTAAAATGATGAATGCATGAAAACAACTGCCAGTTCTAGGAAGACCGTAGGGACTACCCACTAATCACATGTCATATTTGAGAGCCTATAGGTCGAAGCCTTGTCTCTGATACCATAATTGTAACACCCCATTTTGGAAATGGAAATATCACAGTAATTATGGCGTGTCATCAAAGCATACAAGGTAAAATGTCTAAACATTACTTGACCATATAAAGGAAAATACCGGAATCAAACATCGGCAGTCCAAAAGTAAAGCTCATCACACACAAACATAGTATAGTAAAGGAAAAGGACGAAACAATGTCCAAAGCATAAGTATCAAAAAGAAAGGAAATGCATAATGTAAAGAAGACTAGACAGCTTCCAGTCCATATGCACGTACTCTTAGTGTCTACGAGCGTCCCTGAGTACCTGCCGTTTTGGGAACATAGAAAAGGAAAACGGCTGAGCAATACGCTCAGTGCACGGATGTACAATAAATCATGAATAGGATAAGCATATAACATAATAACAGCGGAAGAAACTAAGTCCTGAGTAACCTGGTTAAGTCTTAATAAAATTGGTTTTATAGTTTGAAAGTCTTATGTTTATCTTATAAAAACTGTTTGTCATATTTTACCATTAGCCAATATAGGTCATGAATATCCATCGTGCATGAATAATTGGAGGGGTGACCTCATCATGCAAATTAGAGGGGTTACCTCTAATTTAATATACTGGTTTTATGGGTAGGAGGGATCAGATCCTTGTGAAGGATGCAAGGCACACACCACATTCACCATGTAATCCTGAATAAAAACGTGTAACTAGGATGCACCCATACCCCCCACATGATAATATAATTAATGGCCAAAAGCTGAAAGGACGCCACGAGCAATCACTCCGCCGTGGTGAAGTCATAACATCAGTGCCTCTAATGTTATGGTTATGGTACCTCCATAACTAGGTGAAACTGGTCATGCATGTATATGGTTATAGGTAATCATATTTAAACATAAGCAATCAAACTCATACTTATACTACGGGAAAACAGTTGGCTGCATACGGGGAAATCCTAATAAGGAAAGAATGTCCATACTGAAAGGACGGGAATCCGTACCTTATGTCCAGTGAACGAGAACGATGAACTGCGAGAATCCTACTTCCGAAACACTAATGCTACATAAATACGTACATGAAATAAGTATCTGCTTACTACATACATAGCTGGTTTTATGTCATGTCTTAGCTTATTTTATGTGTTCTTACTATTTTACACTGTTTAAAGCCTTAAACTGTGTTAAATCCTACATTCTGTTCATTCTGATTAAGTATTACTGATATCTCATGTGTTATTATACTTACTGCGTAATAATAAGTAACTTTCCAAAAATAGCAGGTTTCCTAAAATAGATAGTTCCCAAAAATAGAAAGTTTCCAAAAATAGAAAGTTTCCAAAAATAGAAAGTTTCCAAAAATAGAAAGTTACCAAAAATAGAAAGTTTCCAAAAATAGAAAGTTTCCAAAAATAGATTTACTACTTAAAATAGATAAGTTTCTAAAAATAGAAAGTTTCCATAAATAGATTAGCTGCCTTAATTAAATAAGTTTCCATAAATAGATTAGCTGCCTTAAATAAATAAGTTTCTAAAAATAGCTGGTTTCCATAAATAAAATAGCTGCCTTATTTAATTAAGTTTCTAAAAATAGAAAGTTTCCATAATTAGAAATAAGCTGGTTAAATAAGCTAAGAAAATAAGCCTGAGTATTTTCATGATTATTTTCTAAGTCATACGATATATTATATAGTTTAATAATTATTTCATGTAATTTAATTAAACTATAGGTTATAATATTTAATTAAAGTATGACATGTTTTAATTAAATATATTAAATACTTAGGTTAAAATATGTATTATTAAATACTAATAATATAACCTAAGTCATGTTTAATTAATTAATTATATCCATGGTTTTTAAAATAATTAATTAATTATAAGTCTTAATACTAAAAATACTTAGGTTAAAATAATTCATGTTTATTAATAATTAGTTAACCTAAGTCATGTTATTAAATTAATTACATCTTATTAATTTAATTCTTAACCTAAGTTTATAACATAAACAACTAACATAATCATGATCCGGATCTAAGCTTAAAAACATGCACCGGATATGAACAAACACCGTACCCCGAACCAATTCGGGGTACCCCCTTGCTGCCGTGGGACCCACACGCACCAACCAAGACCAAAAAGGTCTTGGTGGTGGTCGGTTAACAACAAACCAAACCCCCTTGGGGTCGGTTGTTCCTGCGTCCCAAAACAAACACCCCTTAGATCCACCCTTTTTGATTAATTAATGATCAAACATGTTAGATCTAGGTTTATTTAATGTGTTTTTATGAAAACATCATGTGTTCTTAATTAATAAAAGATTAATTAAAAAGAAAACAAGTAAAAAGGTTTTACCGTATTCGTGGATCAAAAGGGTGAAGAACAAACACGAACAAACACTAAAATAACAAGATCCAAGATCAAACTCACCCCCTTATGGTGGTTTGTAGGTGGCGGCACACAAAGGAGAAGGAGGAAGGGTTTCTAGGTTTTCTTGAAATTCTTCTGTAAAACTAATCTGAGTAGTAAAAACTCTTAACCCTCCTTTTTAGTAAAATTGACAATGGGCTTGGCCCATTGTCCTATGTTGGCCGCGGGTAGGGACTCCCTTGTGGGGGTCCCGTACCTCGTTTCGTGTCTTGTAATTTCATAGACGTTTACGTTTAATTTAGTTCGTGTTTTAAAAGTTCTCGTTACGTAAATATCCTACACTTATATATTTAATTACGCTCGTATTAAATATATATACGTAATAAATAATGTCTCATGTTTTAATTACGCTCGTGATCTCGTGATCGTATGTTCGTGATTAATTATTGCTAAATAATTATTACGTGATCGTTCACATAAAATACTTATCGTGTTCTAACACGTACGTAATACATAAACTCCTAATACGTAAACGTAATCATGTTATATTAGGAAAGTTTTTAACTAGTACGTACGAACTTAAGGTACTATGCATGGTAAAAGCATGCGGGTTTTACAACCCGTGAGGGAGATATATTCCAAAACTGGAATACATGTGTTTTTGTTAACTGTACGCTTTTACTAAAATATGTTATTGCACAAATTTCATAAGTCATTGAAAAATTTATGTGTGAGGTAATATGGTGAATAGATCTATTGGAAGTAATGAATCTTGTTTGTGTTACCCTTTCTGTGGGTAATCAAGCACACTTTATTATAACTACTGGGTAATTTGTACCTTCAGATTACCTCTCATGACATTCTGTCATGATAGTCACTTCGGTGAATTCTCGTTAGTTTCGGTGTTATGAACTTAGTGCAATAAATACTATTTTATGTAGTAACGTAAATCGAAGTGGTAGACATGTATTCAAAACTGTTATTACAAACCTATGGATTCACTCAACCTTTGTGTTGACTTGTAAGCATATATTTCAGGTATTAGTGACTTATAGCATGGAGCAACATAAGGATGGCATGAAGAGGCACAAGATTAAAATTATTGATATAGATTTTGGGAACCTCATATTGTAAAACTCTGATTTTTAATGATATATAAAGAAAGTTGATTGAATCACTCTTTTGAGTTGTTTTCTATTATTATGACTTGTCTTCTATGAAATAATGCCCCAAATTAGCTTCCGCTGTTATAAGGTAAAAACAGGGGTGTTACAAAGAACGTTGACACTGATGTCACTAAACACCGATGTCCTTAAGCTTATGCTTTTTCCGTACTCGCTCGATGGTGCCGCCAAGGATTGGTACGAGAAAGAGCCACCTAATTCCATTATTACGTGGAAGGATCTCGTTTCTAAATTCGTTAATCATTTCTTTCCGCCGTCGAAGACCATGTTTTTCAAAAACGAGATCACGAGGTTCGAACAAAAACCGAATTAGTCGTTTAGAGACGCGTGGGATCGTTTTAAGGATTTGCTTAAGCAATGTCCTCATCATGGATTTTCCGAGTTGCACCAAATCGATACGTTTTATAACGGTCTTAATCTTCACGAACAAGATTCGTTAAATTCCTCCATCGGTGGCAATTTTTTGTGTAAACCTCCGAAAGATGCTTTAATGATTATCGAAAATCCATCCAAGGTTTTTCAACTCTGTAGCACACCGAGTGTTTCTAATGTCGCCAATGTTAGTTCTACTAATCGCGATATTGAGAGGATTGACGCAAAAGTCGATAAGTTGACGAATGTGTTTATGTCGCTCTTGATCGAAACGCAAAAGAAAGACGCTCCCGCTACGGTGAAAGCGGTTGAGGTTTCGTGTACGTTGTGTGGTGGACCTCATAATTATTACGAGTGTGCGGCTACGGATGGCCAAACATCGAGTGTAAACGCGTTAAATGGAAACAACAATTTTCAAAATTAAAACAACATGGGTCCATCACAAGGAAATTATAACTAAGGCAACAATTTTCAATGTAACAATTTTCAAGGGAATAATAATCAACAAGGACATTTTTCAAATCAAGGAAGTTATAATCATGGTCAGAATTTAATTTGGCAAAATCGAGATTTTTAACAACAACAATCAAAACTCGAATTTTCAAAACAACAATCAAGGGAATTTTCAAATAAGTAATCAAAACCAAGGGAACTTTAATTCTAATCAAAATAGTTCGTCAAACGAGTTTCAAGAATATATGAAAATGAATGAGGCTAATATGAGAGGATTAGAGGGACAAATTGGTACTTTGAAAAATGAATTTTCCAACACTTTGAAAGGTCAAAATAGTAAAATTGAACAAGGACAAAGTCACATTAAAAAGATGTTTTCGGCCATAGTGAACAAAACTTCGGGTTTGTCATCGAGTACGTTACCTAGTGACACTGTTACTAATCCAAAGGAGCACGTCAAATTCGCTACATCGTCTAATGGAAAAGGTCGTATGATTCCCCAAAACCTTGATGGTTTTAGAGTTGTGCATTCGTCTCTACCCTCGACCTCAAAAACTCCCTCATGTTCGAAAGTCGAGGGAATGAACGTGGTGACCAAGGAAAAGAGTGCACACCCTCGTGTACCTCAAGTTCCATCCACGGTTCGAAAAGAGAGTTTCATAGACTTAACCAAAGTAACCCTTGAGGAAACTTGTGCTTCGATTCTTCTAAGAAAACCAAAAAGGCATATGCCAAGAAAGGAAGAAGATCCAGGCCAACTTTTTTTACCTTGTGAGTTTCCCGAGATTGAGGGATGTATAGCACTTGCCGATTTAGGTGCTAGCATCAATCTCATGCCTCATTCTCTTTGGACATTGATGAGATTGCCTAATCTTATCCCCACAAACATGACAATCGAGCTAGAAAATTGTACACTATTAAAACCAATTGGAATAGCCGAGGATGTTTATGTTGAAATTGGAAAGTTTATTTTCTCGCGGACTTCATCATTTCCGATTATGAGTGTGATCCTAAATGTCCCATTATTTTAGGTCGACCATTTTTATCGACGTCTCGAGCCGTAATCGACGTTCACGGTGGTAAGATGACTATCAAATATGGGGAGGATGAAACGGACTTTTTCGTGAGTAGATCCCAAATTTCAAATGAACAAAGTAAAACCGAGGTTTAAAATTTTGATAATTTCAAAGTAAATACTTTAGCCGAAAAATGAGGCTAGATTCATGCTTTGAAAAAATTAAAAGCAACAGTTTTAGAGATGAGGATTTTAATGACAGAGAATACGTTTACCTAATTAAAAAAGGAATTCGTAAATTTATGGACGAAAAATCATTTTAGGATGTATTCAGCGAAACAAGTGAACAACCAGTTCCGGAGGAGAACGTTAGATCCATCACCACAATGACCAAAATGGACTCCTTTTCACCACCTCCGAAGGACCATGACTTTGAGGCCTACACTTCTAAGCCCATTAAAGTGCCTACCACTCCTAGCCCAAAACCCATTAAGGCTAAGGAAGTGGCCTAACCCAATGCAATTTCACCCATCATAGAAATGTCACCTAAGCATAGTCGAAAGACTTGTAATTCCATGGTTGTGGCTCTCGAGAAATCTTCTCGAGGACTTGCACACATCGACACTTTCTTTGATGATGATGGTGATTTTGACAAAATCGAGCATGTACTTGCTAATCCATTGTCCATCTTAGAGGATTTCCCTTTGATAAATCTTCAAATGAAGATGATGATGTCATGTCGTAAAATTCTTGTGATGACGAGAATGATGACACTTTCACCACGTTCTCGAATTCCGTATATGAACCTATTTTTCATCATAATCCAATTTTTTATGAAGGGTTCGAGAACGTTAATGACCATATCATTGATCCTCTTTCGTTTCACAATTGTGATGATGAACAATACTTTAAGGAGGTAGATGATTTTCTTGCTATAGACACGAATTCCATTCTTTAGGAGTTACCTTATAAACACTCCTCATTTGAGAATGACGATTACCACATTTTGGAGGATTTAATTCAACAATCCCCACCAAGGAATGATGGTTTCGTACTTGATCGTAATATCTTCGAGAGAGTTTCCAAAATCATTCATGAGGGGAACGACAAACCTTGGTTTGACGAGCCTATCTACGATGAGGAAATCTATGAGTTTAATGATCTTGTGGAGGATGAAATTAATGTAGACCCCGAGGGGGGTGAATTTTTTGTTGATCATCGTTTTGAGTATTTATACAACCCCCTCTCACCCGCGACTTAAATGTGAGGATTTTTAGTGTGACTAATATTGATTTTGAAACGCCAAAAAAATTCGACATAATTTAATCAGGATTTTATAAAGAGTTTAAACAAGATGAAAAAGGAAAATATTTTAAAATTGATTTAAATGATGTTTCTACAATTTTAACTCCGTCATCACTATGTTTATTAGGTGCTACGAGCTCGTCTACTCCTTATGACGATGCTTCATGTAGATCTAGTGTGGGGGAAGCCCCTTATGTTCCCTCACATTTGTCCACCGAGGATGAGATATTCGATACTAGAATCGCATTTTTCGGGAAATCTCGGACTTCCACCGATGCAATAAATGGAAAATGTAACACCCCCAAATTTATACAATTCAATACAGCGGAAGACTCGCTGGTGTTACGGGATAGCACATTACTCACATCATAGACAACACTTAAAAATCGCGTCGTTTAATAATAAAGCATTTCCATTCATAAATATCAAATTTACATAGGTCCCAAGTCATTGTATTTCATACAAGTTTTACAAAGCATTTGAATGGAAATAATTGTTTAAGTGCGGGCCATGAATTCTTGTTGTCTTCCCGAGTATTACCTTCAAGTACCTGAGATAAAACATGTTAAAAGAAAAGGTCAGCGAAAACGCCGAGTGAATTCATAGAGTTTAATTAAATCCATCAATATAACATCGGTATAAAATTATTAACGAAAATCATTTTGTACAAATCTTTGTAATAGGCCATGAAATAGCCAAAAACATTTTATACAATTCCTTGTCAAAATTATAATATAGGTTGTTGCCTCCAAAACCAATATACGAACGAATGTCTTAAAAACATCATACAATACGTTTTTATAACGTTGTATAAAACTAAATAAAAACCGTTATATGGATATGGTTACATAAAACCAAAACACGAACATAATATCAATAGTAAGACCCAGTATTGCTACTCAGGCAATATATCGTGATTTAGTGCGTATAGCAGTATTTCGTTATTTGGATTATTATAAGCCACATGACATTGTTACCTTACTACAACAAACAACGGGTAGCTAGCCCGAAACTCAATTTTCCCATCTAAATTAGCGTGTCATCACAATAATCACGCTTGTGTAAATCTTCTCATACATAAATTCTCTTACCAATCAATGTGGCACGACGGGGATCAACCGTCAAGGCGCGAACTGGGGTGATCGTCCCCAAATAGTACTATTATATGCATAAGCGTCTACCAAATCCCGATAGTTCACAATTCATGCTAATGGGACTTTTAGTGACATAACCTAACTTTAATAATCCATTTTATCTCATACATCGGGTCATATAATCATTCATCGGGTCATACAATCATTCGGGTCCAAATCAATAAACAAACAATCGGGACAACTAGTGTCCTATTTTATAAAAACTAACATGTTATCTCCCTCGCGGGTTTATAAAACACTTCATAAAAACATTTAAAAGAGTGCGAGGCTATGAACTCACGTTGATATGGGAAGGAGATTATCGGCGATTTGGATGTACGGTACGTGCTTCAATCACGGAAACCTAGACAAATAATACTCGTCTTAGACTTTTGTCAAATGACTTTATCAAAATAACAATTATGTATATATATGATGACTTTATACATATAATGAGATCAACTGGGTTCATATATTCTCATTCACTCATTTTTGTGTTATGTGTTGACAACTTTTATATTAGTTTACTAGTTTTACCTATTTACATGTTTTAGGTCGAATACGCCTTTTATAAGTCCATTAACTTGTATTAATACATTTTATACTTTTTTTTATCAGTATTATACTTTACATGTTGGGCCCAAGTGGGTTAAGCCCAATAAGTAAATTTATAAGTGTTTTACTAACTAGTTGGGTTTATAGTCCAATAAGGCTACTTTGGCCCGTTAATGTCTATATGTTGTAAAGCTCGGGTTTTATCGGTTTTTACTTGTTTTAAGTACTTATATATCAGTATATGACTTTTAAAAAGTTTACATTAGACGGGTCCGATCGTCTAAGTTTTAATTGACTAAAAACGTTGATTTTACGGTATTAGCCGAAAAGACGTAAAACTTAGGATATAGTTTTATAACTTGGAAAAACATTTATACTTGTAATATATATAACATGTCCCATTTTAATATCAATATTTATATAAATCTTTTATTATAATTATTATCCACTAGTGGGTTTTATATGTTTATATATTTTATATAAATTTTGAGTGCTTATATTATATATTATTTATACAAAAATCAGTCCTAAAAATCTAGTTTACTAAAATGGTCATATCTATAGTTCTACATGGAGATAGAACCCTAAATTTTTATCACAGAAACTACATGATATGTGCTTCATTTTATTCCTTAGCTACTGATGAATCAAGCTCTAAGTATTTAATAAAATTCGTCCAAAACAGTGTACTCAGATTTGCACTCTAAACTTGTTTTGATCATATCTCACTCATTTTTATGATTCCATTGTATGGCCAACTCTCACATGTGTATAACACCTAATAGTTACTGTATATTGATTCCACTTTACCATTTTATCAGTTTAACATTTGGTTTCTTACTGTTTTTATACAGCCATCATATTTAGCAAGATTTTAACCATTTTACCTATGGTTTTCCATCTTTTTAACCATGTTTATTAAATCTATCAATACCAAATCCCCACATAATATTATTAATCATCATTCATCATCATATACATATACATAAATAAAGAAAATACAAGATTACATAATCAAAATAACAAGAAGGATAGGAAGAATGATCCTTATACGACCATAGTGATGAAAAGATGAGGTTGATGAACAAGGCTTGGATTTTGATGGCAAAACTTGTGATATACCAATATCAACTTCAAGATCACCAATCTTCATGAACATCTTGTGGAAAATCAGCCCCACTTCATCTTGCAAACTTCTCTTTGGATGTTAAAATCACCACCAATCTATAGAGCTTCAAAAGGGCTTCATCATATGTGTGAATAACACATGATTTCATGGTTAATAGTTGATCAAATGAGGGTGTTTTTTGGTTGAGATGGGACGAAAATGAGAGAGAGAGGAAGGGAGAATAGGTGGTTTTGCATGTATGAATGAGAGAAATGGTTTAGCAAGTGGTTTTGTGGTTTTGGTTGCTTACTTGCTAAGCTTAGTAAACATGTGTAAGCAACTAGCTAAAACTTGGACACATCACATGTTGTGGTGGCAAGTTTTGGCCGTCCCATGTGTGCGGGTGGGGCAAAACTTGTTTTTGTCTCATCCCCAATTATTTACGGGTACTCCTCGATTCTAGTTTCCTCGATTTACGTGCCCTCGGCTCGTTTAACGAAAAACGTTTTTATAAATTATGAATCAACGGCACAAAACGAATCTAATAAAAATTGTCTCATCAAAAACAGAGTTCGAAAACGTAAATACGTAATCCTAAGGTTTCCGGTTTAGTCGTAAAGGACGTTAAATTATTCACGTAAGTCCTAATCTCTTCTCGGAAATTAATGAGTTTATGAACTAACTCAAATTTAAAATCCCAAAATAATATTCACGGATAAATTTATTTTCTGAAATGTCGGACTGTCACCAAAACGGTGTATGTAAACGTAAGCACGTAACGTAGAATCCTCCGGTTTAGACGTAGTCGATGCTACTTCAAGACGTAAATCCAAATTTCTTCCCAAAAATAAGTGAGTTCATAATATAACATTAAAATAATGTTTTTAAATAATATTTGAGAATAAAATATAAACCATAAATTGACGGATTGTCACAGCATTTACCCCTAAACAGGATCTTTGTCCTCAAAGATCATCTTATCTTACTACTCGCTTCTTATAGAGTTAAAGCCATGTGGGTATTTCCTCCACATTCGGTCTTTTCTCACAAATGTAATTCATTACAATATGCGAGTTTCATCAAACATACCTACGGGAGTAAGATCAGGCTTAATGTTGACTTACTTTCTCTATCCATGATGTTCACGGGTTTTTGATGAATGCAACTTTTCGCCAATCTAAACTTCATCAAGAAGTAATCAGATTTTCACTTGATAGACATTTTATCAAGTTAGATATACGAAACATAATTCACGCAGTCCTTGAAGTCCTAGGGTAGATCCAGCTTATATGCCTTTCGAACCAATCTTTTACATCATCTTAATGGTACCATACAACGGGGACTTATATCCCATGATCTTTCAGATCATCAATTCATTTTTCCATGGTTAAAATTTTTGGCATAACTTCGCTACCCATCTGGCACTTCAAGATCTACATTTTATATTCACATAACCTCCTGCCCACTACCGGCAGTCAATAATCAGATCCTAATTTCAACAATCATTTCAAGTCTCACGGGTCGAGTATTTTGTAAGGTTAGGTTCGCCATCATAGGAAACCTTAAACCTAAAAGACATGTCCAACTCACAATGGGTGTATGTCGGGTGTCTTCATCCCAACTCCTGCTTACAGATGCTCTAATATATATCCACACAAGATTCGATCTCGATCCTAATACGATAATTATCAATGATAATCTCTCCAAAGGAAAATGATTATACGGTTTATTACCAAAGGTCAATCATTCAAACATAAAACAGCACTTATGGTATTTTGTATCGTTATTTTACCTCGTCCCTTCGATTGGGGTGGCAAACAGTACTCTCATCAAGGTTCGTTCCCAATGACTTCTGAGCAAATCTCTAGAAATTCGATGCGAAGCGAGGATCTTGATAGAGATGATCGATACAGGCACACTGTGTTTACACATCTCCCTTAAATATAAAAGAGTCAATTTCTTCATCAAGAATATATCATTAACAGGAATGATATCAGCAGATTTGGTCAGTCTGTCGACGATGACCCAAATCGAATCAAATTCAGATGATGACCTTTGCAATAGTTAGACGTTTACTACTGTATGAGGCGATGTCTACCTTCATAATTTGCCATCAGTACAACTTCTTCAGATAAAGATACATTTAGTCAGAAATGTCATGAATAGAATACTTATACTTACGAGATTCCAACATGACTACATCTCAAAATCTCCAGATTTAGGCAACCACAAGTGGCCTTTTATCCATTTAACGCCACCGGCTTCTCAATTCTAATGGTTCACATTAGCCGCGAACCCCTTTTTATTATCTATATTATCCTTCCTATATAATGTGTCAGTAATTACGTTCACTTTCCTAGATGGAATAAATATCATGACCGTATTTATTCGAAAGTTCTTTCTTCACATTTTCTAAGTC
This sequence comes from Glebionis coronaria, assembly GCA_025667525.1. Lineage (NCBI taxonomy): Eukaryota > Viridiplantae > Streptophyta > Magnoliopsida > Asterales > Asteraceae > Glebionis > Glebionis coronaria. Next base: position 201,651 of record JANFOE010001241.1, on the reverse strand, counting down.
TTAGTTCTATCTCAACTATTGTTTTTATCAATTTTGCTCAATCCGACATTTAAAGCGTCGATAGTTACTACAAGTAATTAAATAATAAATATTTAATTTTTATGAAAGGTAAACGCAAAAAGTTTTTAAATTTTCTCAGTTTGTCCAATTATATAAAAATGTTCAAAATAAATTTGAATTTAATTAACACAATTTTTGTTGATTTATCGGAAATTATTAGTAAGATCCGTAAATGTTCGAAAAACCTTCGTTTATTCTTTGGTAAAAATTTTCTTAGTTGAAAAGCAAAAATTGTCGTTTCAAATTTTAAGTCATGGTTTAACGGTTTCCTCAATCCCTCTTAGTTTGTCTTGAGATATACACAAACATTTACCCCTAAACAAGAGATTAGTTAAATGATTTGTGTATAAGGGAATAATCCCTTAAAAATCCTTTGTTAAAACATTTGTCAAAACATATTTCCATTTTATTTTTGGTAAAACCCAAAGCCTTAATGGTTCCAATTTTTGAAGAGTCAATATATTCCATTTTCTATTAATCACACGGTCAAATAATATAAAGGATTAAGTCTTTCATCACATGTTAAATATTCAAGGTATAAATTTGCACTACTCGGCCGACTCAGGGCATTCTACAAATAATTATTAACTCATTCTTGTTCTTATAAATAAACAAATGGTCCTTAATGATCACAAGCATGAATTTATCAAATTACAGTCTACACACGTGATTCACCAAATTTAGGGATGCTACATGTGTATTAGTCAATCCAAACGACATCACGTGAAACTCATAATGTTCATTACAAGTACCGGGTGTAGTGATTGGAATAGATAATATTTTTCGCGGATGCGAAATTGATGATAACCATGCCGAGGATCAAATTTTTTTTTTAAACATACGCTAGAACCTCTTAAATTATCGAACAAATCTATCATCTTGGGTAGTGGATATAGATTTTTAATCGTCAATTTACCTAGTTCACGGTAATCAATAAATATAAGAAATAATAACACCATAGATCTTCATGATGACGATCTTGGTAGAATAAAAGCTTTCTCCGACAACTCTCTCAGTTGTACGATAATTCTTTTAATTCAGATGGTGCTGACGTACAGCGCACATGCCACAGGTGCAACATCGGGAATATAATCAATACCAAATTCAACTTGCCTTAATGGCGAAAGCCTAGGTAATTCACCAACAAATACTTCCTAAAGTTTCAGATAACGGAAACATCTTTTAAGAAATTCATATTAGGTTCTTTCTAGATTATAATATCTATGACTAATTCACAACCATTCACGGTAAAAATTCAAGTCTAAATACAGGATATGGTCATCCATCAAGAATTATTTAGATCACTTTTGATAATCAACATCTTATCATTTAGGGGAATTCTACTCGAGTTCCCATCAATTAAGACAATGTCGTCATGTCATAATCAATCAATCAATTCTACTGGCACTATTAACTTTCCAGTTTCATTGTCGTCGATAAGATGTGAACTTCTCAAAAGACTAATCATAATTCATAATCCTTCACAATTCAAGGATATCTGGATACATAACTAACCTTAAAAAGAGTAAGGTTAATGCATGATCTACGCGAGAGAATTTCAAATAAGACACAGACGAAAACATTTAACGAATATGAATATATCCCATGTTTTCATAATTTGAGTAGGCATTCGAAAGCTCCTCAGATCGTTACCCAGGTCATTCAAATGAAATCAAATCAAAAGAAATGATAGGAACGCCGATACATCCAGTCGGGTATCAACACTCGGTAATCAGATAGTTTTCCTAAGAATCTCACTACGGGAGAATTGGACAAGAAAGAATTGTCAATTGTCAAATAAGATAATTTCCGCAGATGAGTAAACTCGACTCAGAAGAATAGATGCTATAGGCACATATGTAGGTGTCCCTAACACTATGTCCCTATTTTTCACTTCTTGCAAATCTCATAAAATTTAATCTTTCACAATCTTCAAAGAAAATGTAGTGTTTATTAATCAGTTTTATGGTGACTACTAATCAGCCTTGCATGGTCAATTCCAAATTGTATGTAGGCGCGCAACTATATACAATTTCAAGATTAACGATGCAATACTCAGTTCGTCAAAATTTTATCATCATGTTTATAATAAAATCATTTTCATGCTTAATAAGAATCAAAAATAAATTTACAAAGATTTTCTTTATTATGAAAACAATAAAGTTTTCCAAGGTGTTTTATAAACAACCTCATTTCGATAACGATTATTTATAAGTCTCACTTTAAAGAATCCATATGGTGATGAAAACCCAATTTTTTGTACTGTTTTAACTTATAAAAACAATTAGTGATCTGCAAAGGAGTGATGAAAAGTTCTTCACTAAGAACTCACTACAACATGATATGAGATGAGCTTAGCCAAATAATCATGAGGTTCATTACCTTGATGGCGCTCAAAGATTAATCCACAACGTAACTTAAACATAGATGAGTACTTGCTCAATGGTTGCATCACTAATGCGAACATTAGGATGAAGCAATAAAGGATAGATAACATCGATACATGTAGAATTTAGCAATCAAAGGTAGTATTTTCATTAATCACAAACAAGTCAAAATTGTACCGTAACACATTATATGTCACTATGTCATACAATTCCAAGAACTCATCCTACCAACTGATGTCTCAGTTAAGTTAGGGATTTTTACCACAATGAATACTAATCTACAAGAGTCATTAGGTGTTCCACCTGTCCCAGAAGATCCATCGGTCTCAATTTAGAAGAAGATTTCTTCAATTTATTTCTTGGACACTGGGCATCCTCGTCAATGGACAATGGCCTAGGAACAACCCTTAACACGAATCAACAATCAATTAAAACCTTATAATTCAATCACAGATCTTAATGACTTCCTCTTAACAATTTATTATTCCATACAAGTTAAATTTTACTTTATTCAAGTTTCAATCAACTTATACTCAATGCGATATCCTACCTCATTTTCCAATACTTTCAACCTTATTCATAAACCTTAAAAGGTAAATAAAAGTTCAATATGAACAACACTTAATTTCTAATCCTATAACTCTTACAACAACAATTATCAAATGAGTCACTAGCATGAGATGACTCACACATTCAATTAGATTTCTCGGAAAGGTACTAGTGGCATGAGGCTTTTGCGTAATGGTTCCAATGACAGCCTCAAGTGCAACATTCACCCTTTCGATTTCAATTTAAGAATTGGATGACAAAGAATCAGATTACATCTTTCTAGGTGGTAACGTTTTGTCAAACTCCACTCTATAAGGAAAGATCGTCATGACATCGATATCAGATTTAATCTCGCCAATTCTTCTTTAATATCGTAATCAACTAGTATCAATATTTCTACGAATATCAATCATTTGTTGGGATCATAAATATCCACAACTTGGTTTAGATCTAGGATAGCTAGAATTCCTACGAGAATAGCTTCGATTGATTTACTAGGGGAGTTAGGGTTCCTTGTGACAATCTACTTCGTATAAACACCTCGTATAAATATCAAAATAATCATCGAACAATCATGTAATAAAATTACATCATATATATATATATATATATATATATATATATATATATATATATATATATATATATATATATATATATATATATATATATATATATATATATATATATTAAGATAACATTTCTCAGTCTGGCCTTGTTGGTAACTCGGGAATTCTTCGACACCGTTATAGTCAAAAGATTTTTAGACATTTTGTGAAAAATATTTATAGTTAAAAGATTTTGAAATGTTTTATTCAAAACCTTGGTTTTAAAAATCTTTCGTTCTCTATAACGAGAGCTCTGGTACCAAACTGTAACACCCCCAAATTTATACAATTCAATACAGCGGAAGACTCGCTGGTGTTACGGGACACACATTACTCACATTATAGACAACGCTTAAAAATCGTGTAGTTTAATAATAAAGCATTTCCATTCATAAATATCAAATTTACATAGGTCCCAAGTCATTGTATTTCATACAAGTTTTACAAAGCATTTGAATGGAAATTATTGTTTAAGTGCGGGCCATGATTTCTTGTTGTCTTCCTGAGAATTACCTTCAAGTACCTGAGATAAAACATTTTAAAAGAAAAGGTCAGCGAAAACACCGAGTGAATTCATAGAGTTTAATTAAATCCATCAATATAACATCGGTATAAAATTATTAACGAAAATCATTTTGTACAAATCTTTGTAATAGGCCATGAAATAGCCAAAAACATTTTATACAATTCCTTGTCAAAATCATAATATAGGTTGTTGCCTCCAAAACTAATATATGAACCAATGTCGTAAAAACATTATACAATACGTTTTTATAACGTTGTATAAAATTAAATAAAAACCGTTATATGGATATGGTTATATAAAACCAAAACACGAACATAATATCAATAGTAATACCCCGTATTGCTAGTCAGTCAATATATCGTGATTTAGTGCGTATAGCAGTATTTCGTTATTTGGATTATTATAAGCCGCATGACATTGTTACCTTACTACAACAAACAACATGTAGCTAGCCCGAAACTCAATTTGCCCATCTAAATTAGCGTGTCGTCACAATAAACACGCTTGTGTAAATCTTCTCATACATAAATTCGCTTACCAATCAATGTGGCACGACGGGGATCAACCGTCAAGGCGCGAACTGGGGTGATCGTCCCCAAATAGTACTATTATATGCATAAGCGTCTACCAAATCTCGGTAGTTCACAATTCATGCTAATGGGACTTTTAGTGACATAACCTAACTTTAATAATCCATTTTATCTCATACATCGGGTCATATAATCATTCATCGGGTCATACAATCATTCGGGTCCAAATCAATAAACAAACAATCGGGACAACTAGTGTCCTATTTTATAAAAACTAACATGTTATCTCCCTCGCGGGTTTATAAAACACTTCATAAAAACATTTAAAAGAGTGCGAGGCTATGAACTCACGTTGATGTGGGAAGGCGATTATCGGCGATTTGGATGTACGGTACGTGCTTCAATCACGGAAACCTTGAAAAATAATACTCGTCTTAGACTTTTGTCAAATGACTTTATCAAAATAACAATTATGTATATATATGATGACTTTATACATATGATGATGATGATGTGGGTTCATATATTCTCATTCACTTATTTTTGTGTTATGTGTTGACAACTTTTATATTAGTTTACTAGTTTTACCTATTTACATGTTTTAGGTCCAATAAGCCTTTTATAAGTCCATTAACTTGTATTAATCCATTTTATACTTTTGTTATCAGTATTATACTTTACATGTTGGACCCAAGTGGGTTAAGCCCAATAAGTAAATTTATAAGTGTTTTACTAACTAGTCGGGTTTATAGTCCAATAAGGCTACTTTGGCCCGTTAATGTCTATATGTTGTAAAGCTCGGGTTTTATCGGTTTTTACTTGTTTTAATTACTTATATATCAGTATATGACTTTTAAAAAGTTTACATTAGACGGGTCCGATCGTCTAAGTTTTAATTGACGAAAAACGTTAATTTTACGGTATTAGCCGAAAAGACGTAAAACTTAGGATATAGTTTTATAACTTGGAAAAACATTTATACTTGTAATATATATAACATGTCCCATTTTAATATCAATATTTATATAAATCTTTTATTATAATTATTATCCACTAGTGGGTTTTATATGTTTATATATTTTATATAAATTTTGAGTGCTTATATTATATATTATTTATACAAAAATCAGTCCTAAAAATCAAGTTTTCTAAAATGGTCATATCTAGAGTTCTACATGGAGATAGAACCCCAAATTTTTATCACAGAAACTACATGATATGTGCTTCATTTTATTCCTGTATAGCTACTGATGAATCAACCTCTAAGTATTTTATAAAATTCGTCCAAAACAGTGTAGTCAGATTTGCACTCTAAACTTGTTTTGATCATATCTCACTCATTTTTATAATTCCATTGTATGGCCAACTCTCACATGTGTATAACACCTAATAGTTATTGTATATTGATTCCACTTTACCATTTTATCAGTTTAACATTTAGTTTCTTACTGTTTTTATACAGCCATCATATTTAGCAAGATTTTAACTATTTTACCTATGGTTTTCCATCTTTTTAACCATGTTTATTAAATCTATCAACACCAAATCCCCACATAATATTTTTAATCCTCATTCATCATCATATACATATACATAAATAAAGAAACTACAAGATTACATAATCAAAATAACAAGAAGGATAGGAAGAATGATCCTTATACCACCATAGTGATGAAAAGATGAGGTTGATGAACAAGGCTTGGATTTTGATGGAAAAACTTGTGATATACTAATATCAACTTCAAGATCACCTATCTTCATGAACATCTTGTGGAAAATCAGCCCCACTTCATCTTGCAAACTTCTCTTTGGATGTTAAAATCACCACCAATCTATAGAGCTTCAAAAGGGCTTCATCATATGTGTGAATAACACATAATTTCATGGTTAATAATTGATCAAATGAGGGTGTTTTTTGGTTGAGATGGGACGAAAATGAGAGAGAGAGGAAGGGATAATAGGTGGTTTTGCATGTATGAATGAGAGAAATGGTTTAGCAAGTGGTTTTGTGGTTTTGGTTGCTTACTTGCTAAGCTTAGTAAACATGTGTAAGCATCTAGCTAAAACTTGGACACATCACATGTTGTGGTGTCAAGTTTTGGCCGTCCCATGTGTGCGGGTGGGGCAAAACTTGTTTTTGTCTCATCCCCAATTATTTACGGGTACTCCTCGATTCTAGTTTCCTCGATTTACGTGCCCTCGGGTCGTTTTACGAAAAACGTTTTTTATAAATTATGAATCAACGGCACAAAACGAATCTAATAAAAATTGTCTCATCAAAAACGGAGTTCGAAAACGTAAATACGTAATCCTAAGGTTTCCGGTTTAGTCGTAAAGGACGTTAAATTATTCACGTAAGTCCTAATCTCTTCTCGTAAATTAGTGAGTGTATGAACTAACTCAAATTTAAAATCCCAAAATAATATTAACGGATAAATTTATTTTCTGAAATGTGGGACTGTCACCAAAACGGTGTATGTAAACGTAAGCACGTAACGTAGAATCCTTCGGTTTAGATGTAGTCGATGCTACTTCAAGACGTAAATCCAAATTTCTTCCCAAAAATAAGTGAGTTCATAATATAACATTAAAATAATGTTTTTAAATAATATTTGCGAATAAAATATAAACCATAAATTGACGGATTGTCACAGAAAACATATCTATTTGCTTGGTGCGAGTCTACCTCGAGTAGCTCATTATGTTTCCCCACCCATTGTCCCACCCTTCTATTTCTCACCTTTTTTCTTCTACCTCTTTGAGGTTCTAGCACATGTTGAAGTGGCGTTGTTTCATTTATCCCATGAAAACGAGGACGCCATCTTCGATCCTGGTATTTTGCATCATCAAAGGACTTAATCCTTAGTACCGGTTGCTTTTTGTGCCTTGTTTATCATGTAAGGCCCACCAAAAATGAGCAAACCAAGATAATCCCTAAATGATCACATTTATGGGATTCGAGTCGAGTTTTTGACTCGGTTATCAAAAACAAGGTGCCTCGTGGAGATTCTCATACTTATCTTTGTAAGTATTATTGCTTTCTAATTATTTCAATGAGGGGACTTCTACTCTTCCAACCTTTGTTTCGTGGTTGTTTGTGATTGTGATTTATTAGGTTCATTCTCATCATTGAAGTCTCTCGTGTTCATTTTACGTGTCACTCGAGCTTCGATCATTGCCTTTGAAGAATCCGATATCCAATGATATCCTTTTATGTTCTAACGTTTATATTTTAGCATAATTCATAAGCAGCTATAGATTATTCGTTTTACCCTTTCCATACTCGAGATTAAGCATTTGACTTTTCGTCTCTAGTATGGGGGCGTTTCACCCTTAGACTCGAAACATTGAGGACAATGTTTAGTTTTAGTATGGGGGTGAATAGATACTTTACCTTGCTTACGTCATCACGCAATCCAATTTTCATCTTTTTGTTATCGATTTGTTGCAAAATAAGGCTAAAAATGGCCGAATTTTAAAAATTTTCTTTCTTTTCATAAGTGTTTATGATACGAATGTAGGTTTTCCGTTGGTGAGATAAGAGAAATTTTTTAATCGACTGTGCGTGTTGAACACTTAGCTTCGATTCGTTAACTATTTTTAGGCTAAGTCTCATTGAATTGATGACGAGAAATGATACGTTTATTATAAGTTACTATGTTAAACGTAGAGTACTCGTATTCTTTCAAAAACTCATGTGTCTTAATTATTTGCTTATTCTCGCCACTCTTTTATATAAATTTTGATAATAAATAGGTTTTCTACGGATTAGTCTTAATTGTTGGTTTCTAATTGATTCTAGTAGCTTCCATGTTATTAAATTGGGAAAATATTAAGGATTCGCAAGCGTCACGATTTTGAAGTCTTGGTACCCGAATAATCAAAGGCTTCCCCAATAATAATTTTTAAGTTCCTCTTCACCTAAATCAAGCAAAAATTCGAAGCTCACAAGGCCAAAAAATCAATGCAAAATTGAAAGTGAATGTCTTAAATCTTGAAGCCTTAAAGATCCAAAATTCACCTTAGCGTGAGGATATACGTCAAGTCATAATAAACACCTCATGGCGAGGTTAAATAAAAGATAAGGGCGAGACCAAAGCCATAATAAACACTTCATGGCGAAGTTAAATAAAAGGTGATGGTAAACCAATGAAAATTGGTAATAAGTCTCATGTTCAAAACCCTTTTAAAACCGTGTTTATCGATACTTTTTGTTGACTTGATTTTTTGACATCATTGTCTATTATGAGAAATTATTAATTCGATGATTTTGGTTACACCGTTAAGGCTCTATTTTTGGACCTAATACCTATCTACGCATAAGTAAAAAATGTATCATGGGGATCAGTATGACAAAAATAAAATATAAGAGATACACCTTATGAACAAAGGAGATTAAGTACGTGATTAGAGCATATGAGTAGTGTTAGCATTACTAACATATAATGACAATGGTCTTGTTTCACGCTTAGCATGGAATTGGGTGAAAATCGAGGATGAAGAACTTATCTCTATGAGGCATTCACGTGTTCTTATTCTTTGACCCTAAAAGTCACGTTCTCGTGATTAAAACAATACATTATGTCTAAAACGCATATCGTAGTTAATTTAAATTTTACTTTTCAATAAATGTCATGTAAAAATGAATTTTGGAAGTGCTATGATACTTAATTCTAAAATTACGTGAGGGAAAGATAATGGTTTAGTATCGGGGAGTGATGAGGCTGCATTTATACATAGTCTCATCGTCTAAATCGGGCTTAAAATGCTTAAAAATATCATAAAATACCCAAAAATATGCTTGTGTTTGTTCATTGTGTATTTTAGGTACGGATATCATGAATTCAACAAAAGATCAAAACAATCAAGCAAAAACAAACACGGGAAATGAAGCCGTACAAAGAACCGGACCCGAACAATGAATTTCTAATGAAGTCCTTGAAGAATTGAAGAATTACAATATTGGTCCCTCAACTTTGGAGTACTTTTCATTATACCCTTGTAAAACTCTAATATTGGATTTGGGTCCCTAAAATGTCAAGATATTACAAGTATAGCCCATCAAGTTTGCTAAAAGTGCATAATTGGCCCTTATCCAATGTTTGCAAAATGCTTGTGCCATTTTTAACAACATGGCCAAACTTATATACAAAGCGATATGAAGTAATGGCTGATGATACTTTGTTTGCACATAAAATGGAAGTCATAGGGGGTGTTTTTCCAAATCCTAAACCCATTTCCACCAAAACTCGTACCAACCCACACTTAACCCAACTATGAGCCCATACCCGATTTCCCCTCTCCACGTCACACCCTTCACCACTCACCACTCACCCCTCACCACATCACCCTTCCCTGCCACATCCTACATCCACTAATACATTTAATAAACTTTTTTTAAACCGTTTAATTAAATATTAAACTGTGTAGGAAACAATTACTATTCCTAATCTCATCCCAAAATTAAAACCAATGGACCCTAATTACAACCACCCCAATTGCTATGACCAAGACATGATCACATCCAGATCACTGATTCAACATTCTGACATCATTTCCCCACTTTCAAAACAACCTCCAGCTCATCACATGGGTCCACACGGTGTTCCCCTTTCACCCATTTTTGGAAAAAAACGAATATCCAGCAAAAATCAATAGCCCACATAGTTTTCTTGGCCACTAAGGAGTTTTTTGACGTCCAAGATCAGTCAAATCCAACTTGCACCTCACATGGCTTCATTGACCAAAACCAAGTTTCAAGACCAAAGGGCAGATTAGGGTTTTTATTGTTTAGGGTTTTACATTTTGCTAGTTTTCTATAAATTTCCATCATTTTGTATAAATAGGTCGACCTGTGTCCTATTTTCATCGTTCCAACCACTTTGTAAAAACTATTTCATGTTTTAATGAAATTTACTTTTTAATTTTTAGCAAATGTTGAGTTCCTTTTATATTTCTGTTTGTAGTGTAATGATTTAAACTTTCTTGCAAAATTTTAGTGTTAAAAGAATCAAATAACTTTGGTTCAAAGAATTTTGATAGAAATTTATTTGAGACCCACGAATTTCAAGCCTAAGTGCAAAAGTGATGTGATAACTGAGCTTTGTTCTTGGACTTTTAATTTGGAGTTATTTTTGTTTGTTGGTTTGAAGTTTCAAAAAGTTTGGTTTGAAGTTTGGAAGTTTTGCAAGATTTATTGAAATCTCTTTTCTTTAAATTGTCTTTGTTAAGGGCTTACTGTGCTAAAAACTCACATAAGCTTGTTGACACCAAGCTTATGTCAATCCTTTAGCACTTGAACTTTATTTTTGTTTGATCTGTGTTGTGTAGGGATTCCACAATCTTATCTCCCTTCACATCATTTTTTATTAAAGATATTATCACCCTCTTGGTTTTGTTGTAGACCCACAACAAGAGGCTCATAGTGCATCCTTTGATTATATTCTTCTTCAATCCAGAAGCATTAAGAAGGCATCAACTTCGTTATTGACTTGAAAAAAGTCAATTGAAGGTACAACTTAAACCCTTTATTTGATTTGAGTTGACAGAACTTTTCATGATCTTTATGAGTACAATTGATTTTCGATATATGTGTTCAATCTTGCTATTTTTCGTGAATTTCTTTAGGTTTCTATTCATGTTTTATATGATGTTAAGTAGTATGGTTAGGATTTGAATCATAAGGTGTTTAAAAATCTTGATTTCAAAACATAAGGGGTGTTTGGATTTGCTTAGTTCAAGCAGTAGGTGACATATATGTATGGTTTTAGTAAGTTGAACACTTTCTATTAAGCTTAGGAGTTTAGTTTTTACACTTTTGAAAGGTTTAGTTTATAAATCTTAAGTTCTAGTTTCTTATAAGAAATTGCCCACATAATCAGTAGGGTGCAAAATGGGGCCATTTGTGAAGTCTTTCATGTTCAATCTTGCTAGAAGTTAAATTTAGGATTAGTACATGTTTGCAGGTTATTGATTTACAGTTTGGACAATTTTTTTTATAACTAGGGTCATTTGAAACTCACCAATTGGTCAAACACACCAACTTTTATCACATTTTGTCCACCCAATACACCAGCAAGTGTTAGGACCTTTTTTTAGGTTTTGGTGTTTGAATTTGGGTCCACTTGTTAGAGTTTAGGGTAGGTTTAGGGTGCTATAGCTGGTAGTTAGGATTAGGTGTAATTTGGTGGTTAACCATTAGCCTTTGTAGTCCAATGTTATAGCAACTTACCACTAGCACCCTCTCTTTTCTGTTATCAACAGGTTTAGGTCTTAAATTTATGTACTAGGCTTTGAAATTTAGCTCAAGCTTAGTTTATAGGGTAGGTTTATTGCCCAATATCTGGTATTGAGGTTTTTGCATAGCATTTGGAGGTTAAAGTGGCTGTAGAAATCCATTGAAGGCGTCGTTTAGACCAACAAAGCCTTCTCCCTTCTTGTCTGTGTAGTAGGGTTATTAGGGGGTTGTTTTGTGATTTTTTTGGCCTACAAATTGGTTCCTAGCTAGTTTAGGATTAGAGTTAGTGGTAAATTATCTGGTCTTAAGCTTTAAAGCACTTTAGGGTAGCTTTTAAGTGCCTTGTAGCATCATTGTTTTCCCAAAACAAGTAACAGACCTCATTCTTTGTCCATCCTTGCTAAATTTTGGTGATTTTGTTGTTTAATTGTGCTTGTGATTGTTGTTTGTGTGTTGATGTGATTCCCCACAATCCAACTTATTCTCGGGGTGCCAATTGTACCAAGAAACAAGCTCAAACAAAGCTCCAAACAAGCAAAAATACCCAAGTTTGACCAACAAAAAGTCAAACAGCCACCATTTTTGTCTTATTCGGGCAATTTTTACATGTTCTTGCATTTTTTTATTTTTCACCAATAGTATTATGTAAAATAGAATTTTAGCAAAAAGTTTTAGATTTTCCCTCTTTTTATTTTATTTTTTATGATTATTTTAATATAAAAATGTTTTTAGGGCTTTAAAAATAGAATTAATTGGTAAAAAAAATTGGACAATATTTTTTAGTGTTTATTAACTATATTTGAGGTTTACAAGTTATAAAATTTTGGTTTGGCCTTTTTATAGATTTATTTAATTTTTAGGGCTTTAATTAGCATTTAAAAATTAAATATTAATTAATTACAAAGGTTTCGAAAATTTTTCTTTGTTTGTAAACCCTAGATATATTCTTTTAATTTTAATTTACTTTGTTAGAAATTTTTAGATAAATTTTCTTTTTCATCGTATTTTACGTCGTTTTTCGCGTCGTAGTGTAATTTTTAGCGTAACTCGTCATTTAATTTTCTTTCTTCTCACAACCAAAAACGTTACTAATCAGAATACGTACTTATATTTTGGCACATAAATCATACACCTCCGTAGAGAACGAACTTGCAATATCAGTTTACGGTTTTCCTAAATCTTAGAGCTTAATACTTGCCACATATACGCGTTTTTCCTAAAACGTGTGTAATTTACCTACAATCAACTACAGAGTTAAGGCTATCAGAAGTGATAATGGCACTAAATTCAAAAATCATGCCATGGAACCCTTTTGTGGTGAAAATGGAATTTCATAGAACTTTTCAAACCTAGACAACCCTAAACAAAATGATGTCGTTGAAAGAAGGAACAGAACCCTCACTGAGGCTGCCAGAACCATGCTCAGCGAGTCAAGACTTCCAAAAATTTTTTGGGGTGAAGCTGTATATACAGCGTGTTATACACAAAACAGATCCATCATTGTGAAGAGACATGGCAAAACCGCTTATGAAGTGTATAGGAAGAGAGCCCGTGATGTAAGCTACTTCCGTGTCTTTGGTTGCCCCGTTTTCATTCACAACTACAAAGATCACCTGGGTAAACTTGATGAAAATCATATGATGGCTTCTTTCTTGGATACTCTCCTACCTCCAGAGCATTTAGAGTGTTCAATATCTGTAGGCAAGAGTTAGAAGAATATATCCATATCACCTTCAATGAAGCTGATGATGTCATTACTCACACCAACTCAGATACTTGTGTCATCGACTTCAATGAAGTTAAATCATACCCAGAGGATGATTTCTCAATTTCCAAGGAATCACCTCATAAAAGTCACAAGGAATTCCCTTATGTTCATGCATTTGATCCCCACACAATCTCTAATCTTACTCCAAAGATTGTAGTAGCTAAATCACACACTCCACCTCCTACTATGGAAAATGCTGCTCATGATTATCTTAATTATCATATGAATGAAGAGATCATGGATGAAGAAATCATATGTGATGAATTGCCTTCATTCAGTGAACAGACTGTGACTCCTGGACCCATAGAGACTCCTGCACCTCAATTCTAAGTGGAGTAGAAACCAAGATATTCTTCTTGTGAATATTCTCGGTCAACCCTCTGAAGGAGTTACCACTAGAGGAAAGTTAAGGTCCTTGGACACAGCCTCAGCGAATGAATGCCTTTTCGTTGATTTCCTCTCTTAAGATGAACCTAAGAATTTTGTTGTAGCTCTACTTGATGAAGGATGGGTTGTGGCTATGCAAGAGGAGTTGAATCAGATACAGAGGAACAAAGTGTGGACTCTGGTAAAAGCTACACCTGGAAAGCAAGTGCTTGGAACTAAATGGGTCTACAGGAACAAAAAGGATGAAGCTAGCATGATTGTTAAAAACAAGTCTAGGCTTGTGGTGTTGGGCTACAATCAATCACAGGGTATTGACTATGATTAATCCTTTGCACCAGTTGCCATATTAGAGGCCATCAAAATCTTTCTAGCCTATGCAGCTTATATGGGTTTCATGGTATACCAGATGGATGTAAAAAGTGCCTTTTTCAATGGGAAGCTTGCAGAGGAAGTTTATGTCAAACAACCTCCAGGGTTTGAGAACAGTGACTATCCTGAACATATCTGCAAACTTCACAAAGCACTTTATGGGCTGAAACAAGCACCTAGAGCCTAGTATGAAACCTTGTCAAAATTCCTACTTGCAAATACGTTTGTCAGAGGTACTATTGATCAAACCTTGTTTACTTATAGGTCCAAGGGTGATGTCATTATAGTACAGATATATGTGGATGATATAATTTTTGGGTCTACCAACATTACCTTGAGAAAGTAATTTGCCAAACTTATGACCAAAAATATGAAATGAGCATGATGGGGGAACTAACCTTTTTCTTGGGTTTTCAAATTAAACAAAATTCTAAAGGAAATTCCATTTGTCAAGAAAAATATGTTAGAGACTTGCTCAAGAAGTATGATATGTCTAAATGTGCATCAGTGAAATGCCCCCTGCTTCCTCCCAACAATTTGGGTGTTGACGACTCAAGGGTCTCTGTTAATGAGACTGTATATAGAGGCATGATAGGGTCACTGATGTATCTTACAGCCAGCAGACCAGATATCCAGTTCTCCACATGTCTAAGCTATCAAAGCTAACATTAAGGAATCCCGCCTTATAGCTATCAAAAGAATTTTCAGGTACCTCAAAGGATCTCCCTCTTTGGGTCTTTGGTATCCAAACGGATCAGGCTTCAACCTCAAAGCCTACTCAAACTCAGATTATGCTGGGTGCTGCATTGATAGGAAGAGCACCTCCGGATTTATCAAATCCTTGGAGGAAAGTTTGTATGTTGGAGTGCTAAGAAGCAAAACTCTGTGGCCATGTCGTCAGCTAAAGCTGAATATATCGCTGTCGCTGGCTGTTGTGCACAAGTTCTCTGGATGAAAAGTTAATTGGCTGATTATGAGATCAACTATGAAAAGGTTCCTATATTCTGTAACAACACAATTGTAATAGCCATCTCAAATAATCCGGTATTTCATTCCAGAACCAAACATATTGACATCAGGTATCACTTTATCATAGACCATATTTAAAAGGTGATATTAAGCTTCACTTTATACCCACTGAATACCATCTCACTGATATTTTCACCAAACCTTTGGCTGAGCCAAGTTTTACTAGGTTGGTTGCTGAGTTGGGTAGGCTCAATATTGGGAAATAAAAGTCTGATAAGTGATCCCTATCTCTAGGCATTTAAAGGAATTGAATGTAACTATGTAGTTGCATTTCAATGGGAATTAATATATTCTTGATATTTAATTCAAATGATTTCCTTTTAATGTCAACAATTTTCCCGCTTTCCAAGAGGACAAAGATCACATGAAAGGTCAAGGGGTCCCATGTTTTTCTCACAAGGTAAATTTCAGCATTAAATGCTTTAAATGAAAAATGACAAATCTTTCACTACCCTATTGACTCAACCTTTTCTACCTATCACCTTCTCATTTCTCGCACACACTTTCTCTCATAACCATCAAAACCTCCAAATCTTCTAATCTTCATCAATGGCGTCTTCAACTTAAACCCAGGAGTTCTCTGTTTTGGCCGCATTGAATGTTAACTTTGCCATCGACGATGGGAAGATCGCCTTTAACAACTGCATTGCACTCTTAGAACACCAAAACCCTCTCTACTTACCCATGATGAACTTCCTAAAGAAGTGTCCTATTGCTGAAGCCATAGCCATAACTCGAGCACCTTCTTCTTGCTATGCCCAATATCTTAAGGAGTTTTGGTACTCGGTCGAAGTTGATCAATCAACGATGAGCATCAATTTTAGCCTCTCTACCTATCCCCATCCCTTCACCTTTGATCTCACAGACTTTGCTAGAGTCATTGGGTTGCCTGTGAATGATACCATGGTCACTGTGCTCAACAGCGATACTATGAAGAAAGCACTGGTGACTCTTAGACCACATGATGATGACAACAAGCCTTTTACCACCAGTTCTTTTTAACACAAATCCCTGATTAAGGTCAATTACTTCTCTCCCATATGGAAGACCTTGATGTTGTGCATCTTGAAGTGTTTAGGAGGCAACCAGGGGTCCCATGACCAGCTAAATGGATCATAACTTGCTATTGCCTACAGCCTCATCTGGGGGCTTGACATTAGGGTTACTCACATCCTCTATGCCGATCTCATTGCCTAATTGGAAAAAAGGGAATAAGAACTGCCTGTCCACCATCTGTTACACCAGATATCTCTCTCTCATCTTTGAGGATATCTTAGGAGACCATTATCACAATGACGCTCTCTCCTCCTTCTCACACTTCCGCATCACTGCTGCCTCCTTGAAGACCCCTTCAGAGGACGAAGTACCCATCACTAGGCACATGATGAAAGTTGTTGGTCTGCTACCATCAGAGGATCCCTTGCTCCCTCAACTTGAGGTGAATGCTAAAGGTTCGACTGACAAGTCATGGTCTAAGACCTCTGTGTAGTCTTACTTTCAACCCAAGGGTCCTAAGGATAAGAAGAAGAAGAGGAAATAAATCCCAATTTCCTCTAAAGCCCCTTCTAATAATCCTCCCAAGAAGAAGAAAATCTAGAAGATCCTATCCCCTACTCTGATGAATGAGAACAAAGAGCCTGCTGCTGACAAACAACTAGAGTCTAGTGTCTCCAAGTCAGCTGATATGACTAAGAACCCTCTTGACGCTAATATTACTCATGTATTAGTTTGCCCTTATTTTTTCTTTTAGAGGTTCACAAGAAATCACTCTCAAAAGTCTTTAGGAGAGAGTGATGAAGTTTAAGGTTTGCCTCAAACCTTAGAGTGTCTGTGTCTGCACCTAGCTCCTATAAGACCTCTGTACACTCTGTCCCTACACTAGGAAATGATTCATTTGTGCTCTTAACGCACCCCTATGATCCTTCACCCTCTGGACTGTACTCTGGCAAATAATAACCAGAGTACTTATAAGTCTCAACCCAAAGCCTCTAAACTTCACTCAGTCTCTGGGTCCCTTCATGATTAAAAAAACCCAGAGAATTTATTCTTTTGGGGAGGCTAAATAATCACCCTTAGCCTTCCTAGGGGCAGCGGTATAAATGGCGACCATTACCTTCATATAATTCACTTAAAAGAGTCCCAAGGATAAATCCTTCAGGGGGAGCTGGATAATCATACCCAGCTATCCTAGGGGCAGAGAACGACGACCATTCACCATATCATGTTTCACTTAAAAGAGTCCCAAGGATAAATCCTTCAGGGGAGCTGGATAATCACACCCAGCTATCCCAGGGGCAGAGAAGGGCGACCATTCCCATATCATGTTTCACTTAAAAGATTCCCACGGAGCAATCCTTCAGGGGGAGTTGGATAATCACACCCAGCTATCCTAGAGGCAGCAAATGGCGATCACTCACCTCTTATTAACTCACAATAAAAGAATTCCAAGGATAAATCCTTATGGGGGACTGGATAATCACACCCAGCTTTCCTAGGGGCAGCAACCGACGATATTTCCCTTTATTATAAACTCACCAATTGTGTACTAATAACTCTTATAACAGGGAATAAACCTTTATGATGAACAAATGAATGATGATACATTCACCTATGTAGAGGACGATATCGTTGGAGACTCCACCATTGATCTTTCCGTTGTATCTGACTTAGACTCCATGCCTGATGATGAAGTCTACATCATTGAAGACGATGTCACCTTCTTAGGATTTAAAGACATGAATGATGATGATGACCAAGTATCCTCTACTGAGTTGAAGCCTGTTCCATTCCCCACCATGGTAAATGTGCAAGAACTTGTTGCAAAGCAAGCATGGGAGCAGAGGCCAATCCCACCAACCCTAGTTCCATTTCCAACTATGCAAAACATTATCGAACTGGGGGAAAAGAAACATTGGGAGTACTTGCAGCAACTCAAGCCCATCCCTGTCCCCAGAATGCAAAATGTTCAAGCACTGGGTGCTGAAGAGCTTTGGGTAAAAAGAGGGGACATCAGCATCACCAAACCAAAAGGCACCAATATTGTCCTCCTCTATGAACTTAAATGTTTGACAAATTCTGTTGAGGAACTCTCCACTAACTTGTAAACCTCCATATCTTTGTCTATGGAGTCGTCCTTAAATCCCTACTTCCTCAGCTCATTGGAAATGCTCTCCAAACACATCTTCCTCTGGTGGTTAACCAGATCTTTGAGCAACACATGACCTCTGCCCTTAAAACAGTTGTTCAAGCGAATGTAGTTGCTATTTCCAAGGCATCTGAACCATCAAGGCGTCTTCTTCAAGAAGAACTCAAAGAAATTTGCCTTTTTGTCGATCAAGAGTTCGTCAAGTTCAATAAGGCAGGATCGGGCCAGCTACCTCTGGCGCTGTGCCTGAGGGGGAGAATTATGCCACCTCCTCTTCTATTAATGAACAAGATTCTGGGTCTAAGGGGGAGCAGCCAACCAAGCATCCAAAGCCTACCACACAGCCGAAGTCCCCACCATCATTCCCACACCAATTCCTCTGTGATCCTTTAATCCCCTCTTGGACGCTGGAAAAAGAAAAAGATAAGTCCATTGCCACTGATGATCAGGATATAGTGTTGGGATCACTACAAGTGGAAGGAGGATCCACTACCAAGCTCCCAGATCTAAATAAGTTCAGAAGCGCTGATGAACCACCAATGACCCCAGAGCAAGCAAAGGCTCAAATGATTGAACAAAAGAGGCTTACTGACTAATACAAGAGATTTTCTCGTATGAAAGTTCGTTGAACCAGTCTATTTGAATTGATTACCATTAATTGTGCGACTCAGTCGTCTTTGGTGGATAAAATAAAAGGGTGTCGTTGTCTAAAACTAATTAAAAGAAAAAGGCGTCGTTGAGTAATTAAAATAAAAATAAAGCGAGAAAAGATTAAACTAAAAATAAAGATTCTTAAAAATAAATGACGAGAAATTAAACGTAAAGAAATGAAAACTATAAAATAAAACACTTTTAAAAAGAAACTAAGAAAAGACAAATTAAAATAAAGTTTACGAAAAATAAAACAAAATAAGTAAAAACAAGACTTAGAAAATGGCGGGAAAATTTAAATTTGAAAATACTTTGGGATAAATTGATTTAAATTCGCAATTCAAAAATCTTGAAATAATTTCGCAATTGTAGAACAATTCCGCAATAGCAAAGATTAAAGATTCTGCAATTAGCTAAGTTGTATGATTTCGCAATTCCCAAATGAAGATATAATTTTGCAATGTCAAAAGTGACAATTTCGTAATCCACAAACTAACAATTTCGCAATCCTGTTTATGAATCAATTTCGCAATTATGCGAAATTCAAAGATTTCGTAATGGTAAAAAAGAAAGATTCCGCAATGTATTGAAGTACAAATTCGCAATAACTGAAGTGCAAGAATTCGCAATAATACGAATTGAAGGAATTTGCAATAGCTAGGAGGGATCAATTTCGCAATTCAATAAGGCCAAGATTTCGCAATTAAGAAAAGTATGATTTCGCAATGCCAAAAGTAATTCAAATTCGCAATACACGAGGTATTGCGAAATAGAATCTGAATTCCTAAAAACTAGGATCTCGGATTTAGGACGATTTTAAGCACTTTTTAAGCAACTTTTCAAGGAGAATAAGCACACAAGAACACCAATAAGCTACCAATAAGCTAGGCAAATGAAAAAACTTATAGATCTTCAACACGCGAATCAAGAAACTTGTAAAGAAGGAAACTTTATGTGTCGTGTAGAAAAAGTAGATGAAAAAGATGATGAAAACAAGATCTTAACTAACAAGAAAGATTAAAAAGATGAAGATTAAAACAAGATTAAACTTTAAAAAGTAAAGATTAGATTCAAAACAAGAAAGAAAGAAAATAAAGATGAAGTATTTCTAGTGAGAGAAAGTTAAACACTTTCTCTCTCTAAAAATTAAAACTACAAAAGAAAAATGAACTAGATAACACCCTCCTAATGACACATTAGGAGGGTATATATAGGAGGTGGAGAGGTGCATGTGTTGCTTCCTTCTTTCTTTCTTCTCGACTCGACTTGATTTAAATTCTTTGTCTTTCTCGACGTCGTCTTGGGATTTGTCGATATAAATTGAACTCGTCTTATAGTTTTCTTCTATAATTTAGACTTGGTTCTTCGACTTCATTAAACTTCCGTCTTTAGACTTTTTTTCTTCGATAAATCTTTAGAATAGGCCTTGGACTTCGTTCTTTTTGAACTCTTGATCTTTTGACTTCGTCTTTTCTTGTTTTCTTTGATAAAAACTCGTGATAGCCCGTGCTTTCTCCCTTTTTCATATTTTTATCCTGAAACACAATAAAAACACAAACCACGCATAGTTTCGACTTTTACGACATAAAATACACGTTTTGGTCTTGTTATTATTGGAAATAAAAACACAAACCACGCATAATTTTTAGCATCTTTTATCTTCCAAGAGAATTTTATGAGTACAAAAGTTCGGATCAATTCCGCGGATATAGGAAATTTTCCAAGCATTTTCTTTCTTATGATTCTTCAGCACATCGATAAGTCGAGATTTTTCTTCTTCTTTCAAGTCCTTTGCGATGATGACGAGTAACTTCTTATTGTCTTCAAGGAAAACGTATTCAAGATGAGAAGGTAAATCCTTAAGCTCTAAATCCGGAGGATTTTCGATGGAAGGCGTAGTCAAATTCGGATCATCGATAAAGATTTCCTTAGGAGACAGGGGAGAAATATGGTCCTCATTGAGAAGTTTCTCAATGGTACAAATATCTTCATCACAATCGGAGGGAGAATCGTCATATTTTAAGTGCACATCCCCTAAAGTTGCTTCAAATTCCTTCAAAAGGAAATCACTTTCTCCAAATGGAGTCAATGATGGGGCAATAGAGGCAACGGTCTCAACAATGGGTAGAGAAGAAGAACCACTTTTACAAGCGTCTTTGAAATGCTCTTCACAAGCCTCATCAAGTACGTCAATGAAATTAACGCTCTTGTTTTCATAAGGTTGCTTAGAAAGTTTACACATGTTGAAGACGATTTTATCGTCACCAACTCTCATGATTAATTCGCCCGAGGCTACATCAATGAGAGTCCAACCGGTCCTCAAGAATGGACGTCCAACGATTAATGGAACACGGGGATCCATCTCGTAGTCAACGACAACAAAATCCGTCGGAAAGGTGAATTTGTCGACACCGACGAAGACATCTTCGGCTATCCCCACCGGATAAGCAACCGTACGGTTAGCTAATTCCAATGTCATTCGTGTGGAGACTAGCTCGGGTAGAGATAATTGTTTCCAAACACTCAATGGCATTAAGTTTATACTAGCACCTAGATCGGCTACGGCCATACAATTCTCTACCCCGGGGAAGTTGAAAGGAATGAGAAAATGACCCGGATCACCAAGTTTGGTTGGTAATTTCCTTAAGAGCACTGTGGAGCAATTCTCATTAAGTTGGGTTTGAGCAATATCAAGAAGTTTCTCCTTATCACTGAGGAGATCTTTAAACATTTTAGCATATTTCAGCATGTGAGCGAGAGCCTCGGCAAAGGAGATGTTAAAATTCAATTGTTTAAACATTTTAAGAAAGTTAGAAACTTGAATATCATCCTTGTTCTTCAACTTCTCTTTCCTCAACCTTGAGGGATAAGGTATGTCGGGTTGACATGAAGGCTTTGGAATGGAATTCTCACTCACATACGTGGGTGGTGGAGGGGTAGAAATAGAAGGTGGAGGAATTAGAGAAGGGGACTCATTCTTCTTTGTCACAATCACCGGTGTAGGTGTAGGAATCTCGGGTTCCTTTAAAACTTTGCCACTTCAGGTGGTGATTACTTTCATCTCCCCTCTTGGATTAGCAACGGTGTTACTCGGAAGAGAACCCGAACCAGAGGCTTGATTACTTGGGAAGAAACTAGCCATCATATCCCTTAAGTCATTCATTTGACTGCTCAAAGAGTTTCGCATATCAGCTAGAAGATCATTCCCTTGTTTCACCATATCTCCTTTCAAGTTGATGATTTGACTCTGAAGATTCTTCACCAGCGTGTCATTAGTCCTCATGTAAGTTTCAACCTCTTGATTAAATGTTGTGGGTTGGTTGAAAGGAGGAGCATGGTAGGCAGGTGTTTGATAAGCGGGTTGTTGGTAAACTTGGTTATTTCCTTGAGGTGGATATGGGTTTCTTTGGGTTTGATATTGATTTGGAGCTCGAGTTTGGTTTTGATTGTTGTGATTGAGGTTGTTTTGGTTTTGATAGGTGTGAAAACACCCATCCTTTTACCACTTATTTCTGGCTAAAACAAGACCAAAACACGTATTTAATATCATTTGTTTGGAATTATGCGTGGTTTTTGTGTTTATTGTGTTTTCAGAGTCAACCGGATGAATATTGAAGAAAACATGGGATTGCACGAGTTTTATCGAAGAAAAAGACTCAAGACGAAGTCTATTGTCCAAGAGATGCAAAAGATTTGAAGTTATTGTGCCTATTTGAAGATTTATCGAAGAATAGAGCCAAAGATGGAAGATTCATATATGTCGAAGAACTCGAGTCTATTAAACAAAAGATTATAAGACGAGTTGGAATTATTCACCGACACTTCTCAAATCCAAATCGGAAATGTTTATTTAAAGAAGCGTGAAGACTAAAGAAGAAAGAAGAAAAAGAAGCCCAAACCAAAGCCCAATCACAAGCCCACCACCACAAGACTTGCCTATAAATAGGACCTTACTTCAAAAAAATTACACACTTAGTCTTTTAGGTAGTTTTTAGTTTTATTCATTCTCTCTAGTTTTAGAGAGAGAAAGTTCTAAACTTTCTCTCACTAGTCTTCATCTTTTTCTCTTTCAAGATCAAAACTTTGTATTATTTTTCATTAATCAAGTTTAGTTTCAAGCTTTTAATCTTTAATCTCATCCTTCCTTTCTTTGATTTTGATTGATTTTGGTACAAATCTCGTATGATCCGTGTTGTTCATCAACGATTTGTGCTTAAAAAGTTGATTTCTTTTTATGTTTCCTTAAGTTTATACACGAATAAGCTTTAAGATCCTTGTTCTTATTGGCTTATTTGTTGATTTAGCTTATTTCCTTTTTAAAGTTTTTATGAAAAGTTCATCTTTTTATTGATTCGATTTAAATGTTGTTTATTTTAAGTCTAGATAAATTGTTATTTGAGCTTATTTGATTGGATTTACTGTAGATTCGTGCTAGTATTGGGATTTAGCTTATTCCAATAGCTTTTTACCCTTGCAAAAGTCTCGGATCAACATAGTTTTCGGAAAGGGAGAAGCCCTTTTCCGATCGGGTATTCCGACCAGGCACACCCCCTTATTCCGATCTTCAGATCGGAAAAGGGTTTTACAATATTCCGATTTGCCCCTTTTTACCATATTCCGATTGTAGCCTTTTTACCATATTCCGATTTGATGCTTTGTTTAACATTCCGATTAGACCCTTTTTCCATATTCCGATTTATGCTATTTTGAACATTCCGATTGCTTTCAATTCTAAGACATTCCGATTGGGTGTTTTTCCATTCATTCCAATTTGCCAACTCCTCAACATTCCGATCAAAGTGATCGGGATATATTCCGATTGGTGCATTTTTTCTTTATTCCGATTTAGTTGTTTTGCTATATTCCGTTCTTACTTTCTTTTAGTAGTTTCCGACTGAGTCATATTTTTACAAAGTTTTCCAAGAGTTAGTTTTTATTAAGTGTCCATTTATTTTTCTAGCATGATCTTTAAATTTTCAAGCATTTATTTTTAAAACTCGTCTTTTTACTTTAATCATTTAAAGCTTTAAGTTTACTCTTCGACACTTAATTACTTGTTATTAGTTTAAAATAGATAAACAAACCAACCCTTTTTTATTAACCAAGAACAAATCATTCCACTTAGAGCCGAGATCAATTCGAGAGGATATCGAGAGAATCTAGAACCCAATGAAAAACCAAGTATCAAATGGCGCCGCTGCCGGCTCTTCTCGTTAAGATCAACAGTTTTTTGTGAGAACTTGGATTTTGGGATCCGTTCCCCGTGAACGTTACTTTTTCATAAAAAATTTCAAAAAACACAAAAAATATAAAATTTTCAAAAATCCTAAAAATTAAAAAACATAAAAACCAAAAATATTTTTGCTTTGTTTTTGCATTGTTAGTTCTTTTGCAGGTGTATGCGCACTTGATCAACGTCTTATCATGAGCCCGAGCCTCTAGATAACTTAGACATGGCCGGTGTACAAAACAACAACAATAACCCACCTCAAAACAATAATAATAACAATAACAATCCACCTTTCAACAACAATAATAATAACAACAACAATGAGCCTCTACCAGACAATCGCCCGATGATTGAACTTCTGCAAGCACATGTAGATGGCAACAATGATCCAATTGTCATACCCGCGTTTGCAGCCAACAACTTTGAGCTCAAATCCGGCTTTATCCAGATGGTCTCTGCTCAACCATTCTTGGGGCGTACCATTGATGACCCACATGACCACATCAAGAGATTCTTGCAACTCACTAATAAGGTCAAATACAATGGTGTTCCACAAGAGGTAATCCGTTTACAACTTTTTCCCTTTTCTTTAGAGGGACAAGCCCGGCATTGGCTTGCTAAGGAACCGCCACAGAGTATTCTTTCGTGGACGGATTTGGAAACCAAATTTATCAATTACTTTTTCCCACCCTCTCGTACTACCGCTTTGCGGAATGAAATTATCAATTTTGAACAAAAGTACGATGAGTCGTTTAGTGAATCTTGGGATCGTTTCGAAGATCTTTTAAGAAAATGCCCACAACATGGTTTTACCAAAGTGCACCAAATTAATACTTTTTATAATGGTTTAAGCATGAATGACCAAGATTCACTAAATAGTGCCTTGGGGGGTAATCTTTTGGCTAAGACTTCCAATGCTGCTTGGGATATCATTGAGAATAAGTCTCGTGTGCAAACCAAGTGTGTGCGGACCAATGTCGCTAGTGCTAGTACTAGTGACAGCGACAAGCGAATTGACAAAATCACTGCGCTTCTTGAATCGCTTGCTACCCAAACTGCCAGCAACACCAACAACATCAACGCTAGAAACGCTAAAGACGCTCAAGTCAATGCTGTTAGCCAACCATGTGAAATCTGCGGGGGTCATCACTCTTATACTACTTGTACTGCCACCCAAGACCACCCTTCTGAGAATGTCAATGCAGCATACGGTACCTATCCTCAACCTGCTTATCAACCTGCTCGACCTCAAGGTGACCACAACTTGCTCAGCTACCGTTCCAACAACTATCTCTCACCACCTGGTTCTACTCCTAACAACCCAAACCAACAACAAAACCTCAACCGCCCTCCTCAACAACAACAACAATCTCGTGGACCATACATACCACATCACAAACAACAACATCCACCTCAAAGAAACAACCAAGTTTACCAGCAACCTGCTTATCAACCACTCACATACAATGCTCCTCCCAACCAACCCACCGCTTTACACCAAGAAGTGGAAACCTACATGAGGACTAACGATGTGATCGTGGAAAATCTTCAACAAGAAGTACGCAACTTGAAAGCAGACCTGATGAAACAAGGGAACGATCTGAGAGCTGATATGAGAAACACTATGGATAGTCAAACGAACGACTTAAGAAACATGATGGCTAGTTTCTTCCACGGTAATCAACCCTCTTCTTCGGGTACTCTTCCGAGTAACACCATTGTGAATCCAAGAGGGGAGATGAAAGCAATCACCACTCGTAGTGGCAAAGGTACCAAGGAACCCGAGCTTCCTATACCTCCACTGGTGGTTGTGACTAAGGAGAACGAGTCACCTGCTCCTATTCCCCAACCTTCGACTTCCCCAATTTCTCCACCTCTTACTGCTACCCCTCCTCCACCCAAGGATGTGAGTGATCCTATTCTCCCAAAGCCTTCCTCTTCTTCCAATATACCTTATCCATCTAGGTTGAGGAAAGAGAAGCTCAAAAGCAAGGATGATATTCAGGTTTCGAACTTTCTTAAAATGTTCAAA
This sequence comes from Glebionis coronaria, assembly GCA_025667525.1. Lineage (NCBI taxonomy): Eukaryota > Viridiplantae > Streptophyta > Magnoliopsida > Asterales > Asteraceae > Glebionis > Glebionis coronaria. The sequence continues at coordinate 175,143 of JANFOE010001241.1, read as the reverse complement.
CAATTGAATTTTAACATCTCCTTTGCTGAGGCTCTCGCTCACATGCCTAAGTACGCGAAAATGTTTAAAGATCTTCTCAGTGATAAGGAAAAGCTTCTTGATATTGCCAACACCCAACTTAATGAGAATTGCTCTGCAGTGCTCTTAAGGAAATTGCCAACAAAGCTTGGTGATCCGGGTCGTTTCTTGATCCCTTGCAATTTCCCGGGAGTAGAGAATTGCATGGCCCTAGCCGATCTAGGTGCCAGTATTAATTTAATGCCTCTAAGCGTTTGGAAGCAATTATCTCTCCCTGAGCTAGTCCCCACCAAAATGACTTTGGAATTAGCTAACCGTACGGTTGCTTATCCAGTGGGGATAGCCGAATACGTCTTTGTAGGAGTCGACAAATTCACTTTTCCTGCCGATTTCGTCGTCGTCGACTACGAGATGGACCCTCGTGTTCCCTTGATCGTGGGTCGTCCATTCCTGAGGACCGGTCGCACTCTCATCGATGTTGAAGCCGGTGAGCTTATCATGAGAGTGTGTGACGATAAAATCGTCTTCAACATGGGAAAGTTGTCTAAACAACCTTATTCATACGAGAGTGTTAATTGTATTGACGTTCTTGATGAGGCTTGTGAAGAACACTTCCAAAATGCTTGCAAAAGTATTCCTACTTCTCTTCCCAATGTTGAGACCGTTTCCTCCATTGATTCATCACTGTCTCTATTTGGAGAAAGTGATTTCTTTTGGAAAGATCTTGAAGCCACCATGGGAGATGTGAACTTAACTAATGACGATTCTCTCACCGATTTGGCTGACGACATGCATTTCTTTGAAAACCTTCTCAACGAAGACAATCTTTCTCCACCATCTCCCTCGGTTATTGCTATCGATGCTCCGACTTTGAAAACGCCTCCCATCGAAAATCCTCCAGATTTAGAACTTAAGGAGTTGTCGCCCCATCTCGAGTATGTGTTCCTTGAAGAAGAGAAGAAGTCACCCGTCATCATTGCTAGGGACTTGAAAGAAGAAGAGAAAAATCGTCTCATCGCTGTTCTTAAAGCTCACAAGAAGGCAATTGCTTGGAAAATTTCCGATATCCGCGGAATTGATCCGAACTTTTGTACTCACAAGATTCTCATGGAAGATGACTTTAAACCCGCAATCCAGAGCCAAAGAAGGGTTAATCCTAAAATTCATGACGTCATCAAACAAGAGGTTATCAAACTTCTAGATGCCGGCTTGATCTACCCTATTTCAGATTCGCCGTGGGTAAGTCCCGTCCATTGTGTGCCCAAGAAGGGCGGAATAACCGTTGTTTCCAATGAACACAACGAGTTGATTCCCACTCGTCTCGTTACTGGGTGGAGAGTTTGTATTGATTATCAAACTCGTCTAGCTGGTAGTGACTATTACTGCTTCTTAGACGGTTTCTCCGGGTATTTTCAAATTCCCATCGATCCCAAGGACCAAGAAAAGACCACATTCACTTGTCCCTATGGAACATTTGCTTACAAACGCATGCCTTTTGGTTTATGTAATGCTCCTGGGACATTCCAAAGGTGTATGATAGCTATATTCCATGACATGGTGGAAGACACTATGGAAGTATTCATGGATGATTTCTCGGTTTATGGCGATTCTTTCTCTGTTTGCCTTGCCAATTTAGAACGTATGCTTAAGCGGTGTGAAGACACTCGCCTTGTTCTTAATTGGGAAAAATGCCATTTCATGGTAAAAGAGGGCATCGTGCTAGGACACAAAATTTCCAAAGCCGGTTTCGAAGTAGACCGTGCTAAAGTCGATGTTATCGCTAAGTTGCCTCCACCTTCAACAGTGAAGGGTGTGAGAAGTTTCCTAGGTCATGCGGGCTTCTACCGTCGATTCATCAAAGATTTTTCTCAAATCGCTCGCCCGATGACCCACCTCTTGGAAAAAGATACTCCTTTTATCTTTTCCAAAGAGTGTCTTGAAGCCTTCAATTCGCTTAAGGATAAGCTAACTAAGGTACCCGTCTTGGTCACCCCTAATTGGGAGCTGCCTTTCAAGTTGATGTGCGATGCTAGTGACTTTGCTATTGGAGCGGTTCTGGGACAAAGAGTGAACAAACACTTCCAACCAATCCATTACGCTAGCAAGACAATGACTGGGGCTCAATTGCATTATACGACAACCGAAAAAGAGCTTTTAGCTGTTGTCTATGCCTTTGAAAAGTTCCGCCCCTATCTTGTCCTTTCCACCACAATCGTTTACACCGATCATTCTGCGTTGAAGTACTTGTTGACTAAACAATATTCTAAACCAAGACTTCTTTGCTGGGTTTTGCTACTCCAAGAATTTAAAATCGAAATTCGCGATAAAAAAGGAGCTAAAAACCTAGCCGCGGATCATCTCAGTAGACTTGAGGATCCTTACCAGGGGGATCATCCGAACAAAGAAATCAATGATTCTTTTCCCTTGGAGACCTTAATGTCTATCAACTCGACTTCTGATGAAACCCCGTGGTTTGCGGACATTGCAAACTACTTGGCGGGTGGAATTCTCGTTGACGGGTTAACATCCCAGAAAAAGAAGAAGTTCTTTAACGACATTAAGACTTACTTTTGGGATGACCCGTATCTATTCAAACAATGTGCTGACTTGATTATTCGTCGATGTGTTGATGGACCGGCAGCTTTAGAAATCCTTGACGCTTGCCACAAAGGACCAACCGGTGGTCACTTTGGTCCCAACTACACCGCCAAAAAAGTGTTTGACTCGGGATTTTATTGGCCTACTATCTATCGTGATGCTCACGAGATGGTTAAACGTTGTGATGCCTGCCAAAAACAAGGCAAGATCACTCATAAAGATGAGATGCCTCAAAATTTCATACAAGAATGTGAAATCTTTGATGTTTGGGGTATCGACTTTATGGGGCCATTCCCTTCATCCAAAGGAAACAAATACATCCTTGTAGCCGTTGACTACGTTTCAAAGTGGGTTGAAGCCAAAGCTTTACCTACTAATGATGCAAGGGTGGTTTGTAACTTTTTGAAATCGCTGTTCGCTAGATTCGGCGTTCCTCGTGCTATTATCAGTGACCGCGGGACTCATTTTTGCAACGATCAATTTGCAAGAGTCTTGGAAAAGTATGGTGTCAATCACCGTCTTTCCACCGCCTATCATCCCCAAACCAATGGGCAAGCCGAGATATCCAACCGTGGATTGAAGCGAATTTTGGAGCGTACTGTGGGAGAGCATCGTGCCGCGTGGGCCGATAAGTTAGATGATGCTCTGTGGGCTTTCCGTACTGCTTATAAGACCCCGATCGGTTGTACGCCTTATCGTCTTGTGTACGGGAAAGCATGCCACCTTCCCATCGAGCTGGAACATAAGGCGCACTGGGCCTTAAAGTGGGCTAACTTCGACATCAACAAAGCCGGTGATCATCGCAAGATTCAACTCAACGAGCTCAACGAACTGAGGAATGAAGCTTATGAGAACTCGCTGATCTACAAGGAGAAGACAAAGATCCTTCACGACGCAAAAATCAAGAACCGAGAGTTCCACGTTGGTGATCAAGTCTTACTTTTTAACTCTCGGTTGAAGATCTTCTCTGGCAAGTTGAAGAGCCGCTGGTCTGGTCCATTCACCGTCGTCAAAGTCTTTCCATATGGGACCATTGAGCTTTCTCAGCCAAATGGGCCCAATTTCAAAGTGAATGGCCAGTGTTTGAAGCTGTACTTTGGTGAGGACATCTCTCAGGAGATGATTCCATCCCTCACCACGTTCCCCATGAACTAATTTTGGGTCGAGTCAGGCTCGTGACTCGGTTATCAAAAACAAGCGCTCCTCGGGAGGCAACCCCAGTATCTATCCTTTTATGTTTTAACCTCCTAAGTGTAGGGGGACCTATATAGGTGTTTGTATTTGTGTGGTGATGTGATTACAAGGATGAATGCACTCTTGGAACCTTTGAAGAACCGTGTTCCCGTGTTATCTGAAATCCGGTTCTATCTCTCAACTATCGTGATTCAATTTTCTTCATACTCACATTTGAAATTGATCACTTTAGTCGTCTCTTCCTTAACTTGATTTAACCAACGTGCACAATGTCATAAGTGTAGGGGAGACTTTTCCCACATGCTTAAACATTGAGGACAATGTTTATCTTAAGTGTAGGGGGGACTTCTATCGAAGTTTTAAGTGGACTTTTCCATGAAAATGCCTTCAATTAACCGGAAAAATCATCTTTTTCAACATTTTTCAAATTTTCTATTAACTTTGGGCATTTAGTCGTAATTTTTAAATTTTTTATCGTTGCTTTCATATGTATATATCCCGCAATAAAGTCAAAAATATTAATAAAGTGGTGTAGCTAGTTTAGAAGTCTTTGACATATTAGGCCCGTTGCGATTATTTTGACTCAACCCGAATAGACTTATCTAAGTTTATTCTAGCTAGTATCCTTAACCATGTAGACCCTAATTGGTTTATTAGGCTAAGTATCCACGAGTCTCATTACTTGAGATTTTAAAATTGTGGAGAACGAGAAATGATAGAGTCAATTATAAGTCGGTATTCTTGCGCAAGCTCACTTGGTGTAATTATTTTCCTATTCTCCCATCACTTGTTAATAATTTATCTGCAATAAGTAAGGTCGTACGATTTGAAAAGTTACTTAGCTTCTAGACCAAGATCGTTTAAAAGTTGCTCGGTAATGATAAGAGTTCATAGCCAAGGCATAACTTATGAAGCGGGGCGCGAATATTGGCGAGTCCGAAAAGGCCCTAACAAGGCATGAGGATTCAATTTTATTGCTGAAGATCCAAAGTGATGTGAAAAGCATTATTCCCAAAATCAATATGAAGGATCAAGACTCACGACGAAAAGCAATCAACTCCCATAAAGATCATGGAGAAGTCTATCCAAAAAGACCCTAACAAGGTATGAGGATAAATAGATCCAAGTCCGAAAAGGAGGCGGATTGTTGTATCTAAAAATCCCAATTAGAGATTGAAGAAATAATCATGAAGTCGTGGTCAACAAAGTTGGAGTACCCCTCAAAAGTCTCCAAGTGAAGAAACTCTATTACAATGAGAAGACCATTATCTCAAGAACGTCTCTCAAGATATGAAGTATGAAGTACATGCCAAATATCGGCCCGAGAAAGGTCTCAAATCGTGAACCAAGTTATGCCAAGATATGAACTTTTTGATATCCCGAGAAGCAGTTTTAACAGATTTTGTCCTTTAGCTAACTATTGATCAAATCGTCCTACTTTGCTTTCTGCCTAAATAAACTATCGAAATAAGTCCAAAAATGCATCTTCATGATCATTCTAAGACAAAAATAAAATATACGAGATACACCTAGGAATAAGGGAGTTTAAGCATTTAATTAAGCCATGTGTGTAAGTGTTTGATTTGCTAACTTATAATAACAATGATCTCGTTTTTAAGCTTAGTTTGGGGAACGTGAAACTTGAGGGTGATAAATCTTCGCAACACCAAAGCCCTAATGTAAGTCCTTGATCTCTTTGCAAGTTATTTCCATCCTTTTGTTTACTTTAAAAGTTTTAATTTCTCTTAGTACTTTCATTTTTTTTAGTAGTATATTAATAAGGACAAGGTTGATTGATTATGAGAAAAGTGTAAATGTGCTTTGTCACTAAGCATTGCATGAGGGCATGACAATGGTTAAGTGTAGGGGATTTGATAGGTGTGAAAACACCCATCCTTTTACCACTTATTTCTGGCTAAAACAAGACCAAAACACGTATTTAATATCATTTGTTTGGAATTATGCGTGGTTTTTGTGTTTATTGTGTTTTCAGAGTCAACCGGATGAATATCGAAGAAAAAATGGGATTGCACAGGTTTTATCGAAGAAAAAGACTCAAGACGAAGTCTATTGTCCAAGAGATACAAAAGATTTGAAGTCATTGTGCCTATTTGAAGATTTATCGAAGAATAGAGCCAAAGATGGAAGATTCATATATGTCGAAGAACTCGAGTCTATTAAACAAAAGATTATAAGATGAGTTGGAATTATTCACCGACACTTCTCAAATCCAAGTCGGAAACGTTTATTTAAAGAAGCGTGAAGACTAAAGAATAAAGAAGAAAAAGAAGCCCAAACCAAAGCCCAATCACAAGCCCACCACCACAAGACTTGCCTATATATAGGACCTTACTTCACAAAAATTACACACTTAGTCTTTTAGGTAGTTTTTAGTTTTATTCATTCTCTCTAGTTTTTGAGAGAGAAAGTTCTAAACTTTTTCTCACTAGTCTTCATCTTTTTCTCTTTCAAGATCAAAACTTTGTATTATTTTTCATTAATCAAGTTTAGTTTCAAGCTTTTAATCTTTAATCTCATTCTTCCTTTCATTGATTTTGTTTGATTTTGGTACAAATCTCGTATGATCCGTGTTGTTCATCAATGATTTATGCTTAAAAAGTTGATTTCTTTTTATGTTTCCTTAAGTTTATACACGAATAAGCTTTAAGATTCTTTGTTCTTATTGGCTTATTTGTTGATTTAGCTTATTTCCTTTTTAAAGTTTTTATGAAAAGTTCATCTTTTTATTGATTCGATTTAAATGTTGTTTATTTTAAGTCTGGATAAATTGTTATTTGAGCTTATTTGATTGGTTTTACTGTAGATTCGTTCTAGTATTGGGATTTAGCTTATTCCAATAGCTTTTTACCCTTGCAAAAGTCTCGGATCAACATAGTTTTCGGAAAGGGAGAAGCCCTTTTCCGATCGGGTATTCCGACTAGGCACACCCCCTTATTCCGATCTTCAGATCGGAAAAGGGTTTTACAATATTCCGATTTGCCCCTTTTTACCATATTCCGATTGTAGCCTTTTTACCATATTCCGATTTGATGCTTTGTTTAACATTCCGATTAGACCCTTTTTCCATATTCCGATTTATGCTATTTTGAACATTCCGATTGCTTTCAATTCTAAGACATTCCGATTGGGTGTTTTTCCATTCATTCCGATTTGCCAACTCCTCAACATTCCGATCAAAGTGATCGGAATATATTCTGATTGGTGCATTTTTTCTTTATTCCGATTTAGTTGTTTTGCTATATTCCGTTCTTACTTTCTTTTAGTAGTTTCCGACTGAGTCATATTTTTACAAAGTTTTCCAAAAGTTAGTTTTTATTGAGTGTCCATTTATTTTTCTAGCATGATCTTTAAATTTTCAAGCATTTATTTTTAAAACTCGTCTTTTTACTTTAATCATTTAAAGCTTTAAGTTTACTCTTCGACACTTAATTACTTGTTATTAGTTTAAAATAGATAAACAAACCAACCCTTTTTATTAACCAAGAACAAATCATTCCACTTAGAGCCGAGATCAATTCGAGAGGATATCGAGAGAATCTAGAACCCAATGAAAAACCAAGTATCAGGTTTTGCGGAGGAAAACCGGGTGGTGAAAGGAAGATGATTGAACGATAGCTGAGCAAATTGCGGTCACCTTGAGGACGTGCTTGATAGCCTCTCGTAGAAAGTTACCGTTAGCGGCATACACATTTTCCAGATTGTCATGAGTCGAAGGACAATCGGTGTATGAATGAGAACCCCCGCATATTTCACATGACTGACTCAAAGCATTAACTTGCGCATTGTTGTTTTTGGCATTGTTGGCGGCTTGTAAATCAAGTGCTTCAACAACCGAAGTAAGCTTATCAATTATCTTGTCAGTCTAACATACTAGCATTAGCCACATTAGCCCGAACACTCCTAGTTTGCACTCTAGACTTATTCTCAATAATATCCCACGCGGCATTAGAAGACTTAACCAAAATGTTTACCCCCCCCCCCCCTAGGCACTATTTAGTGAATCTTGGTAATACATTCTTAAACCATTGTAAAAAGTATTAATTTGATGCACTTTTGTGAAACCATGTTGTGGACACTTTCTTAAAAGTTCCTTAAAGCAGTCCCAAGATTCACTAAATGTCTCACCGTACTTTTGTTCAAAGTTAATGATTTCGTTCCGCAAAGCGGTAGTACGTGAGGGTGGGAAAAAGTAGTTGATGAATTTGGTCTCTAAATCTGACCACGTAAGAATACTTTGTGGCGGTTCCTTATCAAACCAATGTCGGGCTTGTCCCTCTAAAGAGAAAGGAAAAAGTTGAAAGCGAATTACTTCTTGTGAAACCCCATTATACTTGACCGTATTAGTGAGTTGAAGAAAGCTTTTGATATGGTCGTGAGGATCATCATGTGTACGTCCCAAGAATGGTTGAGCATAGACCATTTGAATGAAGCCGGATTTGAGCTCAAAGTTGTTGGCTCCAATCTCGGGTATGACAATAGCATCGGTGTTGCCCTCTACTTGCGATTGCAAAAGCTCGATCATTAGTCGATTGTCCATGGCACAATAGGTGGAGTTTCGACTTCGGCTTGAATTGCTTTCTTCTTACGAGCACGGGTATGCATACACACCTACAAAAGGAAAAGAAAGATAGAAAAGAAATATTTTTGGTTTTTTATGTTTTTCTATTTTTTTGGATTTTTAAAATTTTATATTTTTAGGATTTTCGAAAATTTTTAAGCAAGAAAAATAACGTTCAAAAATGAACGGATCCCAAAATCCAACGCGTCTCTCACTAAAAGCCGTTAATCTTAACGAAAAGAGCCGGCAGCGGCGCCATTTAATACAAGAGATTTTCTCGTATGAAAGTTCGTTGAACCAGTCTATTCGAATTGATTACTGTTAATCGTGCGACTCAGTCGTCTTTGGTGGATAAAATAAAAAGGTGTTGTTGTCTAAAACTAATTAAAAGAAAAAGGAGTCTTTGAGTAATTAAAATAAAAATAAAGCGAGAAAAGATTAAACTAAAAATAAAGATTCTTAAAAATAAATGACGAGAAATTAAAATGTAAAGAAATGAAAACTATAAATAAAACACTTTTAAAAAGAAACTAAGAAAAGACAAATTAAAATAAATTTTACGAAAAATAAAACAAAATAAGAAAATGGCGGGAAAAATTTAAATTTGAAAATACTTTGGGATAAATTGATTTAAATTCGCAATTCAAAAATCTTGAAATAATTTCGCAATTGTAGAAAAATTCCGCAATAGCAAAGATTAAAGATTCCGCAATTAGCTAAGTTGTATGATTTCGCAATTCCCAAATGAAGATACAATTTTGCAATGTCAAAAGTGACAATTCCGCAATCCACAAACTAACAATTTCGCAATCCTGTTTATGATTCAATTTCGCAATTATGCGAAATTCAAAGATTTCGCAATGGTAAAAAAAAAAAGAAAGATTCCGCAATGTATTGAAGTACAAATTCGCAATAACTGAAGTGCAAGAATTCGTAATAATGCGAATTGAAGGAATTCGCAATAGCTAGGAGGGATCAATTTCTCAATCCAATAAGGCCAAGATTTTGCAATTAAGAAAAGTATGATTTCGCAATGCCAAAAGTAATTCAAAATCGCAATACAAAAGGTATTGCGAAATCGAATCAGAATTCCTAAAAACTAGGATCTCGGATTTAGGACGATTTTAAGCACTTTTTAAGCAACGTTTCAAGGAGAATAAGCACACAAGAACACCAATAAGCTACCAATAAGCTAGGCAAATGAAAAAACTTATAGATCTTCAACACGCGAATCAAGAAACTTGTAAAGAAGGAAACTTTATGTGTCGTGTAGAAATGGTAGATGAAAAATATGATGAAAACAAGATCTTAACTAACAAGAAAGATTAAAAAGATGAAGATTAAAACAAGATTAAACTTTAAAAAGTAAAGATTAGATTCAAAACAAGAAAGAAAGAAAATAAAGATAAAGTATTTCTAGTGAGAGAAAGTTAAACACTTTCTCTCTCTAAAAATTAAAACTACAAAAGAAAAATGAACTAGCTAACACCCTCCTAATGACACATTAGGAGGGTATATATAGGAGGTGGGGAGGTGCATGTGTTGCTTCCTTCTTTCTTTCTTCTCGGCTCGACTTGATTTAAATTCTTTGTCTTTCTCGACGTCGTCTTGGGATTTGTCGATATAAATTGAACTCGTCTTATAATTTTCTTCTCTAATTTAGACTTGCTTCTTCGACTTCATTAAACTTCCGTCTTTAGACTTTTTTCTTCGATAAATCTTCAGAATAGGCCTTGGACTTCCGTTCTTTTTGCACTCTTGATCTTTTGACTTCGTCTTTTCTCGTTTTCTTCGATAAAAACTCATGATAGCCCGTGTTTTCTCCCTTTTTCATATTTTTATCCTGAAACACAATAAAAACACAAACCACGCATAATTCCGACTTTTACGACATAAAATACACGTTTTGGTCTTGTTATTATTGGAAATAAGTGGTAAAAGGATAAGTGTTTTCACACTTATTACTGACATCAAGGCCGCTGAACTTAAAAGCAAAGAAGCTCTATTCAAACTCCTCTCACCCTCTGTTAAAGAAGCTTAGATGAAAAAGCTCAAAAAGCTAGAAACCAAGATAAACAACCTTCAGAGGGAATATGAGAAGATTGTTAATGAGAGAGCTAAACCAGGGCTAATCACCAAGTATAATTGCTTCACTGACAAAGACAAGAAGGTACTTATGACTCTGTACAGGGATAACGGGCTTGCAAACTACAAAGCCAACAACGACTTCAATCTTAAAAGTCTGGGTCTCTCTGAATGGCTAGAACTTCTGTCTCTTACCCAAAAGAAGTCTCGGCCTGGTGCAGCCCAGATGATGAAGAACATTTAGGCGAAACTAACTTGGGTAAGAAAGACTGTCAAGAAACTGAAGCTTCCCCTGCCCTCTCAGCTATCACAACAACAACCTCAAGGCTCAAATAAAAAGAAGAATCCAATGGGGCCACTCATTGAGAGGTTAGTCACAGAGGAAGTAGTAGTTGATGGCATGCACTAAATTCTGGTACTGCCCAAGGAAATCACTAAGCTTGTGGATGGGCAAGCTTATACTGAACTAGAGAAAGGCAAGGACTTTATGAACAGGGGTTGCCAATATGTGTTTCAGAGGGAGAATAAGTTACATCTTGCATCAACAGTCCAGCTAATTAGACTCAAGAAATGTTTATTTAGAAACTGCAAGTATGCTAGCGACTTCGAGTATGAGATTGAGCTAATCATCAACTCAAGAGCTGACAAAGTTGAATCACAGAGGATTTGCGACCAGAACCTTGACCCCTCAAGAAACCTTGTATTTTTCTTTTATTTTCACCTCTAGGTGTTCATGTAATAGGATTAGGTTCTTTTGTTTTAATAAAAGTTGAGGTATGTTTGTTAAATTATGTGTAAGAAGAAGATGTGTACTCATTTACAATCATTTCCGACTTAGTAAATTTATAAACAAATTGGGGGAGATTGTTGGGCCAATGAAAGTTTTAACTATGACCTAGTCTAGATTTGTTTAAATTAGACTAAGTGTTACAAGTCGCTGTGAAGACCATCGACAAAGACCTGACCAACTGAAGGCAAAGCCTCAGTTGGCACACAAGGTACATTCAAGTCTAAGACAACGTCAGAGAAGTCGAAGATTATCTGAACTCGTACTCACCAGCAATTATGGACAAGCTAGGATGTAGAAGGAATGTACTGGTGTTCAAGAATCTCTGAGATGACAATACTCAGAGATCACTTACAACCCTTTTGAAGATTAATCAAGCAGAGACTTGCTTTACCATTTAATAGTTTAGGCGGGAGAATCTCTAAAGTATTTTGAGCGGGACAAAATAGGAGATTCAAGACAAAGCCTAGTACGACCTAGTGGGATAAAGTGAACAGTTGGCAGAACTGTTCACCTACAGTTGTTTAAAGGTATGTCTCTCTATAGACATACATTTAATGCATTGTACTACTTCCACATAGAAGTAGACACGTATCAACTACTCCCACTAAGGAAGCAACCTTGTACCACTATAAAAGGAGGGAGAAAGATGACAAACATAACCCTTATGCTTGGATAATTTATCTAACTCTTTTCTCCCATTGGAACCTCTTAGTCCCTCAGCTGTCTACCAGCGACTCTAAGGTTCTCTCGTAAACTTGAGTCTCGAATCAAGTTTACATGTTCCAGGGTTGATTTCTTTATTGTCACTCAACGGGTGTATTCATAACACTTTGTAATACTTTGTTTATAAAAGATTAATAAAGAATTACGCGTTTGAAAAGTAATTCATATTATGTTATCCTTCTATACGAGATATTGTATCAACAATTGTCATATCTTAGGACTTTCAAATAGCAATCATCAGACGCAACACATAAGTGCAGAGCCATCTGCTCCGTTGTTCTTTTTGGTTACTATCTCTTTAGTTTTATTTTATAGGTCTTTTCATGTCGTCTTATTTTTATAATAAGTTCTCCATTCAGCTTATTAGTTTCAGCTTATTTTTAACGTTCGACAGCTTATCTATAATAAATATTGTCACGTTTTTTAGTCTTATTAGTTTCTCACTTTCTAGTCTAAGTTTTGCTAGAAAACATGTATAACTCTCTTTTTCTTTCCATTCCTACGTTATTTTTTAAGATTAGGTATATATTAGTAGTAGTGTTTTTTTTCTCTTTTATTTGGTTCCTTACTAGATTTCTAAACTTCATATGAGCCTTTGTTTTATAAAAATTTGCTTCATCTATTTTTTTTCTTTTTTCTCTTGTTTTTTTAATCCTAAAATCGTTAGTTTTAAAAAAAAAAATTAGATTTCAATTTTAAGACTTTTCAAATAAAAAGTTTTTTTTTATTTTAAAAATTTTAAAATTTCGAGTTTTTTTATTATTTTAATATTATTTTGTTTTGATTTGCGCGAAAGTGTAATTCGTCTTTATTTTCACATCTTTTTTATCAAAAAAAATAATCCAAAAACGTGTTTAACTTGGCTAAACAACCACACCTCCTTCGAGAACGAACTCAACGATCGGTTTTCGCGTTTTCCTAAACGTGTTAACTTAATACTTACCGTAGTTACGTTTTTTCCCTAAAAAGTGTTAAAAATACTCATCATCATCCATACCAATATGATTGAGTTGCTTGTTTGTTTTCTTGTAGTAGTTGTTGTCCATGATTTGAACTGCTTTACATATGATAGGCACAGCCAGTAGTCGATTTTGGTGTCATAAACCTATGGCTCTCACCAACTTTATGTTGACGTATTTTAACATCATTTTCAGGTGAGTAGGTGGTTAAGAATGAGTATATAAGTGGCTAGAGAGACCTATAGGAGGCGCATTGATTGGTTTTTCTTTACTTGCATTTAGTTGAACTTGTTGCATTTTGATACATTTGGATTGATGTTGTTTTATTATATCTTTACATTTGATTTGGAGATTTTCATTCATTTGGAAGACACCTCTTGGTTATTTTGAGGTATTATCATGACACTTTGTGTCTTACTTTGGCATTTAGTTAATTTTCTATAGAGACGCTTAATAAGTGTGAAAACACTTATCCTTTTACCACTTATTTCCAATAATAACAAGACCAAAACGTGTATTTTATGTCGTAAAAGTCGGAATTATGCGTGGTTTGTGTTTTTATTGTGTTTTAGAACCAAAAGATGAAAAAGGAAGAAAACACGGGCTTTCACGGGCTTTTATCGAAGAAATCGAGAAAAGACGAAGTCAAGAGATCAAGAGTTCTTAAAGAACGGATGTCCAAGACCTATTCTGAAGATTTATCGAAGAAAAAGTCTAAAGACGGAAGTTTAATGAAGTCGAAGAACTCAAGTCTAAATTAAAGAAGAAACTTATTAAGACAAGTTCGAATCCCGAGACGACGTTGAGAAAAGACAAAGATTTAAATCGAGTCGAGAAGAAAAGAAAGAAAGAAGCACACCACACATGCACTTCCCATTTTTCCTATAAATACCCTCCTAATCACATTAGGATGGTGGTTAGCTAGTTGCACTTTCAATTTTTCCTTTCTAGTTTTTAGAGAGAGAAAGTTCCAAACTTTCTCTCACTAAGTTTTTCATCTTTTCTTTCTTTTAATCTTTCAAGTTTAAGCTTTTTGTATTTGGATTTCATTAATCAAAATTCAAGTTCAATTATTTTGTTCTTTAATCTCTTTCTACATTTCTTGGTTTACTTTAACTTTTTGATCCGAATATTACACTTCACACGTTTGATTTAATGATTTCGTGATTAAAAGGTTAATCTTTCTTCTTCCTACATAATCTCTTATACGTATAGGCTATAAGCTCTTTATGCTTATTGGCTTATTTCATGTTTTAGCTTATTGCATTTTCGGATTATTTAAAAAAGTTTAGTGTTTTTAAAAGATTCGATTTAATAAGTTAGCCTATTTTGAGTTTGAAAGTTGCAAAATTTATGCTTATTGAGTTGTTTAAGGTTCGGATAAAGTAGCTTATTGTATGTGCTTATTGAGTTTTAAGCTTACCACCAATTTCGGATTAAGTTTGTTTTCATCGCAATATTGGGGATTTGCACATTCCGATCGATTGTTTGTGTCCATCGCAATAACACATCAAGGGTTCTACTTTGCGATAACTTGGAGTTTACCCCCTTATTCAGATCTGGATTGCGATCGCTTATTGCGATCGCATATTCCGACGGGATTTAAGGTTACCTTAAGTCGAAACGCTGCCCAAATTTTGTTAACTATATTCCGATAGAATCATATTGCGATAGCTTGCATTCCGATATGGGCTTTCCGATCTAGGATATTCCGACAGACATCATTGCGACAATATTGATTTTGTTATTCCGATGGGTATTCAGATGAACATTCCGATGGACTTTCACCTTTATTATTCTGATAGCTTTGCATTTAATTATTACGATGGTTCTAGTTTTGGTGCATTCCGATAGAAAGGATTTGTTACATTCCGATAGTTTGAGCTTTTAAGTTTTAAAAGTTTTGCAAAGTTTTAAGTTCTAAAATTACTTGTTAAGTTTTTAGTCAATTTCACTTTACTCAACGACAATTATTTGTTTTAAGTATAGAATTAGATAATCAAACCAAACCATCCTCTTGTTTACCAAAAGACAACTGATTCGCACTTTCTACCAATAATCAATTCGAAAAGATCGGACGATAAATATTTTATACTTGGTGTAAAAGCTTTGTATTAAATGCCGCCGCTGCCGGCTCTTTTCGTTAAGATTAACGGTTTCTAGTGAGAGACGCGTTGCATTTTGGAGATCCGTTCTTTTAAGAACGTTATTTTCCTTGCTAATATTTTCAAAAATACAAAAACATTAAAAAATCATAAAAATCAATTCTTTTCCAAAGGTTTTGCACCAAAAAGATTATATAGATATTCTCTTTGTATATTTTTCTTCTGAAGGTGTATGCGTACTAGATCTTCAAATTATTCTGAGCCCAAGACTCGTGAAGATTTAGATATGGTTGGTGTTCATAACAACAATAATAACCCACCTCTACCCAATTTGAATAACAATAGCAACAACCACAATGCTCCCCTACCCTATTTACGAACAATGGAGGAATTGTGTCAACCCACCATGAACGGACGTGGTGGACCGATTGCGCCGATGCAAATCACGGCTCAGGAGTTTTTGTTGAAGCATCACATGATCCAACAAGTGAAAACTAATCCATTTCGTGGATTGCCGGATGATGATGCCAACAAGAACCTCGACAAATTCATTACCATTACTCAAAGCATGAAGATGCCCGGTGTTTCTATGGATGTACTTCGCTTTTAACTATTTCCCCACACGCTTTCTCACCATGCCGAAAATGGTTTGACCGTCTCCCAAAGAATTCTATTCATACTTGGGACGATATGACTCAACGCTTTTTGTCGCGCTACTTTCCACGATCCATGGTCACGAGCCTTCGTAACCAAGTTAGTGGATTCATGCAAGACAATGATGAATCGCTCTTTGATGCTTGGGAACGTTACAATGATTTGATCGAACGTTGTCCAAATCATAACATGCTCCCCGTCACTCTTATTGATACTTTCTACAATGGTCTCACTTTTCGTGATCGTGACACGATCAACGCCGCTGCCGGTGGTACTTTTATGAAAAGGAGACCGGAGGAATGTAGAGAGTTGATTGAAAACATGACTACTCACCACAAGAATTGGGATTCATCCACATCCTCAAGATCTAATCCGAGAGTCAATGTTTCATCTACTTCTTCCACCACCGACATGTCCGCCATGGAACGAGCCATTATCGAAATGAGAAAAAATATGCAAATTTTGGCTAATAACCATACTCAACAAGCTAAAGCCGTTGCTATTTCTTGTGACACATGCGGCGGTCCTCATTCTTACATTGATTGTCCTTCTACTCAAGGAAATTTATGTGAAAACGTTAACGCGGCATACGGTACCTATCCCACGGGAGGCTATCAAGCTCGTCCTCAAGGAGACCGTAACATGCTAAGTTATCGTTCAAACAACTATCTTTCACCACCCGGTTTTACTCCTCAAAACCAAAACCAACAACAAAGTTATAACCGAAATAACCAAACCCAACCTCGTGCTAACAATCAATATCAATCCCAAAGAAACCCATATCCACCTCAAGGAAATTCTCAAGCTTACCAAGCTCCACCTCTCAATCAACCAACAGCGTTGAATCAAGACATCGAGACGTTCATGAGGACTAATAAAGAGATGGTAACGAATCTTCAGATTCAATTCATCAACTTGAAGGGAGACATGGCGAAACAAGGGAGTGATATTCGAGCCGAGCTAAGGAATGACATGGTGAAACAAAGCAATGATATTCGCGCAGACATGACAGACTCTTTCAGTACTCAAGCGGATAACATACGTGATATGATCGGGTCGCTCTTCCAATGTAATCAACCCTCTTCTTCGGGTACTCTTCCGAGTAACACCGTTGCTAATCCAAGAGGGGAGATGAAAGAAATCAGCACTCGTAGTGGAAAAGGTTATACGGAACCCGAGCTTCCTACACCTCCACCCGTGATTGTGAACAAGGAAAAAGAGCAACTTTCCTCACCTCCTTTGCCTTCTACCCCCATCCCCCCACCACCCGCGGTTGTGAGTGATCCTACTCCCCTAAAGCCTTCCTCTTCATCCGATATACCTTATCCTTCAAGGTTGAGGAAAGAGAAGCAAAAGGGCAATGATGATATTCAAGTTTCAAACTTTCTTAAAATGTTTAAACAATTGAATTTTAACATCTCCTTTGCCGAGGCTCTCGCTCACATGCCTAAATATATAAAGATGTTTAAAGATCTTCTTAGTGACAAGGAAAAGCTTCTTGATATTTCTAATACCCAACTTAACGAGAATTGCTCTGCGGTTCTCATAAAGAAATTGCCCACCAAACTTGGTGATCCGGGTCGCTTCTTGATTCCTTGCAACTTCCCGGGAGTAGAGAATTGCATGGCCCTAGCCGATCTAGGTGCTAGTATAAACTTAATGCCTTTAAGTGTTTGGAAGCAATTATCTCTCCCCGAGCTAGTCCCCACCAAAATGACTTTGGAATTAGCTAACCGTACGGTTGCTTATCCAGTGGGGATAGCCGAAGACGTCTTCGTTGGCGTTGACAAATTCACCTTCCCGACGGATTTTGTTGTCGTTGACTACGATATGGGTCCCCGTGTTCCATTAATTGTTGGACGTCCCTTATTGAGGACCGATCGCACTCTCATTGATGTAGCCGCGGGCGAAATAATCATGAGACTTGGTGACGATAAAATTATCTTCAACATGGGTAAGATTTCTAAGCAACCTTATTCATATGAGAGTGTTAATGCTATTGATGTTCTCGATGAGGCTTGTGAAGAACACTTTAATGATGTTTGCAAAAGTAATCTTTCCTCTCTACCCAATGTATAGACCGTTGCCTCTATCACTCCGTCATTAACTCCATTTGGAGAAAGTGACTTCCTCTTGAAAGAATTTGAAGCAACTCTGGGAGATGTGGATTTGCAATATGACGATTCTCCCTCCAACTGGGATGAAGACATTCGTACCATTGAGAAACTTCTCAATGAGTACCATATTTCTACACAGTCTCCTAAAGCTATCTCTACCGATGATCCGAAATTGACTACGCCGTCCATCGAAAATCCTCCGGATTTAGAGCTTAAGGATCTTCCGTCTCATCTCGAGTACGTTTTCCTTGACGACAACAAGAAGCTACCGGTCATCATCTCAAAGGACCTGAAAGAAGAAGAAAAATCCCGACTTATCGTCGTGCTGAAGAATCATAAGAAAGCGATTGCATGGAAAATCTCCAATATTCGTGGAATTGATCCTCACTTTTGCACACATAAAATTCTCATGGAGGACGACTTTAAACCCACTATTCAAAGCCAAAGAAGGGTGAATCCTAAGATCCATGACGTTATCAAAAAAGAGGTTATCAAACTTCTTGATGCAGGCATGATCTATCCTATCTCGGATTCACCATGGGTTAGTCCAGTCCATTGTGTGCCTAAGAAAGGCGGAATCACCGTTGTTCCCAATGAAAACAACGAGTTGATTCCTACTCGTCTCGTTACAGGGTGGAGAGTCTGTATAGACTATCGCAAACTCAATGATGCTACGAGAAAGGATCATTTTCCCCTTCCTTTCATGGACCAAATGCTTGAACGTCTAGCAGGTAATGACTATTACTGCTTCTTAGACGGTTTTTCGGGTTATTTTCAAATACCCATCGATCCCCAAGACCAAGAGAAAACAACATTCACTTGTCCTTATGTAACATTTGCTTACAAAAGAATGCCTTTCGCCTTATGCAATCCTGGGACATTCCAAAGGTGTATGATGGCTATCTTCCATGACATGGTTGAAGAAACCATGGAAGTCTTCATGGATGATTTACCGGTCTATGGTGATTCCTTTTCTACTTGCCTTGTCAATTTGGAATGCATGCTTAAGCGGTGTGAAGACACTCGCCTTGTTCTGAATTGGGAAAAATGCCATTTCATGGTAAAAGAAGGCATTGTGCTGGGACATAAAATCTCTAAAGCCGGTCTTGAAGTGGACCGTGCTAAAGTGGATGTCATAGCCAAATTACCTCTACCTTCAACCGTGAAGGGTGTGAGAAGTTTTCTGGGTCATGCGGGCTTCTATCGTCTTTTCATTCAGGATTTTTCTAAAATCGCTCGCCCGATGACCCACCTCTTGTAAAAAGATACTCCTTTCATCTTTTCCAAAGAATGTCTTGACTCCTTCAATCTTCTTAAGGACAAGCTGACTAAGGCACCGGTCTTGGTTACCCCTAATTGGGAGCTACCTTTTGAATTGATGTGTGATGCTAGCGACTTTGCTATTGGAGTGGTTTTGGGCCAAACAGTGAATAAACACTTCCAACCAATCCATTATGCTAGCAAGACAATGACGGGGGCTCAATTGCATTATACCACTACCGAAAAAGAGCTTTTAGCTGTAGTGTATGCTTTTGAAAAATTTCGCCCCTATCTTGTTTTATCCACCACCACTGTATACACGGACCATTTTGCGTTGAAGTAGTTGATGACTAAGCACGACTCTAACCCAAGACTTCTTCGCTGGGTTTTACTCCTTCAAGAATTTAACATTGAAGACAAGAAGGGAGCTGAAAACCTAGCCGCGGATAATCTAAGTAGACTTGAGGATCCTTATCAAGGGGATCATCCGAATCAAGAGATCAATGACTCTTTTCCCTTGAGACCTTAATGTCAATAAATTCCAATCTTGATGCCACCCCGTGGTTTGCTGACATTGCAAACTACTTAGCGGGTGGTGTTCTCATCAAAGGGTTAACATCCCAACAAAAGAAAAAGTTCTTAAACGATGTTAAGACTTACTTCTGGTATGACCCTTATCTCTTCAAACAATGTGCTGATTTGATTATTCGCCAATGTGTTGATGGACCGGCAGCTTTACAAATCCTTGATGCTTGCCACAAAGGACCCACCGGTGGTCACTTTGGTCCCAACTACACCGCGAAGAAAGTGTTTGACTCTGGATTCTATTGGCCCACCATTTATCGTGACGCTCACGAAATGGTTAAGCATTGTGATGCTTGCCAACGACAAGGCAAGATCACACATAAAGACGAGATGCCTCAAAATTTCATACAAGAATGTGAAATCTTTGATGTTTGGGGTATCGACTTTATGGGGCCATTTCCATCTTCCAAAGGGAACAAGTACATCCTCGTAGCCGTTGACTACGTTTCTAAATGGGTTGAAGCTAAGGCTCTTCCTACGAACGATGCGAGGGTGGTTGTGAACTTTTTGAAGCAACTTTTTGCTCGATTTGGTGTTCCTCGTGCTATAATCAGTGACCGCGGGACTCATTTTTACAATGACAAATTTGCAAGAGTCATGGCTAAGTATGGTGTCAATCACCGTCTTTCCACCGCCTATCATCCCCAAACCAATGGGCAAGCCGCGATTTCCAACCGTGGATTGAAGCGAATACTGGAACGTACTTTGGGAGATCATCATGCCGCGTGGGTCGATAAGTTAGATGATGCTCTGTGGGCTTTCCGTACCGCTTATAAGACGCCGATTGGTTGTACACCTTATCGTCTTGTGTACGGGAAAGCATGCCACCTCCCTATTGAGCTGGAGCATAAGGCATACTGGGCCTTGAAGTGGGCTAACTTCGACATCAACAAAGCCGGTGATCTTCGGACGATTCAACTCAACGAGCTTAATGAATTGAGGAATGAAGCTTACGAGAACTCATTGATCTACAAGGAGAAGACCAAGATCATCCATGATGCAAGGATTAAGAACCGAGAGTTCCACGTTGGTGATCAAGTCTTACTTTTTAACTCTCGGTTGAAGATCTTCTCGGGCAAGTTGAAGAGCCGCTGGCATGGTCCATTCACCGTCGTCAAAGTCTTCCCATATGGCACCATTGAGCTTTCTCAGCCAAATGGGCCCAATTTTAAGGTGAATGGCCAGCGCGTGAAGTTGTACTTTGGTGAGGACATCTCTCACGAGATGATTCCATCCCTCACCACGTTCCCCATGAACTATTTTTGGGTCGAGTCAGGCTCGTGACTCGGTTATCAAAAAAAGCGCTTCTCGGGAAGCAACCCATGATCTATCCTTTACTGTTTTCATAATAAGTGTAGGGGGAGCCCCGTATGTGTTTGTTGTCTTGTTTCTTATTTTGTGCAGGTATTCAAGCTTCAAAGAGTACTTTTGATGACTTTTGACGAACCGTGATCCCGTGTTCCCGTCTTCCCGGTTCTATCCTAAACTCTTTTGATTCTCTATTTTATATTCTTTAATATTAAAATAGGAATCACTCTAGTTGTCCTTTCCTTAGCAAGATTTAACCAACGTGCACAATGTCATAAGTGTAGGGGAGTTTACTCCCACATGCTTAAACATTGAGGACAATGTTATATCAAGTGTAGGGGGGACTTCTATCGAAGTAAGTGGTCTTTTCCATGAATTTTCCCTCATTTTAACCGGAAAATCAATTTTTCGACATTTTTCAAAATTTTCAATCTATTTTGGCCTATTAGTTTTTCCTTTGAATAGTTATTTTCTTTCTTTAATAGAATAAATTTTTAATAAAGTGGTTTTATGATTTTAAACGTTGTGAATCTTTTGACTCAACCCGAGTTTACTTATTTAAGTCTACTCTAGGTAGTATCCTTAACATGTTTAAGTCAAGTTTTGCTAGGCTTTTATTTAGGGAGCTTTAAAACGCGAAAGTCTTAACGCTCACGGGTTAAGAAGAACTTTTCGCAAGTTCCTATAATTGATCCTAGAGAGTCGTTTATCAAGGGAACTTTAAAATGCATTTTCTAAACTTGAAAAAGTCTAAGAAATTGCAAGATCCTATAGATGACTCGAAACCCAAAATTTTGATTTAATAGGCTAAGCATCCACGAGTATCATTCCTTGAGATTTTAAATTGTGGAGAACGAGAGATGATAGAGTCAATTATAAGTTTGGTGTTCTTTCGTGAATTTATGTGAGTTAATTATGAGCCTATTCTCCCATCGCTTGATAATAAATTTATCTGCAATAAATAAGGTTGTATGATTTGAAAAGTTACTTAGCTTCTAGCCCAAGATCGTTTAAAAGTTGCTCGGTATTAATTAGAGTTCATAGCCAAGGCATAACTTATTGAAGCGGGATGCGAAGATTGGCGAGTCCGAAAAGGCCCTAACAAGGCATGAGCGCTACATTTTGTTTCTTAAGATCCAAAAGTGATGTGAAGAATCATTTATCGAAAATCAATATGAAGGATCGAGACACACGACGAAAAGCAAATACTCCCCAAAAGATCATGGAGAAGTCTATCCGAAAATACTCTAACAAGGTATGAGGATAAATAGATCCAAGTCCTAAAAGGAGGCGGATCGTTGTATATGAAAGTCCAAAATAAAGATTGGAGAAAAATGAAGAAGTCGTGGTCCAAGTATGAAGAATCTCTCAAGATTTGAAGTATGAAGTCGCTTCCAAATATCGGTCTGAGAAAGGTCTCAAATCATGAAGCGAGTTATGCCAAGATATGAACTTTATGAGGTCCCGAGAAGCAGTTTTAAAAGATTTTGTCCTTTAGCTAACTATTGATTAAATCGTCCCACTTTATTTTCGGCCTAAATAACTGTCGAAATAAGTCAAACAATGCATCCTCGTGATCATTCAAGACAAAAATAAAATATAAGAGATACACCTAGGAATAAGGGAGTCTAAGTGAATAATTGTCCTACATGAATCCGTGTTAGTTTGCTAACTTATAATAACAATGATCTCGTTTTTAAGCTTGGTATGGGGAACGTGAAACTTGAGGATGATAAACGTTCATGGCAGCCTAAAACCAATGTAAGTCTTTAATTTATTTACTTGTTTTCTATCTTCTTATTTTCCTTAAAAGTTTAGTATTTAATAAAGGCCAAGGTGGGTTATTTATGATGGAAAATGTAAACCGTGCTTTAAAATTAATGCATTGCATGAGGGCATTGCAATGGTCAAATGTAGGGGATTTAATAAGTGTGAAAACACTTATCATTTTACCACTTATTTCCAATAATAACAAGACCAAATGTGTATTTTATGTCGTAAAAGTTGGAATTATGCGTGGTTTGTGTTTTTATTGTGTTTTAGGACCAAAAGATGAAAAAGGAAGAAAACACGGGCTTTCACGGACTTTTATAGAAGAAAACGAGAAAAGACGAAGTCAAGAGATCAAGAGTGCTTAAAGAACGGATGTCCAAGACCTATTCTGAAGATTTATCGAAGAAAAAGTCTAAAGACGGAAGTTTAATGAAGTCGAAGAACTCAAGTCTAAATTAAAGAAGAAAATTATTAAGACAAGTTCAAATCCCGAGACGACGTCAAGAAAAGATAAATATTTAAATCGAGTCAAGAAGAAAAGAAAGAAAGAAGCACACCACACATGCACTTCCCATTTTTCCTATAAATACCCTCCTAATCACATTAGGAGGGTGGTTAGCTAGTTGCACTTTTAATTTTTCCTTTCTAGTTTTTAGAGAGAGAAAGTTCTAAACTTTCTCTCACTAAGTTTTTCATCTTTTCTTTCTTTTAATCTTTCAAGTTTAAGCTTTTTGTATTTGGATTTCATTAATCAAAATTCAGGTTCAAGTATTTTATTCTTTAATTCTTTCTACATTTCTTGGTTTACTTTAACTTTTTGATCTGAATATTACACTTCACACGTTTGATTTAATGATTTCGTGATTAAAAGGTTAATCTTTCTTGTTTCTACATAAGCTCTTATACGTATAGGCTATAAGCTCTTTATGCTTATTGGCTTATTTCATGTTTTAGCTTATTGTATTTTCGGATTATTTAAAAATTTTTAGTGTTTTTAAAAGATTCGATTTAATAAGTTTGCCTATTTTGAGTTTGAAAGTTGCAAAATTTATGCTTATTGAGTTGTTTAAGGTTCGGATAAAGTAGCTTATTGTATGTGCTTATTGAGTTTTAAGCTTACCACCAATTTCGGATTAAGTTTGTTTTCATCGCAATATTGGGGATTTGCACATTCCGATCGATTGCTTGTGTCCATCGCAATGCGATAACTTGGAGTTTACCCCCCTTATTCCGATCTGGATTGCGATCGCTTATTGCGATCGCATATTCCGACGGGATTTAAGGTTGCCTTAAGTTGAAACGCTGCCCAAATTTTTTTAACCTCCGATAGAATCATATTGCGACAGCTTGCATTCCGATCTGGGCTTACCGATCTAGGATATTCCGACAGACATCATTGCGACAGTATTGATTTTGTTATTCCGATGGGTATTCAGATGAACATTCCGATGGACTTTCACCTTTATTATTCCGATAGCTTTCCATTTAATTATTCCGATGGTTCTAGTTTTGGTGCATTCTGATAGAAAGGATTTGTTACATTCCGATAGTTTGAGCTTTTAAGTTTTAAAAGTTTTGCAAAGTTTTAAGTTCTAAAATTACTTGTTAAGTTTTTAGTCAATTTCACTTTACTCAACAACAATTATTTGTTTTAAGTCTAGAATTAGATAATCAAACCAAACCATCCTCTTGTTCACCAAAAGACAATTGAGTCGCACTTTCTACCAATGATCAATTCGAAAAGATCGGACGATAAATATTTTATACTTGGTGTAAAAGCTTTGTATTAACGCTATAGTGCTTTGATGATACTCATGAAGTGAGACCTTATGTTTCCGCCTACGCGGGGTGTTACACATGCTTAGTAAGTGGAACTTATAGATCCATAAAAATCATAAGAGGCTTTGTATCCAGGTAATCTCACATGTGCAATCACCTAAGGATCTGTATGCTCCTTTTGTAGAACTTCTAGAAACTACCAATTGCATATTGTCATTCCCACGAGATAATGCATGAACCAATAAAAAAATGCAAATCCAGTGATAGAACTTCTTGTGACAGTGCAACTTACCTAATCAGTATATTTGCTTAAGCAGTATGCAACATAAGAAAGATCTAACTTTGTAAGTGTGAGGTATAGGAGCTTACCAATTAAGCGTCTGTATAAGGATGCCTCTGGAAAGGGTTCTCCATCAATGTCTGAAAGTCCCTAAACCTAGCTTGAAACGATAAAGAAAGATTAATAACACAAGTAAATACTTTTCAAACGTAAGACTTTATTATTGTATAACAAGTATTACATGTGTTATGGATAACACAATCTGATGACAATGTGTTGTGTACACTTTGGACAAAATAAAGGTAACTTAAGAACACAGGCACAACTGTTTGTTCTATAAGTTCTAAAGAGTTAATGTGTGAAATCTAACAAAGTGAACAACGTTAACTCTAGCCTACATATCCTATTTATAGTGGTACGAGGTTGACTTCTAGTACTGGTTGATGGTGACTACACAAAACAGACAATGTCAGACATCTGTCACCAGATGCTCTTCTATTCTTGGTAGTCTGCCACAATGCGTTAGGGAAACAGAGCTGACATAGTTTCCCTTTTCTTCACACCTTGTACTTTAGGCTGCATAAATTCCCGCCTAAACACTTAGGTATGTCCAAAGTGTACAGAGTGTTAACAAGGTATTACCACCCCTGCTAACACTCAACCACTCAGAGTCCCTGATACATCTTGGCTGTTATCCATCACAGTTAATGAGTATGTCTTCAAGTAATCTTCGACTTCCTTTACAATGTCTCTAACATGGACTCCTCTGTGGTTGCTCACAGAGACTTTGAACTCTGTGAGTCTTGGGTTACTTGCCTGTCACCTAGGCACATGCAAGTTAATATCAAACATCTTAATTTAAGTTTAAATCTATGACTAAGGGGAATCTAACAAACTTAGATTCCCAACAATCTCCCCCTACTTAAACATAAATACAGCTAGATCTAAATTAGTTATAGTAAGTGAGATAAGAGATTCTTCTTACACATAACAGATCTAACAAACAACTTCATAATTCATTAATACTTAGAAAAATTACAAGTACAATACATGAGTAAAACAAAATATGAGTGTAATAATTTAGCTGTGAAAAACTACAATAATCATCATTCTTTATTCTTTCTTCAGCTTCAACGATGTCTGTCCTTGTATCTAATTCAACTTGCAAAGCTTGGGCAAACACGTTGGAATACTTAGAGTTAATTTTACGCACCCTCTGAAACACCAAAAGCTGAATAGTTGAAGCCAGCCCGAATTCACTTTCCCTTTGAAAGATATATTGACAACCCTTGTTCATGAATACCATTCCTTTTTCAGGCTCTGTGTAACTTTGTCTATAAATGGGTCCAACAATTCCATTTGGTAAGACAAGATCCCTGTGCACTCCATCCACTTGAATGTCGTTTGTGACGAAATTCTATTTAAGGAATTGAGTCATCCTTTTCCTTTTCTTCTTAGTCTTTGTTGGTTCTAGTTCAAATAGCTGTGGGGGTGGATCAACTTTGAGCTTAGCTGCAGTCTCTTTAACCCAGTTTAATTTAGCTCTGATAATCTTTAACAGAAGAAAATTCACCTGACTAGTCCTTTTCTCAACTAAAGCCTCCAATTCAAACCATTTAGACAGACCAAGTGTTTTTAACTTGAAGTTATCAAAGATATCCGTGTTGGCCTGTTGATTGTCTCTCCAAATTATCATCTATGATGTGTGAGTAGATTTTTGAATTGTGTATTTGAACTTGGTAATTTTCCCTGGAGCATATCTAGAGTTAACGCAGGCATCATAGTCAGCCTTTACCTTTTTTAGAGCCTTTGTACGTTTAACCTCCATTTCCCTTAACCTTTTTCTTTGCTCTTCTTTGAGTTGAGGAGACATAGCTTTTAGCTTGGTTCCATCCAGCTCTTTGGCCTTCTTGATTTCATTTAACCTTTTGAATTCAAGTGCCTGTTTTTCAATTTCTTTAGCTGTTAGACGTTTTTCATTTGTAGCTTTAAAGGTTGAGAATTGGGATAGTTCAGTGGTTGATCCTCTTATCTCTAGCATCGGAGCTACTTTCTTTAGTTTGGCGTCTGAGTCTAGCACAACTATTTCCTTTCCTTTCTTTGAGACAGAGGATAACTCACTTGCTTTCTTCAGCTCTTCAGCATGTTGTAGATATCCCTTCTGAGCTTGGTCTTGGACAGCCTTTGGTAGGGAGCCAATAATAAATTTAAGTTTCTTGGCATCTGGTTCACCATCATCCACAGCCTCATTGGTGTTAACCAAAGACAGGGATTTAGATGTATCAGCTCCAACTTTGGTCTATTGCTCCCCCTTAATTTCATCATCATCAGGTACAGTGATGGGTGTCATAACTTGGAGAGAGATGGGTGTAATAATGGTGTTATCAGTTGTACATGTGTTAGTGTTGACAGGTTCTAGTTTAAGTAAGGCAATTTTATCCCCCTCACGTTTAGCCTGTTTCTCTAGACGCTTGGCTGAACGTGACTGAAGGTACCTAGCAACCTGTTCAACAGATGTAGCCATTTTCTTTTGCATGTTCCTTGATCCTCTGGCAATTCTTAGAAGCCTGTTGTAATTGCGGTTAACAGAGCGATCAACATGTCCAGCCAAGAAGTGAGTGTGACGTTTTTGTCTATTGTACACAGCCTCAAATTCCTTGTGCATAACCAACTCATGAGCTGAGAACATGTCAGGGACTTCTGAAGTGATGGCATCTTTGATTTGAGTGGATAAATGGCTAAGTCCTTGAGAAAAACCTTTTCGAGTGCCATCTTTGATAGGTTCAGTGATAGCATCTTGAACAGCCTATGAGATTATTTTGGGAAAATTGGTTGTGAAATTATGTATTTCATACCCCATTCGATCCAACTTACGTGACAAGCATTCAATATCTTAGGCGTGATGATAGGGCTTTAAGCCATGAATGTTCAGGCTTTGTTGCTCGTAGTCATCTTCCCTTGGAAAAAGATCAAAGTTAGTCTGTTGTGGATGATCAAATAACAAAAATTCAGCCATGGGATCATACACAGCCTTTAGAAGCACCTTGGTGACAGATTCAATAGATGTAGGTGTCACGATAGCTTCTTTAGGAGGTGGAGTTGGTTCATCAGCTGGTGTGGACACAACTTTGGGTTTGGGAGGTGACATAGAAGGTTGTTCATCATCCTCTTCATCCTCTTCTTCTATCATCCCCTCAAGGATAATTTCATCATCCGACATAGATTCATGCTCAAATAAGCTTTCAATGAAGGCAAGAACATCATCTTCAGCATCTAGCATGAGCTCATCTTCTTTTGGCTGATCCTGAATCATATTATCAGCTCCTTCAGCGGTAGCATGAGAATCTACAGTTGGTTGTTCAACATTAGCCTGCAATTGGTTTAGATTGGTAACATGGAAATAGATAAGGGGAATGGTCACCAGTACGCTGTCCTAGAGAGGCTGAGGATGATTATTCAGCCACTCCAAAGGATAAATCCTTGGGATTCTTTTAAGTGTGAAAATGATAAGGTTAATGGTCGCTATTCGCTGCCCCTAGGAAAGCTGAGTGTGATTATTCAGCCCCCCCCCCCCCCCCAAAAAAAAAAAGGATAAATCCTTTGGGACTCTTTTATCTGTGAAGCATATATGGGTTAAGATCGCCTGTTACGCTGACCCTAGGAAAGCTGAGGGTGATGATTCAGCATCTAGCATGAGCTCATCTTTTAGTTTTGAAAAAGATGTAGTTTAAGATCGTCATTTTTCGCTGTCCCTAGGAAAGCTGAGGGTGATTATTCACCTCCCCCTTAAAAGTTAAACTTTTGGGATTCTTTTTCCGAAGGAACCTAGAGACTGTGTGAAGTACAGCTACTCTAGGTCGAGACATATATGTATACAGGTTGTTGTTTGCATGTATACTGTCTAAAGGGTGTAGGGTCATCGAGGTGCTTTGTAACCACAAATGAATCACTCCCTGGTGCAATGACAATGTGTACAGAAGTATTAAAAGAATTGTAAGTGCATACACAGACTCCTATGGGTCGAGGATAACCCTAACTTCACCACTCTCTCCTACAGACATTTGAGAGTGGCTGCTTGTGTACCTCTAAAAATTATAAACTGATTACCTGTGAGATATCAGCTAAGTTAGGCTGGTTCCCTGTTGTCTATGCTGAGTTAGAGACGCTAGACTCTTGTTGTTTATCAGCTAAGGTCTCTGTGTCCACCGAAGTCTCTTGCACAGAGGAAGTAGGAATTGTCACAAGATTCTTAACCCTGGCCTTAATAACAGTTTGGGTTTTAGAAGAAGATGGGATTTTCTTCTTCTTAGGCTGTCAGCCAGTTGTTGCCTTAAACAGCGTGGTGTGTTACCCAGAGGTCAAAGACGCTGACTTACTAGACACACCAACTGCAATCACCTTCTCAGAGGAAGGGAGCAAGGACAGCAGATAGTTGTTTAACAGCCATGTTCCTCATGTAGGCTGTTGCAGGCAAATCATTTGGTCCCATCACCTTGTAGATAGCCCCTGTGATGTGATACAGCTTCATTGCTGTAAGTGCAGAGTTGTTGTAGCGATCTGTCAAAAGACTCTCAAAGATAAGAGAAAGAAAACGAACATAGCAGATATTTTTCTCCCTTGTTTGATTTGTTCCCTTCAGCTTTTCCACTAGGTTAGAAAACAAGATACTACCAACATCCACATCGGTTCCCCAGATTAATCCATATGCAATGGCCTGGTGATTAAAAGCCATCTGATCCTGAGAGCCTTACATACCTCCAAAAGACTTAACAATATGTCTGAATAGCACTCTCCCAAAACTTGATCTTTAAAGGAGACTTGAGGACCACTTCAGCAGGTGTAAGGGTTGGGTGGGTGTTAGAGACAAGGAAAAGTGTGGCAAGGGCATCCTTAACAGCCTTTTTATCGACATTCTTCAAGCATTCATCACCATGTTTAAGCCCAGCCACAGAGGAGAAGTCATCAACAAAAAAGGAAAACGGGTGTTCATTACAAAATATATTGAAGGAAATGGTGTTATCATCAAGGAATTCAGCAGAATACCATAATTCCCTAAGGTATTCTTGGTAGAAAACGGATGGGGATCTAGTGAATGCTTCGCTCACATCACAATTCTGCATAAAGTTCGCCAAATCCAGGTATGAGTCATTAGGAGCTTTGAGCCATCCTATTGAGTTGTTAGAGGCGAGAATGCTATCGTTGATCTCGAAAGTTACGTTAGAAGCCTTTGGTACTTGAAACGCCATTGATTCGAGGATTGTGAAGACGAAGATGGTGAGAGGGTTTAGAGAGAGATTTTAGAGAGAGATGCAAATTGTGAATAATGGGAAAAGTGTTAGGTGAAAAACCTTGGGATAATATATATATTCAAAATTCGAAAGAGTTATTCAACCGCAGTAAATGCGTAGTTGGAAAAGGACTGCACACAAGTGGGTCCCTTGACCTTTCAAAACTGTTTGTCTCTTCGTTTATCTAATAAAGTATGAATTAAATATTGGGAATGTTTTTAGTATTTAGTTGGAAAGTAACTACCTAGTTTCATGTGAAAAACATTTAATATCTACTTAGACTTAATGACACACATTAAATATCAGCCACGGGCTTTGAGCTATTAAGCATACCCAGCTCAACAACTAGCCTGTTGAACGAAGGTTCAGCCAAAGGCTTGGTAAATATATCAGCTAGTTGCAGCTCAGTGGGAACAAAATGCAGCTCAATATCTACTTTTATAATATGATCCCTGATAAAGTGATACCTGATATCTATGTGTTTGGTTCGAGAGTGAAGCACAGGGTTGTTTGAGATAGCAATGGCACTTGTATTGTCATAGAAGATGGGTACTTTGTCATATAGAATCTCATAGTCAGCTAGTTGACTCTTCATCTAAAGTACTTGAGCACAACAACTAGCAGCTGCAACATATTCAGCTTCAGCTGATGACATTGCCATAGAGTTTTGCTTCTTTTCACTCCATCCAACCAACTTTCCTCCTAGGATTTGACAGCTCCCTAAGGTACTTTTCCTATCAATGCAGCACCCAGCGTAGTCTGAATCTGAGTATGCCTTGAGATCAAAGCCTAATTCTTTGGGATACCACAGACCTAGAGAGGTTGTTCCTTTGAGGTACCTAAAAATTTTATTAACAGCCACTAGATGGGATTCCTTTGGGTTAGCTTGGTACCTTACATAGAGACATGTGGAGAACTGGATATCAGGGCGAATGGCTGTGAGATACATGAGTGACCCAATCATGCCTCTATACACAGTCTCATTAACAGAGACACCTAACTCATCAGGACCCAAGTTATTGGGTGGAAGCATGGGGCATTTCACTGATGCACAATCAGCCAAGTCATATTTTTTAAGTAAATCCTTAACATACTTTTATTGACAAATTGAAATTCCTTTATGACATTGTTTAATTTGAAAACCCAAAAAGTAAGTTAATTCACCCATCATACTCATCTCATATTTCTTGGTCATTAGTTTAGCAAAATGTTTACTAAGATTAACATTTGTAGACCCAAAGATGATATCATCCACATAAATCTTTACAATGGTGAAATTACTTTTATCCTTGAAGGTAAAAAGTGTTTTATCAATGGAACCCCTAACAAATTTATTTTCAGTTAAAAAAGTAGACAACATTTCATACCATGCCCTTGGAGCTTGTTTCAGCCATACATTGCTTTCTGAAGCCTGTACACATGGTTGGGAAACTCGTTGTTCTCAAATCCTTCAGGTTGTTCAACATACACTTCTTCAGCCAAATCTCCATTGAGGAAGGCACTTTTAACATCCATTTGATACACAATGAAGTTCATATATGCAGCGTAAGTAAGGAATATTTTGATGGCTTCAAGTCTTGCTACTGGTGCAAATGTTTCATCATAATCAACCCCTTCAGTCTGTGTTTACCCCTGTGCAACGAACCTTGCCTTGTTCCTTATAATGTTACCAATCTCATCCATCGTGTTCCTATATATCCATCTAGTGCTTGGGATGTTCTTACCAGGTGGAGCTGGCACTAGAGTCCATTCCTTGTTTCTCTTAAACTGATTGATTTCTTCCTGTATTGCAGCGACCCAGCCTTCTTCTACAAGGGCTTTAGCTACACGCTTGGGTTCAATTTGGTATTAAAATTCAGCAAACAAACATTCATTGGTTGAGGCTGATTCTGAGTCATGAATTCTCTGTCTAGTAGTAACCTCAGCATTTGGTTCACAAATAATGGTTACAAGAAGAATGTGTTGATCTCTTGACCATTTGCTTTGAGGAGCTGGGGAGTCATAGACAGGAACAGGTATGGAGGATGAGAGTACAACTTGAGTTTCATTTTGTTGAACAGGAAGACACTCTTCAAAAACAATCTTTGTGTCTGTGTCTGCATCAGCTGTTTCGAGAAGTGATGTTTCATAGACAACAGGAGAATCTTCTTGATCATGAGTTCTAGGTGAGTCATCTTCAACTGAGGTGGAACAAGGGCTTGTGGAAGGCTGATGTTCTTCTTCAATAAGTACTTGAGTAGAGGGAACATCAATGTTGTGAGTTGACATCGGATCGTATGCATGAACATATGGAATAAGAGTATCTGTATGTGAATGATGATGAAAGACAGGCCTTGGTTCAGAGAACTCATCTGTTGGGAAATACCTGTTTTCGTTGAAATCAATTTCATCACCTTCTGTTCTTGTTCTTTGTATCACGTCATTATCTTCATTGAATGTGACATGAAAGGTTTCTTCTAGTTCTTGTCTTCTTGTGTTGAATACTCTAAAGGCTTTGGCTGTTGAAGAGTATCCTAAGAAGAAACCATCGTCAGCTTTTTCATCAAACTTTCCAAGTTGATCCATGTAGTTATAAATGAACACATGGAAACCAAAGACATGGAAGTAGCTGACATATGGCGCTCTTTTCCTAAAAAATTAATAAGAAGTCTTTCTATGTCTTTTAACAATGATTGATCTATTCTGGGTATAGCAGGCAGTGTGGACAACTTCTCCTCAGAATTGCTTTGGTAAAGCTGCACCTTTCAGCATGGTTCTAGCTGCTTCAATCATTGTTCTGTTTCTTCTTTGAGCTACTCCATTTTTTTCGGGAGCGTCAGATGCAGAGAAGTTTTGTGATATTCCCTTTTCATCACAAAAAGCTTCAACTTGTTGATAGTTGTAAGATTAGACACTTGCTTTAGGAAAAACAAGCACCTAAAATATAGGGTAAGCACGACGATTAAGGAAAACCGTGTGTAAATGACCCTTATGAGAGTGAGTTCGTTCTCGAGGAGGCTTAGTGTGTTGTGTAATGAATTGATTTTTATTTGTGATTATATTGAGAAAAAGAAAATAGAAATGGGGTGAGAAGAGAGTGACGGTTACGAAGACGGATCGAGCTAAGACGAAAAGGTCGTTCACGTAAAACCGTAAAAAGCTACAAATTAAAAATCTTAACCTAAAACTTAATTAAAAGTTAAACTAAGTCTAAAATAATATAAATAAGAGTAAAAATCCAATAAAAATATTTTAAAACCTTTTATTAATTAAATATTCAATTTTAAATGCTAATTAAAGCCCTAAAATTAAATATAATTAATCAAAATGTCCAAAATATTATTTTACTGAACAAATAACTTACTTATATTATTTAAAGACTAAAAAGTATTTTTCCTAAATTTTAAAAACTATTTTTCTATTTTTAAATCACTAAAAACTATTTTTAAACCAAAATAATTATAAAAAATAATAAAATAATGCCAAAATTAATTTGACACTTTTGAAAATCCTAAATTATACTAAGGAACAGTAGAAAAATGAAAAAGTTTGAAAAATATAAAATTTTTCACTAAAAGACAAAAACAGTTATAAATAAAATCCTAATTAAACTAATTTAATTCTAAAAAATAAATAAAAGTGAACAGTAAAAACTTTTTTAACTAAAAATCTTAAAATGTTTTTCTAAATAAAAGAAAAATTTTAAAACTAAAAAATACTAATTTTTTACACTAAATGCCAAAAACAGAATATTAAAAAGTATTAAAAATAGCTAATTAATGGAAAAAAGTACTAAATGAACAGTAAATTAAAAACTAATTGTACTGAAAAATCATAAATTAAATTAGAAAAATAACAAAACTGGTTTCAAGTCCTAATTCTAGTTTTTACCCACTAAAGATAAAAAATTGGAAAAGCTGAAAGTGACATGTGCTTGGTCTTTGTCGGGTAGTGCAGCAGTGGTAACTTATGTATAAGCAGGGGGAACTTTTTTTCCCACTGCTAGTGTATTTTTTGATCAGTTGAGAAATAAGCTTAGGGAAGCTTATATGATGGCTTATTTTGAAAAATAAGGCAACCCCACAACCAGTTGGGTTGTGGGGAGTCAATAATAGCACAAAAAACACACAATCACTTCACAAATTCACACAAAAATGGCACACAAAGTTTCTAATGAAGCCTAAGGGTTTCTGATGAACAGTAACCTGGTTCAAAATGCACAAAAATGGATTTTAAGACCCAAGAACTTGCATACAACCTTATCAAATCAAATAACAACTACTCACAATCCTAAATGAACTTATGATCTAGCAATGAACAAGCTTAAGGCACAAATTTCCACAAAATTAGGCAGAAAAAGGGTACTTGCTGATTTTAGCTATATTAACCAACTTTTTATCATGCAAACTTGATTTTAACTCTACCAAACTCAAAACCTATGACTGATAATACCCAATACTAGCAAATAGAGTGAGTGAGTGCAGTTTTCAAGTCAAAAACATGGCTCAAGGCCTAGTTAAAATGCAAATCCAAACACCCTTTAATATTCTGAAATTGAAGTTCTACAAAGCAAAGCTATTCAAAACCTAACCAAACTGATTAAACAAGCTTCTAACATGCATCCAAGTCACAAATGAGCATAATCAAACAACAAACTAACACTTAAACAGTTTTTTCCACAAAATCACAAAATCATCTAAAACACAAAATTTTGAAACTAAAAAAGGGTACAAGATAAGTTACCTAGAGGGACCTACAATCCAGGTCCCTCAATGGCTGCATAGCCATCTCCTTTCAGGTTGGGGCCTGAGTTGAACCTTGGACAAACAAGCTTCCAATGATTTCTGCTGAGATCAACAATGGTGAATAACAAAAATCTGATTTCTTTCTTCAAAAACCTTTTACAATCCAATAAACCTTGGACCCAATGAATACATTTTAAAACAAGTACAAAATCAGAAACCCAATGATCCAAGTCCACTTTCACTTCTTTGGAACCTTGAATTTCTGAAAATTATCAAACCTTTTTGAAACCCTTTTTTGAAAACTCAAACACAAAGTGTTTACCAAATGAAAAATGGAACTCGGCTAGCTTTCAAACACACACCAAACTTTTATAAACTATAAAAAGGAATTATATTGCTCACAAATACCAAACTTTTATATTAATAAAAAGGAATTACAAATGATGAAAGCTAAAACTGGAACAAGAGTAATGAGACACATACGTCTCATTATATAGTACTACTCAGAACTATCTAGAACAATGAATAAAATAATACAAGTCCTAAACCCTAATGGGTGATTTTCCAGAAAAGCCCTTGGTCTCTTGGTGAAGAATCTGGTCAAAAAGGCTCCATGTGATATTGCCAGCTGTTTTTGTTGATCATAGACGTTCATTTGATATTGGGGACCAAGTAATGGATCATGGACGTTTATCTTGTCTGGTATTGGGGTTTGGGAGGAAAGGGACGTTGCAGGGGTGGTCCTACCCAACACATGGGTGTGTTGGGTTCACGTTTTGGGTGTGGGATGGGATGAGGATTAGGTTAATCACTGATCTGGAGCATCTTAAACATTTCCCCTTTGTTTTGTGCTTGATTCATCCTGGGAAGTGTTTAGGGTTTATAAGGGATTAGTGTGGGGTTTAATCTGATTTGGGGATTAATGGATTTAAAAAAAGTGTTTTGGTGGGAAATTAATTTAATAACTTATTCAGTTTATTACTTGGGTAGAAAGTGGACGTGGAGTGAGGGATGATTCTGATTGGTGGAGGGAGTTGGGTGGGTGATGTGGCAGAAGATGATAGGAGGGTGTAGTTTTGGTTGTCTGGCCAGTTTGCCCCCCCCCCCAAGTTTCTTAACTTCTTCAACTTGTATAAAACAGCTAACAACTTTGAATCCCTTTGTATCAACTTTTGCCAACTTGTCACTTTTGGCACAACAACTTTGTAGACTTTAAACAAGTCTTTTGTAATATCTTCATTCTTCAAGGACTGAACTTGTACATTCTTGATAATTTAGGGACCCAAATGCAATAAATGAGATTTGCAAGGGTATAAATTGACAAGTCTTCAATC
The DNA here is from genome assembly GCA_025667525.1 of Glebionis coronaria. Classification (NCBI taxonomy): domain Eukaryota; kingdom Viridiplantae; phylum Streptophyta; class Magnoliopsida; order Asterales; family Asteraceae; genus Glebionis; species Glebionis coronaria. Next base: position 138,990 of record JANFOE010001241.1, on the reverse strand, counting down.
TTTGAGGGACCAATGTTGCCAATCTTTACTTCTTCAAGGTCATTTTTGGAAAATCCATTCTTGGGCCCGGTTCATTGTGCGGCTTCGTTTCCCGTGTTCGTTTTTTATTGATTCTTGTGATCTTTTTGTCTTTTCCTCAATATCCGTACCTAAAATACACAAGCAACAAACATGAGCATATATTTGGCAGTTTTAATGATGTTTAATGCATTTTAAGCCCGATTTGGACGATGAGACTATGTATAAAAGAAGTCTCATCACTCCCCCATACTAAAACATTGCCGTGCCCTCACGCAATTCTAGAATTAAGTATCGTAGCACCTCCAAAATTCATTTTTATTGACTTTATTGAATGATAAACTAGCTACACTACTACTATTACTACTACTTGCGTTTTAGACATAATGTATGATTTTCATCGCAAAATGGGACGTTTAGGTTCATAGAATAAGAACACGTGAATGCTTCGTGAGAAATAATTTCGTCGTTCTCGATTTTCACCCTAATTCCATGCCAAGCGTGCAACGAGATCATTGTCATTATAAGTTAGTAATGCTAACACTACTCATATGCCCTAATCACGTACTTATCCTCCCATTATTCCTAAGTTGTATCTCTTATATTTTATTTTGTCTTGAATGTTTCACGAGGATACATTGTTTGACTTATGCGATAATAGAGATTTAGGTCTAAAAATAGAGTCCTAACGGTGTAACCAAGACCATCAAATCAATAACCCCTCCCAATAGACAATGATGTTAAAAAATTAAGTTGACAAGAAGAATCGATAAACACGGTTTTATAACGGTTTTGACCATGAGACTTATTACCAAGACTTTTATACGCCCCCTAACGGAAGGGCCTTATTATCTTTGGTTTACCTCCATCTTTTATTCAACTTCGCCATGAAGCTTTTATTATGACTTCGGTCTTGCCTTGCCTTTTATTATCCTCCTCATCGGTGGTTTTATTAGCCAAAGACGTATATCCTCCCGCTAAAGCGAATTTTGGATCTTTAAAGCTTCGAAGATTAAGGCTTGATTCACTTTCAATTTTGCATAGATTTTTTGGCCTTGTGGGGCTTCAAATTGTTTGATAGATTTAGGTGAGCACTTGAAATCTTATTATTGGGTGAAGCTTTCGATTATTATGTGCCAATACTTCAAAACCGTGACGCTGGCGATACCTTAATGTCTTCCCAATTTAATTACACGGAAGCTACTAGAAAAGACTAGAAACCCAACAATCCTAACTAAACCGCTAAGTCAATATTTATTAAGCAAAAAATATTTACAAGCGAAGGGAGAATAAGCAAATAACGAGAACACGTGAGTTTTTGAAAGAATACGAGTACTCTACGTTTAGCATAGTAACTTATAATTAACCCTATCATTTCTCGTACTCATTTAAGAGACTTAGCCTAATGTGTAGTTAAGGAATCAAAGATAAGTGCTCAACACGCACGGTCGAGTCAAAAATTACTCTTATTCTTGCCATCGGAAAACCTACATTCGTGTCTTCAAACACTTATAAAACATGAAAAAAAAAATTAAAATTTGGCCATTTTTAGCCTTATTTTGCAACAAAACGATAACAAAAAGATAAACTTTGGAAAGCGTGAAGGTTTGGCAAGGCAAGTATCTATTCACCCCCCCATACTAAAGTTAAACATTGTCCTCAATGTTTCGAGTCTAGGGGTGCAAACCCCCATACTAGAGACGTAGTCGAATGCCTAATCTAGCATGGAAAGGGTGTAACCAATAAATTAATAGCCATTTATGAAGTGTGCTATAAACCTAAGGTTAGAACATCAAAGGATATATCATTTGGATATTGAGAAAGTCTTCAAAGCAAACGATCGAGTGCTCCCATAAAACGAACACGAGAGGCTCCAATCGTGAAGATCATGATCTAAAAACCACAATGCACAAACAACCACGGAACAAAGGTTGGAAGGGCACAAATCCCCTCACATTAAACTAATTAGAAAGCAATAATATGTACATGGATAAGCATGGGTCTCCCCCACGAGGCACCTTGTTTTTGATAACCGAGTCAAAAGCTTGACTCGAATCCCAATAAATGTGATCACTTAGGGATTATCTTGGTATGGTCAATTTTTGGTGGGGCTTACATGATATACAAGGCCCAAAAACAACCGGTATAAAGGACTAAGTCCTTTGATGGTGCAAAATACCGGGATCGAAGATGGCGTTCTCGTTTTCATTGGAAAAACAAATCAACGCCACTTCATCGTGTGTCAACAAAAACCCAAAGGGTTTAAAGAAAATAGATGAGAAGAAATAGAAGGGTGGGACAATGGGTAAGTCATAAAAACCATGAGCTACTCGAGGTAGACTCGCACCAATCAAATAGAAATATTTTCCATTTATTGCATCGGTGGAAGACCGAGATTTCCCTTTATAAGCAATTCCGCAATCAAATATCTCGTCCTCGGTGGAGAAAGGGGAGGGAACATAAGGGGCTTCCCCCACACTAAGTCCACACAAAGCATCGTCAAAAGGAGAAGACGATCTTGTAGCACTCAAAACACGTGGTGATGACGGAGTTAGAATTGTAGAAAAATCTTTTAAATCCAATTTAAAATATTTTCCTTTTTCATCTTTCAAACTCTCCTTATGAAAACCCGATTTAATTATGTCAAAAATATTTGGTGTTTCTAAAGCAATGTTAGTCACACTAAAAATTCTCACATTTGAAAACCGTTTTGGTAAAGTTGGTGGTAAGTTTTCAAAACGTTTGTCAACAAAGAAAACCTCCCCATCGGGATCAACATATTCATCATCCGAAGAATCATTCGTGATTGGAATCATAGGCTTAACACTCTTAACCTCCACCGGCGGAGGGGACGGAAAATCGTTTTTATCATCAACTTCTAAAACTCTTTTTGAAATCTTTTTACAAATGTTTTTGATGGGACTAACATTGTTCAAAGACGTGATAGAATACACATGAGAAAGTGTGGAGTTTTGAGTTGCATTTATGACGAGTTCTTCCTCATTGAAACGAAGAGTGATTTTCCTTGCATGCACATCGATAAGTGCTCTCAAGGTATCCAAAAATGATCGACCTAAAATTAGAGGAACTTTAGGATCGATGGGAATGTCAACAACAATAAATTCTACGGGATAGTAGAACTTCCCAACTTTCACGAAGACGTCCTCGGCTACTCCACAAGCTAGAATCGTAGAATGATCGGCCATCTCGATTGACATTCTTGAAGGAGTGAGATTTGGAAGATTGAGCGACTTAAAAATCTCAAGAGGCATCGAATTAATACTAGCACCAAGATCGGCCAAGGCGTAGCATTCCTCCATATCTTGTATTGCACATGGGATTAAAAATTTACCGGGATCACCGACTTTTTGAGGTATGCGGCTAAGAAAAACCGAAGAACAACTAGACGACTTTTGCAATTTCTCTTTGTTATTCAACATACTTTTAAAGTTCGCGGCAAATCGAGGCATCATGACCAAGGCGTCGGCAAAACTTATATTGAAATGCAAGTCACGAAACATTTTCATAAAAAGTTCAAATTGATAATTATTTCGTTCTTGTGCCTTTTCCTTGTTTCGTCTTGAAGGGTAAGTGATTGTAGAGGTTTTACTACCCTTTAGGAAAAGAGCGTAAATAGCGGTAAGTATCGACGAGTGATTTAGGAAAACCACAAGTAATGACCCACAATCAAATAAAATGAGAGAAAGATTCGTTTCCCAAGGAGGTATATGTGTTGTGAATTAACTTGTATTTCTTTGAGATTAATATTGATGAGATGGAATGACGGTTTCGTGAAAATTACACTATGACGTAAAAACGTAAACGTAAAGCCGTAGAAAAACACAAAAATTAAAAATTAAGCTAAAGCCAAAAACAAAATCAAGAAAAGATTAAAAAGGCTAAAACAAGTCTAAAATAATATAAATAAAGTTAAAAATCCAACAAAGATATTTTAAAAGCTTTTATTAATTAAATAATTAATTTTAAATGCTAATTAAAGCCCTAAAATCAATTACAACTAATAAAATATTCCAAAATATGATTTTATTGAAAACTTACTTAACTTATATTATTATGAGACCAAAAAGTATTTTTCTAAAAATTAAAACCTATTAAAACTATTTTTAAAACTCTAAAAATGATTAAAACCTAATTAAACTTAAAATAATTATAAAAATAAATCTAAAAGTTATAAAAATATTCTAAAAATGGAAATAGTCCTAATTAATGACAAAGAACCTAGGAAAAATGAAAAAGAAAGAAAAATAAAATTTTGAAAAATTAATATTAAAATAATATTAAAATATTGCTAAAAATAAAAAGTTTCTAAAATTTAAAATAAAAAATTTCTAAAAATCCTAAATAATATAACTAAGAGAAAAACACAAATTAGAGCTTCTAAACCTTTTTTAATAATTTTATAAAAATCTTTAAAGTTTATGAAAAACCTTAAAATATTATAAAATTAAAAATAAAAGTTTTTAAAACCAAAACAAGATGTAAACCTCAAATATATTAAATAAAACCTAAAAACTATTTTTCCTGAAAATTAAAAGTCTTTTTGGTATTTTTTAATGATTTATTAAAAAACGTCTATTAAATAAATTATAAAAATTAAACTAATAATGGGAAAAATGTGAAACCAATTTTAAAAAATCTTAAACACTATAAAGTTCCTAAGAAAAATATGACAAACCAAATCAGCTTAATGAATAAGCTTAAAATCAGCTTAAAACCTACGGCTTATTGAAAATAATACCAATGAGAAACAGGTTAAGTTAATTAACCTTGCACCCTTGGTCAGTAAAAGACCCAAGGGCGCAATGGTTGAGTGTTTGGTGTGTGGGAGTGGAGACGGGGGTTCGAATCTGCTAAACCCCTTTTTATCACTTTTTTATTTTTTTGCTTTTAACCTTTACCAAACCAATCACAGACCTTTGTAACAAGCTTAATCCAATTCCACTTCACTTTTTAATCAAAATTATGCCAATTCCAAGATAAAAAAAACGTGACAGTTACTTAAACACTGATGAACAAGTGATGTGCACACTTGTGCACTTTTTGAGCCAAGAGGAGCTTGGCAAGTGCTTACTTGATGATTGATTTGGGAACAAATAGGCACCCTTGTGCTCTTTGGAGCACAAGGAGTCAATAACTAAGCTAAGACAAGCAAATAACAAGCCAAAGATCACAAATAAATCACACAAAAGCCTAAAGCAAGTCTCTGTGATGATGAGCAAGGTCTGGTGGCTTTATATGCTTATCAAATGCACTCTAGTTAACTATGAAGCCTAAGATTAAGCACACACACACTCCAACTAACACTTAAGCAGATTCAAAACTTAAAATAAGCTATCACTTAGCAGATTTTAAAGATGAAGCACATAAATCTCAAGAAATTTAGACAGATTAGTGATATGCAGGTTTCAAACTCCTTATTCCTTAAAAACTCTACAAACTTGCTACCAAACTGCTCCAAATCACATTAATAACTAGCTAACACCTAACTCAAACCTTTTTTAACACTTTAGCACGTTTTCAAATATAAACCAAATCAAATTGCCCTTCTAAAAACTGTTGCCAAACACCTCTTTAAAATTCTTTAAGCTACTTTTTCAAATCAAAACAATTCCAAAGCTTTTCAAACTGATCTAAATATCATCTAACATGCACAAAAACTCAAATCAAACTCAAATCAAACACCTAAAACACCTTTTAGCACAGAATCATACAAGATCAATAAAGCACACTTTTCTGAAATTTTAAGGAGGTAAAGTAGTTTTACCTTAGGACCCTTACATCCAAGGGTCCTAGTGGTTGCTTAACCACCTCCCTACCAGCCCGGGCTGGTGCAGATCCTTGGATCAATAATATATCAACACCTGCTCAAAATCAAAACAAAAGAAAGAACAAACAAGTAATATGATATATTACTGATTTTTCTCAACCTTCTTAAAACCTTTTCCAAATCTTTTAAAACTTAGAAAACACGTTTTCTATTATACCCTAACACCAAAAACATGAAACTCTTAACACCAAAAAAAACTTTGGACAGATTTCTCTCAAAAATCCTTTGATTTTCAGAAACTTTGAAGTAACTTGAAACCTCAATATTACTTAACCAAATATAACATGGAACTCGGAATCAAGCTTAACAACACACAACTTTTAAAAATAAAAAGGAATTATAATTGATTGAATCAAAAACCAAACTTTTATTTATTAAAAAGGAATTACAAGTTTAAAGCTTGAAACTGGAACAAGGGCTTCACACAGGTTGTGAGCTCCTTTTATAGAGGCCTAAGAACATACTAGAATAGAAAATACAAAACCCTAATGCATAGAAAATCTCACAAATACCCCTTGGACGTTTTTTGGTGAATTCTGCTCAAATTTGATCTCAACCCTTAAATTATGCGTTGGGAGGAAGGAATAAGTCTTGGTCGTTGATATGGGACACGTATCAAGCCTTGGAGCCCAAGGATTTCCCTGATTGGTTGATTGGGTTTTGGGGGTAGGGACCACATGTGGTGGGATTGGGGATTTGAGGCGTGGGAAAGGTTTTGGCATATGGGAATTACACGTGTGCAAAAATAATTGGCTTTTTACCCAGGTGAAGTCGGGGTAATTTCTGGGAGTGGTAAAGATGAACAGTAAAAGAGTTTGATCCTAAAAAGGGGGAAACTTAGTTGTTAACCGCGTTTTTCCTTTTGAATCTTTCCTTTTTGGCACTTTTGGTCCCTATCTTTTGGAAATTGTGGTATACCAAGTTTTCAGCCCTAAAACTTGGTTTTCCTTTGTTAACAAGTTTCCATCTTTTACACTTTTGGCACAAACTTTCCACAAAGGCTTATCAAGGGTATTTTTTGACATTTTTGAATATTTCAAGGGCTGTTCTTGTACAATGATGATCTTCAAAGGTCTTCATTATGTCTTTCACTTCATGAGGGACCATATTTGGCAATTTGAATTTGTTGAGGGACTAATCTTGCCATTTCTTCAAAGTTGAAGGACCTTTTTGCAATTTTGACAAACTTAAGGGACCAAACTTGTAATTATTAATATACAAGGGTTTTAAGTGTCATTTCTTCATAGAATAAGGATCAATCTTGTTTTGTCTTCAAGTCTTCAAGGGTATTTGATGAAAATTCCATGATTAGGGCCCGGTTCTTTGTACGGCTTCGTTTCTCGTGTTCGTTTTTCCTTGATTCTTGTGATCTTTTGTCTTTTTCACGATATCCATACCTAAAATACACAAGTAAACAAACACAAGCATATATATGGTATTTTATGACATTTTTATGCATTTAAAGCCCGAAAAGAACGATGAGATCATGTATAAATGCCATCTCATCACTCCCCCATACTAAGCCATTGCCGTGCCCTCACGCAATGCTAGAATAAAGTATCTAAGCATCACCAAAGTTCAATTTTATTAACCTTTATTGAAGAGTAAAAGACTTGCAACATACTACGAGAATGTGTAAAGACATAATGTATGATTTTCATCACCAAAATGTGACTTTTAGGGTCTAAGAATAGAAACAAGTTAATGTCCCTTAGAGTAAATTTCGTCATCCTTGATTGTCATACATTCCATGCTAAGTGCAAAAACAAGATCATTGTTGGTACAAGTCACAATGCTAACACTACTCATACGTCCAAATTGTGTAATACTTTTTCTCCCCGCAATCCTAGTTATTAAAAAAGGAAATAGGTTACTATCATTTTTTATCTATTTGTCATGGATCACAAGTGATTCATATTGACTTATTTGAGTAGTTATTAGTCCGAAAGCAAAGTAGCACGATTTAATCAATAGTTAGCCGAAGGACAAAATCTTTTAAAACGGCTTCTCGTGTATCTCCTTAAGTTCATATCTTGGCATAACTCGTTTCACGATTTGAGACCTTTCTCGGACCAATATTTGGCATGTACTTCATACTTCAAATCTTGGGAAGACGTTCTCGAAATTATGGTCTTCTCTTCATATATTTGGAATTTCTTCACTTGACGTTTTTGAGAGATTCTTCATATAGGACCACGACTTCATCATTTTTCTTCAATCTTTACTTTGGATTTTGATATACAACGATCCGCCTCCTTTTCGGACTTGGATATATTTATCCTCATACCTTGTTAGGGTCTTTTTGGATAGACTTTCTCCATTCTTTAGGGGAGTAATAGCTTCTCGTCGTGTGTCTCGATCCTTCATATTGATTTTGGAATAATGATACTTCACATCATCTTTGGATCTTTAGCAAAAATAGAGCTCCTCATGCCTTGTTAGGGCCTTTTTGGATGATTGCCAATCTTCGCGTCCCGCTTCAATAAGTTATGCCTTGGCTATGAACTCTATTCAACCCCGAGCAACTTTTAAACGATCTTGCGCTAGAGGCTAAGTAACCTTTCAAATCGTACGACCTTACTTATTGCAATTATGATTTATTCCTAATGCATTGATCTTATGGGAAGAAAAAGCCACAATTAAAAACATATGAGTTTTTGAAAGAACACTTTCATGTTCTACGTTTAGCATGATCACTTGTCTAACTCTATCATTTCTCGTTCTTCACTATTTAAAGACCTCTAATTAAAGAGACTCGTGAATACTTAGCCATGCAAGTCAAAATTAAGCCAAATTTGGATTAGCTTTCATTAAGACTATATCAAATCAAAGTTTTGGGTTTTCAAGCCACCTATAGGATCTTGCACTTTCTTGGACTTTTTCAAGTTTAGAGAATGCGTTTTATAGTTCCCTTGATAAGTGACTTTCTAGAATCAATTATAGGAACTTGCGAAAAGTTCTTGTTCTTAACCCGAATGAATTAAGACTTTCGCGTTTTAAAGCTCCCTATATAAAAGTCTAGCAAAACTTGAATTGAGCGGGTTAAGGAATGTAAATGGCTCCAAATGCCCATCAAGTCAAAAATTAACTCTTATTCTACCCATCGGAAAATATACATTCGTGTCTTAAAAACACTTATGAAAACTAAAAAATTTTAAAATTTGGCCATTTTTAGCCTTATTAGCAAAGCAAAACATTGAAAATTGGAAAACGTGAGGGCGTAGCAAAGCAAGTACCTATTCACCCCCCCCATACTAGAAGTAAACATTGTCCTCAATGTTTCGAGTCTAAAGGTGGAGCACCCCCATACTAGAGACGAAGAGTCGAATGCTTAGGATCTAGCATGGAAAGGGTGATTAACAATATATCTAAAGCCGTTTATTAATTATGCTAAAAGATAATTGTTAGAACAATAAAGGATATGTCATGGAATCGTGAAAAACTTCTTCAAACGAACGATGGAGGCTCACGTAAACGAACACGAGAGTCTTCAATCGTAGATGATGATGATGATCTAGATAACACAATCACAAACAACCACGAGACAACGAGTTGGAAGGGTACAAGCCCCCTTATTAGTTAACATAAAAGAATAAAGATAAGCATGGGATCTCCCCCACGAGGCACCTCGTTTTTGATTACCGAGTCATGAGCTCGACTCGATCCCCTCAATGCTAATTATCATTGGGGAAGGTGTCTTGGTCGGGGGCAACCATTGAAGGAATTTCCCCACCAAAGTAGTGCTTAAGCCTATGTCCATTCACCTTGAAATTGGGACCATCATCTTGAGCTAGCTCAATGGTCCCATATGGAAACACTTGCGTAATGGTGAACGGACCCGACCAACGAGATTTCAATTTCCCGGAAAATATCTTAAGACGTGAGTTAAAAAGCAACACTTGATCACCAACGTTAAAAACACGGTTTTTAATCTTTGAATCATGAAACTTTTTAGTCTTTTCTTTAAAAATTAATGAATTTTCATAAGCATTATCCCTTAATTCATCCAATTCATTCAATTGTATTTTCCGGTGATCTCCCGCGGTCTTCAAGTCAAAATTAGCATGCTTAAGGGCCCAATATGCCTTATGCTCCAATTCAATGGGCAAATGACAATTCTTCCCATAGACTAACTTATAAGGAGTGCAACCGATAGGTGTCTTATAAGCGGTCCTAAAGGCCCATAAAGCGTCATCGAGTTTGTCGGACCATGAAGCACGGTTTTCTCCAATCGACCTTTCTAAAATCCTCTTCAAAGCTCGGTTCGAAACCTCGACTTGCCCACTCGTTTGCGGGTGATAAGCCGTAGAAAGACGATGTGTAACCCCATATTTCTTTAGAACCTTTTCGAATTGGTCATTACAAAAATGGGTTCCACGATCGCTTATAATAGCACGAGGGGTTCCGAACCGAGAGAATAGTTGCTTCAAAAACTTTACTACCACACGAGCATCATTAGTAGGCAAAGCCTTAGCTTCCACCCACTTAGAAAGGTAGTCCACCGCGACGAGGATATATTTGTTGCCATGAGACGATGGGAACGGCCCCATAAAGTCTATTCCCCATATGTCGAAAATCTCACACACTTGAATTATATTTTGCGGCATTTCATCACGTTGAGACGATTTTCCTTGACGTTGGCACGAATCACACGACTTTACAAGTGCGTGTGCATCACGATAGATAGAAGGCCAAAAGAAACCGGCATCGAACACTTTCTTAGCCGTGAGATTAGCACCGTGGTGACCACCCGTGGGTCCCTCGTGACAAGCTCTAAGGATATTAGAAGCTTCGGTACCAAACACACAACGTCGAACGAGTTGATCCGCACAAATCCGAAAGAGATAAGGGTCGTCCCAAAAATAGAACTTGACGTCACGAAAGAATTTTCGTTTTTGTTGTGTCGTCATACCCTTGATTATGAAATTGCCCGCATGGTAATTTGCAATGTCGGCAAACCATGTGGTGGTGTCTTTAGAATTCACTACACCGAGAGTCTCAAGAGGAAATGTTTCGGTAATTTCCTTGTTCTCGAAAACATCTTTGTGAGGATCTTCTAGACGAGAGAGATGATCGGCCGCTAGATTCTCGGCTCCTTTTTTGTCAAGCACGGTGACATCAAATTCTTGGAGGAGGAGCATCCAACGAAGCAATCTCGGCTTAGCATCTTGCTTAGCTAAGAGATACTTGATAGCCGAATGGTCGGTATACACGATGCTTTTAGTTAAGACGAGATAAGGTCGGAATTTCTCAAAAGCATAGACCACGGCAAGGAATTCCTTTTCCGTTGTGGTGTACTTTAATTGAGCCTCGGTCATCGTCTTACTAGCATAGTGGATAGGACGGAAATGCTTGTCGTAACGTTGCCCTAAGACGGCCCCTATAGCATAATCACTTGCATCGCACATGATTTCAAAGGGTAATTCCCAATTAGGAGCAACAAGAATGGGAGCTTCGGTAAGTTTCCTTTTTAGAGTCTCGAAAGCCTTAACACAATCCTCATTAAAGTTAAAAGGAGCATCCTTCTCGAGAAGGTGTGTCATAGGACGAGAAATCTTCGAAAAGTCCTTGATGAAACGACGATAAAAGCCCGCGTGGCCTAGGAAACTACGAAATCCCTTAACGGTTTTGGGATGAGGTAACTTGGCGATGACGTCTACCTTAGCTTTATCGACCTCAATCCCCGCCTTCGACACCTTATGTCCTAAGACGATTCCTTGTTTACACATGAAATGACATTTCTCCCAATTAAGCACAAGATTGGTTTCTTCACAACGTTTTAACATTTGTTCGAGATTAGATAAACATGACGTGAACGAATTACCAAACACCGAGAAGTCATCCATAAACACTTCCATCGACTTCTCGATCATGTCGTGAAAAATCGCCATCATACACCGTTGAAACGTACCGGGTGCATTACAAAGTCCGAAAGGCATCCTACGATAAGCGAACGTTCCATAAGGACACGTAAACGTAGTCTTCTCTTGATCACGAGGGTCGATAGGAATTTGAAAGTAACCGGAAAAACCATCTAAAAAGCAATAGAATTCATTTCCCGCAAGTCGCTCCAACATTTGATCCATGAAGGGCAAAGGAAAGTGGTCTTTACGAGTGGCGTCATTTAACTTTCGGTAGTCAATACACACCCTCCAACCGGTCACAACACGAGTGGGAATTAACTCGTTGTTTTCATTAGGCACAACGGTCATTCCTCCCTTTTTAGGGACACAATGGATTGGGCTCACCCATGGGCTATCGGATATAGGATAAATCATTCCCGCGTCAAGGAGTTTAAGGACCTCCTTTTTAATGACATCGTGAATTTTGGGATTCACCCTTCTTTGACTTTGAATTGCGGGTTTGTAGTCCTCCTCCATTAAAATCTTGTGAGTACAAAATTTTGGGTCAATACCCTTAATGTCGGAAATTTTCCACGCAATTGCCCCTTTGTGAGCCTTAAGAACTTTCAAGAGCTCGGTTTTTTCATCATTAGCAAGATCTTTTGCAATAATAACCGGCAACTTGTCATCACCTTCCAAGAATGCATATTCAAGGTGAGAAGGAAGATCTTTCAATTCAAGGATAGGCGGTTCCTCGATTGAAGATTTTGGTTCAACACTCATAACTCCCATCGGCGGAAGAAATGGTGGAATAGAAGTATCATCACTAATCAACACCTCATCTTCATTGTCGATTTCATTTGAAGTGAAATCGCCTCCTTGGAATGGAGTGAGATTTGGTGTGGAATTAGCAAGAATCGGATCCAAAATAGTGGGATTGCCACTTGACGAGCTATCGGAAAAACCTAACACTTCTTGTGAAAACTCATCGCAAACCACATCAACGATGTCAATGTGATTGATGGTAGCGATTGCATAAACATGAGAAGGCTTCGAGTTTTGAGTAGCGTTTATAACAAGTTCCTCTTCGTTGAATCTCAAAGTGATAGTTCTCGCATGAACATCGATAAGCGATCTCGAAGTGTCTAAAAACGGACGACCTAAAATTAGAGGAACTTGAGGATCCGCGGGGATGTCGACTACTATAAAATCAACGGGATAGTAGAACTTCCCCACTTTCACGAAAACATCTTCGGCTATTCCACATGCCATAATCGTAGAATGATCGGCCATCTCGATGGACATGTTCGAAGGAATAAGAGCCGGAAGCGAAAGCGATTTCCAAATGGAAAATGGCATCAAATTAATGCTCGCACCAAGATCGGCCAAGGCGAGGCATTCTTTCATATCTTGTATGTCACAAGGAATGAGGAACTTTCCGGGATCACCAACTTTTTCCGGTATGCGGTTAAGATAAACCGAAGAACAATTAGCAAGCTTTGAAAGCTTTTCCTTATCGCTCATCATACTTTTAAAAGTGGAAGCGAAACGAGGCATATATAACAACGCGTCGGCTAAACTCACATCAAAATGAACTTGTTGAAACATCTTAATAAAAAGCTCGATTTGTTGTTTGTTACGTTCTTGCATTTTCTCTTTGTTTCGTCTCGAAGGGTAGGGTAAAGGTGGTGTGGGTTGGTCATTAGGCAACGGCCTTGGAATCTCGGGTTCCATAATTGGTATTGGTGTAACCGTAGGTGTGGTTTGAGCGGTACTTCGTGGGATTGTAATGTGCTCCTTTTCGACCATCACCTCGGGTTCTTTCTCGATTTCCTTCTCCGTAGAAGTACTCGGACGAGAGATTGGTTCCTTGAAAGTTTTACCACTTCGTGTAGTAATAACCTTCATTTCTCCCTTCGGGTTTGCAATGGTATCACTAGGAAGACCACCCGAAGAAGAGGGCTTACACATGATAGCTTCAAACATCTTAGCCATTCGGTCCTCAAATTTTGATTGCCTAGCATCCGCTTTCAATAACTCTTGCTTAATCTCATGTTGTCCTAATTCCATCTTTTGTTGGTTTTGTTGAAGACGTTGGACATTTCCTTCCATTTTGTTAGCATGAGTTTTAAGTTCATTAGCAAGTTCATTTTTAAGCTCGTTTTTCAACTCGGACCTTAAGCTAATCATCTCACGTTGCATGTTATCAAATTTAGCATCATTTGCTTTTGCATAATCTAAAAATTCTCCTTGCAAATTTTTCGTGTGAGCATTTTGAAAACCTTGTGTAGTGTTTTGAAAATCACGGTTTTGGTTTTGATTAGAGATTTGTCCATTCCCACTTTGATAATTCCCTTTGTTGTAATTGCGTGTGTTGCCTTGGTAATTACCTTGGTTGTTGTTTCGATAATTATTAACATTTTGATTTGGTGGAGCTTGATTTTGGCGGGAACCTTGGCCGTTTTGGTTGTAAGTTCCCGTTGCTACATAAGCACTCGAAGTGTTACCATCCGCGGTAATGCACTCGGAAAGATCATGAGCTCCTCCACACGATAAACAACTCTTAGCAACCGCTTTAACCGAAGCGGAATTGGAAGCTTCTTGAGCCTTCCAATGGGACATTAGATTAGCAAATCTATCAAAAAACCGATTTTCCTCATTAGCTTCATCATGTAAGGCGTTAATGCTACGAGACGATTGTGATGACGATGACGAACCCATATTGGCAACACTCGGTGTGTTACGAGGGCTATAAACCTTAGATCGATTTTCAATGATTTGTAAAGCCTCATTTGTCGTCTTGCACAAAATATTACCACCCGCGGCGGCATTCAAATAATCTCGTTCATGATCATTAAGCCCATTATAAAAGGTATCAATTTGATGCAATTCCGAAAAATCATGGTGAGGACATTCATGTAACATCTCTTTAAATCGTTCCCATGCCATTGAAAAATTTTCATTGTTACGTTGCACAAATCGTGAAATCTCATTTTTTAAGTGTGTTGTTTTCGATGGTGGAAAAAACTTGTTCACAAACTTAGAAACGAGATCGGCCCATGTCAAAATCGAATTTGGCGGTTCTTTCTCGAGCCAAATTTTTGCGGGTCCATCCAACGAATATGGAAACAACATCATCTTAATGGCGTCATGCGGAACATCTTTGAATTTGCTAGTGGCGGTGAGACGGTTGAAATTCCTAATATGGTAATGCGGGTTGTCTTTCTCGTGACCTCGAAACTTGTTTGCTTGTAGCATCGACATTAAACCCGTCTTAATCTCGAAATTCTCCGCAAGGATGGCGGGAATAACAATTGCCTCTCCAAAACCCTCGGTGGGTGCTTGTAGCAACTCCATCATAGTACGATTAGCCATTACGACTTCTTGTTCTATAATAGGTTCAACAACTGGAGGTTCTTCAACAATCAACGATCCTTGATTTGCTTGCTTTTGAAGACGTTTACGAGCTCGTTTAGCTTGATTACGAGTGATCATAAACTTCACGAAGAATGGTAGGTGAGCAAAGAAGATTCTTTTTGGTTGTTTTGTGGATTTTCAATTTTTTTTGTGTTTTTGATGATATTTAATTTTTTTTTGATTTTGGTGTATCTTCGTAGACAACAATCTACAAAATCTCTCCTCGAATCAAACTCTTGATTAAAGAAGCCTCAAAGGAATGAAAACGATCACGTGGAGTGAACGCCTTCGAATGACTTTAGAACTTTGGTGAAAACCAAATTGTTCACGAGGGTTTAATCACAAAGAAAACCAAGCAAATATAGTATACGTATTAATACTTTGGGCGGCAAAACCCTCGATTAGCCTTCAATCTCAAAATACTCACAAGCAAGCGGGGAAACGAGGCGGCGCGAAGCACTTAAGAGCCTTTTTCCTTAGGGTATATTTTATAATACCCGCCTTATACCCACCTTATAGTTCGTATCTTTCAAAATCGAGCTTCACGAAAGTATTTATCTATTTTTGCCTTTTCTTTTTGTTTGAGATTCGAATACAATAATTAGGAGATCAAATCCCAATTAAGGTTGTGTTTTCACACTTTTGGAGATATTGTATTTTGATTGTGATACTTAATACAATATATTAATAATATTCACAAAGAAAAACCAAGAAAACCGATAATACGTGTTAAGGGAGTTCCACTTAACACAAATACTTATTATGGATAATATCAAAAACAAAAGTTTCCAAATTAAGACACGACACACCTCCCCGGCAGCGGCGCCAAAATGATTGTAGAGGTTTTACTACCCTTTAGGAAAAGAGCGTAAATAGCGGTAAGTATCGACGAGTGATTTAGGAAAACCACAAGTAATGACCCACAATCAAATAAAATGAGAGAAAGATTCGTTTCCCAAGGAGGTATATGTGTTGTGAATTAACTTGTATTTCTTTGAGATTAATATTGATGAGATGGAATGACGGTTTCGTGAAAATTACACTATGACGTAAAAACGTAAACGTAAAGCCGTAGAAAAACACAAAAATTAAAAATTAAGCTAAAGCCAAAAACAAAATCAAGAAAAGATTAAAAAGGCTAAAACAAGTCTAAAATAATATAAATAAAGTTAAAAATCCAACAAAGATATTTTAAAAGCTTTTATTAATTAAATAATTAATTTTAAATGCTAATTAAAGCCCTAAAATCAATTACAACTAATAAAATATTCCAAAATATGATTTTATTGAAAAATTACTTAACTTATATTATTATGAGACCAAAAAGTATTTTTCTAAAAATTAAAACCTATTAAAACTATTTTTAAAACTCTAAAAATGATTAAAACCTAATTAAACTTAAAATAATTATAAAAATAAATCTAAAAGTTATAAAAATATTCTAAAAATGGAAATAGTCCTAATTAATGACAAAGAACCTAGGAAAAATGAAAAAGAAAGAAAAATAAAATTTTGAAAAATTAATATTAAAATAATATTAAAATGTTGCTAAAAATAAAAAGTTTCTAAAATTTAAAATAAAAAATTTCTAAAAATCCTAAATAATATAACTAAGAGAAAAACACAAATTAGAGCTTCTAAAGCTTTTTTAATAATTTTATAAAAATCTTTAAAGTTTATGAAAAACCTTAAAATATTATAAAATTAAAAATAAAAGTTTTTAAAACCAAAACAAGATGTAAACCTCAAATATATTAAATAAAACCTAAAAACTATTTTTCCTGAAAATTAAAAGTCTTTTTGGTATTTTTTAATGATTTATTAAAAAACGTCTATTAAATAAATTATAAAAATTAAACTAATAATGGGAAAAATGTGAAACCAATTTTAAAAAATCTTAAACACTATAAAGTTCCTAAGAAAAATATGACAAACCAAATCAGCTTAATGAATAAGCTTAAAATCAGCTTAAAACCTACGGCTTATTGAAAATAATACCAATGAGAAACAGGTTAAGTTAATTAACCTTGCACCCTTGGTCAGTAAAAGACCCAAGGGCGCAATGGTTGAGTGTTTGGTGTGTGGGAGTGGAGACGGGGGTTCGAATCTGCTAAACCCCTTTTTATCACTTTTTTATTTTTTTGCTTTTAACCTTTACCAAACCAATCACAGACCTTTGTAACAAGCTTAATCCAATTCCACTTCACTTTTTAATCAAAATTATGCCAATTCCAAGATAAAAAAAAAACGTGACAGTTACTTAAACACTGATGAACAAGTGATGTGCACACTTGTGCACTTTTTGAGCCAAGAGGAGCTTGGCAAGTGCTTACTTGATGATTGATTTGGGAACAAATAGGCACCCTTGTGCTCTTTGGAGCACAAGGAGTCAGTAACTAAGCTAAGACAAGCAAATAACAAGCCAAAGATCACAAATAAATCACACAAAAGCCTAAAGCAAGTCTCTGTGATGATGAGCAAGGTCTGGTGGCTTTATATGCTTATCAAATGCACTCTAGTTAACTATGAAGCCTAAGATTAAGCACACACACACTCCAACTAACACTTAAGCAGATTCAAAACTTAAAATAAGCTATCACTTAGCAGATTTTAAAGATGAAGCACATAAATCTCAAGAAATTTAGACAGATTAGTGATATGCAGGTTTCAAACTCCTTATTCCTTAAAAACTCTACAAACTTGCTACCAAACTGCTCCAAATCACATTAATAACTAGCTAACACCTAACTCAAACCTTTTTTAACACTTTAGCACGTTTTCAAATATAAACCAAATCAAATTGCCCTGCTAAAAACTGTTGCCAAACACCTCTTTAAAATTCTTTAAGCTACTTTTTCAAATCAAAACAATTCCAAAGCTTTTCAAACTGATCTAAATATCATCTAACATGCACAAAAACTCAAATCAAACTCAAATCAAACACCTAAAACACCTTTTAGCACAGAATCATACAAGATCAATAAAGCACACTTTTCTGAAATTTTAAGGAGGTAAAGTAGTTTTACCTTAGGACCCTTACATCCAAGGGTCCTAGTGGTTGCTTAACCACCTCCCTACCAGCCCGGGCTGGTGCAGATCCTTGGATCAATAATATATCAACACCTGCTCAAAATCAAAACAAAAGAAAGAACAAACAAGTAATATGATATATTACTGATTTTTCTCAACCTTCTTAAAACCTTTTCCAAATCTTTTAAAACTTAGAAAACACGTTTTCTATTATACCCTAACACCAAAAACATGAAACTCTTAACACCAAAAAAAACTTTGGACAGATTTCTCTCAAAAATCCTTTGATTTTCAGAAACTTTGAAGTAACTTGAAACCTCAATATTACTTAACCAAATATAACATGGAACTCAGAATCAAGCTTAACAACACACAACTTTTAAAAATAAAAAGGAATTATAATTGATTGAATCAAAAACCAAACTTTTATTTATTAAAAAGGAATTACAAGTTTAAAGCTTGAAACTGGAACAAGGGCTTCACACAGGTTGTGAGCTCCTTTTATAGAGGCCTAAGAACATACTAGAATAGAAAATACAAAACCCTAATGCATAGAAAATCTCACAAATACCCCTTGGACGTTTTTTGGTGAATTCTGCTCAAATTTGATCTCAACCCTTAAATTATGCGTTGGGAGGAAGGAATAAGTCTTGGTCGTTGATATGGGACACGTATCAAGCCTTGGAGCCCAAGGATTTCCCTGATTGGTTGATTGGGTTTTGGGGGTAGGGACCACATGTGGTGGGATTGGGGATTTGAGGCGTGGGAAAGGTTTTGGCATATGGGAATTACACGTGTGCAAAAATAATTGGCTTTTTACCCAGGTGAAGTCGGGGTAATTTCTGGGAGTGGTAAAGATGAACAGTAAAAGAGTTTGATCCTAAAAAGGGGGAAACTTAGTTGTTAACCGCGTTTTTCCTTTTGAATCTTTCCTTTTTGGCACTTTTGGTCCCTATCTTTTGGAAATTGTGGTATACCAAGTTTTCAGCCCTAAAACTTGGTTTTCCTTTGTTAACAAGTTTCCATCTTTTACACTTTTGGCACAAACTTTCCACAAAGGCTTATCAAGGGTATTTTTTGACATTTTTGAATATTTCAAGGGCTGTTCTTGTACAATGATGATCTTCAAAGGTCTTCATTATGTCTTTCACTTCATGAGGGACCATATTTGGCAATTTGAATTTGTTGAGGGACTAATCTTGCCATTTCTTCAAAGTTGAAGGACCTTTTTGCAATTTTGACAAACTTAAGGGACCAAACTTGTAATTATTAATATACAAGGGTTTTAAGTGTCATTTCTTCATAGAATAAGGATCAATCTTGTTTTGTCTTCAAGTCTTCAAGGGTATTTGATGAAAATTCCATGATTAGGGCCCGGTTCTTTGTACGGCTTCGTTTCTCGTGTTCGTTTTTCCTTGATTCTTGTGATCTTTTGTCTTTTTCACGATATCCATACCTAAAATACACAAGTAAACAAACACAAGCATATATATGGTATTTTATGACATTTTTATGCATTTAAAGCCCGAAAAGAACGATGAGATCATGTATAAATGCCATCTCATCAGTAAGGTAAGGGTGGTGTGGGTTGGGGCATAGGCAAAGGCCTTGGAATCTCGGGTTCCACTATTGGTATTGGTTCAACCGTAGGTGTGGTTTGAGCGGTACTTCGTGGGCTTGGAATTTGCTCCTTTTCTACCATCACCTCGGGTTCTTTCTCTTTTTCCTTCTCTGTAGAAGTACTTGGACGAGAAATGGGTTCTTTGAAAGTTTTACCACTACGAGTAGTAATAACCTTCAATTCTCCTTTCGGGTTCACGATGGTATCACTAGGAAGACCACCCGAAGAAGAGGGTTTACACATGATAGCTTCAAACATTTTTCCCATTCGGTCTTCAAACTTAGATTGCCTAGCATCCGCTTTTAACAACTCTTGCTTAATCTCATGTTGACCTTGCTCCATTTTTTGTTGATTTTGTTGGAGTCGTTGAACATTTCCTTTCATTTTATTAGCATGAGTCTTAAGTTCATTAGCAAGTTCGTTTTTAAGCTCGTTTTTCAACTCGGATCTTAAGCTAACCATTTCACGTTGCTTATTATCAAACTTAGCATCGTTTGCCTTAGCATAATTCAAAAATTCTCCTTGAAGATTTTTGGTGTGATCATTTTGAAAACCTTGAGTGGTAGTTTGAAAATCACGGTTTTGGTTTTGGTTTGAAATTTGCCCATTTCCACTTTGATAATTACCCTTGTTGTAATTACGTTGATTGCCTTGATAATTACTACCTTGATTGTTGTTTCGATAGTTATTAGCATTTTGATTTGGTGGAGCTTGATTTTGGCGGGAACCTTGACCGTTTTGGTTATAAGTTCCCGTGGCTACATAAGCACTTGAAATGTTACCATCCGCGGTAATGCACTCGGAAAGATCATGAGCTCCACCACACGACAAACAACTCTTAGCAACCGCTTTAACCGAAGCGGAATTCGAAGCTTCTTGAGCTTTCCAATGGGACATAAGGTTAGCAAATCTATCAAAAAAACCGATTTTCTTCATTTGCTTCATCATGTAAGGCATTAATGCTACGAGACGATGACGAGCCCATTTTGGCAACACTCGGTGTGTTACGAGGGCTATAAACCTTAGACCTATTTTCAATTATGACCAAAGCTTCCTCGACCATTTTACACAAAAAATTACCACCCGCGGCGGCATTTAAATAATCTCTTTCATGATCATTAAGTCCATTATAAAACGTGTCAATTTGATGCAAGTCGGAAAAACCATGATGAGGACATTCATGTAACATTTCCTTAAACCTATTCCAAGCCGTTGAAAAACTTTCATTACATTCTTGTGAAAAATTTGAAATCTCGTTTTTCAAGTGCGTAGTCTTAGAGGGCGGAAAAAATTGGTTCATAAACTTTGAAACGAGATCCTTCCACGTCAATATAGAATTGGGTGGCTCTTTCTCTAACCAAATTTTAGCGGGCCCCGCTAAGGAATACGGAAAAAGCATCATCTAAATCGAGTAATTCGAGACATCCTTAAATTTGCAAGCGGCGGTAAGACGATTAAATTGGCGGATATGGTTGTGTGGATTGTCCTTCTCATCACCACGGAATTTGTTGTTTTGGATCATCGACAACAAACCCGTCTTAACCTCAAAATTCTCCGCAAGGATAGCGGGAATCACAATAGCCTCTCCATAACCCTCGGTGGGTGCTTGAAGTAACTCCATCATAGTTCGATTCGCCATGGTTGGTGCTTCTCTTAAAATGGGTTCGTCAATAGGAGACTCCTCACTAGAATGATTTGGAGTGGGAGTTTTGTTCTTTCGTCTACGTGCACGTTTTGCTTGATTACGAGTTAGCATAAACGTCACGTACAACGTGGAGATGAGCAAAGAAGATTCTTTTTGGTGTTTTTAACTTTTTCAATTTTTTTGGATTTTTATTGTTTTTACTTTTTTTTGGCTTTTGGAATTGTATTAGGTATACAATAATCTACAAATCTCCTCCTTAATCAAATCTCTCTGATAGGTGTGTAAACACCCATCCTTTTACCACTTAATTCGGGCTAAAACAAGACCAAAACACGTATTTAATATCATTTGTTTGGAATTATGCGTGGTTTTTGTGTTTATTGTGTTTTCAGAGCTAACCGGATGAATATTAAAGGAAACATGGGATTGCACGGGTTTTATCAAGGAAAAAGACTCAAGATAAAGTCTATTGTCCAAGACGTGCAAAAGATTTGAAGTCACTAGGCCTATTCGAAGATTTATTGAAGAAAAGGACTAAAGACGGAAGATTTTCATAAGTCGAAGAAACTCGAGTCTATTTAACGAAGAAATTAAAAGACGAGTTGGATTTAATCGACAACAAATCCCGAATCAGAATCGAAAACGTCAACTTTTCTGAAAAGACGAGAAGACAAGAAGAAGAGGAGAAAGCCCACTCACCAACCAACCACTAGGACTATATATAGTTTTTCCCTTCACACAATTAGAGAGCTTCATTTTTTCTTTTCCAGTTTTTCTTTGTAGTTCGTCCCTTCACCAACTCCATTAGGGAGTTTGGTGATTTTCATCTTTTTCTTTCCATCTTGTAATCTTTAATCAATACTCTTGTTACTTTTCCCTTAATCAATCCATTCCATCTTTTCATTAATCTTGTTCTTCATCATCTCTTTTTACAAGTTCTTAAGTTTTTATTTGATTCAAGTTTGATCTTAAAAAGTTGTTGATTTAGTGTTTTTATTGGTGGGATTTGTTTCTTATGGTATGTTGATGATTTGTGTTTAATTTGGTAAAACCTTTTTGAGTATTTAGTTTGATTTTGAATTTTATTCATTCTCCTTGTTTCGTGTTTACTGCTACTGTTCTTTCTTCCCCAGACTTTCCGAATAGTCTTATCCAGTTTGCTTTACTCGGAATATTTCAATTATTCCGAGTAGAGGTTTTATTTCCTCTTTATCCGGAATATCCCAGATATTCCGAATAGCTCATATTTTCCGCATAGCTTTATTTTGTTTCTCTATTCGGAACATTTTTCCGAATAGCCTTGTTTTTATAATATTCCGAATAGCCATATTTCTGTTTCCCTATTCGGAACATTTTCCGAATAGCTTTAATATTCAGAATAGCAATTTTAATTTTTCCTTATTCGGAACATTTTCCGAATAGCCTTTAAATTCCGAATAGCAATTTTTAATTTTCCTTATTCGGAACAATTTTCCGCATAGCCCTGATTTTTCCGAATGACCTTAATTTTCCGCATGAGACAATTTATTCCGAATAGAAGTATTTTCCGAATAGACTGGATTTTCCGCATGGTGTAAACTTTCCGAATAGAGCAATATTTTATTCCGAATGGTTATACTTTCCGCATAGGGTCTTCTTCAGTAAGAGTTATTTCTCAGATTATTTTTCAGATTATTAATTGTTGATTGTTTTAAGTTTACTTCATTACCATTTTATTTACTTACCTGTTTAGTAGAATAGAAAACCAAATCCACTTTTTGTCACCAAGAACAAATCATTCTACTTTTAACTGAGATCAATTCGAGAGGATCGCGAGAATTATTTTGAACCCATTAAAAAAACATAGTATCAAATGGCGCCGCTGCCGGCTCCTCTCGTTAAGATCAAAAGTTTTTTGTAGAACTTGGATTTTGGGATCCGTTCCCCGTGAACGTTACTTTTTCCTAAAAAATTTTCAAAATCACTAAAAATATAAAATTTTCAAAAATCCTAAAAAGTAAAAAACAATAAAAACCAAAAATATTTTTGCTTTGTTTTTCTTTGTTCGTTCTTTTGCAGGTGTATGCGCACTCGATCCACGTCCTATCAAGAGCCCGAGCCTCTCGATAACTTAGACATGGCTGGTGTACAAAACAACAATAACATACCACCTCCGAACAACAATAATAACAACAACAACCCGCCTTTCAACAACATGAATAACAACAACAATGAGCCCCTTCCGGATAATCGCCCAATGATTGAATTGCTGCAAGCTCATGTTGATGGCAACACGGATCCAATCGTCATTCCTCCAATTGCCGCCAACAATTTCGAGCTCAAGTCAGGCTTTATCCAGATGGTCTCCGCTCAGCCATTCTTGGGACGCACCATTGATGACCCACACGACCATATCAAGAGATTTCTGCAACTCACCAACACGGTCAAATTCAATGGAGTTCCACAGGAGGTTATAAGGTTACAACTTTTTCCCTTTTCTTTAGAGGGACAAGCCCGGCATTGGCTTGCTAAGGAACCGCCACAGAGTATTCTCTCGTGGACGGATTTGGAAACAAAGTTTATTAACTACTTTTTTCCACCCTCTCGTACTACCGCTTTGCGGAATGAGATTATAAACTTTGAACAAAAGTACGATGAGTCATTCAGTGAATCTTGGGATCGTTATAAAGATCTTTTAAGAAAATGCCCACAACATGGTTTTACCAAAGTACATCAAATAAATACTTTTTACAATGGTTTAAGCATGAGTGACCAAGATTCACTGAATAGTGCCTCAGGGGGTAATTTATTGGCTAAGACTTCCAATGCTGCTTGGGATATCATTGAGAACAAGTCTCGTGTGCAAACCAAGAGCGTTAGGACCAATGTTGCTAGTGCTAGCACTAATGACAGCGACAAGCGATTAGACAAACTCACTACGCTTCTTGAAACGCTTGTCACCCACACCGTCAGCAACAACAACAGCAACAACGCCAAAAATGCACAAGTGAACGCTGTCAGCCAACCTTGTGAGATATGCAGTGGTCCCCACTCCTATACAACTTGTACCGCAACCCAAGATTACCCCGCTGAGAATGTGAATGCGGCATATGGCACCTATCAACAACCCGCTTATCAAGCAAAACCTCAAGGTGACCGTAACTTGCTTAGCTATCGCAGCAACAACTATCTTTCACCACCTGGCTTTCCTCCTTCCAACCCAAACTAACAACAAAACCTTAATCGCCCTCCTCAACAACAACAACCTCGACAACCATACATCCCACCTCACAAGCAGCAACAACCGCCTCAAAGAAGCAATCAAGTCTACCAACAACCTGCTTACCAACCACCTGCATACAATGCTCCTCCCAACCAACCCACCGCTCTTCACCAAGAAGTGGAAACTTATATGAGGACTAACGATGCGATAGTGGGAAATCTTCAGAGAGAAGTGCTCAACCTAAAAGCCGACTTGGTCAAGCAAGGAAATGATTTGAGAGCCGATATGCGAAACACGTTGGATAGCCAGACGAATGACTTGAGGAACATGATGGCTAGTTTCTTCCAAAGTAGTCAACCCTCTTCTTCGGGTACTCTTCCGAGTAACACCGTTGCGAACCCAAGAGGGGAGATGAAAGCAATCACCACTCGAAGTGGTAAAGGTACCAAGGAACCCGAGCTTCCTATACCTCCACCGGTGGTTGTGACTAAGGAGAACGAGTCGCCTGCTCCTATTCCTCCTCCTTCTCCTTCCCCAATTTCTCCACCTCCTCTTTCTACCCCTCCTCCACCCGTGGTTGTGAGTGACCCTATTCCTCTAAAGCCTTCATCTTCTTCCAATATACCTTATCCCTCTAGGTTGAGGAAAGAGAAGTAAAAGAGCAAGGATGATATTCAGGTTTCTAACTTTCTTAAAATGTTTAAACAACTGAATTTCAATATCTCCTTCGCTGAGGCTCTCGCTCACATGCCCAAGTATGCTAAAATGTTTAAAGACCTTCTGAGCGACAAGGAAAAGCTCCTCGACATTGCCAACACCCAACTTAATGAGAACTGCTCCGCAGTGCTCTTAAGGAAATTACCAACCAAGCTTGGTGATCCGGGTCGTTTTCTTATCCCTTGCAATTTCCCGGGAGTAGAGAATTGCATGGCCCTAGCCGATCTAGGTGCCAGTATTAATCTCATGCCTCTAAGTGTTTGGAAGCAATTATCTCTCCCAGAGCTAGTCCCCACCAAGATGACTTTGGAATTGGCCAACCGTACGGTTGCTTATCCAGTGGGGATAGCCGAAGATGTTATTGTAGGAGTCGACAAATTCACCTTCCCTGCTGATTTTGTTGTCGTCGACTACGAGATGGACCCTCGTGTACCACTTATTGTTGGTCGTCCATTCTTAAGGACCGGTCGCACTCTCATTGATGTTGAAGCCGGTGAGCTTATCATGAGAGTGGGTGACGATAAAGTAGTCTTCAACATGGGAAAGTTGTCCAAACAACCTTATTCATATGAGAGCGTTAATTGTATTGACGTTCTTGATGAGGCTTGTGAAGAACACTTTAATGATGCTTGCAAAAGTATTCCTACCTCTCTTCCCACTGTTGAGACCGTGTCCTCTATTGATTCATCGTTGTCTCTATTTGGAGATAGTGATATATTCTGGAACAATCTTGAAGCTACCATGGGAGATGCGAATTTAGCTACTAATGATTCTCCCACCGAGGGGGATGAAGACATGAGTTTCTTTGACAACCTTCTCACCGAAGACAATCCTTCGCCTCCATCTCCCACGGTCATTGCTATCGATGCCACGACTTTGAAAACGCCTCCCGTCGAAAATCCTCCGGATTTGGAACTTAAGGAGTTGCCGCCACATCTCGAGTACGTGTTCCTTGACGACAACAAGAAGTCGCCCGTCATTATTGCAAAGGATTTGACAGATGAAGAGAAAACTCGCCTCGTTGCTGTATTGAAAGATCATAAGAAGGCTATTGCTTGGAAAATCTCGGATATTCGTGGAATTGATCCTCACTTCTGCACACACAAAATTCTCATGGAGGACGACTTCAAGCCCACTATTCAAAGCCAACGAAGGGTGAATCCAAAAATACATGAAGTCATCAAAACAGAGGTTAACAAACTTCTTGATGCGGGTATGATTTACCCTATTTCGGATTCCCCGTGGGTTAGTCCAATCCATTGTGTGCCCAAGAAGGGCGGAATAACCGTTGTTCCCAATGAACACAACGAGTTGATTCCCACTCGTCTCGTTACTGGGTGGAGAGTTTGTATAGACTACCGCAAACTCAATGATGCCACGAGAAAGGATCATTTCCCTCTACCTTTCATGGACCAAATGCTTGAACGATTAGCCGGTAATGAATATTACTGCTTTTTGGATGGTTTCTCGGGTTATTTTCAAATACCCATCGATCCCCAAGATCAAGAGAAGACTACATTCACTTGTCCCTATGGCACTTTCGCTTATAAAAGAATGCCTTTTGGCTTATGTAATGCGCCAGGGACTTTCCAAAGGTGCATGTTAGCTATCTTCCATGACATGGTTGAACAAACCATGGAAGTCTTCATGGATGATTTCTCGGTCTTCGGGGATTCTTTCTCTTCTTGCCTTGCCAATTTGGAACGTATGCTAAAGCGGTGCGAAGACACTCGCCTGGTTCTAAATTGGGAAAAATGCCATTTTATGGTAAAAGAAGGCGTCGTGCTTGGACATAAGATCTCGAAAGCCGGTCTTGAAGTTGACCGTGCTAAAGTCGATGTTATCGCAAAATTGCCTCCACCTTCCACCGTGAAGGGTGTGAGAAGTTTCTTGGGTCATGCGGGCTTCTACCGTCGATTTATCAAAGATTTTTCTCAAATCGCTCGCCCGATGACCCACCTCTTGGAAAAAGATACTCCTTTTATCTTTTCCAAAGAGTGCCTTGAAGCCTTTAACTCGCTTAAGGATAAGCTAACTAAGGCACCCGTCTTGGTTACCCCTAATTGGGAGCTTCCCTTTGAGTTGATGTGCGATGCTAGCGATTTTGCTATTGGAGCAGTTCTTGGACAAAGAGTGAACAAACACTTCCAACCGATCCATTACGCTAGCAAGACAATGACAGGGGCACAATTGCATTATACGACAACCGAAAAGGAGCTTTTAGCTGTTGTCTACGCTTTTGAAAAATTCCGCCCCTATCTTGTCCTTTCCACCACCATTGTGTACACCGATCATTCCGCGCTGAAGTACTTGTTGACAAAGCAAGATTCCAAACCAAGACTTCTTCGCTGGGTTTTGCTGCTCCAAGAATTTAAAATCGACATCCGCGATAAAAAAGGAGCAGAAAACTTAGCCGCGGATCATCTCAGTAGACTTGAGGATCCATACCAAGGGGATCATCCGACCAAAGAAATCAATGATTCTTTTCCCTTGGAGACCTTAATGTCTATAAACTCGAAGCCGAATGAAACCCCGTGGTTTGCGGACTTTGCAAATTACTTGGCGGGTGGAATTCTCAAGGAAGGGTTGACGTCCCAGCAAAAGAAGAAGTTCTTTACCGACATCAAGACTTACTTTTGGGACGACCCTTACCTATTCAAACAATGCGCCGACTTGATTATCCGCCGATGTGTTGATGGACCGGCAGCGTCGGACATCCTTGATGCTTGCCACAAAGGACCCACCGGTGGTCACTTTGGTCCCAACTACACCGCTAAGAAAGTGTTTGATTCGGGATTTTATTGGCCCTCCATATATCGTGATGCTCACAATATGGTTAAGCGATGTGATGTTTGCCAAAAGCAAGGCAAAATCACACATAAAGACGAGATGCCTCAGAATTTCATTCAAGAGTGTGAAATTTTTGATGTTTGGGGTATCGACTTTATGGGTCCATTCCCTTCTTCTAAAGGAAACAAATACATCCTTGTAGCCGTTGACTACGTTTCAAAGTGGGTTGAAGCCAAAGCTTTGCCTACTAATGACGCAAGGGTGGTTTGTAACTTTTTGAAAGCTTTATTCGCTCGCTTCGGTGTGCCTCGTGCCATTATTAGTGATCGTGGGACTCATTTCTGCAATGACCAATTTGCTAGAGTCATGGCTAAGTACGGTGTAAACCATCGTCTTTCCACAGCCTACCACCCACAAACTAATGGCCAGGCCGAAATATCCAACCGAGGGCTGAAGCGAATTCTTGAAAGGACCGTGGGAGAGCATCGTGCCGCATGGGCTGATAAACTCGATGATGCTTTGTGGGCTTTCCGTACTGCTTACAAGACCCCGATCGGCTGTACGCCTTATCGTCTTGTGTACGGGAAAGCATGCCACCTCCCCATTGAGTTGGAGCACAAGGCTTATTGGGCCTTGAAGTGGGCTAATTTTGATATAAACAAAGCCGGTGACCTACGCAAGATCCAACTCAATGAGCTGAATGAACTCCGGAATGAGGCTTATGAAAACTCTTTGATCTATAAGGAAAGAACTAAGTTCATTCACGACTCCAAGATCAAAAACCGAGAGTTCCATGTTGGAGACAAAGTCTTACTTTTTAACTCTCGGTTGAAAATCTTTTCAGGCAAGCTTAAATCTCGTTGGTCCGGCCCATTCACCATCGCCCAAATTTTTCCATATGGTACTCTCGAGCTCGCTCAACCTAATGGACCAAATTTTAAGGTGAATGGCCAACGAGTGAAGTTGTACTTTGGTGAGGACACCTCTCAGGAGGTGATTCCATCCCTCACCACGTTCCACATAAACTGAATTTGGGTCGAGTCAGACTCGTGACTCGGTTATCAAAAACAAGCGCTCCTCGGGAGGCAGCCCGAGTATCTATCCCTTTAACCCCCTAAGTGTAGGGGAGGACCTATTTTGGTCATTTGTGTTTGTGTGGTGATGTGATTACAGGGATTATTGCAATCTTGGACATCTTTGAAGAACCGTGCTCCCGTGTTATCCGACATCCGGTTCTATCTCTCAACTATCGTGATTCAATTTTCTTTATTCTCACATTTGGAAATTGATCACTTTAATCGTCTCTTCCTTAACTCGAGTTAACCAACGTGCACAATGTCATAAGTGTAGGGGAGCCTTTTCCCACATGCTTAAACATTGAGGACAATGTTTATCTTAAGTGTAGGGGAGACTTCTATCGAAGTTTTAAGTGGACTTTTCCATGAAAATGCCTTCAATTAACCGGAAAATCCTATTTTTCAACATTTTTCAAATTTTTTATTAACTTTGGCCATTTAGTTGTAATTTTTAAATTTTTATCGTTGCTTTCATATGTATATATCCCGCAATAAAGTCAAATTTTAATATAGTGTTGTAGCTAGTTTAGATATCTTTGACATATTAGGCCCGTTGCGTTTATTTTGACTCAACCCGAATAGACTTATCCAAGTTTATTCTAGCTAGTATCCTTAACCATGTAGACCTTAATTGGTTTATTAGGCTAAGTATCCACGAGTCTCATTATTTGAGATTTTAAACTGTGGAGGACGAGAAATGATAGAGTCAATTATAAGTCGGTATTCTTGCGCAAGCTCACTTGGTGTAATTATTTGCCTATTCTCCCATCACTTGCTAATAATTTATCTGCAATAAGTAAGGTCTTACGATTTGAAAAGTTACTTAGCTTCTAGCCCAAGATCGTTTAAAAGTTGCTCGGTAATGATAAGAGTTCATAGCCAAGGCATAACTTATGAAGCGGGGCGCGAAGATTGGTGAGTCCGAAAAGGCCCTAACAAGGCATGAGGATTCAATTTTATTGCTGAAGATCCAAAGTGATGTGAAAAGCATTATTCCTAAAGTCAATATGAAGGATCAAGACTCACGACGAAAAGCAATCAACTCCCATAAAGATCATGGAGAAGTCTATCCGAAAAGACCCTAACAAGGTATGAGGATAAATAGATCCAAGTCCGAAAAGGAGGCGGATCGTTGTATCTCAAAATCCCAATTAGAGATTGAAGAAATAATCATGAAGTCGTGGTCAACAAAGTTGGAGTACCCCTCAAAAGTCTCCAAGTGAAGAAATTCTATTATGATGAGAAGACCATTATCTCAAGAACGTCTCTCGAAGATATGAAGTATGAAGTACATGCCAAATATCGGCCCGAGAAAGGTCTCAAATCGTGAACCAAGTTATGCCAAGATATGAACTTTTTGATATCCCGAGAAGCAGTTTTAAGAGATTTTGTCCTTTAGCTAACTATTGATCAAATCGTCCTACTTTGCTTTCAGCCCTAATAAACTATCGAAATAAGTCCAAAAATGCATCTTCATGATCATTCTAAGACAAAAATAAAATATAAGAGATACACCTAGGAATAAGGGAGTTTAAGCATTTAATTAAGCCATGTGTGTAAGTGTTTGATTTACTAACTTATAATAACAATGATCTCGTTTTTAAGCTTAGTTTGGGGAACGTGAAACTTGAGGGTGATAAATCTTCGCAACACCAAAGCCCTAAATGTAAGTCCTTGATTTCTTTACAAGTTATTTCCATCCTTTTGTTTATTTTAAAAGTTTTAAGTTCTCTTAGTATTTTAATTGTTGTTTAGTAGAATTTAAATAAGGCCAAGGTTGGTTAATTATGAGAAAAATGTAAAATTGCTTTATCACTAAGCATTGCATGAGGGCATGGCAATGGTTAAGTGTAGGGGATTTGATAGGTGTGTAAACACCCATCCTTTTACCACTTAATTCGGGCTAAAACAAGACCAAAACACGTATTTAATATCATTTGTTTGGAATTATGTGTGGTTTTTGTGTTTATTGTGTTTTCAGAGCTAACCGGATGAATATTAAAGAAAACATGGGATTGCACGGGTTTTATCAAGGAAAAAGACTCAAGATAAAGTCTATTGTCCAAGACGTGCAAAAGATTTGAAGTCACTAGGCCTATTCGAAGATTTATTGAAGAAAAGGACTAAAGACGGAAGATTTTCATAAGTCGAAGAAACTCGAGTCTATTTAACGAAGAAATTAAAAGACGAGTTGGATTTAATCGACAACAAATCCCGAATCAGAATCGAAAACGTCAACTTTTCTGAAAAGACGAGAAGACAAGAAGAAGAGGAGAAAGCCCACTCACCAACCAACCACTAGGACTATATATAGTTTTTCCCTTCACACAATTAGAGAGCTTCATTTTTTCTTTTCCAGTTTTTCTTTGTAGTTCGTCCCTTCACCAACTCCATTAGGGAGTTTGGTGATTTTCATCTTTTTCTTTCCATCTTGTAATCTTTAATCAATACTCTTGTTACTTTTCCCTTAATCAATCCATTCCATCTTTTCATTAATCTTGTTCTTCATCATCTCTTTTTACAAGTTCTTAAGTTTTTATTTGATTCAAGTTTGATCTTAAAAAATTGTTGATTTAGTGTTTTTATTGGTGGGATTTGTTTCTTATGGTATGTTGATGATTTGTGTTTAATTTGGTAAAACCTTTTTGAGTATTTAGTTTGATTTTGAATTTTATTCATTCTCCTTGTTTCGTGTTTACTGCTACTGTTCTTTCTTCCCCAGACTTTCCGAATAGTCTTATCCAGTTTGCTTTACTCGGAATATTTCAATTATTCCGAGTAGAGGTTTTATTTCCTCTTTATTCGGAATATCCCAGATATTCCGAATAGCTCATATTTTCCGCATAGCTTTATTTTGTTTCTCTATTCGGAACATTTTTCCGAATAGCCTTGTTTTTATAATATTCCGAATAGCCATATTTCTGTTTCCCTATTCGGAACATTTTCCGAATAGCTTTAATATTCAGAATAGCAATTTTAATTTTTCCTTATTCGGAACATTTTCCGAATAGCCTTTAAATTCCGAATAGCAATTTTTAATTTTCCTTATTCGGAACAATTTTCCGCATAGCCCTGATTTTTCCGAATGACCTTAATTTTCCGCATGAGACAATTTATTCCGAATAGAAGTATTTTCCGAATAGACTGGATTTTCCGCATGGTGTAAACTTTCCGAATAGAGCAATATTTTATTCCGAATGGTTATACTTTCCGCATAGGGTCTTCTTCAGTAAGAGTTATTTCTCAGATTATTTTTCAGATTATTAATTGTTGATTGTTTTAAGTTTACTTCATTACCATTTTATTTACTTACCTGTTTAGTAGAATAGAAAACCAAATCCACTTTTTGTCACCAAGAACAAATCATTCTACTTTTAACTGAGATCAATTCGAGAGGATCGCGAGAATTATTTTGAACCCATTAAAAAAATATAGTATCACTCTCGATTAAAGAAGCCTCAAGGAATGAAAACGATCACGTGAAGTGAACGCCTTCGATGACTTTAGAACGATGGTGGAACACCAAAACGTTCAAGAGGGTTTAATCAAATGAAACCAAGAAAATATATATGATATGTAATAATACTTTGGGCGGCAAAACCCTCGATTAGCTTTCAAAATCAAATACTCACAAGCAAGCGGGGAAACGAGGTGGCGCGAAGCACTTAAGAGCCTTTTTCCTTAGGATATATTTTATAATATCCGCCTTATACCCACCTTATAGTTTGTATTTTCAAAATCGAGTTTCTCGAAAGTATTTATCTATTTTTGCCTTTTTTTGTTTGGTTTGAGATTCGAATACAATGATTGGGTAATGACCTCCCAAGTCAAGGTTGTGATTTCTCACGTATTTGGAGTACTTGTGTATTTATTGTTCTACGTATACAATATAGTAATAGTATTCACAAAAAACGAAAAACTGATAATACGTATTAGTAGAGTGCTACTAATACAAATACTTATTATGGCTATATAAAAACAACAATTCCAATCAAAACACAACACGCCTCCCCGGAAGCGGAGCCAAAATGATAGTTGTAAGATTAGACACTTGCTTTAGGAAAAACAAGCACCTAAAATATAGGGTAAGCACGACGATTAAGGAAAACCGTGTGTAAATGACCCTTATGAGAGTGAGTTCGTTCTCGAGGAGGCTTGGTGTGTTGTGTAATGAATTGATTTTTATTTGTGATTATATTGAGAAAAAGAAAATAGAAATGGGGTGAGAAGAGAGTGACGGTTACGAAGACGGATCGAGCTAAGACGAAAAGGTCGTTCACGTAAAACCGTAAAAAGCTACAAATTAAAAATTTTAACCTAAAACTTAATTAAAAGTTAAACTAAGTCTAATATAATATAAATAAGAGTATAAATCCAATAAAAATATTTTAAAACCTTTTATTAATTAAATATTCAATTTTAAATGCTAATTAAAGCCCTAAAATTAAATATAATTAATCAAATTGTCCAAAATATTATTTTACTGAACAAATAACTTACTTATATTATCTAAAGACTAAAAAGTATTTTTCCTAAATTTTAAAAACTATTTTTCTATTTTTAAATCACTAAAAACTATTTTTAAACCAAAATAATTATAAAAAATAATAAAATAATGCCAAAATTAATTTGACACTTTTGAAAATCCTAAATTATACTAAGGAACAGTGGAAAAATGAAAAAGTTTGAAAAATATAAAATTTTTCACTAAAAGACAAAAACAGTTATAAATAAAACCCTAATTAAACTAATTTAATCCTAAAAAATAAATAAAAAATAAACAGTAAAAACTTTTTTAACTAAAAATCTTAAAATGTTTTTCTAAATAAAAGAAAAATTTTAAAACTGAAAAATACTAATTTTTAACACTAAATGGCAAAAACAGAATATTAAAAAGTATTAAAAATAGCTAATTAATGGAAAAAAATACTAAATGAACAGTAAATTAAAAACTAATTGTACTGAAAAATCATAAATTAAATTATAAAAATAACAAAACTGGTTTCAAGTCCTAATTCTAATTTTTACCCACTAAAGATAAAAAATTGAAAAGCTGAAAGTGACATGTGCTTGGTCTTTGTCTGGTAGTGCAGCAGTGGTAACTTGTGTATAAGCAGGGGGAACTTTTTTCCCACTGCTAGTGTATTTTTTGATCAGTTGAGAAATAAGCTTAGGGAAGCTTATATGATGGCTTATTTTGGACAATAAGGCAACCCCACAGCCAGTTGGGTTGTGGAGAGTTAATAATAGCACAAAAAACACACAATCACTTCACAAATTCACACACAAATGGCACACAAAGTTTCTGATGAAGCCTAAGGGTTTCTGATGAACAGTAACCTGGTTCAAAATGCACAAAAACGGATTTTATGACCCAAGAACTTGCATACAACCTTATCAAATCAAATAACAACTACTCACAATCCTAAATGAACTTATGATCTAGCAATGAACAAGCTTTAAGGCACAAATTTCCACAAAATTAGGTAGAAAAAGGGTACTTGCTGATTTTAGCTATATTAACCAACTTTTTATCATGCAAACTTGATTTTAACTCTACCAAACTCAAAACCTATGACTGATAATACCCAATACTAGCAGATAGAGTGAGTGAGTGCAGTTTTCAAGTCAAAAACATGGCTCAAGGCCTAGTTAAAATGCAAATCCAAACACCCTTTAATATTCTGAAACTGAAGTTCTACAAAGCAAAGCTATTCAAAACCTAACCAAACTGATTAAACAAGCTTCTAACATGCATCCAAGTCACAAATGAGCATAATCAAACAACAAACTAACACTTAAACAGTTTTTTCCACAAAATCACAAAATCATCTAAAACACAAAATTTTGAAACTGAAAAAGGGTACAAGATAAGTTACCTAGAGGGACCTACAATCCAGGTCCCTCAATGGTTGCATACCCTTCTCCTTTCAGGCTGGGGCCTGAGCTGAAACTTGGACAAACAAGCTTCCAATGATTTCTACTAAGATCAACAATGGTGAATAACAAAAATCAGATTTCTTTCTTCAAAAACCTTTTACAATCCAATAAACCTTTAACAAGTACAAAATCAGAAACCCAATGATCCAAGTCCACTTTCACTTCTTTAGAACCTTGAATTTCTGAAAATTATCAAACCTTTTTGAAACCCTTTTTTGAAAACTCAAACACAAAGTGTTTACCAAATGAAAAATGGAACTCAGCTAGCTTTCAAACACACACCAAACTTTTATAAACTATAAAAAAGAATTATATTGCTCACAAATACCAAACTTTTATATTAATAAAAAGGAATTACAAATGATGAAAGCTAAAACTGGAACAAGAGTAATGAGACACATACGTCTCATTACATAGTACTACTCAGAACTATCTAGAATAATGAATAAAATAATACAAGTCCTAAACCCTAATGGGTGATTTTCCAGAAAAGCCCTTGGTCTCTTGGTGAAGAATCTGGTCAAAAAGGCTCCATGTGATGTTGCCAGCTGTTTTTGTTGATCATAGACGTTCATTTGATATTGGGGACCAAGTAATGGATCATGGACGTTTATCTTGTCTGGTATTGGGGTTTGGGAGGAAAGGGACGTTGCAGGGGTGGTCCTACCCAACACATGGGTGTGTTGGGTTCACGTTTTGGGTGTGGGATGGGATGAGGATTAGGTTAATCACTGATCTGGAGCATCTTAAACATTTCCCCTTTGTTTTGTGCTTGATTCATCCTGGGAAGTGTTTAGGGTTTATAAGGGATTAGTGTGGGGTTTAATCTGATTTGGGGATTAATGGATTTTAAAAACGTGTTATGGTGGGAAATTAATTTAATAACTTATTCAGTTTATTACTTGGGTGGAAAGTAGACGTGGAGTGAGGGATGATTCTGATTGGTGGAGGGAGTTGGGTGGGTGATGTGGCAGAAGATGATAGGAGGGTGTAGTTTTGGTTGTCTGGCCAGTTTGGCCCCCCAAGTTTCTTAACTTCTTCAACTTGTATAAAACAGCTAACAACTTTGAATCCCTTTGTATCAACTTTTGCCAACTTGTCACTTTTGGCACAACAACTTTGTAGACTTTAAAAAAGGACATCTTTTGTAATATCTTCATTCTTCAAGGACTGAACTTGTACATTCTTGATAATTTAGGGACCCAAATGCAATAAATGAGATTTGCAAGGGTATAAATTGACAAGTCTTCAATCTTTGAGGGACCAATGTTGCCAATCTTTACTTCTTCAAGGTCATTTTTGGAAAATCCATTCTTGGGCCCGGTTCATTATGCGGCTTCGTTTCCCGTGTTCATTTTTGATTGATTCTTGTGATCTTTTTGTCTTTTCCTCAATATCCGTACCTAAAATACACAAGCAACAAACACGAGCATATATTTGGCAGTTTTAATGATGTTTAATGCATTTTATGCCCGATTTGGATGATGAGACTGTGTATAAAAGCAGTCTCATCACTTGTTGATTCTTGAATTCAGTCCCATTATCACTTCTTATAGCTTTTACTCTAACTTCATTCATGTATTCAACATGCCTGATGAAGGACATGATGGCATCAGTTGCATCACTTTTTCTTTTGAGGAAGAAAACCCATGTATACCTTGAGAATTCATCAACAATGACCAAGGTAT
Organism: Glebionis coronaria; assembly: GCA_025667525.1. Taxonomy (NCBI): domain Eukaryota; kingdom Viridiplantae; phylum Streptophyta; class Magnoliopsida; order Asterales; family Asteraceae; genus Glebionis; species Glebionis coronaria. The sequence goes on along the minus strand of JANFOE010001241.1, from coordinate 102,155 downwards.
ATTTGTTGTGATTGATGGTCTGTGGTTTAATAGGTCCAAACAAATCCATGTGAAGGAGATGTAAGCACTTGTTAATAGAGAATGATTACCTGGTCTTAAAGGATGACTTGTGGTGCTTTCCCTTAACATAAGCTGAACAAGTCTTGTCTTTTGTGAAAATCATAGGTGGTAGACCAACAACCAAGTTTTGTGTGGCTAGCTTGTTGATGCTCTTGAAGTTGAGATGAGAGAGTCTTTTGTGCCATAACCAATTGACACTTTTAGAGGCCTTAGCAAGAAAACAATTTGAGTTGTCTTCTGAGCAAGAGGCCATATTGATGACATACACATCTCTTCTTCTTGGTGCAATTAACACCACATCAATATTTTGGTTGAATATGGTTCGTTGAGTCTTGGTAAACAAAACCTTGTAGTAAGCATCACACAATTGGCTGATGCTGATGAGATTGTGCTTAAGACCATTCACATATGCAACCTTTGTGAAGGTTATTCCATTGCAGTTAACTGAGCCATATCCCTCTGTGTCGCCTAAAGAGTTATCCCCAAACACCACTTTAGGACCAGGGTATTTTGAATATCTGTGCAGGTATTGTTGAACTCCTGTCATGTGTCTAGAATAGCCACTATCTAGATACCAGACCGATTCCTTGAGATGTTTATACACAGATATATAGAAACAGATTAGTTCCTATGGTGAACCTCAATATGAGGTTGTTTTGCATATCTGTACTCGTTCGTTCTCGGTATCTAATCGAATTGATCACGGTTTAAGGTGGATTTATTGGTTTTGGTCACAAAAAGGGAGAGCTTTTGGTTATCTATATCTACTAAAATGAGTTAAGACAAATAATAAAAATAAAAGATGATGAGACTGCAATTATACATAGTCTCATCCCAAATCGGGCTTAAAATGCTTAAAATATCATCAATATACCCAAATATATGCTTGTGTTTGTTCATTGTGTATTTTAGGTACCGATATCATGAATTCACCAAAAGATTACAAGAATGAAGCAAAAACGGACAAAGGAAACGAAGCCGCATAATGAACCGGACCCGAAGAATGAATTTTGCAAAAATGCCCTTGAAGTTTGAAGATTGTACAAGTTTGGTGCCTCAAGTTTTGGAGATTGACACTTTATACCCCTAAGAAACTCAAAATTACTTTAGGGTCCCTAAAGTTTGAAGACTTTACAAATTAAGCCTTTAATGTTTGAAGAAAATGCAACATTAGTCCTTATTTCAAGATTTGATAACCAAAGGACCAACTATGCAAATCATAAAGGACTAAGGATGCAAATTTATAACTGCTGCCATTAACAGGGAGGGACCAGTTTTGCCATAACACCAATTATTTAACCATAATATCCATTAAATATCCAAACCCAGACCAACAACCCAAAGCCCAAACCCATTTCCTTTAGCCCCATTTTATATTTATAAACACGTTTATAATATTTTTATTAATCCTAAATGGAGGGAAACAATCACTGTGTCCATCTAATCCCTACATTTCCCCAGCTAAACACCCATAAACCCTGAATTCATAATCACCTAAATCAAAGGGTTATGATTTGATCTTCTCTAGATCATTGATTAACCTTTTTCTCATCCTAAATCCACCCAAGATTCCATCCCCAACACACCCATGTGAGTACCCCAGTGGTCTCCTGCCCCACCTTGCACTCAAAAACAAAATCTTTCCAGGGAATCCACGATTCATAGCAAATACTTGGTCCCAAAGTATCATCTCAACGCCTTGGATAACTTCAACTTAGTTGTCAACACATGTGAAGATTTAGAGGTCACAAGACACCCATCCTTGACCAAATTCGAATTCAAGACTAAGGGTATTGATGGAAATTCGTTAGTTAGGGTTTTAGTTTATTGCTTATGATTTAGAACCTTGTACCCGTCTATATAAGGGAGTAGGATTTGTTCTTTCATTTTTTGTTCCAGATTTTTTGTATAACTTTTTAAACTTATTAATGAAAATGAAAGGTTTGATATATACAAAATTTTGAGTTCCTCTTTTAACAGCTTTATTAGTGTAATGTTTATTTAACTTGCAACAATTAGTTAAAGTTTTCAAAAAGTTTCATTCATCAAAGGATTTTCAGAAAAATCAGATTGTGAATCCAAAATCCAATGGAAGTGAAAGTGGAAATTGGATTTTAGTTTTCACATCTGTTTTGTAAGTTTGTTTTCCATATTCAAAAGGTCTTAAAGTCTAGTTCCAAAAGTTTTATTTTCATTGTGGGTGCATCGAAAGTTTTATCTTCTTGTGTTACTGTATTTGAAAAAAAATAGATTGATAAAAGGTGTTGGTTCTAATTTTGTGTTTGAATTATTTTGTGAAAGTGTTTGATTAGTTATTGTTTAAGTTCGAAAAAAAAGAGACTATATGTTTGTTTCTGTGATGAAAAACAAGAAAGGGTGATATATTTGTGATTTGTTTTTATGTTTGAAGTAAAAAAAAATTGTGTCAAATTGGTTGTGTCACTGTTCAACGAGATACATAAAAAAAGAGTAGTCTTGTTTGTTGAAACAGTGGTTCGGAAAAAAATCGGATTTGTGCATACCTTGTCTTACTATACCGAAAGAAAAAAGAAAAGAAAAGAAGCTTTCAAGGTTTTGCTGAGCTACTGTTCGAAAATCAGAAAGAAAAGGGGGTTTTAGTTTTGTGATTTGTTACTGTCCGAGAGAAAGAAAAAAAAAGAGGTACTTGTTGTTGTGTGCATGTACCGAAGAAGAAAAAAAGAAGAAGAAGTGGTACTGTGTTTCTTTATTGATTCGAAATGGAAAAAAAAAGTGAATGGTATTTGTGTGGTTTAAGGGTTTTGGAAGCTTCATTGTTTGCGTTACTTGGTTTGAAGATATCTCAGAAGGTTTCATGGTTCTTATTGGTTGACAAGTTGTTGATATAAGCCATCGGAGTTTATAGAGGGTTAATAAGCTTAAAAGTTTGTGGTCGAGGTGCTTACAAGCTCAGTCGGTTAGAGTTGAAGCTTGGACCACCTTGTAAGTGATTTCCCCTCTTTTATTCTTATTTTCTATAATTCTGCTAGTTGCTCATGATTAACTGCTTGTTTGCTTATTTGATTTAATTTCCTGCTATTTACTTTCTTATGTTCTTATTTTGTCGTTAAATTACCTTTTCTTGTTTTATTTTACTTTTCGTTGCTTCAATTTCCATTTATGTCATAGTCGTATGATATTGCTTTAAGTTTGATTGCAAATTACTTCTCAGGTTAGTAATAGTATATTTATGTTTTTACTTTTGCTAGAAATCATATAACAAAAAAAAAAGTTGTTCTTGTAACTCTCTGTCTAGATCAGACAGTATGAGTTTGATTTACATGTTGTTGCTGATAATGAAGTGTGATGTTAAGTAGGCTTTGCTGTTTTGGTTTAGTGGTATGTTTATATGTAATGATGGTTAAAAGTTATATGTTGCTATGGTTTTTGATTGTTTATCATCCTCCTTAGTAATGGTTTAGATTAGTTGCTGAATTTCTTAAATATCGTTGTAGTCATTGTTAGTTAAACAGTCGCATGATTCGAGCTGCTGCGTTTACTGGGGTGTTTGGGACTGTGGTTCAGGAATGTAAACTGTTACAAAATATTAATAGCATAAAAAATGTGGATGACAAGGATTGAAGGTGTGACCATTTATTCAGGGTACCAACGACCCTGCCATCAACTCTATGGTTCCTTTTTATGTTTGTATTACGTCTTTAAGTATACATAGGTTAGTTAGTTTACATTTTAAAGTACTATTTACTACTAATTTTCTTTCGTTATAAAAAAAATGTAGTCAGGGGGATTCGAACCCCTGACCTCTCCCATACAAACTCAAAGACTCAACACAAATCTGAGACACCATTTGCTCTATTAGTATTTGTGTTAAAAGACACCATTTGCTCAATAAGTGCCAATGTGAGTTTCGAACACTTGACCAAACAGCAACGCTAGACGCAGCAGGCCTCTCTACAACCATCTGCTCTTCTTAACCTTCTTGTTTAAAACTCTCCTTTACTTTCTTTTATACCTTTTTTATTTTCTTTTTAGTTTTTTTTATATATATAAAAGTTGTAGCTTATTCAAAGCTTTTCGAGCTTACTTGATAAGCTGCTTAGTCCAGCTTATTTTTCTTAGATTTTTCATTCACTTAGGTACTTGTCATGATTTTTTGGGATTTTTATAAATTAGTCTAATATTTTTAAATCATTTAAATAGTTTTAATCTTAATTAATTCATAAAAAAATATTTAAAAGTAAAAAAAATGTAATTCGTTTTTCTAAAATTTTCTTTTGTCGTTTAGGACGTATGTAAAATAAATTTGCTTTTATATAGTTTTAATTCATAATTTTCTTGTTTTTATTTATTTTCTAATATTATTCTCAATTTAGAATTTAAAAAAAGTCATAAAAAATAGAAAAAAGTTTAGAAAAATTTTAAAAAATTTATTTTTAGTTTTTAAATAGTATAAACTAGGTTTGTAAATAATAAAATTTGAATTTTGTCCTTTTCTTAGTTAATTCATCTTTTAGGATTTTTAATTAAATTTAAATAATTAATATAAAATAATTTAAGCACGTTCAAATTTTTTAGTTTATATTTTATTTTTAATTAGAATTTTTAGGACTTTTTAATTATTTCTTAGGTGAAATTTTTCGTTGGGTCGCGTTTTTACGTTTGTACGTTCGCGCGTTTTCGTCCGTTTTGAGCGTAATTCGTCTCCATTTTTCTTTCTTTGTTTCTTCCCAAAAACGTAATCACTCGATTAAATAACGTCTATAATTATTGGCTAGACACCATACCTCACCGAGAACGAACTCGATTATTCGTCTTTACGGTTTTCCTAAATCGTATCGATTAATACTTACCACGACATTTGTGTGTGCTTTGTTTTTACCTAAAATAAAGTATATACATTTTACTACACCAAAAATGGCGCCGCTGCCGGGGAGGTGTGTTTAGCCAAACTTATTTATCGTTTTTGTTTGAGTGTTTACGTTTTATCGTAAATACTTCTTTTTATTTTTCTATACTATTAGCCATACAAATAAATAGTGTTAAATAGAACTCTATTAACACAAAAATCGTTTTCTCGTTTTCTTGTGAATAATATATTGTATTTACGTAGAACAATTAACACACAATAATTATCCAAATACGCGAGAAATCGCACCTCAATATTTGAGCGTTCCGGTCACTATTGTTGTATCGAGTTCAAACGAAAGTCAAAGTCAAAATAGATAAATACTCTTAATTGGTTTAATCTTGATAAATACAAACTATAAGGAGGGTATAAGGCGGTTGTATTTCACGACCTAAGGAAAAAAGGCTCTTAAGTGCTTCGCGCCGCCTCGTTTTCTCCGCTCGCTTATGTGTATTTTGAAAGTGACGATTAATTAGGGGTTTGCCACATCAAGTATTATTAATCTACTTTTGTGAGTTTTAATTATTGAACCTCGAAACGTTTTGGCGTTCCGCCAACGTCTCAAAGTCGACGAGGATTTTTACTTCATGTAATTACCTTCATTCTTCTTGGATTCATTAATCGAGACCTTTTATTAGTGGATAATTTTTGTAAATTAATTTCTACGTAATACACAAAAAAACCAAAAAAAAATTAAAAAAAACAATCAAAAACGAAAAATATTCTTCTTACCCCTTATCAATTAATTCTTTTTCTAACCCTCTAGTGTTTAATTATCGTAACACCATTCTCGTTTCGTCATGTCCAACGATGGATATTACTCTTGTCCATATTGTGGATGTCCGCCTGATGTGATCGTGATAGTATAGTGATAATTTGAGATTACGTTATAGGGTAAATTAGAAAATTACCTTTAGGAAAAAGTAATAGACTAATATTACCAATGACGAATTCAATTAAGCACGTGAGTGAATCAAGTTCGTTGTACACGAAGATCGAGTGAATTTGAGACGTTTCGTTTTGATTTGGACAATCGATTTGAATTGGTTTTTGGTTTTTAAACTTAAATTAAATTCTACAAATTTTAAACTAGTTAGTTTTAGCCTAAAGTGCATGAATCGTAAACCCCGCTATTTTTAAATCTAAAACAATTACTTACTTAAAATTAACTCTATTTAAAATTTAATCTATTAAAAATCTAATAAAATAAATCTATTTAATAAAATTTAATCTATTTAAAAATCTAATTAAGCTTTTTAAAAATAATTTACTTTATTAAAAATAACTTTAAAACAAATTTTATTTAAAAACTATTTTTATTTAACTCTAATGTTATAAAAATCTAATTAATTAAAATTAAACTAATTAAACTATTTAAATTTAATAAAAATATTTTTTTTTATTTTTTTTATATTTATAATATTATATTTTTTATTTATTTTATTTAGACTAAGATTTTATTTAATTAAAACAATATTTAAAGGATTATATAAAAAAACGTAACCCTATTATAAATCCTACTAGAAATTCAAAATCTGCTACACTAAATATAACTTTATTAATCAAATTCCTGATAAAACAATCAAAACAACCAGTAGCCCAGTTGGTTAACACCTTATGCCTGTGACCAGGAGGTCACAGGTTCGAGTCCTGACATGGACATCTTTTTTGGATTTAATTCTTTTTTTGACAATTAAGATAAATAATCTCAGGAGAGACTTTGGTGAGCTTATTATGTTTTAAGCTGTGAGGACACAGCTTTTGAACTTATCAGATTAGTAAATTTGATCATCTGAATGCATGAACAATTAAATCAGCAAGAACAAATAGAAACTATCTCAGCAGAATAAATCTAGGATAAGGCAACAAAAATTCAACAGATTTATCTAAAAGCAGTCATTTAATTAGCAATTTAAACACAGGAACGACTCTCAGTTCCAGCAAAATTAAACACAAGCAGGCTAGAAATCAAATAGACTACAAGCTGCTTCAGCTAAATCAATAACATAGCAGACTTAAATAATATGTAAATCAAGTAACAGAAAGATTAAACAAATTCCCAATAGTGAATAATCTAAAGATTTCAGTCAAGATAACTCACCAAATTAACAGTCCCAAACGTAATAAGAAAATAAAAGATCAGTTAAAAACAAACGGCTCCATTTTAACAAGTCTCAAATCAGTTAACTACTAAGTCTTACATATTTCAGAAAAGCAACTCAAGTTATAGCAATAAGCTGTCTAAGGCATTAACAAATAGAAACTAGCAAGTAACTCAGTTCTTATATCAAATCAAAATGACAGACACATATATTAAACAATAAAACTTATTCAATTAAACATTCAGAAATTATGCAGTAAAAATACTATCAGTAAGTGGTAAAAATAGAAATCTCACTCATCTAATCATCTAAACATACAAATCAACCTATAAATCAGTAATATCATCTCTCAAGCATACAAAGCAAATTATCATTCAAATAAAATTTAATCTATAAACATGTAAATAAAAGAAGATGAGCACCTTATGGGATATCCTTTGAGACGTAGGTTTGCGCTGAGCAACCTATAAACTGGACATGAAACCACCATCATCCACCATTATTTATCATCTGATCCACCATTCGAACCATAAATCATCACCTTACCAATTTGTTTTTCACTTATCCAGTGGGGATAAATGTTAATCCAAATCTCTTCTTTTAAATATTAAATTCGAGCTATTAATTCGCTTGAATCTAACATTACAAACATTATTATTGCAAAATAGATATAAGAATTAATTTTTTAAATCAATTTAAGCAGTAAAAAGAACAAGACACGAATTAAAATAAATGACTGATTTTTCATTAAACTCAGAAATATTACAAGATTCGATAAAAGAAATACCAAATTAACCCTAAACCTATTTTTGCATAATAACTTTAAAGAAAGAAAAGGATAAAATTACAAGATTATTGGGCGGGTTTTTATAGCCATCCCAGGCTGTTGATGAAGAGCATCTTCGAATATTCCCTGGAATATTCTTCTCTGATTTCAACCCTTGGATTAGCAATTCCTTCTTCTCTCTCATGATTGTTATCATCGGATGGTTGATATATCACAACTAGCACACTGATTGCCAACGTGGCATCCGTGTGTGCTAGTTGTGCTTCTTTGAAACTTTGTGATTGGTTGAATTGGAGGACTGATGTGTATCATCCTATAGAAAATCGCCACGTAGCATACTCGTTCCGGCCTTTCTCTTCCTTAAACCATGGGGGTTTTATTCCCCTTTTTGTGAATTAATTATTTAATCAAAAAGCCCCAAATAATAAAGAGTTTATTGAACTAAGATTGGGTGAATAGTAACTAGGGTTACTGGTTATTTGGGAAGGTGAGAGATGAGGGATGAGGGTACAACTTCGTTTGTATCGAAGTAATATTAAACGTGTGTGGGGAATGGAACAAAACGAGTGGAGGTTAATAAAGATGAGTGGGTGAAGGTTCGGTTATTTATTGTGAAATGTGACGAATAGGATAAAATAATGGGTGGGTGAAGTCGGTATAATGGGAGAACGATTATTTGAGTGGGATAAAAAACTTGTGTATAAATGAGTTTTGAAACGTTTTATAAACTTTTCACTGAAAACAAACCCTAAGCCCAATTCCATTTATTCATTCCATTTCAATTTGGGCTTGGGCCCTAGTTTCCATCCGATTTCTTAATATGATATATATGGGCTTAGAATTTGGGCTTTGTCCAAAAGTAATACCATTTGTAACCAAATTTGGGTGTTTCAGGCCCAATAAGCTCATGTGGGACCCACTTGGCCCATAAACTTGACAATTGATTAAATCCTCTAAAGTCGAGCTCGATTTTGGCTCCTTTGATCTTTATCTTCAAACTCGTGTCGATTTCGCCGGTTTTCGCGATCTTGGTACCTACACACATTCAAACAAGAAAACAACATATACAAGGTATATTTGATATTTATTGCATGTTTTCAATGTTTATTGATACAAATGATATGAGTATCCCCCTTGCTAAGCAATTGCCGTGTCCTCACGCAATGATAGAATTAAACTCTAACTACACCATTATTCAACTTTTTGACTACTTTATTTTGCAAAGACATAATGTATTGCTTTCATTATTGAAAAATAACTTTAAGGATCATAAAATTCAAATAGATTCATCGTCCCCGACTTTTCACTTTTCCATGCCAAGTGCAAAAACAAGATCATTGTTATTATAAGTTAGCAAACTAACACGAACTCATGTGGGCTAATTATTCACTTAGACTACCTTATTCCTAGGTGTATCTCTTATATTTTATTGTTGTCTTGAATGATCACGAGGATGCATTGTTGACTTATTTTGATAATTTATTAGGCCAAAAATAAAGTGAAAGATTTAATCAATAGTTAGCTAAAGGACAAAATCTTTTAAAACTGCTTCTCGGGACCTCATAAAGTTCATATCTTAGCATAACTTGCTTCGCGATTTGAGACCTTTCTCGGACCGATATTTGGCAGCGACTTTATACTTCAAACCTTGAGAGACGTTCATGAAATAATGGTCTTCTCTTCATATAGGAATTTCTTCACTTGAAGTTTTGAGAGATTCATACTTGGACCACGACTTCTTCATTTTTCTCCAATCTTTATTTGGGATTTTGATATACAACGATCCGCCTCCTTTTTGGACTTGGTTTCATTTATCCTCATACCTTATTATGGTCTTTTTGGATAGACTTCTCCATGACTTTTGGAGAGTATTTGCTTTTCGTCGTGTGTCTCGATCCTTCATATTGATTTTCGATAAATGATTCTTCACATCACTTGAGATCTTTAGCAATAAAATATAGCCCTCATGTCTTGTTAGGACCTTTTTGGACTCACCAATCTTCGCATCCCGCTTCAATAAGTTATGCCTTGGCTATGAACTCTAATCCATACCGAGCAACTTCTAAACGATCTTGGGCTAGAAGCTAAGTAACTTTTCAAATCGTTCAACCTTATTTATTGCATATAAGTTTATTAGCAAGCGATGGGAGAATAGGCTTATAATTAACTCACATAAATTCCCGAAAGAATACCAAACTTATAATTTGCTCTATCATCTCTTGTTCTCCATATTGTAAAATTCCAAGAATGTGAAATCAATGGATACTTAGCCTATTAATTCAAAGTTTTGGGTTTTCAAGTCATCTATAGGATCTTGCATCTTCTTATACTTTTGCAAGTTTTAGAATTTGCGTTTTAAAGTTCCCTTGATAGACGACTTTCTAGGATCAATTATAGGAGCTTGCGAAAAGTTCTTGTTCTTAACTCGTATGAATTAATACTTTCGCATTTTAAAGCTCCCTACATAATAGCCTAGCAAAACTTAATTCAAATATGTTAAGGAAAAACTAAGGTTAAAAACCGAGTCGAGTCAAAAACTATCCTTATTTTCACCAACGGAAAGCCTACATTCGTGTCAAAAGCACTTAATTTATTTATTGAAACTTAAAAATAACACAAAAAAATTTAAAATTTTATTGAAAAATGAGAAAAACAATACGTTTGGACACGACAAGAGCAATTGCAAGCGATTATATCGATTGACTCCCCCATGCTAAAACCAGACATTGTCCTTAATGTTTCTTAGCTCAAGAGTAACACCCCCTTGCTAAAACACGAAGAGTCTAATGCAAACTCATAGCATGGAAAGAGTACGCAAATCTATAAGCCGTTTATTAATTATGGCTCAAGATAAAACGTTAGTCGATAAAAATCAAGGGTAAAGAGTGTGCCCCTTTTGGCATTCAAAGAATGGAAGATCGAGTGGACCGACAAAAACCGAACACGAGAGTCTTCAAAAATTAGGGTCATACCTAAGATCACAACACAACAAACCACGAGCACGAGCTTGAAAGATCAAGCCTTATTAGGTATTAGAAAATAGAAAGAAGATAGAATGTATGGGACTCCCCCACAAGGCACCTCGTTTTTGTTAACCGAGTCATGAGCTCGACTCGATCCCCGCATTCATTGGTTCTTAGGGAAAGTGGTGAAAACCGGCACATTGGAATAGAAACCAATATGAAGCACGATGCCAGGGTCAAAGATTACATCCTCGTTGTCGGATGACAAACGAAAGGATAAAACTCTAACACAAATCTCTAAAAAGAGATGGTAGTCACAAAAAAAGGTATGGATGTAGCATGCTCCCCGAGATAAACTCGCACCAAGATGATCAAAAAGTCTTTCAATTATTGCATCGGTGAAAGGCCGAGATTTCCCTAAATAAATGATTCCGGGATCGAATACCTCGTCCTCGATGGAGAAAGGAATAGACAACAAGGTGTCGTCCCCCATGCTAATCCTAAGTCATATAAAGCACATGGTAATGGTGGTACAAAAGTCTCAACCATAGTGGTTTCAACTTGCATGACTTTGTTGACCTTGTCACTCTTAGGAATGTGAATAAAAGGGTCATGGTACTCAAAACGAGTCGCATGGAAAACCCACACATTAAGATCAAAGCGAGTGGGAAGGATAATTGGAGCAAAAGTAATTTCTCCCTCTGGGTCAACATTGTCATCATCATAAATCGGGTGATCAAACCAAGAGTCTTCATCACCGTCATTAGACTCTTCCTCAAATTCCGAAGGAATGTCAATGGAAAGTAACTTATCAAACTCCCTAATGAAAAGATCATTATCATAAAGGTTGTGAGATGTAGGAGGTGTGATGCTCTCAAAATCCTCATGAAACAATGGATTATTGTTCATTGAAGCTTCAAAGAGAGGATTTGAGTAAGTCACAAAAGTGTCGTCATCCTTGTCATCACAAGAAATATCCGACAAAGTATCGAGTGTATCACACTCGGATACAAGATCATCATTCTCATTTAAAGGCAATTCATCGGCGAATTCCTCGAGAATGGTAGGTAAAACACTAGATTCACGCTCGATCTCGAGATCAGAAACGTCTTCACTTCCCCGTGGAAGTGGATCAACAAGTTCATCGGCGAACTTATCGAATGAATAATCACTAACCTCACTCGGTGTGAAGCTAGGAATCAAAGGCTCTTCAATGGAAGATTGTGCCTTAGGAACTTCAACATGATCCTTAGAATAGAGTGAAAATGAGTCCATCTTCAAAGATTGTTCAATTAAAGCAGTATCACTCTCGGGGTCAAAATTCTTACTATCAAACTCACTAGCATCAAATGGTGCACTAAGGTATTCATCAATTTGTTTTTAAATCTTAGAACTTTCATCCTCGTGTGGAGTGAGTGGAGATGAGGTAACATTACAACATGATTCAACAAAATTAGGTCTATCAATTTCCACATTTTCCAATTTCTTAGGAACCAATCTTGGAATATTTTCCGGTTTGAAAATCATATGTTTATTACCATGAAACAATTTAAGCTCCCCTTCTTTCATATCAACTAAAACATTGGCCGTACACAAAAATGGTCGTCCTAAAATAATTGGCGCACGAGGATTCGGCTCATAATCAATGATAGCAAAATCGGCTAGGTAAACTAAGTCCCCCACTTTAACAATGACATTTTCCGCTATACCAACCGGATGAGTGGTGGTACCATTAGCAAGCTCAATGATCATTCGAGTGGGCATAAGTCGCAAATAGTCAAGAGTTTTCCAAATGGATAGGGGCATAACGTTAATACTAGCTCCTAGATCGGCTAGAGCTTTGTATTCCTCAAGCTCATCGAAAACACAAGGTATCAAGAATTGACCCGGATCATTATATTTCTTAGGAAATAAATCAAGAAAATCCGAGGTACTAATCACATTTAAAGTAGCCTTGGTGACATTCCAAAAGGTTTCTTTAGGTGGCACATAAAGCTAAAGCTTTCTTTCTAAATTATCATAAGCGGTGATAGCCTTAAGCTCTCCCCTCGGGTTAGGAATGGTATTACTAGGTAAGAAACACGAAGAAGTAGATTGTTTAGATATGAATCCCTCAAACATCGAAAGCAATTTATTTTGACTTTGTTCCAAATTTTGTTGCATACGATTTTGACCTTGCTCGAACATTTGCTCAAATCTTTGTTCCATTCTTTGTTGATTAAGCTCAATCTTGTTATTTTGCCCCTTTAGCGTATTTTGAAACTCATTTTTCAAAGTTGCCATTTGTCCTTGAAGATTATTTTGAAAAGCTTTTAAATTTGCCTTATTTGACTTAATGTAGCTTGATAAATCATTTTGATTATTTCTTTGAAAACCTTGATTGTTTTGATTAGCATTAAACCCATTTCCTTGATTAAAATTCCCTTGGTTACCACGGTTAAAATTATTCCCATTGTTTCCATTGTTGTGCCTATTTTGAACCGGTGGAAAACCCGGTGGAGCAACATGATTTTGACGAGGAACTTGACCGTTGGAGCCATAAGTTCCCGTCGCGGCAAAAGCATTAGCTTGATCAAAACCCGTGATTAAACAAGCATAATTAGGATGTGCTCCACCACATGATACACAAACATTCTCAACCATATTAATGGATCCATGAGGATTCTTCCTAATCTCACTCAACAAAGTCACAAATCCACTATCAATCTTAGAGTCCAATCTAGCAATCTCGATATTAGATGAATTCACATTGGAAACAACCGGTGTGTTTTGTGAATATTATGCTCTAGACTTATCCTCAATTATTCTCCACGCGTCTCTCGGAGTTTTTCTTAAAAGATTACCACCCGCGGCGGCATTTAAAGAATCTTGTTCAATCATATTTAGCCCATTATAGAAAGTATTTAATTGATGCAATTCCGAGAAACCGTGGTGTGGACATTGTCTCAACAAATCTTTAAATCTTTCCCATGCTACCCAAACGATTCATGCACTTTTTGTTCAAATCTAGTGATCTCGTTCTTAAAATGTGTTGTTTTAGAAGGTGGAAAGAAATAATTCATAACTTAGACACTAAATCATCCCATGTTAAGATCGAACCCGGTGGTTCTTTCTCATACCAAATCTTAGCATTACCCTCAAGCGAGTACGGAAAAAGCATGAGCTTAATCACGTCATTCGACACATCTCTAAACTCGAGAGTCGAGGTAATTCGATTAAAATTCCGAATGTGAGAATGCGGGCTATCGGTCTCATTGCCACGAAATTGGTCGGCACGAATGAGCGATAAGAGACCCGTCTTAATCTCAAAATGATCCGCCAAAATAGCCGGCACAACGATTGCTTCCCCATACCCTTCGGTGGGTGCACGGAGCAATTCCTCCATTGTTCAGTTATCGGCCATCTCTACAACAATAGGTGGAAGCTCGGGTTCCACTATTCGTTGTTGACGATTTCTATTTCTACGAGGAATATTTTCAAGCCTATTAAAATCAATCACAAGACGAGAAGAACGTAATTGCATACACTACAAAGACGAGAATTTAGAGGATTGAAGAAAAGAAATTAGACAAGAAGGAGATTATTTTTGGTATTTTATTTGGTATTGCTCAATCAATAATGATCGATAAAAAATAAGGAATAAGGATATCTACTATGGAAGTAAATTACCCTCGGTCGACTTTGAAACGATAGGTGAAAACCTAAACGTCTCGAGGTTCAATAAGTAAACAACAAAAATAAGTTTTATTACTACTTGAGTTGGCAAACCAATAATAGGTTGTCCCTCTCAATATACGCACAAGCAAGCGGGGAAACGAGGTGGCACAAAGCACTTAAAAACCTTTTTCCTTAGACGGCCTTTTATAGCACGTCGCCTTATACCCACCTTATAGTTTGTATAAATCGAGTTCAAACTTCTTATTAGTATTTATCTATTTTGCCTTTTATTTTTGTTTTGGATTCGACTACAATAGCTAGGTGATGAAATCCCAACTAAGGCTTATTTGAAAGGTACGTAAAATTTATTGTGCTACGTAATACAATATATTATTCACAAAAAACGAGAAAAACGATACATACTATATAATAGAAAAATAACAAAACTTTCCGAGGACGGAAAGGGTCTTCAAATCAAAGATCAACAAATCTCCACAAAAGCGAATCGTACACAAGATCCCCGGCAGCGGCGCCAAAATTTTTGATGTGATCGTGATAGTATAGTGATAATTTGAGATTATGTTATAGGGTAAATTAGAAAATTACCTTTAGGAAAAAGTAATAGACTAATATTACCAATGACGAATTCAATTAAGCACGTGAGTGAATCAAGTTCGTTATACACGAAGATCGAGTGAATTTGAGACGTTTCGTTTTGATTTGGACAATCGATTTGAATTGGTTTTCGGTTTTTAAACTCAAATTAAATTCTACAAATTTTAAACTAATTAGTTTTAGCCTAAAGTGCATGAATCGTAAACCCCGCTATTTTTAAATCTAAAACAATTAATTACTTAAAATTAACTCTATTTAAAATTTAATCTATTTAAAAATCTAATAAAATAAATCTATTTAATAAAATTTAATCTATTTAAAAATCTAACTAAGCTTTTTAAAACTAATTTACTTTATTAAAAATAACTTTAAAACAAATTTTATTTAAAAACTATTTTTATTTAACTCTAATGTTATAAAAATCTAATTAATTAAATTAAACTAATTAAACTATTTAAATTTAATAAAAATATTTTTTTTACTTTTTTTATATTTATAATATTATATTTTTTATTTATTTTATTTAGACTAAGATTTTATTTAATTAAAACAATATTTAAAGGATTATATAAAAAAACGTAACCCTATTATAAATCCTACTAGAAATTCAAAATCTGCTACACTAAATATAACTTTATTAATCAAATTCCTGATAAAACAATCAAAACAACCAGTAGCCCAGTTGGTTAACACCTTATGCCTGTGACCAGGAGGTCACAGGTTCGAGTCCTGACATGGACATCTTTTTTGGATTTAATTCTTTTTTTGACAATTAAGATAAATAATCTCAGGAGAGACTTTGGTGAGCTTATTATGTTTTAAGCTGTGAGGACACAGCTTTTGAACTTATCAGATTAGTAAATCTGATCAGCTGAATGCATGAACAATTAAATCAGCAAGAACAAATAGAAACTATCTCAGCAGAATAAATCTAGGATAAGGCAACAAAAATTCAGCATATTTATCTAAAAGCAGTCATTTAATTAGCAATTTAAACACAGGAACGACTCTCAGTTCCAGCAAAATTAAACACAAGCAGGCTAGAAATCAAATAGACTACAAGCTGCTTCAGCTAAATCAATAACATAGCAGACTTAAATAATATGTAAATCAAGTAACAGAAAGATTAAACAAATTCCCAATAGTGAATAATCTAAAGATTTCAGTCAAGATAACTCACCAAATTAACAGTCCCAAACGTAATAAGAAAATAAAAGATCAGTTAAAAACAAACGGCTCCATTTTAACAAGTCTCAAATCAGTTAACTACTAAGTCTTACATATTTCAGAAAAGCAACTCAAGTTATAGCAATAAGCTGTCTAAGGCATTAACAAATAGAAACTAGCAAGTAACTCAGTTCTTATATCAAATCAAAATGACAGACACATATATTAAACAGTAAAACTTATTCAATTAAACATTCAGAAATTATGCAGTAAAAATACTATCAGTAAGTGGTAAAAACAGAAATCTCACTCATCTAATCATCTAAACATACAAATCAACCTATAAATCAGTAATATCATCTCTCAAGCATACAAAGCAAATTATCATTCAAATAAAATTTAATCTATAAACATGTAAATAAAAGAAGATGAGCACCTTATGGGATATCCTTTGAGACGTAGGTTTGCGCTGAGCAACCTATAAACTAGACACGAAACCACCATCATCCACCATTATTTATCATCTGATCCACCATTCGAACCATAAATCATCACCTTACCAATTTGTTTTTCACTTATCCAGTGGGGATAAATGTTAATCCAAATCTCTTCTTTTAAATATTAAATTCGAGCTATTAATTAGCTTAAATCTAACATTACAAACATTATTATTGCAAAATAGATATAAGAATTAATTTGTTAAATCAATTTAAGCAGTAAAAAGAACAAGACACGAATTAAAATAAATGACTGATTTTTCATTAAACTCAGAAATATTACAAGATTCAATAAAAGAAATACAAAATTAACCCTAAACCTATTTTTGTAGAATAACTTTAAAGAAAGAAAAGGATAAAATTACAAGATTATTGGGTGGGTTTTTATAGCCATCCCAGGCTGTTGATGAAGAGCATCTTCGAATATTCCCTGGAATATTCTTCTCTGATTTCAACCCTTGGATTAGCAATTCCTTCTTCTCTCTCATGATTGTTATCATCGTATGGTTGATATATCACAACTAGCACACGGATTGCCAACATGGCATCCGTGTGTGCTAGTTGTGCTTCTTTAAAGCCTTGTGATTGGTTGAATTGGAGGAATGATGTGTATCATCCTATAGAAAATCGCCACGTAGCATACTCGTTCCAGCCTTTCTCTTCCTTAAACCATGGGGGTTTTATTCCCCTTTTTGTGAATTAATTATTTAATCAAAAAGCCCCAAATAATAAAGAGTTTATTGAATTAAGATTGGGTGAATAGTAACTAGGGTTACTGGTTATTTGGGAAGGTAAGAGATGAGGGATGAGGGTACAACTTCGTTTGTATCGAAGTAATATTAAACGTGTGTGGGGAATGGAAGAAAACGAGTGGAGGTTAATAAAGATGAGTGGGTGAAGGTTCGGTTATATTTATTGTGAAATGTGACGAATAAGATAAAATAATGGGTGGGTGATGTCGGTTTAATGGGAGAATGATTATTTGAGTGGGATAAAAAACGTGTGTATAAATGAGTTTTGAATCGTTTTATAAACTTTTCACTGAAAACAAACCCTAAGCCCAATTCCATTTATTCATTCCATTTCAATTTGGGCTTGGGCCCTAGTTTCCATCCGATTTCTTAATATGAGATATATGGGCTTAGAATTTGGGCTTTGTCCAAAAGCAATACCATTTGTAACCAAATTTGGGTTTTTCAGGCCCAATAAGCTCATGTGGGACCCACTTGTCCCATAAACTTGACAATTGATTAAATCCTCTAAAGTCGAGCTCCATTTTGGCTCCTTTGATCTTTATCTTCAAACTCGTGTCGATTTCACCGGTTTTCGCGATCTTGGTACCTACACACATTCAAACAAGAAAACAACATATACAAGGTATATTTGATATTTATTGCATGCTTTCAATGTTTATTGATACAAATGATATGAGTATTTACACTCATATCACCGCCCGATGGTGGTAATTGCTTCAATTGCGAGATTTATGGAGGAAGGGAGGGGTATATAATACGACTCTCCTCAAAACGACCATGGTTACATATTTCAATCTTATGACCAAGCTCCACAACCGCCTTCGTCTTATTCGTGTAATTTTTGCGGTTTGGAGCACGATTTCGGATTTTGTTGTACGAATTATAATGACCCCGAACGGAATCCTAATTTCTGTGACCGATCTTTGCAATACCCACCATCATATTCATGTGATAATTGTGGAAACGCACCTCATTATGGATATGATTGTCAACCAATGAACTACAATACGTCTTTCGACAATCAATTCTCCGGTTTTGACCAATCACCTCCACAAAATTCTTTCGATGATGATCTCGGTGCAAGTCGCGTCGACAAGGGATTTGAAGAAATTAAATTGCTATTTCAACTAATTATGGAGAAAAGGGAACTTTCAATCGTCGAAGTGATCGAAGAAAGCATAAAAAATATGGAAGAGGAGAAACGACGAATCAATCAAGAATTAAACGATATATCTAATGAACTCGGCATTAGGAGATATCGTAGAGAAGAAATAAGAAACGAGTTTAAAAGAGAGTGTGAGGTTAGAACTAAAAAACTTTTACGAGATTACAATGGTTTAAGCATCGAAATTCGTCATAAGAGAGTAGAACAAGAAAGAGAGGAGTATCTAGCTAATTGTGATCTCACGTCTCCTATTTATGATGACGACGATGATAGAGACATTTTAAATCTCAACCCGTCTTGTGAAACCATTACTCTCATGCTCCCTACGGAACCCGATGCCTCTCTAAGTATGGGGGAGATGAATCTTAGCACTAATCCTAGTGTTGAGATCCCTATTCCAATCCAAAGTGAGCCTACGGTTGTCTCCGATGAGGAGTTAAGTGATTTTGCTCTCGATGAATTTTTCCACGAAGATTCTAACGAGGCAAATTACGATAGTGAATATGATACGACTTCATGTGATGATGTCTCTCCCAATGACACTTCAAGTAGGGAATCATTGATTTTTTCGAACCCGCTTTTCGATGATGATTTTTCCACTAGTGATGACGAGTCACTACTCGATGAGGAAGTTCGTGTCGACGAATTTAAAATCTACTCGAATTCCCTTTTTGAATTTGATGACGAGTTGATTCTTGGTGACGTAAATCCTCTCTTTGATGAGACGTTCGAGGACATCGAGAGTGAAGATTCTTTGGATCCTAAACTCGATGAGCCGGATTTGCTAGTCACCCTCCCTAAGTCTCATTTGGATGAGCCTTCTCTTTTGACTTGTGATGCCTCCATTCTCGAGGGGTTCACCGATAGACCGCCTCTCGATGAGAATGAGGATTTTCATGAGGCTTTTGCGTTTGAACCTGGAGGAGACTTTGAGACCCCCATTTTTAGTAATTCTCTTTCAATTTTACCTTCGTCTCAAAATAATCCTACCCACCCTCTCGGTTCTCATGACTACACGTACTTCGAGTACGTTATAAGGAGTTTTCTTCTTTACAAAAAGTATCCTCCGGCTTTGCCATTATCATTTTCCACCACATGTGAGGATACGATCTTCGATCCCGGTATAGAGGCTTTGCCTTTATTCACGGTTGCTTTTGGGCCTTGTTTATCATGTAAGCCCCAACAAAAATGACCATACCATGATAATCCCTAAATGATCACATTTATGGGGATTCGAGTCGAGCTCTTGACTCGGTTATCAAAGACGAGGTGCCTCGTGGGGGAGTTCCCATGTTTATCCTTGTACATATTATCGCTTTCGTAGTTAACGTAACGAGGGGACTTGTGCTCTTCCAACCTTTGTTCCGTGGTTGTTTGTGATTGTGAATCATTAGGTACATCGACATCATTGAAGCCTCTCATGTTCGTTTTGCGTAGCACTCGAGCTTCGATCGTTGACTTTAGAGATTCCGATATTCGATGATATCCTTTTACATTCTAACGTTTATCTTATTATCATAATTCATAAACGGCTTTTAGGTTATTCGTTTTACCCTTTCCATGCTCGAGATTAAGCATTCGACAACGTCTCTAGTATGGGGGTGTTTCACCCCTAGACTCGAAACATTGAGGACAATGTTTAGTTTTAGTATGGGGGAGTGAATAGATACTTTCCTTGCCAAACCTTCACGCTTTCCAAAATTTATGTTTTTGTTTATCGTTTTGTTGCAAAATAAGGCTAAAAATGGCCAAATTTTATATTTTTTTCTAGTTTTTCATAAGTGTTTAAGACACGAATGTAGGTTTTCCGATGATGAGAATAAGAGTAATTTTTGACTCGACCATGCGTGTTGAGCACTTAGCTTCTATTCCTTAACTTTTTAGGCTAAGTCTCTTAGATGAGGACAAGAAATGATAGAGTTATTTATAAGTCTCGTAATCTTTCACGATCTCATGTCTAGTAATTATTAGCTTATTCTCCCCATGCTTTTATAATAAATTGTTAATAAATATTGATTTAGCGGTTTAGTCACTATTGTTGGTTTCTAATTTGTTTTAGTAGCTTCCATGTAATTAAATTGGGAAAACATTAAGGTATCGCCAGCGTCACGATTTTGAAGTATTGACAACCCGAATAATCGAAAGCTTCACCCAATAATAAGATTTCAAGTGCTCACCTAAATTAAGCAAAAATTTGAAGCTCACGAGGCCGAAAAATCTATGCCCAAATTAAAAGTGAATCAAGCCTTAATCTTTGAAGCTTTAAAGATCCAAAATTCGCTTTAGTGTGAGGATATACGTCAAGTCATAATAAAACCACCGATGCTGGCGGATAATAAAAGACAAGGGCAAGACCAAAGTCATAATAAAAGCTTCATGGCGAAGTTGAATAAAAGATGGAGGTAAACCATGATAATAAAACCA
The DNA here is from genome assembly GCA_025667525.1 of Glebionis coronaria. Lineage (NCBI taxonomy): Eukaryota > Viridiplantae > Streptophyta > Magnoliopsida > Asterales > Asteraceae > Glebionis > Glebionis coronaria. The sequence goes on along the minus strand of JANFOE010001241.1, from coordinate 81,078 downwards.
CCGATAATGAGGCGGATAATAAAATTCATGGTAATAAGTATCATGTTCAAAACCGTTCTAAAACCGTGTTTATCGATCCTTCTTGTTAACTTATTTTTTTGACATCGTTGTCTATTAGGGTGAATTATTAATTTAATGATTTAGGTTACACCTTAAGACTCTATTTTTGGACTTAATCTCTATTCACGCATAAGTCAATGATGTATCCTCGTGATCATTAAGACAAAATAAAATATAAGAGATACAAATTAGGAATAAAGGAGTCTAGGTATATAATTAACACTCGTGAGATATGATTGTGTTGCTAACTTATAATAACAATGATCTCGTTACACGCTTAGCATGGAATCGAGTGAAAATCGAGGATGACGAACTTATCTCTACGAGGCATTCATGTGTTCTTATTCTATGATCCTAAAAGTCACTTAATCGTGATGAAAACAATACATTATGTCCAAAACACATGTAGTAGTTTATTTAAAATTACGTTTTCAATAAATGTCATCATAAAATGAATTTTGGAAGTGATATGATACTTAATTCTAGCATTGCGTGGGGACATGGCAATGGTTTTTATGGGGGAGTGATGAGACTGCAAATATACATAGTCTCATCGTCCAAATCGGGCTTAAAACGCTTAAAATATCATCAAAATACCCAAATATATGCTTGTGTTTGTTAATTGTGTATTTTAGGTACGGATATCGTGAATTCACCAAAAGATTACAAGAATGAAGCAAAAACGGACACAGGAAACGAAGCTGCACAATGAACCGGACCCAAAGAATGAATTTTGTAAAAATGCCCTTGAAGTTTGAAGATTGTACAAGTTTGGTCCCTCAAGTTTTGTAGATTGACACTTTATACCCCTAAGAATCTCAAAATTACTTTGGGGTCCCTAAATTTTGAAGACTTTACAAATTAAGCCCTTAATGTTTGAAGAAAATGCAACATTAGTCCTTATTTCAAGATTTGATAACCAAAGGACCAACTATGCAAATCATAAAGGACTAAGGATGCAAAGTTTATAACTGCTGCCATTAACAGGGAGGGACCAGTTTTGCCATAACACCAAATTATTTAACCATAATATCCATTAAATATCCAAACCAAGACCAACAACCCAAATCCCAAACCCATTTCCTTTAGCCCCATTTTATATTTATAAACACGTTCATAATATTTTTTATTAATCCTAAATGGAGGGAAACAATCACTGTGTCCACCTAATCCCTAATTTTCCCCAGCTAAACACCCATAAACCCTAAATTCATAATCACATAAATCAAAGGTTATGATTTGATCTTCTCCAGATCATTGATTAACCTTTTTCTCATCCTAAATCCACCCAAGATTCCATCCCCAACACACCCATGTGAGTACCCCAGTTGTCCCCTGCCCCACCTTGCACTCAAAAACAAAATCTTTCTAGGGAATCCATGATTCATAGCAAATACTTGGTCTCAAAGTATCATCTCAACGCCTTGGATGACTTCAACTTAGTTGTCAACACATGTGAAGATTTAGAGGTCACAAGACACCCATCCTTGACCAAATTCGAAATCAAGACCAAGGGTATTGATGGAAATTCGTTAGTTAGGGTTTTAGTTTATTGCTTATGATTCTAGAACCTTGTACCCGTCTATATAAGGGAGTAGGATTTGTTCTTTCATTTTTTGTTCCAGATTTTTTGTATAACTTTTTAAACTTATTAATGAAAATGAAAGGTTTGATATATACAAAATTCTGAGTTCCTCTTTTAACAGCTTTATTAGTGTAATGTTTATTTAACTTGCAACAATTAGTTAAAGTTTTCAAAATGTTTCATTCATCAAAGGATTTTCAGAAAAATCAGATTGTGAATCCAAAATCCAATGGAAGTGAAAGTGGAAATGGGATTTTAGTTTTCACATCTGTTTTGTAAGTTTGTTTTCCATATTCAAAAGGTCTCAAAGTCTAGTTCCAAAAGTTTATTTTTATTGTGGGTGCATCGAAAGTTTTATCTTCTTGTGTTACTGTGTTTGAAAAAAAAGAGATTGATAAAAGGTGTTGGTTCTAATTTTGTGTTTGAATTATTTTGTGAAAGTGTTTGATTAGTAATTGTTTAAGTTCGAAAAAAAGGAGACTATATGTTTGTTTATGTGATGAAAAACAAGAAAGGGTGATATATTTGTGATTTCTTTTTATGTTTGAAGTAAAAAAAATTGTGTCAAATTGGTTTTGTCACTGTTCAACGAGATGCATAAAAAAAGAGTAGTTTTGTTTGTTGAAACAGTGGTTCGGAAAAAAATCGGATTTGTACATACCTTGTCTTACTATACCGAAAGAAAAAAGAAAAGAAAAGAAGCTTTCAAGGTTTTGCTGAGCTACTGTTCGAAAATCAGAAAGAAAAGGAGGTTTTAGTTTTGTGATTTGTTAGTGTCCGAGAGAAAGAAAAAAAAAAGAGGTACTTGTTGTTGTGTGCATGTACCGAAGAAGAAAAAAAGAAGAAGTGGTACTGTGTTTCTTTATTGATCTGAGAAGGAAAAAAAAGTGAATGGTATTTGTGTGGTTTAAGGGTTTTGGAAGCTTCATTGTTTGCGTTACTTGGTTTGAAGATATCTCAGAAGGTTTCATGGTTCTTATTGGTTGACAAGTTGTTGATATAAGCCATCGGAGTTTATAGAGGGTTAATAAGCTTAAAAGTTTGTGGTCGAGGTGCTTACAAGCTCAGTCGGTTAGAGTTGAAGCTTGGACCACCTTGTAAGTGATTTCCCCTCTTTTATTCTTGTTTTCTATAATTCTGCTAGTTGCTCATGATTAATTGCTTGTTTGCTTATTTGATTTAATTTCTTGCTATTTACTTTCTTATGTTCTTATTTTGTCGTTAAATTACCTTTTCTTGTTTTATTTTACTTTTCGTTGCTTCAATTTCCATTTATGTCGTAGTCTTATGATATTGCTTTAAGTTTGATTGCAAATTACTTCTCAAGTTAGTAATAGTATATTTATGTTTTTACTTTTGCTAGAAATTATATAACAAAAAAAAAGTTGTTCTTGTAACTCTCTGTCTAGATTAGACAGTATGAGTTTGATTTACATGTTGTTGCTGATAATGAAGTGTGATGTTAAGTAGGCTTTGCTGTTTTGGTTTAGTGGTATGTTTATATGTACTGATGGTAAAAAGTCATATGTTGCTATGGTTGTTGATTGTTTATCATCCTCCTTTAGTAATGGTTTAGATTAATTGCTGAATTTCTTAAATATCGTTGTAGTCATTGATAGTTAAACAGTCGCATGATTCGAGCTGCTGCGTTTACTGGGGTGTTTGGGACTGTGGTTCAGGAATGTAAACTGTTACAAAATATTAATATCATAAAAAATGTAGATGACAAGGATTGAACGTGTGACCATTTATTCAGGGTACCAACAACCCTGCCATCCACTCTATGGTTCCTTTTTATGTTTGTATTACGTCTTTAAGTATACATAGGTTAGTTAGTTTACATTTTAAAGTATTATTTACTAATAATTTTCTTCTAAATTTCGTTTTAAAAAAATGTAGTCAGGGGGATTCGAACCCATGACCTCTCCCATACAAACTCAAAGACTCAACACAAATCTGAGACACCATTTGCTCTATTAGTATTTGTGTTATAAGACCCTTTCCTTTTTTTATACTGTTTTTTTATGCAGCTTATAAGCTGATGATAAAAGAAAAAAATTCAATAAGTACCAACTATGAGTTCCAAACACTTGACCAAACAGCAGCGCTAGACGCAGCAGGCCTCTCTACAACCATCTGCTCTTCTTAACCTTCTTGTTTAAAACTCTCTTTTACTTTCTTTTATACCTTTTTTATTTTCTTTTTATTTTTTTTATATATATAAAAGTTGTAGCTTATTCAAAGCTTTTCGAGCTTATTGGATAAGCTGCTTAGTCTAGCTTATTTTTCTTAGATTTTTCATTCACTTAGGTACTTGTCATGATTTTTTGGGATTTTTATAAATTAGTCTAATATTTTTAAATCATTTGAATAGTTTTAATCTTAATTAATTCATAAAAAATATTTAAAAGTAAAAAAAATGTAATTCTTTTTTCTAAAATTTTCTTTTCCCGTTTAGGACGTAGGTAATATAAATTTGCTTTTATATAGTTTTAATTCATAATTTTCCTGTTATTATTTATTTTCTAAGATTATTCTCAATTTAAAATTTTAAAAAAGTCATAAAAAATAGAAAAAAGTTTAGAAAAATTTAAAAAAATATTTTTAGTTTTTAAATAGTATAAACTAGGTTTGCAAATAATAAAATTTGAATTTTGTCCTTCTCTTAGTTAATTCATTTTTTAGGATTTTTAATTAAATTTAAATAATTAATATAAAATAATTTAAGAACTTTCAAAATTTTTAGTATATATTTTATTTTTAATTAGAATTTTTAGGACTTTTTAATAATTTTTAATTATTATTTAGGGGAAATTTTTCGTTGGGTCGCGTTTTTACGTTTGTACGTTCGCGCATTTTCGTCCGTTTTGAGCATAATTCGTCTCCATTTTTCTTTCTTTGTTTCTTCCCAAAAACGTAATCACTCGATTAAATAACGTCTATAATTGTTGGCTAGACACCATACCTCACCGAGAACGAACTTGACTATTCGTCTTTACGGTTGTCCTAAATCGTATCGATTAATACTTACCACGACATTTGTGTGTGCTTTGTTTTTACCTAAAATAAAGTATATACATTTTACTACACCAAGAGACTAAACAAGTTTAAGTCTAATTAAAAAGTAATTTTAAAGATAAAATAAGACAAATCTATATAAAATTAAACTTGACAAAAAAAATAAGATAAGATTTATAAAAACTTTCTCCACTTAATTAGAAACTTAATTAAAAGTAAATGTGAAAATAAAATGAGATAAGATAATCTAAAACTAAACTCAACAAAAAGTTGCGGGAAAGAAATACACTTCGAAAAATAACTAAGTAAAATAACCAAAAACTGTAGTCAGATCGCACCCTACGATCGCAGCACGCGATCGCAGTCTGGATCGTACTCTAGATCTTAGTCTAGATCGCAACAAGCGATCGTAGTCCAGATCGCCACTAGGGGGCGTGACCTTGATCGCAACAGACGATCGCACCAGGGATCGTAGTCTGTAATCGCAGCCTAGATCACAACGTGCGATCTTAGTCTTTGATCTTAGTCTTTGATCTTAGTCTTTGATCTTAGTCTTTGATCTTAGTCTTTGATCTTAGTGTTTGATCTTAGTCTTTGATCTTAGTCTTTGATCTTAGTCTTTGATCGTAGTCTTTGATCTTAGTTTCTGATCTTAGTCTTTGATCTTAGTCTTTGATCTTAGTCTTTGATCTTAGTTTCTGATCACAAGTAGAAACCCTTAGGTTTATGCGATCACGAAACTAGATCGGAACAAGTAAAACCCTTGCAAATATTACGATGGAATGTAAAATGACAATAAGCAGAACCGAATAAGCACTACCTAATAAGCACTTACCAAAACTTAACCAAATCAATAATAATAACAAAAACTAAATAAGCATGAATGAAAAACTTTCAAAATACTAAATAAGCAAGATTTATAAAATAAACTTTAAAAAGATTAAAATTTTAAGAACACTTATAAGAAAATAAGCTAAACATGAAATAAGTAAAAATCGCAATAAGCTAAAACCTTAAATCGTTTAAAAACATTGATAAGAACAAAAAGATGAAAACTTTAATCAAATAAACACCAAGATAAAACAAGTTACTTACTTTGAACCGAATCAAAATCAAGATTAAAACAAGAAAGGTTGAATAAGATAGATTAAGAAAAGATTGAAATTAATATGAAGATAAAAGATTCAAAAGTACAAGATTAAAGATTAAAGATTAAGAAAACTTGAAAGAAAAGCTTAAGAACATGAAATAAATCTAGAGATAGAAAGTAATCTACTCCTACTCCTAAACTAATCTACTCCTAAAATGACTAACTCCTTCCAAATGAAGCCTTAGGAGGTATATATAGGAGGAAAGGAAGGTAGGTGTTGATGCTTTGTTCTTCACTTTGTCTTCTCGTCTTTTATTTTCTTCGACTTTCTCGACGTTATCTCGGGATTTGTCGATATAAAATGAACTCGTCTTCTAAATTTCTTCTTTTATTAGATTTGGTTCTTCGACTTCGTTAAACTTCCGTCTTTAGTCTTTTTCTTCGATAAATCTTCAGAATAAGCCTTTGACTTCCGTTCTTTTTGCACTTTTGATCTTTTGACTTCGTCTTTTGTCTTTTTCTTCGGTAAAAGCCCGTGAAAGCCAGTGTTTTCTTCCTTTTTCATCTTTTGGCCCTAAGACACAATAAAAACACAAACCACGCATAATTCCGACTTTTACGACATAAAATACACGTTTCGGTCTCGTTTTTATTATAATTAAGTGGTAAAAGGATAAGTGTTTTCACACTTATTAAATCCCCTACACTTGACCATTGCAATGCCCTCATGCAATGCATTAGTCACAAAGCAAGATTAACATTCTCCATCATAATTAACCTACCTTGGCCTTTATTAAATACAAGACACTAAGGAAACTAATAAGATAAAAAATTACAAAATGCTAAAAGGAGAAACAAGTAAAGAGATCGAAGACTTACATTAGGGCTTTGGTTGTCATGAATGTTTATCACCCTCAAGTTTCACATTCCCCATACTAAGCTTAAAAACGAGATCATTGTTATTATAAGTTAGTAAGCTAACACTCACTCATGTGGCTCAATTATACGCTTAGACTCCCTTATTCCTAGGTGTATCTCTTATATTTTATTGTTGTCTTGAATGATCACGAGGATGCATTGTTAACTTATTTCGATAATTTATTTAGGCTGAAAATAAAGTAGGACGATTTAATCAATAGTTAGCTAAAGGACAAAATCTTTTAAAACTGCTTCTCGGGACCTCATAAAGTTCATATCTTGGCATAACTCGCTTCATGATTTGAGACCTTTCTCGGACCGATATTTGGCAGTGACTTCATACTTCTAATCTTGAGAGACGTTCTTGAAATAATGGTCTTCTCTTCATAATAGGAATTTCTTGACTTGAAGTTTTTGAGAGATTCTTCATACTTGGACCACGACTTCTTCATTTTTCTCCAATCTTTATTTTGGATTTTTATATACAACGATCCGCCTCCTTTTAGGACTTGGATCTATTTATCCTCATACCTTGCTAGGGTCTTTTCGGATAGACTTCTCTAAGATCTTTAGGGGAGTATTTGCTTTTCTTCGTGTGTCTGGATCCTTCATATTGATTTTTGATAAATGATTCTTCACATCACTTTGGATCTTTAGCAACAAACTGTAGCCCTCATGCCTTGTTAGGGCCTTTTCAGACTCGCCAATCTTCGCATCCCGCTTCAATAAGTTATGCCTTGGCTATGAACTCTAATTAATACCGAGCAACTTTTAAACAATCTTGTGCTAGAAGCTAAGTAACTTTTCAAATCGTACGAACTTACTTATTGCAATTATATTTATTAACAAGCGATGGGAGAAAAAGCTCATAATTAACTCACATAAATTCATGAAAGAATACCAAACTTATAATTGACTCTATCATCTCTCGTTCTCCACAATTTAAAATCTCAAGGAATGAGACTCGTGGATGCTTAGCCTATTAAATCAAAGTTTGAGTTTTCAAGTCATCTATAGGATCTTGCAACTTCTTAGACTTTTTCAAGTTTAGAATTCGCATTTTAAAGTTCCCTTGATAAACGACTTTCTAGGATCATTTATAGGAACTTGCGAAAAGTTCTTGTTCTTAACCCGTAAGACTTAAGACTTTTGCGTTTTAATGTTCTCTATATAAAAGCCTAGCAAAACTTGATTTACACACGTTAAGGATACTAGCTAGAGTAAACTCAAATAAGTAAACTCAGGTTGAGTCAAAAGATTCATGACCGGCTAATATATCAAACACATCTAAACTCATTAAAACCATTTTATTAAAATTTATTCTAGCAATGAAAGAAAATAATGATAACAAAGGAAATACTACTAGGCAAAAATAGATCAAAAATTTTGAAAAATGTCGAAAAATCAATTTTCCGGTTAAAATGAGGACAAATTCATGGAAAAACCCACTTAAATTCGATAGAAGTCCCCCCTACACTTAATATAAACATTGTCCTCAATGTTTAAGCATGTGGGAGTAAACTCCCCTACAATTAGGACATTGTGCACTTTGTTTAAATCTCACAAGGAAGAAACAACTAAAGTGATTCCTATTTTAATATTGAAGAATATAAAATAGTGAATCAAAAGAGTTTAGGATAAAACTGGGAAGACGGGTACACGGAATCACGGGTCGTCAAAAGTCATCAAGAATGGATCTTTGAAAGCTCGAATCCCTGCACATCATAAGAGAGAAAACAACAAACACATACTAGGGTCTCCCCCTACACTTATTATGAAAACGGATAAAAAGGATAGATAATCGGGTTGCGTCCCGAGAAGCGCTTGTTTTTGTTAACTGAGTCACGAGCCTGACTCGTCCCTGAATTAAATGGTCCATGGGGAAGCCTCGAATGTAATACCGGGATCAAAGATCTTGACCTCGTTTCTGGAGGAACATAATAAATGAGAGGCAGGAGGATAAGTCTTGAAGGGTAGAAAAGTCCTCTCAACATACGAAAAGTATGTGAAATCATGATCCACGGGAGGTGGGGTGGGTAAAGGAATCAAAATGTCATCCTCCCAAGACATTTGTTGGGCATTAAGCGGCAAACCCGTAAAGGTATCAATCATAGAATAATCAATGTCACCTCCCGGTTCAAAACACTCATCTTCATTAGTGGTCTCCAAAGTATGAGATAAAATGTGCTCGGGAGGGGGACTTGGGACAATATCTTCAGGCATTAAAGTATCAAAAAGAATATCCTCCTCCGTGTCATCATCATCAATACACGGAGGTATTGAGTGAATGTCGATTTCTTCCATAAATGTGTCATTATTCTCAACGGGAGTAATAGACGGGGGTAAAGACTCGTTAATAGGAGTAGAATTCAACGCTTCAATTTTAGCAATAAGAAGATGAACTTTTAGTAATTTGTCGCGAAGAATAACGTCTTCCACCTCATCTAAAAGACCAAGTTCAGTGGTATACTTCTCGAAAGTCGGAGAGAATAAATCAGCATCGCCCTCATCTCCCGGAGGAGATTGAGAAATTTCAAAGGTGAAATTCTCATAGCATGGAGAAAAATCATCATTAAGAGCGACCTCGTTCCTAAGCTTAGCAAAAGTCGGTACATCACAAACCTCCCAAATAAGTTGTTGAGACCAAATTCACTAATCTCACTCGATGTATCGCAATCCTTAGACGCATTTGGGATGTCGAGAGAAGGAATTACAATTGCACTAGGATGTTGAGCAACAAGATCATTCCAAGAAATATTATTCTCATCGTCATCATCATCATAATAGTAAGAACGCACAAGCGGAGGAGTAGAAGCACTAAGATTAGATACTTGCTCTTGTCGGCTTTCGTCATGCAAGCTAGCTTGGACTTGATTTAATCTTTCTATAATTCCAGCCAAACTAGTGAGTTCTTCCTCACTCATTCCAAAAGAAGGTTGATGATGGAGGGTGTATTGTGGGGGTTAAAATTTATGAAAACCGGAATTATAGCACGGAGTTGGTTCATAATAATTTATCGGTTGACAATAAAAAGTATCGTGAGGGCCCCCACAACTATTGCAACACGGGTATTGAGAAAAACCCGATGCGGATAGCTATTACCATTGTCATAATTGTAACCCGGTTCGTGCTCGTCATGAGAAGGGTATCGAATCGGACACAAAATATGCCAATGGGAATCGCTTCCACAATATATGCAAGAGGGGGGAGTAAGTGCATTAGAAGCAAAGGATGAGTTAATCGAATTACACGAGGGACAAAATCCAAATTGTGTATTGTCGATATCATTTCTGCACCGCTCACATGTACACCATTGACATGTTTGAAAACCATACAATGGTCTCCCACACCCTACGCAATAGACATACGAAACCATGAAGAAAATAATTAAACACAATAGAGGATTAAGAGGAATATTTTTGGTGCAAAACTTTTTGAAAAAGAAATGCTTTTTATGATTTTTTAAATGTTTTTGGATTTTTGAAATTTTTATTTTTAGGATTTTTTTTTCTTGAAAATTTTTGAAAATTTTGACAAGAAAAATAACGTTAAAAAATGAACGGATCCCAAAATCCAACGCGTCTCTCACAAAAAACAATTAATCTTCACGAAAAGAGACGGCATCGGCGCCATTTTAATATGAGGCTCTTTTGCATATATGTACTCGTCCGTTCTCAGTATCTAATTGAATTGATCACGGTTTAAGGTGGATTTATCGGTTTTGGTCGCTAAAAGGGAGAGCTATTGGTTATCTATATCTACTAAAATGAGTTAAGACAAATAATAAAAATAAAGAGATTAAACAAGTTTAAGTCTAATTAAAAAGTAATTTTAAAGATAAAATAAGACAAGACTATATAAAATTAAACTTGAAAAAAAAAAGATTTATAAAAACTTTCTCCACTTAATTAAAAACTTAATTAAAAGTAAATGTGAAAATAAAATGAGGTAAGATAATTTAAAATTAAACTCAACAAAAAGTTGCAGGAAAGAAATACACATCAAAAAATAACTAAGTAAAATAACCAAAAACTGTAGTCAGATCGCACCCTACGATCACAGCACGCGATCGCAGTCTGGATCGTTAATAAGTGTGTAAATACTTATCCTTTTGCCACTAAAATTAGGAAAAACAAGACCTAATCATGTGTTTAATATCGTAAAAGTCGGAATTACGCGTGGTTTCGTGTTTTTGTGTTAAATAGGTACAAATGATTAAAAGGAATGAAAACACGGGATTTCACGATCAAATGTTGAAGAAAAGTCCAAAGAATGAGACAAAGACAAAGTCGAAGACCAAAAGTGAACTCAAGATCACGAAGACCGACAAAATTTGACACAACTGTGAAGAAATGATCGAGAAGCCAAAAGTCAAGTCCGTTTTTCGAGGAGTTAACTTTTAAAGTAAAATGGGCCTTAGAAGGTCTCACATTTGCTAAATGGGCCTAAAAGCCCATTAACATTCGGATACAATTTTGCCCAAAGTTAACATTTGGATTAAAAGCCCAAATTGCTTAATAAATAATGAGACGAAAGGGAGTATTTGGTTTTGGGCCAAGCCCAGTACACACAATTGAAACGGAGAAAAAAAAGATTTGTTTTGTCAATACTTTGTAGACCCGGTCAACACCAAACTCACCTCACACGTACACTCACCCCACTCACGTTTTTAATAAAGTTTACCCACCCATGTCCACTTCATTTCGATAAAAACAATACACACTCACCCAACTTCATCTTTCTCCCACACAAACAAACGCAGTTACCTCATCTTTTTACCAAACCCTAAATCACCCCATCACAAAAATTAACCACTGAAAATTGGGGCTTTCACTTAATCCGTGTGATTCACACGAATACCAAATAAATCCCCCAACTTTTTGGAGCAAACAATAATGTGGTCCTCCTTGCAACATCCAACGTGGCTCTATCCTTGCTTTTGATTGGTGGAAACACCTCCCCATATCCCCTCCATCAAATATTAATCCTCCACCTTGGCGATCCGTGGCACAAGAGTGTTTTCAGCCATTGATGAAGAGAGTTGAAGAAAGAGAAAAGAAAGAGCGACCAGGATGATAAGTCGTGGGCACCAATCTTCATCAACAAGGCATTAGGGTTTCCCTATAAAACCCCACTCTACAATGTGTAAAGGAGTATTCCATTTTCCTATTTATTGTTTTTTTAATTAATTTAGGAGTAGGGTTAATTTAGTTTTAATTTTATTTTATGCAAATTAGATTGTAGGTAAATTGTATTTTCAGTTTTCAAGTATTGTAATCAGTTTAATATTAATGAAATTTTATTTTCAGTTTAATCTCGTGCCTAAATTTCAATTTTTTTTTCAGTTTTAAAGTCGCAAGTGATTTCTTTAAATATGTTAATTAAAATCTATGTTAAAGTTTATATTAATTAATATAAAAAAATTAAAAAAAATAATAAAAGCTGGTTCGAATGAATTGATCTGGTTCGAGAGCTGTTACTGTTGATGGTTTGTTGGATCGCGGATGATGATGTTTGGGAAAAATAAGGTGGTGTTTGTTCGGCTTCGGTTCACAAGGGGGTTCAGCACCACCCTTCTTCCCAACGGAATCAACACAAGGTTCCTTTTCATCTCTTTTTAATCTTTGTTTTATTTAACTGCTAGTTTTTCTTGTTTAAGTTTTGAGTTTATTTTATTTGTTTGGATCTTCTTAGCTTAATTAAGTTTATCCAGTTTAACTGCACTACTTAGTTTGATTCGGTTTATGTTAGTGTTTAAATCTGTTTATTTGGTTTTCTTTGATTATTGTTATAGCTTATCAGTGTTATTGCTTATTTCTGCTTATGCTTATGTTTATCTTCGGTTTATAGTTATTTGATTTTCTGCTTATTTAAGTTTGATTAGCTCTTGCTATTTGGTCTTTGTTTGTTTTGCTGATTTCTGCTTATTGCTTACTTAATATTGCTGCGCTAATTTGGTCTTTTTATTCGCTTATCGTGCTCTATAGTTCTGATTAGTTAGCTTATTGTTTTTCATAGACTTTTGCTTATTATTCTTATATTTGCTTTGCTTACGTTTTGTTTGTTTATTTTTGTTTGTTTTCTTATTAGTATAAGCTGTTCTTAGCTTATTTCGGTTTGCTTATTTTGTTCCATTGATTTGCTTATTGTTCTTTAGAGTTTTAGTTTACTTTGTTTTCCTTTTTGCTTATTTGTTTAGCTGTATTGCTTCTCTGGTTAGTGTTCATATTGCTGCTTCAACATATAGATACAATTGATCTGTATGTAATTTTGATTGTCCAAAATACTAAAAAAAATAATTAGCAAAAAAAAAGGTCTCCTGGGTTTCAAACCCTGGACCTCTCGTACACAAGCCAACGCCCTTACCAACTGCTCTGCACTCTTATTTGTGTATTGACTCGTGCTTTTTAATTAATATAGGGTTTTAATTTTCTGTCAGTTTTAATTATTTAAGTTTTAATACAATTTTAGTTTAATTAATTTTTTTATATAAAAGTTTTATTTAAAGTTTTCTTTTATTCAGTTTTTATAAAAAAAAAGACAAAAAAAATATTTTATTTACTTTTAGGAATTTTAAATGTTTTTAAATTTAGTTTAAATTTTGGTCAATATAGTTTTAGTTTAGAAATTAGTTTTCAGTTTACTTTTATTTAAAAATAGATTTTATTTAAAATGTTTTTAGTTTTAAATTAATTAGATTTAAATTTAGATTTTAAGTTTTATTTTAAAATTAGTTTTCAAATTTATTTAGATAAGTTTTAAATTAGTTAATTAAATAGATTTTAATTAAATAGTTTTCTATTAGTTTAAAAAACCAAAAAAGAATTTATTCACCAAAAACAATAAGTCTTACGTTAATTGGATTTCAATTCGAGTGAGTCGAGGAAAACGAATATTAATTGCTTAAAAAGATTTGCCTTGCAAAATCCTTAAATTAAAATGGCGTCGCTGCCGCTTCGCTCGTACGATTGACGATTTCGTGAAGACGTTTGGATTTTGGGATCCGTTCATTTTGAATGTTACGTTTCTTGTTAACAAAATCAAAAACACAAAAAATCAAAAATATAAAAATACATAAAAAAATTAAAAAATCACAAAAGCAAATTCTTTCCTAAGATTTGCACCAAAAAAAAATTAAAAAATCAAAAAATAATACTTTTCCTAAAGTATTACACCAAAAATATTACGTATTATTGTTATTTCGATTTCTTTCGACACTACCATGGATAATCGTCCGATTTGGGAAATATTGCAAGAAGGGCGTTATAAGATTATGTCCGAGGAGTGTACGACTTGTGGTGGACCTCATGCTTATTTCAATTGTGACAAAACTTATGAGGAGGTTTATAACAATGAGGAAAGTATGTGTTATGCTACTAATACTTATTTTGGCTCCCCTAGTTTTCCTACAACTAGTGACCCACCACATTATGATCAACGGTTTTATGGGGAATTTCAAAATCAAGGGTTTTCAAATAATGAAGGTTTTCCAAATGAAGGCATTTTTCAAAACTATAATCAAGGGAGTATTTCACAACCTCAAATGGATTTAATTCTTAATAAACTTGAGGAACATGATAGATTCCTAAGAGAATGGCAAGAGGAAATCGATAGGAAATTCATGCTCATTTTAGAAACCTATCAAGCTCAATGTGATATTGAGCCGTCTTTGAGAGTTTATATTGAGGCTAACACCACTACTAGTAGTGATGTTCCCACTGTGGATCCTTCCATCTCTCCGCCAATAAAGGAGAGACAAGGCCCGGAGATTATCATAAGTTTTACTCACCCTCCGGTGTTGACACCCACGGATACTATTAGCTCTCCTATTTCCTTACCTATTGAGGAAATTCCCGAGATTATACTTGAGCCTCTATTACCCATTGATGACCCTATTTCTTTTACGACTCCTTCACCTACTCTTTCAAATGACTTTATTCTTTTGTTCAAATCCTCTTAGCGAGACATGTTTTGATAAACCAATTTTTGAGGAGTGTGAAGAACTTTATAATGAGTGCATAGAAGAAGAACCCTTAATTTGTCCTACACCTAAGGAGTTTGTAGATAGGGATGAGTTATCTTGTGATTCCGACTACATTTTTAATTATTCCTCGGGTTCGAATGAGGATGATTCTCCTATTTTACAAAAACCGACTTTTGAAAACCATGATACTAATGATTTATCGGATTCTTTACTCCTTAGTGATGACTTTTATACCCGAGTATTGAGAAATTCCATCACGAGGATGCTTTTTATGATCCCGTGTTATTGGATTTCTCGCATGAGCTTAATTGTGATCATGGTATTGATGAGAAGGCAAATGGAGTTTTAAAACTTGATATTGATATTGATTTTGAAAACTCGGATTTTGATAAATTCACATTTGCCTCTTCGTCAGTTACTTTTGATTCTACCATCGATTCTCTTCCACATATCACTTTTAGTGATGATGATGGTTTTCTCATTCCCGAGATCGATGAGTTTCTTAATATTGATACTCCTGTGGATGATAATTTCACATATGTTGAGAGGACCTTTTTACCTTTTATGACTTATCCCCCTGCCTCTCATTTATTATGTTCCTCCGGGACCGAGGATAAGATTTTTGATCCCGGTATTACATTAGAGGCTTCCCCATGGACCATTTAATTCGGGGTCGAGTCAGGCTCGTGACTCGGTTAACAAAAACAAGCGCTTCTCGGGAGGCAACCCGATGATCTATTTTTATCTATTTTCTACAATAAGTGTAGGGGGAGCCTAGTAGGTTGTTTGTGTTGTGATGTTGTGTGCAGGGACATGTGCTTTAATGATCCACTTTTGGTGCTTTTGACACGACCCGTGTTCCCGTGTTTCCCGTGTACCTGGTTCCTTCGATAAGTTTTTGCTATTGTGATTCACTCTTGTATATAAATAAGACAAATAAATGTAATCACTTTAGTTGTCCCTTCCTTAGCTCGATTTTAAACAACGTACTCAATGTCTTAAGTGTAGGGGAGTTAATTCTCCCACATGCTTAAACATTGAGGATAATGTTTATATTAAGTGTAGGGGGGATTTCTATCGAAATTTTAGTGGGCTTTTCCATGAATTTGACCCCATTTAACCGGAAAATTTAAAAAAATTTCAACGTTTTTCAAATTTTTAATCTATTTTGGCCTAATAGTATTTCGTTTCCTTTTTGTCATCGCATCTTATTTATATTTTCCATTTCAAAAATAAAGTCAAAAATAAATAAATAAATAAAATGGTTTTAACAAGTTTAGATATCTTTGATATATTAGGCCCGTCGTGAATATTTTGACTCAACCCGAGTTAACTTATCTAAGTTTACTCTAGCTAGTATCCTTAACCATATGGACCTTAATTGGTTTATTAGGCTAAGCATCCACGAGTCTCATTCCTTGAGATTTTAAATTGTGGAGAACGAGAGATGATAGAGTTGATAATAAGTTTAAGGGTTAATTTTTGCTTATATGATTTTTGTGGCTCTTTCTTCCCGCTTGTATATTTAATTACTTAATAAATTAGGATTTTTGCGGTGTAGATTCGATATCTTAACTCTTAGCCAAATCTTTATTCTCCTTGTAATTAAAGCATGAACACATTGAGGGTGCCAGCGTTGTGGACTTCCGACTAAGGTGGCTCATAACCACTAAGTAGGAGGTATTCAGACCATGGGACCGCGGAATTTGGCCTACTGTACATATCATAAATAAAGAAAGAATAAGATTAAAACATGACCTCAAGGAGCCTTAGGGTGTGGGGCATGTAGCACGAACCTTGTCATTAGAGCCTTAGGGTGTATGGCATGGTAAGTGTTGAACAAAAATTGATCAAAACTCAATTCCCTCGTTTATCGTTCAAGGGGCCTTAGGGTGTGGACAATAGATGAGGAGCATTTTTACATCTTAAAGAGCCTAAGGGTATATGATGTGAACTTGCTAAACTCCACATAAAGTCTACATGACTTTGGAGGAATAATTAATAAGTAGTACTATTGGCCAAATTTTGGGTCCAGGAATTTATTCCCCAAATCGTGTTAAATCATCCTTGATGTGGGCTTACTTTAGTAACAACGTTTTTGAGGACGAGGTTAGGTTTTGAGTATCGGGTTTGCACCGTTTGGCCTTCATTTTTGGAATAATAATTATCAAATAAGTCAAATGAGCCTAAGGGTGAATGACAATCAATAAAATCTAGAGATACAAAGTAGGAATTGGAGAAAGATTACTACACAATTGTCTTATATAAGTGGTTTTAACTTGAGGACTTATGGTAAACAATGATCTCGTTTTTAAGCTTGGTATGGGGAACGTGAAACTTGAGGGTGATTAATATTCATGACACCAAAGCCCTAATTTAAGTCTTAGATTTCTTTACAAGTTTCTTCCATCAAATAATTTCCAAGTTAAATAAATTGTTATAACTTTTGTTTCCTTTAAAGTTTTTTTTATCTTTTCATCGTAGTAGTAATAGTAATAAAGGCCGAGATGGATTAATTATGAGAAAAATGTAACTATATGCTTTAAAATAATGCATTGCATGGGGTCATTGCAATGGTCAAGTGTAGGGGATTTAATAAGTGTGTAAACACTTATCCTTTTGCCACTAAAATTAAGGAAAAACAAGACCTAATCATGTGTTTAATATCGTAAAAGTCGGAATTACGCGTGGTTTTGTGTTTTTGTGTTAAATAGGTACAAATGATCAAAAGGAATGAAAACATGGGATTTCACGGTCAAATGTTGAAGAAAAGTCCAAAGAATGAGACAAAGACAAAGTCGAAGACCAAAAGTGAACTCAAGATCACGAAGACCGACAAAATTAGACACAACTGTGAAGAAATGATCGAGAAGCCAAAAGTCAAGTCCGTTTTTCGAGGAGTTAAATTTTAAAGTAAAATGGGCCTTAGAAGGTCTCACATTTGCTAAATGGGCCTAAAATCCCATTAACATTCGGATAAAATTTTGCCCAAAGTTAACATTTGGATTAAAAGCCCAAATTGCTTAATAAATAATGAGACGAAAGGGAGTATTTGGTTTTGGGCCAAGCCCAGTACACACAATTGAAACGGAGAAAAAGAAGATTTGTTTTGTCAATACTTTGTAGACCCGGTCAACACCAAACTCACCTCACACGTACACTCACCCCACTCACGTTTTTAATAAAGTTTACCCACCCCTGTCCACTTCATTTCGATAAAAACAATACACACTCACCCAACTTCATCTTTCTCCCACACAAACAAACGCAGTTACCCCATCTTTTTACCAAACCCTAAATCACCCCATCACCAAAATTAACCACTGAAAATTGGGGCTTTCACTTAATCCGTGTGATTCATACGAATACCAAATAAATCCCCCAACTTTTCGGAGCAAACAATAAGGTGGTCCTCCTCTCAACATCCAACGTGGCTCTATCCTTGCTTTTGATTGGTGGAAACACCTCCCCATATCCCCTCCATCCAATATTAATCCTCCACCTTGGCGATCCGTGGCACAATAGTGTTTTCAGCCGTAGATGAAGAGAGTTGAAGAAAGAGAAAAGAAAGAGTGGCCAGGATGATACGTCGTGGGCACTAATCTTCATCAACAAGGCATTAGGGTTTCCCTATAAAACCCCACTCCACAATGTGTAAAGGAGTATTCCATTTTTTATTTACTTTTTTTAAATTAATTTAGGAGTAGGGTTAATTTAGTTTAAATTTTATTTTATGCAAATTAGATTGTAGGTAAATTGTATTTTCAGTTTTCAAGTATTGTAATCAGTTTAATATTAATGAAATTTTATTTTCAGTTTAATCTCGTGCCTAAATTTCAATTTCTTTTTCTGTTTTAAAGTCGCAAGTGATTTCTTTAAATATGTTAATTAAAATCTCTGTTAAAGTTTATATTAATTAATATAAAAAAATATAATAATAATAAAAGTTGGTTCGAATGAATTGATATGGTTCGAGAGCTGTTACTGTTGATGGTTTGTTGGATCGCGGATGATGATGTTTGGGAAAAAAGAGGTGGTGTTTGTTCGGCTTCGGTTCACAAGGGGGTTCAACACCACCCTTCTTCCCAACGGAATCAACACAAGGTTCCTTTTCATCTCTTTTTAATCTTTGTTTTATTTATCTGCTAGTTTTTCTTGTTTAAGTTTTGAGTTTATTTTGTTTGTTTGGATCTGCTTAGCTTAATTAAGTTTGTCCAGTTTATCTGCACTGCTTAGTTTGATTCGGTTTATGTTAGTGTTTAAATCTGCTTATTTGGTTTTCTTTGATTATTGTTATAGCTTATCAGTGTTATTGCTTATTTCTACTTATGCTTATGTTTATTTTTGGTTTATAGTTATTTGATTTTCTGTTTATTTAAGTTTGATTAGCTCTTGCTATTTGGTCTTTGTTTGTTTTGCTGATTTCTGCTTATTGCTTACTTAATATTGTTGCGCTTATTTGGTCTTTTCATTCGCTTATCGTGCTCTATAGTTCTGATTAGTTAGCTTATTGTTTTTCATAGACTTTTGCTTATTATTCTTATATTTGCTTTGCTTACGTTTTGTTTGTTTATTTTTGTTTGTTTGCTTATTAGTATAAGCTGTTCTTAGCTTATTTCGGCTTGCTTATTTCGTTCCATTGATTTGCTTATTGTTCTTTAGAGTTTTAGTTTACTTTGTTTTCCTTTTTGCTTATTTGTTTAGCTGTATTGCTTATCTGGTTAGTGTTCATATTGCTGCTTCAACATACAGATACAATTGATCTGTATGTAATTTTGATTGTCCAAAATACTAAAAAAAATAATTAGCAAAAAAAAAAGGTCTCCTAGGTTTCGAACCCTGGACCTCTCGTACACAAGGCAACGCCCTTACCAACTGCTCTGCACTCTTATTTGTGTATTGACACGCGCTTTTTAATTAATATAGGGTTTTAATTTTCTGTCAGTTTTAATTAATTAAGTTTTAATACAATTTTAATTTAATTAATTTTTTTATATAAAAGTTTTATTTAAAGTTTTCTTTTATTCAGTTTTTATAAAAAAGACAAAAAAAATATTTTATTTACTTTTAGGAATTTTAAATGTTTTTAAATTTAGTTTTAATTTTAGTCAATATAGTTTTAGTTTAAAAATTAGTTTTCAATTTACTTTTATTTAAAAATAGATTTTATTTAAAATGTTTTTAGTTTTAAATTAATTAGATTTAAATTTAGATTTTAAGTTTTATTTTAAAATTAGTTTTCAAATTTATTTAGATAAGTTTTAAATTAGTTAATTAAATAAATTTTAATTAAATAGTTTTCTATTAGTTTAAAAAACCAAAAAAGAATTTATTCACCAAAAACAATAAGTCTTACGTTAATTGGATTTCAATTCGAGTGAGTCGAGGAAAACGAATATTAATTGCTTAAAAAGATTTGCCTTGCAAAATCCTTAAATTAATTGTACTCTAGATCTTAGTCTAGATCGCAACAAGCGATCGTAGTCCAGATCGCAACTAGGGGGCGTGACCTTGATCGCAACAGACGATTGCACCAGGGATCGTAGTCTGCAGTCGCAGCCAAGATCGCAACGTGTGATCTTAGTCTTTGATCTTAGTCTTTGATCTTAGTCTTTGATCTTAGTATTTGATCTTAGTCTTTGATCTTAGTATTTGATCTTAGTCTTTGATCTTAGTCTTTGATCTTAGTGTTTGATCTTAGTCTTTGATCTTTGTCTTTGATCTTAGTCTTTGATCTTAGTCTTTGATCTTAGTCTTTGATCTTAGTCTTTGATCTTAGTATTTGATCTTAGTCTTTGATCTTAGTCATTGATCTTAGTCTTTGATCTTAGTTTTTGATCGTAGTCTTTGATCTTAGTTTCTGATCTTAGTCTTTGATCTTCATCTTTGATCTTAGTCTTTGATCTTAGTTTCTGATCGCAAGTAGAAACCCTTAGGTTTATGTGATCACGAAAGTAGATCGGAACAAGTAAAACCCTTGCAAATATTACGATGGAATGTAAAATGACAATAAGCAGAACCGAATAAGCACTTCCTAATAAGCACTTACTGATATGAGTGTAATTACTCATATCATTTGTATCTTAAAATGTGCTTAATATACATAAATATCATGAAAACGGAATTGTATTTGCTTGTTTTGTTGTTTGATGTGTGTAGGTACCAAGATCGTGAAAACCGGCAAAACCGACACAAGTTTGATGAAAAGATCGAGGAAGCCAAATACAAGTCGATTTTATTCACGGATTTAAGTTCAAGAAGTATTTTGGTTTAGTGGGACCCACATATGCTTAATGGGCCTTAAAGCCCATTAGTATACGCTGATGAACGTTAACAATTTGGAAAAGCCCAAGTGAAAGCCCAACTGCTAATATAAGACGGATGAAGTTTTTTTATGGGCTTCAAGCCCAAAGTTTTTCACAAGTGAATGAAATTGGGACGAATTTAAGTTTATGGGCCTTAGGGTTTAGCAAATTTAAACAAACGACTTGTGAGTTTATTTAACTCACATACAGTCAACTCCTGACACATATACACACGCTTTTCTTTATCCCACTTTCTCACACAATAAAAAAACACCTTTCGATACAACCTATGTTCCTTCTCCCCACCCCTAAAATAACTAGACGCCTTGTTTTTACCTTTTCACACAAATCCTAATCAACCTTTATTAATAACTCTCCAATAAAAATTGGGGGTTTTACTTGGCATGTGTGATTCACACGATAAGAAATAAATTCCCCAAGGAAATCGGAAGAGAAGATGAAAGAATATTGTGGTCCTCTCACCAACGTGGCACCATATTATTGGCTGTAACAACTCATCTCAGCCTAATCCTCCAATCAAGATAGGACAGCTCATCACCAAACTAGCACAACTAGCACACTTGGATGCCACGTTGGCGATCCGTGTGCTAGTTGGCTCATCTCAACCCTTGGATGAAAATAAGAAAGAGAGAGAAGGAAAAAGATGCTGAATGGATGGCCTTGATCGAGTCTCGTCTCCAACGAACTCCACACCTCACCCTATGGATTCAGCTATAAATACCCCCCAAAAATATGTGTAATTCATCCCTTTTTCTTTCTCTAGTGTTATAATGTCAATTTTAATATAGATGTAATTTATTTTTAATAGTATTGTAATAAAATTTATGATTTAATAAAAGTTTGTTTTCGGTTTATATTTCTCTTTACTGCTTTTGTTAATTTTTGATGACATAATTATTGAGTGAATCTTTATTATAACTGATAATATGACATAAAAAATATTATTTGTTTAAGCTTTAATAATAGCTTAATCGGATAATAAAAGAGAGATTGGGGAAATGATCTAACCCACTGTTAGATTAGAAAAATATTAAGAATCGAATCATTTTTTGAGTTAAATTGAATCTGGTTCGAGATGTTTGTTTAATGGTGGTTCGAGATGTTTTATGGTGATGTCGTTTCGGGTTCATAAGGTTGTTCAGCACAACCTTCTTCTCAAAGGATATCGACAATAGGTGAGTTACTCTTGTAATTTTATGTTGTTTTATATTTTCTGTTTAAGTGTTATATTTCAGTAATCTGCTTTAGTCAATATTCTGATTTGATTTTTGAGTTAGTATAATGATCAGTTTTATGTTTTGTTTGTTAATTACTTAATCGAATCTGCTATATCAGATAGGTTATGTGATTTAGTTTTTGTTGAAATCAGTTTAGTGTATGTGTTAATTTGTTGAGTTTGATTTCACCTCGTAACTGTTTTCATATCCGTCTGTTTTGTTGATCGTAACTGCTGTAATATTGATGATTCTCAGTCTTGGTCATGAATCGAATTAGTGTGTTGGATTTATATTATTAAGCTTCAGTTTTAGTGTGATTATTGAACCTGATATGCAAGCTTGGTTTGTTATTTTTGGGACTATTAATTTGTACTTTTCAGTCCTATACTAGTTTTTTTAGGAGATTTTGTGTGTTCAGTATTAGGTTTGCTAGTTAACCTGGTAGATTTATGTGTTGAATGTTCATAGTTTGTTTTGGATTTCATTTGGTATTACTGGTCTTAGAAACTTGACTTGAGTTGTTGATAGATTGCTGATACAGTCGTCTTGTTTAAATTTAATTTACTGATGACTGCTGAATTTTTATTTAAATTATTCTTATTGTTATTCTTGATTTGATGTATGCTGATTATAAGTTGACTGCTTTATTTGATATAGGCTGTATTTTTTTAGTATCTGTTTGTTAGTCTTGCTGTTTTAAAAAAACTATCAGATTCAATTATTCTATTAGTTTGTTTCTACTAAATCACTCATCAGTCATACACGTCACTCCTGTGACGTTCTCCAAAGAGCTCTGTCAAAAAAAATATAATCACAAAATAATGTCCCCATCAGGACTCGAACCCATGACCTCCTGGTCATGGGCCTCACGCTTTAACCAACTGAGCTACATGCTCTTTTGAGTTTATTTTCAGTCACTTAATTAATATAGTAGATCTGCTGCTGGCAGATTTGATTTAAGTTGTGTTTTGATTTAATTTCCGTTTTTAATAAATTTTAATTAATATTTCTATTAGAGTAATTTTGAGTTTTAGAAATAATAAATAGTTTCAAAATAAAATAAAATAAAAATAAATAAAAATGTTTTTATTAATTTTAAAAGTTTAATTAGTTTTTAAATATCTAGATTTTTATTATTTTAGATTTAAATAAAAATAGTGTAAAAGTAAACTTGTTTTAAAAATTTTAGTTTTAATTTGTTAGTTTAATTTTTAATTAACTTTAATTTTTAAGTAATTGTTTTTAGCTTTTATAAATTCGGGGTTTACGATTCATGCACTTTAGGTTTAAAATAAGTTTTAAATTGGTAGATTTTATTTTTAGTTTAAAATCCGAAAACCAATTCGAATCAATTGTCCAAATCGATACAAAACGTCTCAAATTCATAAGATCTTCGTGTACAACGAACTTGGTTCATCACGTGTTTAATTGAATCCGTCTTTGGTAATTTTAGACTATTACTTTTTCCTAAAGGTAATTTTCTAATTTACCTTATAACGTATCTTAATTATCATTATACTATCACGATCACATCAAAAAATTTGGCGCCGCTGCCGGGGATCTTGTGTACGATTCATTTTCGTTGAGATTTGTTGATCGTTGATTTGAATACCCTTTCCGTCCTCGGAAAGTTTTGTTATTTTTCTATTATATAGTATGTATCGTTTTTCTCGTTTTTTGTGATTACTATATTGTATTACGTAGAACAATAAATTTACCTACTTTTCAAATAAGACCTTAGTTGGGATTTCATCACCTAGCTATTGTATTCGAATCCAAAACAAAAATAAAAGGCAAAAAAGATAAATACTAATAAGAAGTTTGAACTCGATCTATATAAACTATAAGGTGGGTATAAAGCGACGTGCTATAAAAGGCCGTCTAAGGAAAAAGGTTTTTAAGTGCTTTGTGCCACCTCGTTTCCCCCCTTGCTTGTGCGTATATTGAGAGGGAGAACCTATTATTGTTTTGCCAACTCAAGTAGTATTATATCTTATTTTTGTAGTGTACTTATTGGACCTCGAGACGTTTAGGTTTTCACCTATCGTTTCAAAGTCGACCGAGGGTAATTTACTTCCATAGTAGTTATCCTTATTCCTTGTTTTTTATCGATCATTTTTTATTGAGCAATACCAAATAAAATACCAAAAATAATCTTCTTCTTGTCTAATTTCTTTTCTTTAATCCTCTAAATTCTCGTCTTTGTAGTGTATGCAATTAGGTTCTTCTCGTCTTGTGATTGATTTTAATAGGCTTGAAAATATTCCTCGTAGAAATAGAAATCGTCAACAAAGAATAGTGGCACCCGAGCTTCCACCTATTGTTGTAGAGATGGCCGATAACCGAACAATGGAGGAATTGCTCCGTGCACCTACCGAAGGTTATGGGGAAGCAATCGTTGTGCCGGCTATTTTGGCGGATCGTTATGAGATTAAGACGGGTCTTTTATCGCTCATTCGTGCCGACCAATTTCGTGGCAATGAGACCGATAACCCGCACTCTCACATTCGGAATTTTCTTCGAATTACCTCGACTCTTAAGTTTAGAGATGTGCCGAATGACGAGATTAAGCTCATGCTTTTTCCGTACTCGCTCGAGGGTAACGCTAAGATTTGGTATGAGAAAGAACCACCGGGTTCGATTTTGACATGGGATGATTTAGTGTCTAAGTTCATGAATTATTTCTTTCCACCATCTAAGACAACACACTTTAAGAACGAGATCACTAGATTTGAACAAAAAGTGCATGAATCGTTTGGGGTTGCTTGGGAAAGATTTAAAGATTTGTTGAGACAGTGTCCACACCACGGTTTCTCGGAATTGCATCAAATAAATACTTTTTATAATGGGCTTAATATGATTGAACAAGATTCTTTAAATGCCGCCGCGGGTGGTAATCTTTTAAGAAAAACTCCGAGAGACGCGTGGTGTATAATTGAGAATAAGTCTAGAGCACAATATTCACGAAACACACCGAGTGCTTCCAATGTGAATTCGTCTAATATCGAGATTGCTAGATTGGACTCTAAGATTGACACAATTTTGCATGAGCTTAGGAAGAATCCTCATGGATCGATTAATATGGTTGAGAATTTTTGTGTATCATGTGGTGGAGCACATCCTAATTATGCTTGTCAAGTTCCTCGTCAAAATCATGTTGCTCCACCGGGTTTTCCACCGGTTCAAAATAGGTACAACAATGGAAACAATGGGAATAATTTTAACCGCGGTAACCAAGGGAATTATAATCAAGGAAATGGGTTTAATGCTAATCAAAACAATCAAGGTTTTCAAAGCAATAACCAAAATGATTTGTCAAGCTACATTAAAACAAATGAGGCAAATTTGAAGGCTTTTCAAAATAACATTCAAGGACAAATGGCAACTTTGAAAAATGAGTTTCAAAATACGATTAAAGGGCAAAATAATAAGATTGAGCTTAATCAACAAAGACTTGAACAAAACCAAAACCGTTTTGAGCAAAGATTAGAGCAAAGTCAAAATCGTATGCAACAAAGTTTGGAACAAGGTCAAAATAAATTGCTTTCGATGTTTGAATCTTTTATGACCAAACCTTCCTCTTCTTTGGGTGGTTTACCTAGTAACACCATTCCAAACCCGAAGGGTGAGATGAAAGCTATAACCACACGTAGTAGGAAAGCTTTAGACGGACCTTTGCTTCTACATGTGAGTACCTCTCCGGTGAGGGAAGTGGAGCAAGAACCCGAGGTGGTTAAAGAAAAGGAAATTCCTATTCCACCAAAGGTTGACCAATTGCCTATTCCGGAACCCGAGCTTCCGAAGACTAAACCCACACTACCCTACCCTTCGAGACTTAACCAAGAGAAGCTCCGCGAAAAGTCCAATGCTCAAATGACTACTTTTTTAGAGATGTTTAAGAATCTTTATATTAATGTTAGTTTCGCGGATGCATTGCTTTACATGCCTAAGTTTGCTTCGACTATTAAGAAATTGATGAACGATAAAGGGAAATTGTTTGAAGTGTCTACATCTTTAGATGCTAATTGTTCCGCGGTTCTTACACAAACGCTTCACAAAAAGCTTGGAGACCCGGGCAAGTTTTTGATACCATGTGATTTCCCTAATATGGAAGAATGCTTAGCATTAGCCGATCTTGGTGCTAGCATTAATTTGATGCCTCTTTCCGTGTGGAAAAGGTTATCACTTCCCGAGCTTACACCTACTAAGATGACTCTCGAGCTAGCGGATCGATCGACCGCCTTTCCAAAAGGTATAGCCGAGGACGTGTTTGTCAAAGTAGGGAAACTCGTCTTTCCAATGGACTTTGTAGTTTGCGATTATCCCGAAGATTCTCGTGTACCACTTATTTTGGGAAGACCGTTTTTGATGACGGCTAGTGATTTAGTTGATATGAAAGCGGGAAAATTGACTTTAAGAGTTGATGATGAAAATATCACGTTTGATATTGATCATATCTCTAAATATTCTTCCAAGTATTACGAGGAATCAATTAATCAAATCGATGTGATTGATGTTGCTTGTGAAGAATATTCTCAAGAAGTGCTTGGATTCTCGGCTTCTTCTAAAAGTTTCAATCCCACTTCATCGAATCCTATTGTTTCTTTGGCTAAACCTTCACTCACTCCATTTGAGGGAGGTGACTTCGTTCTTGAAGAGCTTGAGAATAATGGTTATTCAAAAATCGATAAGGAAATTGATGATTACCTTAGCATACCATTTGATCCTAGTGAGTTTGATTGTGAGAATTTTGATCCCGAGGGAGATATTGCTTTAATTGAAAAATTGTTGAACATGGATCCTTATGAATCACCACCTATGGAATTAAAAGTTGTGAATGAAAATGAAACTAAAGTGAAAACATCTATTGAGCAAGCACCCGATTTAGAACTTAAGGAACTTCCCACTCATTTGGAGTATGCTTTTCTTGAGGGGACGGATAAGTTACCGGTGATTATTGATAAGGGATTAAAGGAAAATGAAAAGGATGAACTTATTAAAGTGCTTAAGAAACATAAACGGGCCATTGCATGGAAAATCTCCGACATTAAGGGTATAGATCCAAAATTTTGTACTCATAAAATTCTAATGGAGGATGATTATAAACCCGCTATCCAAAATCAATGAAGGGTCAATCCAAAGATTCATGAGGTGATCAAAAAGGAAGTCACTAAACTTCTAGACGCCGGAATGATCTATCCTATCTCGGATAGTCCATGGGTTAGCCCCGTGCATTGTGTTCCAAAGAAAGGAGGAATGACAGTTGTTACTAATGAGGATAATGAATTAATTCCTACTAGACTTGTGACCGGTTGGCGTGTTTGTATTGACTATAAGAAGCTTAATGATGCCACTAGGAAGGATCATTTTCCATTACCTTTTATGGATCAAATGTTAGAGAGACTAGCGGGGAATGGATTCTATTTCTTTTTGGATGGATTTTCCGGCTATTTCCAAATCCCCATTGACCCTCATGATCAAGAAAAGACCACATTCACTTGTCCTTATGGAACATTTGCTTATCGTCGCATGCCTTTTGGACTATGCAATGCTCCGGGGACGTTCCAAAGATGTATGATGGCCATTTTCCATGATATGATCAAGAAAACCATGGAAGTCTTCATGGATGACTTTTCGGTTTTTGGGGAATCATTCACTTCATGTCTCTCTAACCTTGAAAGAATGTTGCAACGTTGTGAGGAAACGAATCTTGTGCTTAATTATGAAAAATGTCACTTCATGTGCAAAGAGGGAATTGTGTTAGGACATAAGATCTCTAAGGCCAGTATTGAGGTTGATAGGGCTAAAATCGACGTGATTGCCAAATTACCTCCACCCACCACCGTTAAGGAAGTTAGGAGTTTTCTCGGCCATGCCAGCTTCTATTGACGTTTTATACAAGACTTCTCTAAGATAGCTCGGCCTATGACCCATCTTTTGAAAAAAGAGACTCCTTTCATATTTTCGAATGAGTGTATTCAAGCCTTTGAGATGCTTAAAAGGAAATTAACCGAATCTCCAATATTGGTTGCTCCGGATTGGGACCTACCTTTTGAACTTATGTGTGATGCTAGTGATTACGCGGTAGGTGCGATTTTGGGGCAACGTAAATCAAAACATTTCTTGCCTATACACTATGCAAGTAAGACTATGACGGATGCTCAAACAAAGTACACTACAACGGAAAAAGAGTTACTTGCCATTGTGTATGCTTTTGAAAAGTTTAGACCATATCTCGTCTTGTCTCAAACCATAGTGTATACGGACCACTCGGCTATCAAATATCTTCTTAATAAACAAGATGCTAAGCCGAGATGCTAAGCCGAGGTTGCCACCGCGAAGAAAGTCTTTGATGTCGGCTTCTTTTGGCCTTCCATATATCGTGATGCCCAAGACCTGGTCAAGACTTGTGATGCTTGTCAACGTCAAGGAAAGAACTCACAAAGGGATGAAAAGCCTCAAAACATTATTCAAGTTTGTGAAATCTTTGACATGTGGGGGATCGATTTTATGGGGCCATTTCCATCTTCGAAAGGAAATAAGTACATTCTCGTAGTCGTGGACTATTTGTCTAAATGGGTCGAAGCTAAGGCTTTGCCTACGAATGATGCTCGAGTTGTGGTGAACTTTTTGAAACAACTCTTTTCTAGGTTTGGAACTCCGCGGGCTATTATAAGTGATCGTGGGACCCATTTTTGTAATGAACAATTTGAAAAAGTTCTAAAGAAATATAGTGTCACTCATCGACTTTCTACGGCTTATCACCCTCAAACGAGTGGTCAAGTGGAGGTTTCAAACCGAGCTCTTAAAAGGATTTTGGAGCGTTCTATTGGAGAAAATCGCACTTCATGGTCGGATAAATTGGACGATGCATTGTGGGCTTTCCGTACGGCTTACAAGACGCCAATTGGTTGTACACCATTTAGGTTGGTCTACGGAAAAGCATGCCACTTGCCAATTGAACTCGAACATAAGGCGTATTGGGCTCTTAAGCATTGTAACTTTGATTTGAGGACCGCGGGTGATCATCGCAAGGTTCAATTGAATGAACTAAGTGAATTAAGGGATCAAGCTTATGAAAATTCTTTGATCTATAAAGAGAAGACTACGAGGATTCATGACTCTAAGATCAAAAACCACATTTTCAATGTTGGTGATCAAGTCCTCTTATTCAACTCTAGACTTAAGATTTTCTCGGGCAAGCTTAAATCCCGTTGGTCCGGACCATTCACCGTTTCGCAAGTTTTTCCTTATGGCACCGTTGAGCTAGCTCAAAAAGACGGGCCTAACTTTAAGGTGAATGGTCATCGTGTGAAACACTACTTTGGAGGGGACATACCTACGGAGGTTGTCCCGGATCTTCAAACTTTCCCTAAGGACCAATGAATGCGGGGATCGAGTCGAGCTCATGACTCGGTTAACAAAAACGAGGTGCCTTGTGGGGGAGTCCCATACATTCTATCTTCTATCTTTTTTCTAACACTAATAAGGCTTGATCTTTCAAGCTCGTGCTCGTGTTTTGTTGTGTTGTGAATCTTAGGTATGACCCTAATCATTGAAGATTCTCGTGTTCGGTTTTTGCCAGTCCACTTGATCTTCCTTTATTTGAATGCCAAAAAGGGGCACACTCTTTATCCCTTGATTTTTATCGACTAACGTTTTATCTTGAGGCATAATTAATAAACGGCTTATAGATTTGCGTGCTCTTTCCATGTTAGGATTTTGCATTAGACTCTTCGTGTTTTAGCAAGGGGGTGTTACTCTTGAGCTAAGAAACATTAAGGACAATGTTTGGTTTTAGCATGGGGGAGTCAATCGATATAATCGCTTGCTATTGCTTTTGTCGTGTCTAAACGTAATTGTTTTTCTCATTTTTCATAAAAAATTTAAATTTTTAGTGTTATTTTTTAAGTTTTAATAAAGAAAATAAGTGCTTTTGACACGAATGTAGGCTTTCCGTTGGAGAAAATAAAAAAAGTTTTTGACTCGACTCGGTTTTTAACCTTAGCTTTTCCTTAACGTATTTGAATTAAGTTTTTCTAGGCTTTTATATAGGGAGCTTTAAAACGCGAAAGTCTTAATTCATACGGGTTAAGAACAAGAACTTTTCGCAAGTTCCTATAATTGATCCTAGAAAGTCGTTTATCAAGGGAACTTTAAACGCAAATTCTAAAACTTGAAAAAGTATAAGAAGATGCAAGATCCTATAGATGACTTGAAAAGCCAAAACTTTGATTTAATAGGCTAAGTATCCATTGATTTCACATTTTTGAAATTTTACAATATGGAGAATAAGAGATGATAGAGTTCAATCATAAGTTTCTAAAATTAACTCTTCTTTGTATAAGTACTTTTGTGTTTGATTTAATCTCCTCGTATTTATTTTCCACACTTGAATAATAATTGCTTAATAAATGAAGTTTTTAGCGGTCTAGGCTTGATATCTTAACTCGTAACTCCTTCTTTTTCTTCCCTTGTAATTAAAGTGAGAACACATTAAGGGTGTCATCTTCATGGACTTTTGATCATGGGATTGCGGAAATTTGGCTTACTATAAATATCATATTAATAAGAAGAATAAATAAAAACATGTTCTCTAGGAGCCTTCGGGTGAGAGTCATGTAGCACTAACCTTGTCATTAGAGCCTTAGGGTGTATGACAAGGGGACGTGTTGAATAAAAATTGCTTCATCATCATGAGCCGTAAGGTGGGATGGTGATGTCAATTCCCTTAATTTTGTCCAAGGAGCCTTCGGGTGTGGATTTTAAATAAGGAGCACAATTGCATCTTAAAGAGCCAAAAGGTGTTATGATGTGATTGTTGCTAACTCCATATAAGTCATAATTGACTATGAAGGTTTTATTATTGCTTTTAAGTAGCCATATTAGCCAAATTTCGGGTCGGGGGATTTATCCCTCAAATCGTGTTAATTAATCCTTAATGTGGGCTTTCTTTAGTGACAACGGTTTTTGAAGTCGAGGTTAGGTTTTGAGTGTTGAGTTTACACCGTTCTTGCCTTCATTTTTGGACTAATAAATATCAAATAAGTCAAATGAGCCTTTGGGTGAATGAAAAATAAAATCTAGAGATACAATTAGGAATAATAGGAGATTGAGTTTAACACAAATTACTTGTATGAGTTGATTTAATTTTAGGACTTATGATTGACAATGATCTTGTTTTTGCACTTGGCATGGAAAAGTGAAAAGTCGGGGACGATGAATCTATTTGAGTTTTATGATCCTAAAAGTTATTTTTCAATAATGAAAGCAATACATTATGTCTTTGTAAAATAAAATGTCAAAAGATGAATAAAAGAGTAGTTAGTGTTTTATTTTATCATTGCGTGAGGACACGGCAATTGCTTAGCAAGGGGGAGTTTGATATGAGTGTAATTACTCATATCATTTGTATCTTAAAATGTGCTTAATATACATAAATATCATGAAAATTGAAATGTATTTGCTTGTTTTGTTGTTTGATGTGTGTAGGTACCAAGATCGCGAAGACCGACAAAACCGACACAAGTGTGATGAAAAGATCGAGGAAGCCAAATACAAGTCAATTTTATTCACGGATTTAAGTTCAAGAAGGATTTTGGTTTAGTGGGACCCACATATGCTTAATGGGCCTTAAAGCCAATTAGTATACAATGATGAATGTTAACTATTTGGAAAAGCCCAAGTGAAAGCCCAATTGCTAATATAAGACGGATGAAGTTTTTTTATGGGCTTCAAGCCCAAAGTTTTTCACAAGTGAATGAAATTGGGACGAATTTAAGTTTATGGGCCTTAGGGTTTGGCAAATTTAAACAAACGACTTGTGAGTTTATTTAACTCACATACAATCAACTACCCACACATATACACACGTTTTCTTTATCCCACTTTCTCACACAATAAAAAAACACCTTTCGATACAACCTATGTTCCTTCTCCCCCACCCCTAAAATAACCAGACGCCTTGTTTTTACCTTTTCACACAAACCCTAATCAACCTTTATTAATAACTCTCCAATAAAAATTGGGGGTTTTACTTGGCATGTGTGATTCACACGATAAGAAATAAATTCCCCAAGGAAATCGGAAGAGAAGATGGAAGAATATTGTGGTCCTCTCACCAACGTGGCACCATATTATTGGCTATAACAACTCATCTCAGCCTAATCTTCCAATCAAGATAGGACAGCTCATCACCAAACTAGCACAACTAGCACACTTGGATGCCACGTTGGCGATCCATGTGCTAGTTGGCTCATCTCAACCCTTGGATGAAAACAAGAAAGAGAGAGAAGGAAAAAGATTCTGAATGGATGGCCTTGATCGAGTCTCGTCTCCAACAAACTCCACACCTTACCCTATGGATTCAGCTATAAATACCCCCCAAAATATGTGTAATTCATCCCTTTTTCTTTCTTTAGTGTTATAATGTCAATTTTAATATAGATGTAATTTCTTTTTAATAGTATTGTAATAAAATTTATGATTTAATAAAAGTTGTGTTTTTGGTTTATATTTCTCTTTACTGCTTTTGTTAACTTTTTATGAAATAATTATTGACTGAATCTTTATTATAACTGATAATATAACATAAAAAATATTATTTGTTTAAGCTTTAATAATAGCTTAATCGGATAATAAAAGAGAGATTGGGGAAATGATCTAACCCACTGTTAGATTAGAAAAATATTAAGAATCGAATCATTTTTGGAGTTAAATTGAATCTGGTTCGAGATGTTTGTTTAGTGGTGGTTCGAGATGTTTTATGGTGATGTCGTTTCGGGTTCATAAGGTTGTTCAGCACAACCTTCTTCTCAAAGGATATTGATAGGTGTGTAAACACCCATCCTTTTTACCACTTAACTACAATAATAACCGAGCCAAAACGTGTATTTTATGTCGTAAATGTCGGAATTATGCGTGGTTTGTGTTTTTGTTGTGATTTAGGAAGAAAATGTGAAAAGGGGAGAAAACACGGGCATTCACGGGCTTTTATCGAAGAAAAATACAAAAGACGAAGTCAAGAAATCAAGAGTGCAAAAAGAACGAAAGTCCAAGACCAATTCTGAAGATTTATCGAAGAAAAAAGTCAAAAGACGGAAGTTTACTAAAAGCCGAAGAACTCAAGTCTAATTTATTGAAGAATTACAAGACGAGTTTAAAGAAATCCCGAGACAACGTCGTTAAAGTCAAAGAATTAAGAAGATTAAGGACTTAATGATGCAATTAAAGAAAGAAGAAAGAGGGGAGGAAGCTTCCTAAGCACCTCCCTAATCCTCCTATATATAGTTTTCATTTCATTTCATTTTTTTTGTTGGCTAGAGTGACACTAGTTCTTCCACCATTTTAATTTTTGCACATTTAAATACATGTCATTTACTTAATTGTCAAATTTAAATACTTGTCTTGCACCTTTAATTCCTTTAATTCCAAGTAAGTGTTCTTAATTTTGTTGCTTTAATATTTATTTACTTTTGATCAAGTTTCTTTTATCATTCTCTTTCTACCTTTTCTTGTTTTTGGTTTGTTTTAAAATTCGGATTAAGCAAGAAGTTGCTTAATCTCTTTACTTATTTTACTAAAAAGTTTATCTTTTTACTTTCATCTAAGTTATTGTATGAGATAAGCTATAAGTTTGACAATCTTATTGGCTTGTTTCATACTTAGCTTATTTGTTTTTCTTAGTTCTCTAAAAAGTTTCATTTTTCTAAAAGTTTTCTTATTTCGTTTTCTTATTTCGTGTTTGAAAAGGTTTTAATTTTGTTGCTTATTATCTCGTCCTATTTCCATTTCATCTAAGCTTTAGAAATCGGCTTATTAGTTCTAGCTTATTTGGTTCGTGTGCTTATTGCAAATTTGTTCTCCATCATAAAGTAAGGGATTCTACGCATTGCGACGGCTTGCTTTCTCCACATTCCGATAGTGACAGTATCGGAAGAAGGGTTTTGGATTCCGACGGATTGCGATCTGGTAACATTCCCCTCATTCCGATCTGGGATTGCGATCGCACATTGCGATCGCATATTCCGACGGCTCTTGAGGTTTTCTAAGACGAAGTGCTGCCCAAATCTATTGAGCGACATTCCGATCTAGGATTGCGATCTAGGCTTTCTGATCTGAAGTATTATTGCAATTGTATATATTCCGATAGACTGCATTCCGATAGATAGCACTTTTTCCATATTCCGATAGACCTAAATTTTATACATTCTGATAGACACATTGCGATCTGGATTCCGATGGGCATGGTGACAGCTTTCCGATCTGACACTCCGATGGCCTTGGTTTTGGGATTATATTTTGCTTTGTTTTGTTTTTAAGTTACATTTTAATACTTTGTCAAATTTAATTTTTGTCACGCTTTAGTTTTAAGTCATTTAATTAATTAACTTTTAAAAAATTTTAATATTGCACATTTAAGTTTTAAATAGTTTAGGTTTAATTAACCGTTATTTACTTTTAAAGTCTTGCATTTTAATTTTACTACAATGACACAATTTTTGTTTCCACCAAAGACAGCTGAGTCACACGTTTACCAATAATCAATTCGATTAGACCACCACAACGAATCTTAATTTTCTTACTAGGTGTCAAAAGCCTTGTATCAAATGGCGCCGCTGCCGGCTCTTTTCGTAAAGATTAACGGTTTTCTGCGAGAGACGCGTTGCTTTTTGGGATCTGTTCATTCGTGAGCGTTATTTTTCTTGCTTAAAAATTTCAAAAATCCATAAAAATTAAAAATTGTTAAAAAAACCATAAAAAATAAAAATTATCAAAAATCCAAAAAGATTTTATTTTCTTTATAGTGTATATATATTCTCTTTGTGTTTGATATTGTTTTATTTTGCTTTTGCAGGTGTATGCGTACTAGATCTTCAACTTATCAAGAGCCCGAGACTCCTGAAGATTTAGCTATGGCAGGAGTGAACAACAACAATAATCCACCGCAACTCAATAATAACAACAACAATGTTCTTCAACAGCCCGATCTTCGGACAATGGAGGAGCTTTGTCAACCCACAATGTTTGGCCAAGGAGGACCGATTGCGACGATGCAAATCACGGCTCCGGAGTTTTCGTTGAAGCATCACATGATACAGCAAGTGCAAACAAATCCTTTTCGAGGAATTCCTGATGATGATGCCAACAAACACCTCGACAAATTCATTAACATCACCCAAAGCATGAAGTTGCCCAGTGCCACAATGGATGTCCTTCGCCTTCAACTCTTTCCACATACTTTATCACACCACGCCGAGAAATGGTTTGATCGTCTCCCGAAGAATTCCATTCATACTTGGGATGACATGACTCAACGCTTTTTGTCGCGCTACTTTCCACCATCCATGGTCACGAGCCTTCGCAATCAAATCAGCGGTTTCATGCAAGAACCCGATGAATCTCTCTTTGATGCTTGGGAAAGATATAATGTTTTGATCAATCGATGTCCAAACCACAACATGCTCCCTGTGACCTTAATTGATACTTTCTACAATGGTTTGACTTTTCGTGATCGTGATACGATTAATGCAGTCGTCGGTAGCACATTTATGAAAAGGAGACCCGAGGAGTGTAGAGAGCTTATTGAGAACATGACTACTCATCACAAAAACTAGGATTCCTCCGCTTCTTCAAGGAACAACCCGAGAGTCAATGTTTCTTCTACTTCAGAAAACCCCGACATGACTGAATTCACCCGCATGATGGCCGAAATGAACAAAAATATCTTGCTCCTCGCTACAAACCAACAACAAGTTAAGGCGGTGGCTAATCCTTGTGAGACATGCGGCGGTCCTCACTCATACACTGATTGTCCTTCTACTCAAGGAAATCCGGAAAATGTGTATGCGGCTTATGTTAATTATTCACCGGAAAATTATCAAGCCCGACCTCAAGGGGATAGAAATTTTCTAAGTTACCGGTCCAACAACTATCTTTCACCCGGTTTTTCTCCTCAAAACCAAAACCCCAACAACAACTACAATAGAAGCAACCAAATCCCACCTAGAGCTTCTAATCCTTATCACCCACCCGCTCAACAAGCCCCACCCATTAACCCAGATGTTGAAGCCTTAATGAGAACCCAAGGAGAGCAAATTAAGAATCTGCAGAGCCAAATTATCAATTTGAAAGGGGATATCACCAAGCAAGGGAATGACATTAGATCCGAGCTTCGAGATAATATTCAATCCTCCTTCAGCAATCAAACGAATGATTTAAAGAATATGCTGGCTAGTTTCTTACCAACCACTCAACCCTCTACTTCGAGTTCTCTACCTTCAAACACCGTCACCAATCCGCGAGTGAATGTGAGTGCTATTACTACCCGTAGTGGAGTTACTTTAGTAGGACCACCTATCCTGCCCCCATCATCTACACCTCCTCCACCACCATTTATCCCTACTACTCCTACACCTAGTATTAGTACACCATTACCGTCTCCGCCTCGTCATGACGATGTACCCAAGAAGAACCCTTCAACATCTCAACCTTTACCTTCTACGCCCCCACCACCCAACCCCATCATTCCTTACCCTTCTCGACTCAACAAGGATAGAATTTTGACAAAGAATGACCTTCAAGTCGCTAACTTTTTGGAAAAGATTGTCGGCATGAAAATCACCTTTACCCTTGTTGAAGCTCTTGCACAAATGCCGCAATTTGTCAAGATGTTTAAGGAATTGCTTAGCAAGAAGGATAAGATGGCCGAGTTTGTTAATACTCGATTGAATGAAAATTGTTCTGCCGTCCTTCTTAAAGAACTTCCGTAGAAACTTGGAGATCCCGGTCGTTTTGTACTTCCTTGTACTTTTAACCAAACTGACAAATTTACTGCCTTAGCTGATCTCGGGGCCAGTATAAATTTGATGCCTTTAAGTGTTTGGAAAAAGTTATCATTGCCCGACCTTACACCCACCAAAATGACTCTTGAGTTAGCCAATCGCACTCTCGCTTACCCCGTTGGTATTGCCGAAGATGTGTTCATTAAAGTTGGCACATTCACTTTTCCGGTCGACTTCGTCGTTGTTGATTATGAAACGGACCCTCGTATTCCGTTAATACTTGGGTGCCCATTTTTGAGAACCGATAGAGCTTTAATTGATGTGGATAAGTGTGAACTCATTTAAGGGTCGGGGATGATGCACAAGTTTTTGAAATGGGGAAGCTTACAAGCAAATCCTATGGAAGAGAATCCGTGAATATGATTAATTTGCTTGATGATTTTGTCGTCTACAACAATCCTCTATTCGATTCTTGCAATGATAAACCACTGTTTCAAGATGATGTGGATGATTCTCTCTCCAATTTGGAACCTTCACCCATATATGATTCTCCACCGATTTATGATGATGATTCTAGCTTCGATGGGGATGATTATGATGATTTTACTTCTGAGTATCCCGACATGCCCACTTATGATGATTTTGATGAGGCCGATACTCTTTTGAGTGATTCTTCACATGATGAATATCCTCCGCCTACCATGCTTAATCCTACTTTGGATGACTACTCATTTGAGGAAGACTTCTCTACTTTTCTCAATACATACTTCCCTCATGAGAGTGATGCTCCTCCTTTAGACTTTGATGATTATGGTCTTGATCCTCGGATTTGAAGAAAATTCTTTCAAAGGAGAAGCAACCGGACGACACCAACATCCGCAGCACGTATGTTTTGACACCTCTTTGTCCACCTTCTGAGGACGAGGTTGTGCATTTTCTTAGCGGATCATCTTCAAATGCTGCTGCGCTTGAGTGCTATTTTCCCCTAAAGGAAAAGGTGTTCGACCCCGGTATCGATATTCTTCAGCCATCTCAGTATCCATCTGATGAAATAAAAGGAAAGATTTTTGGAACTACTGACGATATGCTTGCACCTCACCATACTTGCTTCCACCGTGCTCCATATTTGCTTAAGGGAACCTTGCCTACTCTTCTTTGGCTTGCCTTGTTCGCCTTAAGCTTGTGCTATTTGTAGATAACTAAGCTTTTAGTCAGGAAAATTGTTCGTTGAAGTCGGTCTAATCGCATTGATCTGGTTAAACTATGTGACTCAGTCGTTCTTTGGTGGAAACAAATAGTTGTGTCGTTGTAGTAATTAAAAGTACAAAGACGTAAATGTAAATGACGTTAAATTAAATCTAAATCTAATTTAAAAATAAATGGCAAGTATTTAAAAGCGTGACGGAAATTAAAAGGCACTAAAAGTAAATAACGCAAACTTAAAACTATCTAAGGCAAACTTAAAACGCAACTAAAACTTTAAACTAAGGCAAGGCTAAAATAAATCTAAGGCAAGTAATCTTAAAGTGCAACTAAATAAAAAGGCGGGAAAAATAAAGCTTGAAAATTAAAAACAGAAACTTAAAAACAGTAACTTAAAAGAACATGAAAAATAGCTCATCCTGAATAAACCTTCGTTCGGAATAATCACTCATCCGGAATGTCACCTTCGTTCGGAATGATTCTTCTTCACTCGGAATATTCACCAAAACCTTGATCCGGAATAAATCCTTTATCCGGAATATGTCACTTATCCGGAATATAGTCTTGATTCGGAATAAAGCCTTGATCCGGAATGTTGAGCTTGATTCGGAATGTTTGCTGATCCGGAATATTATTCCGAATAAAGCACCTTGATCCGAAATGTTTTAATATTCCGAATAAAGCACCTTGATCCGGAATATTCTGTTGATCCGGAACTTTTGGTTGATCCGGAATAGTTGATTATTCCGGATGAAGAACCTTGATGCGGAATAATAACTATTCTGAATGAGCTCAATTGATCCGGAATGTCAAATATTCCGGATGAACACCCTTGATCCGGAATAAACTTGCACAAACCCTTCACTCGGAATGTTTTTCTGGGCTTTGATCCGGAACGTTTCCTGGGAAAAGATCAGTAATAAACAAACAGAAGAACAAGGAGAACAAGAACAACACGAATCTAAACAAATCCAATCTAAATCAACCACAAGATTAAATCAAACTAATCAAATAACATTTACTATCATAAACAAACAATCCAAAACAATCAAACTAACAAAACTAATCAAAATAATCAAAACCCACTTTAATCAATAAAAACTCAAAACATAAACATGAACATAAACATAAAAATCAAAGATTTGTTGGAAACTCACTTTATGTGACGACATTTAAGAATTCCCATTAGTTATCATAGTCACACACGTTTAGACTAGACTAGGTTCTTGTACTGTTAAGCGTTTCGTGTGTGACTATATATACCCCTCCTTAGCTTCCAAGGAGGGGTGTTGGTTGTGTCACATTTTCACTTTTATTCATTTTACTTATTTTCTTTTCACTTTCAACCTCTCTTCTCTCTCTCTAAGCCATCAATGGCTTCCACCACCATTTACCACCACATTAGACCACCGGATCCATTTTAGCTTTTCTACATTTGGCATCAGAGCCTCGGTTCTATCCTTGGATCGAGTTCGTATATTTGATTTTGGTGGTCATAAATTTTTTCTTGGTTCGAATCTGTTATATTTTTTTGTCACGGTAGTTTTGATTGTTTGTCCAATAATCATAACTTGTTGTCTCCATTTTTTGTGTCACAATGGTCAAAGTTGTCTGTTTCTTTTTGTCACGGCAGCTTACTATTCTAGTCCCAAATCAGTTGGTTTCACACGGTCCAGCATATGGTTATCATCACAAAACAGTTGGTCCCAAAATAGTGCTTGGTGATCGGGTTGTCTCTGATTTCATTTATTTAACAGTTTTTATGGGGTTCCTTATCTTTCTGTTGTTGAAGATCTTGCCCCAGAAACCCAGTTTTGCCAGAAAAATCATACCCAGAAACCCAGATTTGCCAAAAAGTACAACTTTTGGATAAAGGTTTTCAGATTGGCACATTCCGATGCACGCATTCCGATGGCTACTTATATCGCATGGATTGCGATGGGTTTGTTATTTTGACACATTCTGATGGGTTCGACACACCCATTGCGATGGGACTCATTCCGATGAGTCACATTGCGATGGGTGGTTGGACCTGTCGTAATCGCATATTTAAAATGACATGCTGCCCAAATTCTCACAACATTGCGATGGGTACCATCGCAATGGGTACCATCGCAATGAGTACCATCGAAATAAGACTTCATGTTGCGATGGTCTCACTTGTTTTGACTGCGATGGGTCATGGTTTTTGATTGCGATGGACTACATACATTTTGACTGCGATGGGTCAATTTTTTTTTTGACTGAGATGGGGTTAATATATTGAGTACGATGGGTTGTATTTTAGACAGTGGACAAATCTATGATAAAAGCTTAATCCATCGCAACCGAGTCAACTCGGTATTTACCGAGTTGACTCTGTTAACTAACCGTGTCCCACATTACACAGCCACCCTTATAACTCCTCAACACCATGCCCTATCCTAATCCCAACGACACCTACTCCCATCTATATATCATTTAACCAAAACGGAAAACTCATCAAATAAAACAAAAGATCTCAGAATCATTTTATCGTGGCTCTATTTGCTAGGCAAGATCTATATAGATCGACCTCCATAAAAATCACTCATCATAGATCTTGATTGTTGGATATAAATCCATTTTTTAATCTACGAAATTTAAGAATGATGTATAACAAGTTTGTTATAATCAGTTCTTTATTTCGATTTATTTAACAATTAATCGACATGCAAAATAGATCAAATATTTGGTGTTTACCATGTTTTAATTTTCGAAATAAAAGAAAGATTAATAGCAACCTTGCTATAATCAGTTCTTTTTTATCAATTCAAGCTCTCAACGAATCACATGCAAACTCTAAACTAAACCTACCCGAGATCAGTTGTGATCTAGAAGCCACGTTTTTCTTGGGTTCACCATGGTTCAAAGCATATTTGAGATAATGATTCGAGTGAGATAAGATGGAGGCTACGTTTCTCCTTGTTAAAATGAAAAGATGTGATGAAGTTTGTTTGGAGATGGGTCAGGATTGAGAGATGATATGAAAATGGGCGCGGAAGTTTCAAGGTTTAGGATTAAGTTCAGTTGTCTGTTGGGTGAGAGAAAGGGGGCGGAGAGAATAAGAGGTGAGTAAGGTTAGTAGTGAAACAAGTGATTAGGGGTAATGTGTTTTTTTTTATACCTAATTTTTAGGTATAGAAAACCTTTGGACCGGGTTTTTTATCTCACTAGGCCATTTTAATTGTTTTGTTTAAATCCGAAAATGGGCCATGATTCGATTGATGGGCTCTTTATTGGGCTGTATCATTTTATGATTCGGTTATTAATATTTTAAACTTTGTGTTAAAATATTTAAATTTGACGAATTTTGTTATATTTGGGCTTCATAATGACAAAGTGGCGAGACAATGTGACGAGGGAAAGTGACAAAAGTGACGTGACAAAAGTGACAAGATTTAAAGACACATATCGAGACAAAGTGACAAGATTTATTAGACGAGACCAAGAAAAAATGTCTCGATTTTTTAGTGACTACAGATTTTTTTTGAATCGGATATTAATTATTTGAAGACGGAGATGAATTTCTTCGAAGGCGTGTACTTATTTTATCCTTGAACGGATAACTTGCTCGTGCTTAATCTTAGAATGACGACTTGGTTATCTAGTTTCCGGGTTCGGGGTGGATGGTTGATGACTCGGATAACTATCACTCAAAGGGGTTACTTTGTTGTACTCAGTGTCACG
This sequence comes from Glebionis coronaria, assembly GCA_025667525.1. Lineage (NCBI taxonomy): Eukaryota > Viridiplantae > Streptophyta > Magnoliopsida > Asterales > Asteraceae > Glebionis > Glebionis coronaria. Next base: position 39,186 of record JANFOE010001241.1, on the reverse strand, counting down.
CGCATAGTCGACGTGGATAATTTCAAGAGGGGTTGTACTTAAAGACATCTTTAGTGATGCATTGGGTACTTAAAATTTTATCCACCGTTCTTCATTCAACAATAGTGCAAGCTTAAGTCACAAGATCGAAGGATTCTTATTCAGTTTCATGTTTGATGTATCTGGTTCATTCCATCAGTGGTCACTTCAAATTGCCTTCAAGTGGGTTGGTAAAGATGGCCATGGAGAGTTTATGAGAAGAGATTTTCAATCAACAGTTGATTATCACCGAATATAATTACGCTTATTTATTATTCTCTCGAGATTTTCAGGTTTATGTGCTTACGATTTATTGATGGTTCCGAGTTTCGAAACCATCAAGGGGGAAGAAGAAGACACATCGAACGCACAACGAGTACACGTGATGAACTTCATACCTTCTTTTGATTTGAAGACATTCCGGGATGACATTTGTCATAGCCGCAGAGAAAATCAGTGTTTTAACTCGTGGCGTTATCAATCTCTAAACGGTACACTACTGATTTGATGATTAATTGTTTGGTTGTTGCAATTATTCATCATCATTATCCTATATGCACTCCCGGGACTTAATTGACTCTGGTGCATCTCCGGAAGAAGATATGTGCATTTCCAGGACTTAATTGACTCTGGTGTTACGATGTCAACTTCATGAATGGGATAAAGTGTCTACTTCAGTATTTGAGCTTCATAATGGGGATTGATTTACTTTCTTCAACCATGTGGGGGAAGAAGTGTCTTGACTCTTTCTGGTATGCATAACTTGAACTCTCGGGGGGAAGAAAAATTCAGAAGAATTATTCAAGCGTGAGAAGAGAAGTTGTTGATCTACTTGGTGTACCCCAAACTTTCAATCTCTCTTAGCAACATTATCATGTTATATGATGGGATTTGCTTGTTAGATTCCGCTGTGCGCTTAATCATTCTAAGCTTTATTGAAAGCTTTGAAGTTGCTTACGAGGATTGTCGATTTAGGGGGAAGCTATTTAAAAAGCTTCTACATCAAGTTTATGTGGCATGAATTAGGGGGAAGCTAATTCAGAAGCTTCTCCTTAACCAGAAGTGTATGGGTTACTTAGCTCGTGCCGTTACAGTATTTCTACTACAAGTTAAAGATGAGTCGTCTAGAAGTCAAAGGCCTCAGAAGACATCATCAGCATTGGACGCTTCAAGAAAGCTCTTGTTCTTATCATTATGTACTTGTTAGGAAAAAATATTGTAAGGAATTCTACACGTCGTCCCATGGGGGAAGATTGTTGGAAACTCACTTTATGTGACGACATTTAAAAATTCCCATTAGTTATCATAGTCACACACGTTTAGACTAGACTAGGTTCTTGTACTGTTAAGCGTTTCGTGTGTGACTATATATACCCCTCCTTAGCTTCCAAGGAGGGGTGTTGGTTGTGTCACATTTTCACTTTTATTCATTTTACTTATTTTATTTTCACTTTCAACCTCTCTTCTCTCTCTCTCTAAGCCATCAATGGCTTCCACCACCATTTACCACCACATTAGACCACCGGATCCATTTTAGCATTTCTACAAGATTAAAGAAAGGTAGATAGGAGATGAACAATAAAAATAAAGATTGACAAGAATTAAAAGGAAACTTACTTGAAATTAAATGTATTTAAAGTGCAAGACAAGGTATTTAAATGGACATGAAAAGTAAATAACAAGGTAATTAAAAGTGGAAGAAATAGTTTGTCAAGCTATCCAACAAGAGAAAAATGCTAATCTAGTCTAATCTATATAGGGGAGGATTAGGGAGTGCTTAGGAAGCTTCCTCCCCTCTTTCATCTTTTCTTAATTGCATGCTTAAGCCCTTGTCCTCTTAATCTTCTTTAAATCTTGGACTTTAATGACTTTGTCTCGGGATTTCTTTAAACTCGTCTCGACATTTCTTCATAAATAAGACTTGAGTTCTTCAGACTTTTAGTAAACTTCCGTTTTTTGACTTTTTCTTCGATAAATCTTTAGAATTGGTCTTGGACTTCCGTTCTTTTTGCACTCTTGACTTCTTGACTTTGTCTTTCGTCTTTTTCTTCGATAAAAGCCCGTGAATGCCCGTGTTTTCTCCACTTTTCACCTTTTCGTCCTAAATCACAACCAAAACACAAACCACGCATAATTCCGACATAAATGACATAAAATACACGTTTTGGCGCGGTTATTATTGTAATTAAGTGGTAAAAAGAATGGGTGTTTACACACCTATCAAATCCCCTACACTTGACCATTGCAATGTCCTCATGCAATGCATTAGTTACAAAGCACGATTACACTTTTCATCATAATCAATCCACGTTGGCCTTTATTAAAGAGATAGAAAATTATAAACATTCAAAGTAAAGAAATCAAAAACATACCTTGGGTTTTGGAAATGTCATGAATAGTCATCATCCTCAAGTTTTCACTTTCTCCAAACCAAGCTTAAAAACGAGATCGTTGTTATTATAAGTTAGCAAACTAACACGAACTCATGTGGGCCAATTATTCACTTAGACTCCCTTATTCCTAGGTGTATCTCTTATATTTTATTGTTGTCTTGAATGATCACGAAGATGCATTGTTGACTTATTTCGATAGTTATTTAGGCCGAAAATAAAGTGAACGATTTAATCAATAGTTAGCTAAAGGACAAAATCTTTTAAAACTGCTTCTCGGGACCTCATAAAGTTCATATGTAGGCATAACTCGCTTCGCGATTTGAGACCTTTCTCGGACCGATATTTGGCAGCGACTTCCTACTTCAAACCTTGAGAGACGTTCATGAAATAATGGTCTTCTCTTCATAATAGGAATTTCTTCACTTGAAGTTTTGAGAGATTCTTCATACTTTGACCACGACTTCTTCATTTTTCTCCAATCTTTATTTTGGACTTTGATATACAACGATCCGCCTCCTTTTTGGACTTGGCTTTATTTATCCTCATACCTTGCTAGGGTCTTTTCGGATAGACTTCTCCATGACCTTCGGGGAGTTTTTGCTTTTCGTCGTGTGTCTCGATCCTTCATATTGATTTTTGATAAATGATTCTTCACATCACTTTTGGATCTTTAGCAACAAAATATAGCCCTCATGTCTTGTTAGGACCTTTTCGGACTCGCCAATCTTCGCATCCCGCTTCAATAAGTTATGCCTTGGCTATGAACTCTAATCCATACCGAGCAACTTTTAAACTATCTTGGGCTAGAAGCTAAGTAACTTTTCAAATCGTACAACCTTATTTATTGCAGATAAATTTATTAACAAGCGACGGGAGAATAGGCTCATAAGTAACTCACATAAATTCACGAAAGAATACCAAACTTATAATTGACTCTATCATCTCTCGTTCTCCACAATTTAAAATCTCAAGGAATGAGACTTGTGGATGCTTAGCCTATTAAATCAAAGCTTTGGGTTTTCGAGTCGCCTATAGGATCTTGCAAACTCTTAGACTTTTTCAAGTTTAAAATTCGCATTTTAAAGTTCCCTTGATAAACGACTCTCTAGGATCAATTATAGGAACTTGCGAAAAGTTCTTGTTCTTAACCCTTGAGAGTTAAGACTTTCGCGTTTTATAGCTCCCTAATAAAAGCCAAACAAAACTTGACTTAAACACGTTAAGGATACTAGCTAGAGTAAACTTAGACAAGTAAACTCGGGTTGAGTCAAAAGATTCACAACGTTTGAAAATAAAAACCACTTTATTAAAAATTTATTCTAACAAGGAAAGAAAATAACTATGCAAAGGGAAAAACTAATAGGCCAAAATAGATCAAAAATTTTGAAAAATGTCGAAAAATTGATTTTCCGGTTTAAATGAGGACAAATACAAGGAAAAGAGCCACTTAACTTCGATAAAAGTCCCCCCTACACTTAATATAAACATTGTCCTCAATGTTTAAGCATGTGGGAGTAAACTCCCCTACACTTAGGACATTGTGCACTTTGTTTAAATCTCGCTAAGGAAGAGACAACTAAAGAGATTCCTATTTTAATATTGGAAAATATAAAATAAGGAATCAAAAAGAGTTTAGGATAGAACCGGGAAAATGGGAACACGGAATCACGGGTCGTCAAAAATCATCAAGAGTGGATCATTGAGCGCTCGAATCCCTGAATAGAAGAAGAGAGGAAATAGAAAACACCAACGGGTCTCCCCTACACTTAGGATAAAGAAAGCTAAAAGATAGATACATGGGTTGCCTCCCAAGAAGCGGTTGATTTTTGTTAACCGAGTCGTGAGCCTGAATCGACCTCGATTATCATAGGAAGAAGCATGAAGAACATCCACCGGGATCAAAGACATAGTTTTCGTCCATCAAATAGCACTAGCTTAAGGCGAACAAGGCAAGCCAAAGAAGGATAGGCAAGGTTCCCTTAAGCAAAGATGGAGCACGGTGGGAGCAAGGGTGAAGAGGTGCAAGCAGATTTCCATAAGTTCCAAAGATATTTCCTTTTATTTCATCAGATGGATACTGAGATGGCTGAAGAATATCGATACCGGGGTCGAACACCTTTTCCTTTAGGGGAAAATAGCACTCAGGCTCAGCAGAATTTGAAGATGATCCGCGAAGAAAATGCACAACCTCGTCCTCAGAAGGTGGACAAAGAGGTGTTAAATCATATGTGTTGCGAATGTTGGTGTCGACCGGTTGCTTCTCCTTTGAAAGAATTTTCTTCAAATCCAAAGTAGGATCAAGACGATAATCATCAAAGTCTAAAGGAGGTGCATCACTCTCATGAGGGAAGTAAGTATTGAGAAAAGCAGAGAAATCTTCCTCAAATGAGTAATCATCCAAAGTAGGATCAAGTGATGGCGGAGGATCTTCATCATGTGAAGAATCACTCGAAAGAGTATCGGCCTCATCAAAATCATCATATGTGGGCATGTCGGGATACTCGGAGGTAAGGTCATCATAATCATCCGAATCTGAGCTAGAATAATCATCATAAGCATCAAAGATCGGTGGAGAATCATAAATGGGTGAAGGTTCCAAATTGGAGAGAGAATCATCCACATCATCTTGAAAAAGTGGATTATCAATGCAAGAATCGAATAGAGGATTGTTGTAGATGACAAAATCATTGAGCACATTAATCATATTCGCTGATTCTCGTCCATAGGATTTGCTTGTTAGCTTCCCCATTTTGAAAACTTGGGCATCATCCCCGACTCTTAAGATTAACTCACCTTCGGTAACATCAACTAAAGCTCTTCCGGTTCTCAAGAATGGCCGACCAAGTATTAAAGGAATACGAGGGTCCATTTCATAATCAACAACGACAAAGTCGACCGAGAAAGTAAATGTGCCAACTTTAATGAACACGTCTTCGGCAATACCAACGGGGTAAGCGAGAGTGCGATTTGCAAGTTCAAGAGTCATCTTTGTTGGAGTAAGGTCTGGTAATGATAGTGTTTTCCAAACACTTAATGGCATGAGATTAATACTGGCCCCGAGATCAGCTAGGGCAGTAAATTCTTCGGTTTTGTTAAAAATGCACGGCAACACAAAACGACCGGGATCTCCAAGCTTTTCCGGAAGTTCTTTAAGAATAACTGCAGAACAGTTTTCATTTAAGCGTGTGTTGGCGAGCTCAATCAGCTTCTCCTTCTTGTTAAGCAATTCCTTGAATGCTTTGACAAATTTCGGCATGTGGACAAGTGCTTCAATAAGGCTAATGTTGAAATTCATTTGAGAGATCATATTCAAATAGCTCGACACTTGAGAGTCAGCCTTGGTTAGCATTTTGGTCTTGCCTAAACGAGAAGGATATGGGATATTGGGTTTGGGTGGTGAAGGTGCAGGTGTAGTAGGTAAAGGTTGAGATGTTGAAGGGTTCTTCTTGGGGACATCGTCATGACGAGGCAGAGACGGTATTGGTGTACTAATACTAGGTGTAGGAGGAGTAGGGATAAATGGTGGTGGAGGAGGTGTAGATGATGGGGGTGGGATAGGTGGTCCTACGATGGTAACTCTACTACGGGTAGTAATAGCACTCACATTCGCTCGTGGATTGGTGACGGTGTTTGAAGGGAGAGAACTCGAAGTAGAAGGTTGAGTTGTGGGCAAGAAACTAGCAAGCATATTCTTCAAATCATTCGTTTGATTGCTGAAGGAGGGTTAGATATTATCTCGAAGCTCGGATCTAATGTCATTTCCTTGCTTGGTGATATCCCCTTTCAAATTTAAAATTTGGCTCTGTAGATTCTTGATTTTCTCACCTTGGGTTCTCATTAAGGCTTCAACATCTTGAGGAATGGGTGGGGTTTGTTAAGCGGGTGGGTGATAAGGATTAGAAGCTCTAGGTGGGATTTGGTTGCTTCTATTGTAGTTTTTGGCGGGGTTTTGGTTTTGAGGAGAAAAACCGGGTGAAAGGTAGTTGTTTGATCGGTAACTCAGCAGATTTCTATCCCCTTGAGGTCGACCTTGGTAATTTTCCGATGAATAATTACCATAAGCTGCATACACGTTTTCCGGATTTCCTTGAGTAGAAGGACAATCAGTGTATGAGTGAGGACCGCCGCATGTTTCACAAGACGGTGCAACCGCTTTAACTTGATGTTGTTGGTTTGTAGCGAGAAGTAAGATATTTTTGTTCATTTAGGTCATCATGCGGGTGAATTCGGTCATATCGGGGTTTGCTGAAGTAGAAGAAACATTGACTCTCGGGTTGTTCCTTGAAGAAGCGGAGGAATCCCAGTTTTTGTGATGAGTACTCATGTTCTCAATAAGCTCTCTACACTCCTCGGGTCTCCTTTTCATAAATGTGCCACCGGCGGCTGCATTAATCGTATCACGATCTCGAAAAGTCAAACCGTTGTAGAAAGTATCAATTAATGTCACAGGGAGCATGTTGTGGTTTGGACAACGATCAATCAAAACATTATATCTTTCCCAAGCATCAAAGAGAGATTCATCGGGTTCTTGCATGAAACCGCTGATTTGATTACGAAGGCTCGTGACCATGGATGGTGGAAAGTAGCGCGACAAAAAGCGTTGAGTCATGTCATCCCAAGTATGAATGGAATTCTTCGGGAGACGATCAAACCATTTCTTGGCGTGGTGTGATAAAGTATGTGGAAAGAGTTGAAGGCGAACAACATCCATTGTGGCACCGGGCAACTTCATGCTTTGAGTGATTGTAATGAACTTGTCGAGGTGTTTGTTGGCATCATCATCAGGCATTCCTCTAAAGGATTTGTTTGTACTTGCTGAATCATGTGGTGCTTCAACGAAAACTCCGGAGCCGTGATTTGCATCGGCGCAATCGGTCCTCCTCGTCCAAACATGGTAGGTTGACAAAGCTCCTCCATTGTCCGAAGATCGGGCTGTGGAAGAACATTGTTGTTGTTGTTGAGGTGCGGTGGATTATTATTGTTGTTAACACCTGCCATACTTAAATCTTCTCGAGTCTCGGGCTCTTGATAATTAGAAGATCTAGTACGCATACACCTACAAAGGCAAAAGAAAACAATACCAAACACAAAGACAATATATATACACAATAAAAATAAAATCTTTTTGAATTTTTTGAAATTTTTTATTTTTATGGATTTTTAACAATTTTTAATTTTTATGGTTTTTTTTTGAAAAAAAACTTTTAAGCAAGAAAAATAACGCTCACAAGTGAACGGATCCCAAAAAGCAACGCGTCTCTCACAGAAAACCGTTAATCTTAACGAAAAGAGTCGGCAGCGGCGCCATTAGATAACTAAGCTTTTAGTCAGGAAAATTGTTCGTTGAAGTCGGTCTAATCGAATTGATCTGGTTAAACTATGTGACTCAGTCGTTCTTTGGTGGAAACAAATAGTTGTGTCGTTGTAGTAATTAAAAGTGCAAAGACGTAAATGTAAATGACGTTAAAGGAAATCTAAATCTAATTTAAAAATAATTGGCAAGTATTTTAAAGCGTGACGGAAATTAAAAGGCACTAAAATTAAATAATGCAAACTTAAAACTATCTAAGGCAAACTTAAAACGCAACTAAAACTTTAAACTAAGGCAAGGCTAAAATAAATCTAAGGCAAGTAATCTTAAAGTGCAACTAAATAAAAAGACGGGAAAAATAAAGCTTGAAAATTAAAAACAGAAACTTAAAAACAGTAACTTAAAATAACCTGAAAAATAGCTCATCCGGAATAAACCTTCGTTCGGAATAATCACTCATCTGGAATGTCACCTTCGTTCGGAATGATTCTTCTTCATTCGGAATATTCACCAAAACCTTGATCCGGAATAAATCCTTTATCCGGAATATGTCACTTATCCAGAATAAAGTCTTGATTCGGAATAAAGCCTTGATCCAGAATGTTAAGCTTGATTCGGAATGTTTGCTGATCCGGAGTATTATTCCGAATAAAGCACCTTGATCCGGAATGTTTTAATATTCCGAATAAAGCACCTTGATCCGGAATATTCTGTTGATCCGGAACTTTTGGTTGATCCGGAATAGTTGATTATTCAGGATGAAGAACCTTGATGCGGAATAATAACTATTCCGAATGAGCTCAATTGATCCGGAATGTCCAATATTCCGGATGAACACCCTTGATCCGGAATAAACTTGCACAAACCCTTCACTCCGAATGTTTTGCTGGGCTTTGATCCGGAACGTTTCCTGGGAAAATATCAGTAACAAACAAACCGAAGAACAAGGAGAACAAGAACAACATGAATCTAAACAAATCCAATCTAAATCAACCACAAGATTAAATCAAACTAATCAAATAACATCTACTAATCATAAAAAAACAATCCAAAACAATCAAACTAACAAAACTAATCAAAATAATCAAAACCCACTTTAATCAATAAAAACTCAAAACATGAACATGAACATAAACATAAAAATCAAAGATTAAAGAAAGGTAGATAGGAGATGAACAATAAAAATAAAGATTGACAAGAATTAAAAGGAAACTTACTTGAAATTAAATTTATTTAAGGTGCAAGACAAGGTATTTAAATGGACATGAAAAGTAAATAACAATGTAATTAAAAGTGGAAGAAATAGTTTGTCAAGCTATCCAACAAGAGAAAAATGCTAATCTAGTCTAATATATATATAGGGGAGGATTAGGGAGTGCTTAGGAAGCTTCCTCCCCTCTTTCATCTTTTCTTAATTGCATGCTTAAGCCCTTGTCCTCTTAATCTTCTTTAAATCTTGGACTTTAATGACTTTGTCTCGGGATTTCTTTAAACTCATCTCGACATTTCTTCATAAATTAGACTTGAGTTCTTCGGCTTTTTAGTAAACTTCCGTCTTTTGACTTTTTCTTCGATAAATCTTCAGAATTGGTCTTGGACTTCCGTTCTTTTTGCACTCTTGACTTCTTGACTTCGTCTTTCGTCTTTTTCTTCGATAAAAGCCCGTGAATGCCTGTGTTTTCTCCACTTTTCACCTTTTCCTCCTAAATCACAACAAAAACACAAACCACGCATAATTCCGACATAAATGACATAAAATACACGTTTTGGCTCGGTTATTATTGTAATTAAGTGGTATAAAGGATGGGTGTTTACACACCTATCAGATGGACGAAAACTATGTATTTGATCCCGGTGGATGTGTTTCATGCTTCTTCCTATGATAATCAAGGTCGAGTCAGGCTCACGACTCGGTTAACAAAAATCAAGCACTTCTTGGGAGGCAACCCATGTATCTATCTTTTAGCTATTTATATCCTAAGTGTAGGGGAGACCCGTTGGTGTTTGCTATTTCCTCTCTTCTTATATTCAGGGATTCGAGCGCTCAATGATCCACTCTTGATGATTTTTGACGACCCGTGATTCTGTGTTTCCGTCTTCCCGGTTCTCTCCTAAACTCTTTTCGATTCACTATTTTATATTTTCCAATATTAAAATAGGAATCTCGTTAGTTGTCTTTTCCTTAGCAAGATTTAAACAACGTGCACAATGTCCTAAGTGTAGGGGAGTTTACTCCCACATGCTTAAACATTTAGGACAATGTTTATATTAAGTGTAGGGGTACTTCTATCGAAGTTAAGTGGTCTTTTCCTTGTATTTGTCCTCATTTTAACCGGAAAATCAATTTTTCGACATTTTTCAAAATTTTTGATCTATTTTGGCCTCGTAGTTTTACCTTTGTATAGTTATTTTCTTTCTTTACTAGAATAAATTTTAAATAAAGTGGTTTTAGTTTTCAAACGTTGTGAATCTTTTGACTCAACCCGAGTTTACTTATTTCAGTTTACTCTAGCTAGTATCCTTAACGTGTTTAAGTCAAGTTTTGCTAGGCTTTTATATAGGGAGCTATAAAACGTGAAAGTCTTAACTCTCACGGGTTAAGAACAAGAACTTTTCGCAAGTTCCTATAAGTCATCCTAGAGAGTTGTTTATCAAGGGAACTTTAAAATGCGATTTCTAAACTTGAAAAAGTCTAAGAATTTGCAAGATCCTATAGATGACTCGAAAACCCAAAACTTTGATTTGATAGGCTAAGCATCCACGAGTCTCATTCTTTGAGATTTTAAACTGTGGAGAACGAGAGATGATAGAGTCAATTATAAGTTTGGTATTCTTTCGTGAATTTATGTGAGTTAATTATAAGCCTATTCACCCATCGCTTGCTAATAAATTTATCTGCAATAAATAAGGTTGTACGATTTGAAAAGTTACTCAGCTTCTAGCCCAAGATCGTTTAAAAGTTGCTCAGTATGGATTAGAGTTCATAGCCAAGGCATAACTTATTGAAGCGGGATGCGAAGATTGGCGAGTCCGAAAAGGCCCTAACAAGGCATGAGGGCTACATTTTGTTGCTAAAGATCCCAAGTGATGTGAAGAATCATTTATCGAAAATCAATATGAAGGATCGAGACACACGACGAAAAGCAAATACTCCCGTAAAGATCATGGAGAAGTCTATCCAAAAAGGCCCTAACAAGGTATGAGGATAAATAGATTCAAGTCCAAAAAGGAGGTGGATCGTTGTATATCAAATTCCAAAATAAAGATTGGAGAAAAATGAAGAAGTCGTGGTCCAAATATGAAGAATTTCTCAAAACTTCAAGTGAAGAAATTCCTATTATGAAGAGAAGACCATTATTTCATGAACGTCTCTCAAGATTTGAAGTATGAAGTCGCTGCCAAATATCGGTCCGAGAAAGGTCTCAAATCGCGAAGCGAGTTATGCCAAGATATGAACTTTATGAGGTCCCGAGAAGCAGTTTTAAAAGATTTTGTCCTTTAGCTAACTATTGATTAAATCGTCCCACTTTATTTTCAGCCTTAATAACTATCAAAATAAGTCAACAATGCATCCTCGTGATCATTCAAGACAACAATAAAATGTAAGAGATACACCTAGGAATAAGGGAGTCTAAGTGAATAATTGGCCCACATGAGTTCGTGTTAGTTTGCTAACTTATAATAACAATGATCTCGTATTTAAGCTTGGTTTAGAGAAAGTGAAAACTTGAGGATGATGATTATTCATGACATTTCCAAAACCCGAAGGTATGTTTTTTATTTCTTTACTTTGAATGTTTATAATTTTCTATCTATTTAATAAAAGCCAATATGGATTGATTATGATGGAAAATGTAATCGTGCTTTGTAACTAATGCATTGCATGAGGACATTGCAATGGTCAAGTGTAGGGGATTTGATAGGTGTGTAAACACCCATCCTTTTTACCACTTAACTACAATAATAACCGAGCCAAAACGTGTATTTTATGTCGTAAATGTCGGAATTATGCGTGGTTTGTGTTTTTGTTGTGATTTAGGACGAAAATGTGAAAAGGGGAGAAAATACGGGCATTCACGGGCTTTTATCGAAGAAAAAGACAAAAGAAGAAGTCAAGAAATCAAGAATGCAAAAAGAACGGAAGTCCAAGACCAATTCTGAAGATTTATCGAAGAAAAAAGTCAAAAGACGGAAGTTTACTAAAAGCCGAAGAACTCAAGTCTAATTTATTGAAGAATTACAAGACGAGTTTAAAGAAATCCCAAGACAACGTCGTTAAAGTCAAAGAACTAAGAAGATTAAGGACTTAATGATGAAATTAAAGAAAGAAGAAAGAGGGGAGGAAGCTTCCTAAGCACCTCCCTAATCCTCTTATATATAGTTTCATTTCATTCCATTTGTTTTTGTTGGCTAGAGTGACACTAGTTCTTCCACCATTTTAATTTTTGCACATTTAAATACATGTCATTTACTTAATTGAAAAATTTAAATACCTGTCTTGCACCTTTATTTCCTTTTATTCCAAGTAAGTGTTCTTAATTTTGTTGCTTTAATCTTTATTTACTTTTGATCAAGTTTCTTTTATCATTCTCTTTCTACCTTTCTCTTGTTTTTGGTTTGTTTTAAAATTCGGATTAAGCAAGAAGTTGCTTAATCTCTTTACTTATTTTACTAAAAAGTTTATCTTTTTACTTTCATCTAAGTTTTTGTATGAGATAAGCTATAATTTTGACAATCTTATTGGCTTGTTTCATACTTAGCTTATTTGTTTTTCTTAGTTCTCTAAAAAGTTTCATTTTTCTAAAAGTTTTCTTATTTCGTTTTCTTATTTCGTGTTTGAAAAGGTTTTAAATTTGTTGCTTATTATCTCGTCCTATTTCCATTTCATCTAAGCTTTAGAAATCGGCTTATTAGTTCTAGCTTATTTGGTTCGTGTGCTTATTGCAAATTTGTTCTCCATCGGAAAGTAAGGGATTCTACACATTGCGCCGGCTTGCTTTCTCCACATTCCGATAGTGACAGTATCGGAAGAAGGGTTTTGGATTCCGACGGATTGCGATCTGGTAACATTCCCCTCATTCCGATCTGGGATTGCGATCGCACATTGCGATCGCATATTCCGACGGCTATTGAGGTTTTCTAAGACGAAGTGCTGCCCAAATTTATTGAGCGACATTCCGATCTAGGATTGCGATCTAGGCTTTCCGATCTGAAGTATTATTGCAAATGTATATATTCCGATAGACTGCATTCCGATAGATAGCACTTTTTCCATATTCCGATAGACCTAAATTTTATACATTCCGATAGACACATTGCGATCTGGATTCCGATGGGCATGGTGACAGCTTTCCGATCTGACATTCCGATGGCCTTGGGTTTGGGATTATATTTTGCTTTGTTTTGTTTTTGAGTTACATTTTTAATACTTTGTCAAATTTAATTTTTGTCACGCTTTAGTTTTAAGTCATTTAATTAATTAACTTTTAAAAAGTTTTTAATATTGCACATTTAAGTTTTAATTAGTTTAGGTTTAATTAACCGTTATTTACTTTTAAAGTCTTGCATTTTAATTTTACTACAACGACATAATTTTTGTTTCCACCAAAGACAGCTGAGTCACACGTTTACCAATAATCAATTCGATTAGACCACCACAACGAATCTTAATTTTCTTACTAGGTGTCAAAATCCTTGTATCAGATATCGACAATAGGTGAGTTACTCTTGTAATTTTATGTTGTTTTATATTTTCTGTTTAAGTGTTATATTTCAGTAATCTGCTTTAGTCAATATTCTGATTTGATTTTTGAGTTAGTACAATGATCAGTTTTATGTTTTGTTTGTTAATTACTTAATCGAATCTGCTATATCAGATAGGTTATGTGATTTAGTTTTTGTTGAAATCAGTTTAGTGTATGTGTTAATTTGTTGAGTTTGATTTTCACCTCGTAACTGTTTTCATATCTGTCTGTTTTGTTGATCGTAACTGCTATAATATTGATGATTCGCAGTCTTGGTCATGAATAGAATTAGTGTGTTAGATTTATATTATTAAGCTTCAGTTTTAGTGTTATTATTGAACCTGATATGCAAGCTTGGTTTGTTATTTTTGGGACTATTAATTTGTACTTTTCAGTCCTATACTAGTTTTTTTAAGAGATTTTGTGTGTTCAGTATTAGGTTTGCTAGTTAACCTGGTAGAATTATGTGTTGAATGTTCATAGTTTGTTTTGTATTTCATTTGGTATTGCTAGTCTTAGAAACTTGACTTGAGTTGCTGATAGATTGCTGATACAGTCGTCTTGTTTAGATTTAATTTACTGATGCCTGCTGAATTTTTATTTGAATTATTCTTATCGTTATTCTTGATTTGATGTATGCTGATTATAAGTTGACTGCTTTATTTGATATAGGCTATATTTTTTTTAGTATCTGTTTGTTAGTCATGCTGTTTTAAAATAACTATCAGATTCAATTATTCTGTTAGTTTGATTCTACTGAATCAATCATCAGTCATACACGTCACTCCTGTGACGTTCTCCAAAGAGCTCTGTCAAAAAAAAATATAATCACAAAATAATGTCCTCATCAGGACTCGAACCCATGACCTCCTGGTCATGGGCCTCACACTTTAACCAACTGAGCTACATGCTCTTTTGAGTTTATTTTCAGTCACGTAATTAATATAGTAGATCTGGTGCTGGCAGATTTGATTAAAGTTGTGTTTTGATTTAATTTCCGTTTTTAATAAATTTTAATTAATATTTTTATTAGAGTAATTTTGAGTTTTAGAAATAATAAATAGTTTCAAAATAAAATAAAATAAAAATAAAAAAATAAAAATGCTTTTATTAATTTTAAAAGTTTAATTAGTTTTTAAATATCTAAATTTTTATTATTTTAGATATAAATAAAAATAGTGTAAAAGTAAATTTGTTTTAAAAATTTTAGTTTTAATTTGTTAGTTTAATTTTTAATTAACTTTCATTTTTAAGTAATTGTTTTTAGCTTTTATAAATTCGGGGTTTACGATTCATGCACTTTAGGTTTAAAATAAGTTTTAAATTCGTAGATTTTATTTTTAGTTTAAAATCCGAAAACCAATTCGAATCAATTGTCCAAATCGATACAAAACGTCTCAAATTCATAAGATCTTCGTGTACAACGAACTTGGTTCATCACGTGTTTAATTGAATCCGTCTTTGGTAATTTTAGACTATTACTTTTTCCTAAAGGTAATTTTCTAATTTACCCTATAACGTATCTTAATTATCACTATACTATCACGATCACATCACTTACCAAAACTTAACTAAATCAATAATAATAACAAAACTAAATAAGCATGAATGAAAAACTTTCAAAATACTAAATAAGCAAGATTTATAAAATAAACTTTAAAAAGATTAGAATTTTAAGAACACTTAAAAGAAAATAAGCTAAACACGAAATAAGTAAAAATCACAATAAGCTAAAACCTTAAATCGTTTAAAAACATTGATAAGAACAAAAAGATGAAAACTTTAATCAAATAAACACCAAGATGAAACAAGTTACTTACTATGAACCGAATCAAAATCACGATTAAAATAAGAAAGGTAGAATAACATAGATTATGCAAAAGCTTGAAATTAAGATGAAGATAAAAGATTCAAAAGTACAAGATTAAAGATTAAAGATTAAGAAAACTTGAAAGAAAAGCTTAAGAACATGAAATAAATCTAGAGAGAGAAAGTAATATACTCCTACTCCTAAACTAATCTACTCCTAAAATGACTAACTCCTTCCAAATGAAGCCTTAGGAGGTATATATAGGAGGAAAGGAAGGTAGGTGTTGATGCTTTCTTCTTCACTTTGTCTTCTCGTCTTTTAATTTCTTCGACTTTCTCGACGTTGTCTCGGGATTTGTCGACATAAATTGAACTCGTCTTCTAATTTTCTTCTTTTATTAGATTTGGTTCTTCGACTTCGTTAAACTTCCGTCTTTGGTCTTTTTGTTCGATAAATCTTCAGAATAAGCCTTTGACTTCTGTTCTTTTTGCACTTTTGATCTTGTGACTTCGTCTTTTGTCTTTTTCTTCGATAAAAGCCCGTGAAAGCCCGTGTTTTCTTCCTTTTTCATCTATTGGTCCTAAAACACAATAAAAACACAAACCACGCATAATTCCGACTTTACGACATAAAATACACGTTTTGGTCTCATTTTTATTATAATTAAGTGGTAAAAGGATAAGTGTTTTCACACTTATTAAACCCACTTTCTAGTGGGTTCCCTGAATTGCTGATTAGCAACTCTTAAGTTCCTGTAGAACTTGTGACGATGTGAAGGACAATTGGCTGTGTCATGAGTGTACCTTCCACAGATGTCACATCATGGAAAGTCATTGCACATGTAAAACCCGTATTTAAATGTTCGTATATTAAATACGCAAAAATTTTACGTTTCAGAAAATAAAAGCACGCGGGAATAATACATACGACTACGTTTATTAAAAAATAAAAATAAAAATATGAAAAGTATATATACTTAAAAAGGGCCGGATTATAATGAAAAAAACAAGAAAGAAATCATGGGCTTAGGCCCAAATGGCAAAAATTAAACGGGGGTTTTCCCCTTTGTCAACACACGTAGCAGACGAAAAAAGTAAGCAGCTAGGGTTTTTGTAGCCGCCGGGTTAGAGAGAGAAAAAAAACGGTTTTGTGTTTTGTTGATTCTTGAAATCGAGTATATGACCCTCTTCCTTAAATCAGTGTAAATTAATTCGTTTTAAATTTTCATTATGTTTTCAATGAGGCTGTTTCATAGGAATCGAGCCATAGGGCTTCGGTTTGTTCCTTTAGTTGCCCACCCATGACCAAATGGTCACGTTGGTGTGATGATTGGGTCGGCCTAGAGCCAGAAACCCCAGCCGAAGGGACAAAACCCATTCGGTGGTGGTTACCTAGATCAGCCGAGACAAAGAAAAGAGAAGGGGGCTCGGTATGTTTGTTTGGGAACAGTCGCGACCACAGGGGTGCGCTGGGGGTTTATGTGGACGGAAGCAAAAAAAAAACCAGTCGGGGGTTGTTTAACTCAGCAAGGAATGTTTGTTTCAGTCAAGGGTGCGTTTGGGTATGTATTCAGCAAGAATAAATAGTTCAGGAGTGTTTGGGTTTGTCATCAGTAAAAACAGTGGGAACGTATAAAAACAGTGGGAACGTATACAAAACAGTGGGAACGTATAAAAAATAGTGGGAACGTATAAAAAAACAGTGGGAACCGTATATAAACAGTAGGAATACTACAAAAGCAGTGGGATATAATCCAAGTAGTGGAATACTTAAGACTTATAGTGGGAATCATTTATGCTTTGGTGAAATCTTTTTATAAATAAGTTTTAGAAAAATAAAGTTAAATATATTGTCTTGTTCTATTAAATTTGATTAGTAAAATTATATTGATATTAACTTTATCATTTCTTTTAACTACTTAAAACGTGGGATTTCGTTAACGATTTACTTTTCAAAGGAACTAAATGATTTGGAAACCTTCTAATTTAGGAAACTTTCTATTTTTAGCGGGTTACCTTATATAGTATTAATAACGTCAGAATACGTTTGTACCGTAATTAATAATAGGTCGATAATACATTAAACAGAATTATAAGAAAGATCAGATTTATCAGTTAACATACGTAAAGAAGTTCAGAAAAAAATAAATAAATGAGAAGCCGATAAGATCAGTAAATTAAATAAAGATCAGATCACTTATTCGCGTTTATTATTATTGTAGCTTCTGTGAAGCCCGAGTAGTGTTCGTTCAGTCTTCTTTCAGTCAGTTACTGGACAAGAGGTACGGATTTTCCGTCCTTCAGTAAGGACTTCCTTTCTATGCATGATTAGGATTTCCCGTCTGCAGCCAATTGTTTTCCCTATTTATATGTTATAAGAATTATCAGAAATCAGTTCTATAATTAAGTTAAATTGCCTGAGCCTTATATACAAGCATGACCAGTCAGTAGTACTAGTTACGGAGGTACCGTAACCATGACACTTGAGGCACCGGTGTTGTGACTCACATGCAGGAGAGTGATATCCTGCATCGTCCCACTCATGTTCAGTTTGGCCATTTTATCAGTATGTTTAGTGGGGCGTATGGATGCATCCTAGGCTTATCAGTTTACAAGTTATCAGGGTGAATGTGGTGTGTGCTCTACATCCTTCACATTGGAGCTGATCTCTCTACCCAGTACAGTATTTAGAGGTCACCCCTCTACAGTTATTTAGAGGTCACCCCTCTACAGCATGACGAGGTCACCCCTCCAGTTATTCATGCACCGTTGTTACAACACATGACCTATATAAGCTCTGGCAATTAAAATATAGTAAATACATATTTTCAGATTTAACAGATAACAGTTCAGCTTTATTATTTATAAATCAGACTTTACAGATTATACACAGATTTCTGATATAGCTTTACTTATCAGACTTACAGCTCCAGTATTTCATCATCTGTTTCTTTTTAGTAATTCCTTATCATGCTTTATATCCGTTCACTAAGCGTTATGCTCAGCCGTAGTTCCCTTTAATGTTCTAACGGCAAGTACACCAGGACGCTCTTAGGATTCTGAGAGCATGTGCATTTGGATGGAAGCTATCCAGACTTCTTACTTTATGTACTTACATTATTCTGCTTATTTGGACATTGTTTAGTCCTCTCCTTCAGTATTTTACTTTTCATGTTTTGGGCTTATGTTTGGATTGCCGATGTTTGATTCCGGTATTTCCTTTATGGTCAGTTAATGTTTTAGGACATTTACCTTATGCTTTGATGACACGCCATAAATACACGTAACGGTCCACTTATCCAAGTGGGGTGTTACAGCACAAATCTGGGTGATGGTCTGTAAATCCATAATATTTTCATGGAGGGTAAGGTCTGTAATTACCTGATGGTCTCCTAGTAGCCTATTATCTGCCCCTAAAAGGTGTCTATGATCTCTTAACAGCCATTTGTTTATCATGATCTATGGTCATGTGATGAGAATTTTTACACACATTACAGTAAGGTTGGACAAATTTTTCACCTTTGGGTTCTCCTAGAATAGACTTAGGTTCAGAGGAAGTAGATCATTCAACGAAGGCTTAATATGTTCTTTTAAGAGTTCTACTTTTTTTAATCAAAGACAACAGGCGTTCTTTAGTTGAGGATTCAACTTTGTTCAAAGGGTTTGTTGAGACATGCTTATAGACATTTTGCTTAACAGATTATTTTGTAGGTACAACAAAAATCTTAGCTGGTGGTGTCTTGATGAGATGGCATTTATACATGATCTCATCGTTCTTTTCGGGCTTTAAATGCATAAAATGTCATCAAAATACCATATATATGCTTGTGTTTGTTTACTTGTGTATTTTAGGTATGGATATCGTGAAAAAGACAAAAGATCACAAGAAACAAGGAAAAACGAACACGAGAAACGAAGTCGCACAATGAACCGGGCCCTAGTTTGTGATTTATCAAAGAAAAAAACCCTTGAAGACTTGAAGATGTACAAGATTGATCCCTCATTTATGAATAAATGACACTTAATACCCTTGTATATTCTTAATTACAAGTTTGGTCCCTTAAGATTGTCAAAATGACAAAAAGGCCCTTCATATTTGAAGAATTAGCAATTTTAGTCCCACAAGAAATCTAAATTGTCAACAATGGTCCCTCATTAAGTCAAAGATTCAAATTAGACCCTTGAAGTTCAATAAAATTACACATTTAGTCCTTTTTAAATGGATTAAACATCAAAAGAGCCATTTGTGTAATTACATCAAAGTTATAAAACCCCTAATTTCCTTTTCATAAAGTTTTTGTGGCCAATATCTAAATTCAGAAACTTCATTTACAAAGGGAAACGAGTTTGTAAGAAGAATAAACTTGTTATACACTTTTTGCCAAAGACTGAGGGGGGTACTTTTTCCACATTCAAACATTCAAACCAGTTTTTGCCCCAAACACTTAACCAATCCACCAAAACCATATCAAAAGGAGTTACTATTCACCCCAAGAACCCAGTAACTCCTTCCACTTAAACAAAGGGTAAATTGAAATTACCCATTCCCACGCTTGATTCACCTCACTCCAAACTCATCCCACACCAAAAATCCCAAATCCCACTACCCAAATGACCCCACCATTCAACCCGTTAGCCAATGAAATGACACCCTCCTCTCCAAGCAATCCTATGTGGCAAGATCAACGCTTTAAGGTTACTACTTGGTCCCCAAGCACAAAATGAACGTCCAAGATCAAATTTAACAACTCATCAACAACAAACGCGTCTAGAAGCTCAAGGGCATATTTGAGATTTCATAGCTAGGGTTTCTCATGTATTTTGCATTCTAGAATCGTCTTAAGTGTTGGGTTAAAAAGTTGATGTGGTAGAAACTCAAAATGAAGAAAACATGAAGCATTCACTTCAACGCTGACACATTGTGTCTAAGCGTTGACAAGTGTTAACGCAACGCTGACAGAAGTTAACAGAAGTCAAACGCTGTTGGAAATATCTATTTAGGTTAAATATTCAGAATATTATTTATTAATATTCTGTATTAGTTTATTTAAATAGAAGATACACATGTTTTATTTGATCTTATCTCTTATAAACCCTAATCCTTAGTCTATAAAAGGAACAAAGGTCTTAGGTTTTAATATAACTTTCATTCACAATGTAAACCTAAAGCGTGTGTTGTACTAGACGTGGGATTAAATGTATACACGTCTAGTGGTTGTTGATTATTGATATAATTAGTAACCCATTGATTAATTCTTGTGTTTTGTGCCCCAAACACCTTGTTTCCTAACTATTGTTCTTTTCCGCTTTGATTGTTAATCATATGAACAATGGTTATGCCTAGCAGCTAAAAGATTTGAGGAAACAAAGTTTTCTACAGTTGGTATCAGAGCCTCGTGGCTCGTGATGCTAGGACCAACAAGGTGTTCGTGTTTTGGGAAGAAAAGAAAAATCCGTCTAGGATTTTTCTGGGCAATTTTGTGTGCGCAACAGTATTCAGAAGGCCATAACTTTTTATTGAACCGTTGGATCGCAACGAAATCTTATGTGCGTATTCTACACACATATATCTAGATATCTACCAGAGGGATTGTCGAGATCTGACCTTAAGGAAATGTTACTAAACGTCGAAGTCAACAGTGATCATATGCTGTTTTTTATGAACAGTAATAGTAAAAACGCGATTTCTCCTTCATTAACCATTGGATCGTCGTGAAATTCGTGCTGTAGGTTCTTGACACTTGTGTCTAGGATCTCACCGAAGGGATCTTCGATTTGAGCTCTCATGAAGAAGATATTCGATGTCGAAGTTCGCTGCAGTTTATGGTTTTCACATAAAATCATGATTTAGGGTTTATAAAACCCTAGATAAATTAGCCGCTGATGTATGTTATTTAGACGCTGATAGATGTTGCTGTGAAGCTGATAGATATTGGTGTAACGCTGACAAGGCATGGATGAGACGCTAATGGCCAGGCGCTGACAGGTTTTAAGTTGGCGCTGACAGGAATAAAGTGGACGCTGACAGGAGGCATTGATACTTGTTGTCCGATATATACATTTTCAAACGCTGACAAGTGTTGTCCGATTTTGGACAACACACAGTGTTGATATCTTGGACAAAGGAAGATATTGGACAACAAAAGGAATAGCTGTTGTTTGAAAAATTGGTAGATTTTAGCACACAAAAAGAGGTATTTACACACGAAGGTACATGGGATCTCTGTTTTTATTCAGAATATCATTATGATATTAATGGCTCGCATATTTTTAAAGGGGATAATGAATTTTCTAAGTTAGCACCAATTAGTGAAGTATTATTGGAGTAACGTTTATTATGTAATTGGGATAACCTTGTGAAAGAGTTATTCAGTAACATCTTTTACATATGAAGATATTGTTTCATTAAGACTCGTCATGAAGAGGTGTTAGCTTAAGGGGAAGAATTCTTATGGTGAGTTTGATTTTTGAAGAAGATTTTCGCGAGGTTATGTTCTATCATATCTTAAAAGTAATCAGCATTACAATTAACTTTTAAGATAACTTGTTTGTGCTTTGAATGGTTGGTGACGAAGACTTGTCATATCTAGCAAAATAGGATTGCTATCACTTGAAGGAGTTACATTATCGTGCTCAGTGTCTCACAAAGGATGAGGATTTTGACAATGGGATCGAGGTCTACTTATAAATTGTGCCATGAGTATAAGTTCTTTATCACGTAGATAGTACAAGACATGAAACATAGGTTTGGGTTACTCTACTTCTACATCAAGAATATTATAGTTATTTTTCTTCAAAATCATTACATAGAGCCTACATATGGAGAATCTTCGATTGCATACTTTGTTTCCTTGCCTATTGATGTGACAAAAAGGGGGGAGACATGCATGCTACACTTGAGGGGAAGCAATTTGAAGATGATGTACCACTTACAAGAGATACACTAAGAGTTTTGCCGACTTCAACTAGGGGAAGATTGTTGGGTTAAAAAGTTGATGTGGAAGAAACTCAAAATGAAGAAAACATGAAGCATTCACTTCAACGCTGACACATTGTGTCTAAGCGTTGACAAGTGTTAACGCAACGCTGACAGAAGTCAACTGAAGTCAAACGCTGTTGGAAATATCTATTTAGGTTATATATTCAGAATATTATTTATTAATATTCTGTATTAATTTATTTAAATAGAAGATACACATGTTTTATTTTATCTTATCTCTTGTAAACCCTAATCCTTAGTCTATAAAAGGAACAAGGGTCTTAGGTTTTAATATAACTTTCATTCACAATGTAAACCTAAAGCATGTGTTGCACCAGACGTGGGATTAAATATATACACGTCTAGTGGTTGTTGATTATTAGTATAATTAGCAACCCATTGATTAATTCTTGTGTTTTGTGCCCCAAACACGTTGTTTCCTAACTATTGTTCTTTTCTGCTTTGATTGTTAATCATATGAACAATGGCCATGCCTAGCAGCAAAAAGATTCGAGGAAACCAAGGTTTCCACACTAAGTAGTCTATAAAAGGAGCCTCAACATGTGAGTAGCCCTTTGTTCTAGATTTTAGCTTAAATCTGTGTAATTCCTTTTTATGAAATAGAAGTTGGATTTTCTAAAAATTGTGATTTCCTTTTATGATTTTATAAAAGTTTGGTGTTTGATAAGCTAAAGTCTGAGTTCCATTTATCTGTTTGTTGGTTTTTGAGGAAAGGTTTTATGGATTAAAACTCTTGTTTTCAAAAATCAGTGTTTCATCATTATTGTGTTCATCTTTGTGTTTGTTATTCTTAGCAGGTACAAGGAAGTTGGTGCTTGTTTAGCTAGCACCTAAGCTCACACATCCCAAAGCATGGATGTATGTTTTGGAGGTGCTCATCTCTAAACCCTTTTTCATTTTCTGAATATTTTGTGGTTTATGATTGAATCTGAGATTTGGTCTTTGATTGTGTGTTTTTGTGGTTGATTCTTGTTGATTTGTGGTTACCTGTTGTTATTAGGTTGATTTGATCTTGATTTGTGGGTTAAATCTAACAATCCTTCGAAAAAATTGTTAAATCAGTAATCAAAGGGGTGTTTGGGTTAACTGCATAAGTTAAGTTTGGGTTGACTTGAGTGGTTGCTATTTGGTGTATTGTGTTTGTTCATGTTTTATATGTGTGTTAAGGTGTTTATCTGCAAGTTTTGAGGTTCTAATCACATAAATCCAACAAAAGGCTATAAAATCTGTTATACTTGTTGTTTTTGACTAAAATTTTGGGGACACCTAGATCTAAGGGTAGACTAAGGTTAAAAAGTGCTAAATATTAGTTAATACAACCAGGGTGAGGGATTTAAGGTGTTGAAATTAGATTTGTGGTCATTTAGATCAACAAAAAGGTTTTGGGTGTTACCTTTGTTCATTAGTAATCTACATATGCTTGAATCTGTCTCAAATCTTTGAATCAGTGTTTGAAACAAGTTTATTTGTGCTTATTTGAGTTTATTATAGCTTGTGTATGCATCTGGTTCATTTTAGTTGGCTTATTCATGCTTAAACTGCTTATTTCTTCATAATCTACTTATTTGCAAGTCTGTGTCATATCTGGTAACTGTTTGATTAATCTGTGCTAATTGGCTGAGTGAATTTGTGATTTCTTGCTTCATATTGACTCCTTACAACTCACTGGTTGTAAAGGTGCCCTTGTTATCCATTGAATCCAAGTAAATCTCTCAGAAATCAATAGTCAAATAGTCAAAGCAGTGGGAACTCCTTTCCCTTGCTGCTAGCCACTGCTAGTGTTATTTTGCATTAAGCTTATCAATAAGCTGTTCTAGCTTATTTTAACCTACAACAACTTTAATTTTGTAATAGGTGTTCATCATTTGACCCATTTGTTCATTCTGGAGCATTTAGGTGGTTGACTTTAAGCTTTGACTAGAAAACCAACTCCTTTGACTTTTTCATAAGTGCTTATGGGCTTATTATGCTTATTTGGTTTTGCTTATTGAACTTTTCTTGATTTATTTGGCTTTTTAAAGTTATTTAGAGTCTTTTTCAAGTTGAATCAAGGTCTGAGGTGGTCTAGAACTCTAAGTCGACTATTTTGTCTTTTAGTGAATTTTTACTTTGCTTATTTCTGGCTTATTGGGTGTGCTTTTTCAAAATTTCTTTTCACATATCTCTTAGGCATCTCAAAAGAAGGTTTTGTGTCAAATTAGAGCTTATGGCATTGGCTTATAGCTTAATGGGCCAAAAAGCCCATTAAGAATAAGATGTTGTACCATTAAGCTGTGATAAGCTCAAAATGCTTTTGGGCCTTCAGACTTTTGTGTTTAGAATTGAATTTTAAGCTAGACTGGTGATTTTCAGCTTATTTGGTTAAGGTTGATCTTATTGGGCCAAAAAGCCCATTAACTTACACTGTTTTTGATTTTAGCCCATTTGGGGCCCAACAGGGGTATTTTGGTAATTTCACTTTCATTTTCTGTTTATTAGGGTTAAAATAAACTAGTTTGCAAGTTTTTAGAAATTTTTATAATTTTTGGATTTTTAATATTATTTTAATATTATTTTATTATTAAATTTCATTTTTAATATTTTTGCAACTTTTACATTTTTTAGAGGTCAAATACATTAAGTTAGGATTTTTAAAACTCTTAGATTAATTTTCTCATCTTTTTATAAATTTTTAGAATTATTTTAATATTTTAATAGTTTTTAATCATTTAAAAATAGTTTAAAATTTCATAAAAATAGTTTTTAGTCTAATTAAGTCATTTTAGAGTTTTACAAAGAGAAAATCTTTATTTGGGCTTTTTATTAATTATTTGGATTTTTAGGGCTTTAATTAGCATTTAAAAATTAATAATTAATTAATTAAAAGGTTTGAAAAAGTTTTGATCATTTGTAAACTCTTAGTTTATTTTTATTGATTTTTGGTATTTTTTGGTAATTTTTAGAATTTATTTTTATTTTGTTACTTTTTACGGTTTTTAATTTTGTCGCCGTAGTATAATTTTAACGTATCCGTCATTCTCTTTTCTCACCCCTTCTTTCTTTCATATTAATCCAAAATCATTACGAATTATTCACACACATATACCTCCTTTGGAAACGAACTTTGAACTTATTTGGGTCATTAGTGCTTGATTTTCCTAAATCGACACTTAATACTTACCGCTCATATACGCTCTTTTGTTTTCCTAAACAAGAGACGTATTTTTCCTGCAATCATGTCTCAACATCTGGTTTGGGTTCAGCCTTAGCTCCTCTAGAAGAGCTGCTGGGTTCAACTCCAAAGAGTTTAAGCAAAGATGGTAAAGGTGCAGTGTTATCAATTACATCTTTAGAGACAAGTACATTAGCTAAAAGTGGGTCTGACATATGTATAGTCTCTGTAGATTTGAAAACAATCTCTTTAGGTTTCTTAAGGGCCTTCATTTTGTTTCTTTTAGTAGTAACAGCCCTAGTTATGTCAGTTGGAAGTTCATCATCAAGTAATTCATTTATAGTGAACCTACTGCATAGCAATTTTTCTATAACCTTGTGTAGTTCAGCTACTTGATCATTTAAGGCACTGTTTCTTAAAGACAGCTTATTAACCTCATTTTGAAGAGTTATGTTTTCAGAGTTAACCTGTCTTAAAGTTTCACATTCAGCCTTAGCAGTCAACAATTCAAGTTTAACAAAATGAAATTTATCAAGCAGGTTCTTTCTTTGTTCCTCAACAAAGTGTAAATCAACTATGTTATAATCAAGGACATGTTTACGTTCATCACTTTCATACATAGAGATAAGCCTATGTACCTTTTTCATTGTGATGTCAACCCATTATCCTGATCTATCATCTCTTTTTCCAACAGCTGGTTCAGCCTCAACGATTGCCATAAATACCCTGACCCTGGTAGTGTCCTCTTCATTCGATGTCAGCGGCTCATCATTCCAATCATAAGCTTTAGCTACCAACCCTTTCTTTGTCCTTTTATCACCCCCTTTCTTCTTAGACAGAGCTTCTAGCTTCAAATTCATCTGTTCCAACTCAGCCTTTAGTGCCTTGTATTTGTTTTTATAATCCTTTCTCATTATCAGAGGAATTGGATTGGTGAGATGAGTTGTTTTGTTGAGATTTGAACTTGTAAGGTTTGAATGATGAAGGGTAAGATGGTGAGGATGTTTTTGTGGATGGATAGTCTTTTTGAAAATGTCTAAGTTTTCCACAGGCAAAGCAAGTCTCTTTTGATTTGTCAGATTGTTTACTAGCTGATCCTACTCTCCCTGACCTTTTGTAGAATCTTCTTTGATTAGCTAGTAAAGCTCTTTCATGAAACTCTGCATTAAGGTCTGTCATGAATTCTTGGCTGCTACGAGTGTCTTCAGCATTAGTGTCGCTGTCATGAGAATGTGAGGTAGAAATCAAGGCTTTGGATGTTGCTCCCTGAACTACAAATCTTTCAGACTCAGATATGTATATGGTGTCAATCATCCCTTCTTCATAATTGTATTTTCCATACAGCTGAGCCAATGTATCATTCTTGATGGAGTTATTGGCTCTCTGAGTCTGATTCATGCTCAACCATTTTTTGGGAAGGCTGTTGACAAATGTGGCATTTACTTCAGCTTGTGCAGTGATGACTTAATTCATAGCAAGGTCGTTGAGAAGAATCTTCAGCCTTATATACGTATGTTGTACCTTTTCACCTTCAAGTGCCTTGAAATCTTTAAACTGAATCCTAAGTGCCTGAATCTTGGTTTCTCTTGTTTTAGAGGGTCCTTCGTGATCTAGGATGAGGTTTGTCCACATTTGTTTGGTTGTTGGACATTGAATCACTGATTTCATGATGTGTTTTGGAAGACATGAAATGATAATGCTTTTGAGACGTTTATCTTGGTTTACAAGTTTCCTATCAGCTGAAGTCCACTGCTTGAGAGGTTTGGGAAGAGGATTCTCATCAGTAGAGGTAAGCGTCATGGGAACATATGGTCTATTTTCTAGAATTTCTAGAAGAAATGGTCCAAGTCCATCTAGATAGACAAGAAATTGACTTTTTCAACTTGCAAAGTCATCTTCATCAAATACTGGCACGTTATGACATGAGATCCACCTCTTGAATCGAGAAGTTGAGGAAGATCATCTTCATTTTGAGTGGGGGTTACTCTTGGTGAATTTGAATGTGGTGGTGTGTTGTTCCCAGAAAGCGTATTTGGTGGTGGTGGGGTGTTGCTCATTTCAGGCATGGTGGATCTTGATTATAAAACTTAGAACGATGTTTATGAAAGTTTTAATATCAAACACCGCTCTGATACCTATTGAAAGCCCCTAAACCTAACTTGAAACGATTAAGAAAGATTAATATAACAAGTAAATACTTTTCAAACGTAAGACTTTATTATTGTATAACAAGTATTACATGTGTTATGGATAACACAGTTTGATGACAATGTGTTGTGTACACTTTGGACAAAATAAAGCTAACTTAAGAACACAGGCACAGTTGTTCGTTCTATAAGTTCTAAATAGTTAATGTGTGAAATCTAACAAAGTGAACAATATTAACTCTAGCCTACATATCCTATTTATAGTGGTACGAGGTTAACTTCTAGTACTGGTTGATGGTGACTACACAAAACAGACAATGTCAGACATCTGTCACAAGATGCTCTTCTATTCTTGGTAGTCTGCCACAACGCTTTAGGGAAACAGAGCTGACATAGTTTCCCTTTTCTTTATACCTTGTACTTTAGGCTGCATAACTTCTCGCCTAAACACTTAGGTATGTCCAAAGTGTACTAAGTGCAGGGTATTGCCAACCCTGTTAAAACTCAACCACTCAGAGTCCTTGATACATCTTGGATGTTATCCATCACAGCCAATGAGTATGTCTTCAAGTAATCTTCGACTTCCTTGACAATGTCTCTGACATGGACTCCTCTGTGGTTGCTCATAGAGACTTAGAACTCTGTGAGTCTTAGGTTACTTGCCTGTCACCTAGGCACAGGCAAGTTAATATCAAACAACTTAATTTAAGTTTAAATCTATGAATAAGGGAAATCTAACAAACTTACCCAATCAGTATATTTGCTTAAGCAGTGTGCAACATAAGAAAGATATGACTTTGTAAGTGTGAGGTTGATAAGTGTGAAAACACTCATCAATAATGATCCAAAAACCACTCAAAACACAGTCAAATACATTATTTTAACTATAAATATCAGAATTATGCGTGTATTTGTGTTTCATGTGCTTTCAGGTAAGAAAGATACATTTTGGAACAAAGACGCGTTTTCAAGGACTTATTTTATCAAAAGACGAAGAAAAAGACGAAAGGGCTTTCAAGGACCATACTTGCCATCATTTTCCAAGAGCAAGGGCTTAAGTTGGAATTTTGACAAAGATGAAGGATTAAAAAGAAATGTGCTTAAATCTTTATACACATTTGAAGAGAAATGAAAAGATGAGGGACCAAATGGCAATTTAAATAGAAAGTTAAGAAAGTATTTACTTATCTTGGTCATTTGACCAAAACCTGTCAAGACACAAAAAATACAGACGCGTCTTCTCCAATGTTAAGAAAGAGAGAGAAAGACGACATTCCATATTCTATCCACAATAAACCTGCAACTGAAATTCAAGGGAGCTACAAGAAGATTCATACAAAGAGTATAACTACAAAAATACTCCTTATCCTCTCCTCTACACGATGATATGAATGAATTAGATCAAGACTCAATGGAGAAGAAACGCCCAAATATGATGAAGATGAAGAACGATCAAGATCCTTGTATTTAATACGTGGCATTCGCTGATTGGTGGAGCCACGTCACAACTCTCCTCTCGACGGCTATAAAAAGAAGACGAAGACCTCATTTGCAAGCGGTTAGCCTAGGTGTAGGTTTCACATAGTTAGTTAGATGAGTAGGAGTAGTTAGTAATTAGTTAATCTTGTTCATCTTCTTTCAAAGCTGTTAAAGATTTTCAGTTTTCAGTTGTAACCGAATATTTTTCCTCCATTAATGAAAGTTTCAAGCTTTTGTTAAATCTCTTCTATTAATATTGTTTTCACCATTAATGAATTCTTCAACTTCTTTATTCTCTTCTATTTTTCTTGAAGCTTTAACTGATTTTTGTCACACTTACTGTTCACGAAGATGAGTAACCTTGTGTTTTGATTCTGATGTGAAATTTTAGAGCTTCGATCTTATAAGCTAGATTGTTTGGCTTTTGGATAGTAGGAATAGATATTGTTCAGTATATCAAGTTAGTTGTTATTCAGTTAGTCTTATAAGCTAGTGAGTTTTATACAGTTTTTTCTAAACAGTTTTTATAGCTTATTCAGATATAAGTTTTTTATACAGTTTTAATCAGATATAAGCTTTACTGAAATTCACTTTGTGTCTTTAAAGTTTTCATATATCAAAAACAGTCAGTTTGATTTCCGATTTGATAGGTTAGTCAGTTTGATTGCTTATAAAGTTCGTGAGTTTTCGTGAAGCTGAAGAAGATTTTCTGTTTAAGCCTTTGATTCAGTTTCTTTGAGATAGTTCTGTTAAGCTGTAAGTGTAGACAGCATATGTTTGGTTTTTTGTTACGGTTTGATCTTGTAGGATTATCAGGTTAAGCAGATTAGTTCGAGTTTACGCAGGTTTCAGTATCGAAAAGTCCTGTTTTGTTTCTCTTTGCCTCGTTTCGTTTTTGCAGGGTAACAATCTTGCAGGTGTTTGGTTTCGTTGGTGACGTAATAGTAGAACAGTTTAGAGCACTTAGAGTGACGTGGTGTTTGATTTTTAAGCGAGCTCAGCGCTCCGCTTCGTCTCAACGGACTAAACGACGGATGGCAGGTTACACTTGCTAATTTTCCTGCATTTTTGCTATTTCAAATTCTGCATTTATCTTGTGTTAACTAGCTTACGATTTCAATAGTATATTTTTGTTGCTGTATGCTTTAACTACTAGTTGAGACATGAATGTTAATAGTTCAATTTCTTAAGCCTTAGATCTGTTCTAATAGCATTTAGGAATTTGCTTATTTGTTCAGTCTAATTAGTTCATAGAATAAGTCAAATTGAATGGTTTGAAATGGAATAAAAGTGATTAGCTTTCCTGTTATGATGTTGGTTTTAGATCTTAAGTAAATGAAATAAAATCATTTTTTTTTGTAGAATTTAGATTTCTGAAAAAGTAAACTAGTACTATAAGCTTCACAGTAGCCTTTTATATAAAAAAAAGCTTTTCCATTAAAAAAGAATTTTAATAAAAAGTTTTTCATCAAGTTTCGAACCAGTAAAATGATTTCGATGATAAATGTTTTTTTTTAGAAGTTGAAGTTTCGGAATTGTACACTTTAGGACCTTAGTTTTGTATTTTTGCTATAATGAAATTTATCACTGTTCGTTAAATACTAGTTGAAATTGTGGAACTGGTTAGTTTTCTATTGGGCTTTATAAATTCTCACTGGGCCGATTTTTCTATTTGACTGCATTTGATTTTTTGCACAGTTTGGACGTTTATGTCAATTAGTAGTCATTTTCATAGGATTAGTTTTGTTAGATAGTTTTAATTAGCTAGTAATTTTTTTCTATTAAATGTTTTTAGTTTTAAAAATAGAATAGTGTTATATTAAATAGTAGGATATTATATTAGTAGTTTTATCGTTTTCCGTGCCAAGTAGTATAATATTGTATTTTACATTTTTACATTTTGTGCATTTAATTGTGGTAAGTGCAAAATGTTTTAGCGTAGTACGTATACGTAGTATATAGACTATTTTTACTTTTGTTAAATGCTTTGCGCCAATTAGACATAAACACCAATCAAGATTTAATCACCAAAAACAATCAAGTCTTTGCTTAAAACGTTATATCAATTCGGATTGAGCGAAGAAAAACGAACTAAAAAGAAAATATTAAATGGCGCCGCTGCCGGGGAAAGATTGCTTAGTGAGGATGAACTGATAGATAAACAAATTGAAGATTATCTTAAGAGAGATGATATTGAGATTGATAACTCTAGTTCAAATTGGGAAGAGGATGTTCTAAAGATTGAAAGAATGCTTAGTGAAGATGAGTTGATTAATGAGGAGATTGAGGCTTATCTTAAGAGAGATGATATTGTGGTTGATACATTTTCTTCTAATTGGGATGAGGATATTCGTGAAATAGAAAGATTGCTTTATGGAGATTCCATTCCCACTCAACCTTCTCATGAACCTTCACTTATTACTCCTTCTTACACACCTTGTGAAACACCTCAAAACCAAAATGCTTCACTTATTTCACCACCTTTCTTACAAACCAATTCACACCATCTCTTTGAGCCTTCACTTGATGAACCAATATTTGAGAAGTTTCAAAATGATAGTGACTTATATCATTTGGATGTTGAATTGGAGAGATTCTTTATGTCACCATATGAGGATGTTTTTGATGAGGAGTTTTCTAAGAACAAGAAAGAAATGGTGGTTTCCTCTACAAGTGTGATGACCCTTACTACTCCACACCCTTTCTCTCATGATGTGAAGTATCAAGGAGAATCTTCAAAGGCTCCCATCACTTGTTATTTTCCCATGAAGCAAAAGATTTTTGATCCTCGTATAGAGAATGTTGAGCCAACTCAGTATCCACATGATGCATTAACAGGAAAACTTGTGGGAAATTTTAGAATATCACCTTATCATCTTATGGGAGACTTAAGGGAAAGAATCATAAACACAGAAACCTCACCATTGATTAAGAAGTCCACTTTTGGGATGTGCTATTCTTGGGAGGGCAATTATGTATTTGATCCTGGTGGATACTTATGGGATTTTGTGTACTTGAGAACTTGTTTTACCTTATCATGGAGAGTTTTTCCTAAGAGGGTAAATCTTTAACTCTCCATGATGGTTTCCCCAAGGACAACCTAATTCGGGGCCGAGTCGAGCTAGCGACTTAGGGTTAAAAAAACTCAAGCATTGAATAACTAGGTTAGAAAACGTAGAGTAGATTTTCAATAAGTTAGGATGTTATAGTAGAGTTGAAGTGGAGGGGTGCCTTTCTTCGTCTTTTGGTGTTTGTTTCAAGGGTTGCTCTCTCACATTTCATGCTTGGAGCTTATGGAGGAGGCCCGTGTATCTGGTTCACTTCGATTAGTTTTTGCTATTGTGATATTCAACACTTGTGCTTAAAATGAATACCCTTTTAGTTGTCTCTTCCTTAGCTTGGGTTAAACAAAGTTATCAATGTCATAAGTGTAGGGGAGTTCACTCCAATACTCTTAAACATTGAGGACAATGTTTATCTTAAGTGTAGGGGAGACTTCTATCGAAGTGACCTTACCTAGACTATTGCCTTAACTTCATGATAACTTGGAAATTAATTTTTCAAACATTTTTCAAATTTTTGATCTACTTTGGCCACCAAAAATATGCATTCATAATTTTTGCATCAATCATTTTTTATTTTGCATAACACATTTGCATTGTATATATTTCTTCTTTGCTTTTCATCATAAATCCAAAAAAAGGGAAAAATATAATAAAACATGGTTTTAACAAGTTTAGACTTCTTTGACATATTAGGCCCGCCATGGATATTTTGACTCAACCCGAGTTTGCTTATCTAAGCACTCTCTAGCTAGTATCCTTAACCATGTAGTCCTTCATTGGTCTATTAGGCTAAGTATCCACCAATCTCATTATTTGAGATTTTAAATTTGTGGAGAATGGGAAATGATAGAGTTGAAGCAAGTATAAAAGGGCTAGATAAACTTCATGATAATTACTTGTGGCTAAACCCTTCTCTTCTTTACCTCTATTTTCTTCGCATGTATATAATTGTTAATAAATAATCAAGAACGGTTTTAATCGGTTTGTAATCTCTTATGCATTTTTGTCTAATCATTCATTGTTGATATAAGTACGTCTTAAGATTCTAAGTTAGAACGTTTTATGTGTACAAGACTTATGTCATGCTCAATATTTAGCGGGTGTTTTTCCTTTTATTCTTTTCAAATTTCTTAGTGAGGAATAAAGAAAAATAAGAGCGGCTTATGAAAAAAAATGAGTGGCTAGAAAAAAAAAAGAAAAAGAAAAAGAAAAGAAAAAAAAATAATAATACAAGACTCCCAAGAGGGGCAGTGTGGTGTTAATTATAGTGACTATTGAGTTCCAATATTACCTTGATGGGTTGCGGGGAATCAATAGATTGCTCCAATCCAATATTACCTTGACGGGTTGCGGGGTTGAAGATCCAAAGTCTCAAAAAGATGGCGGATGTAAATTATTGCGTAAGTTTTATTTTTCTTTCCTTAGCGAGTGTGTAGCTACTTATGAAAGCATGACATGAGGATTTTACACATAAGGCGAATGACTTATTATTCTTGAAACGGACTTATATTAATTGTGAATGGTTTTTCAAGTAATGGATGAGAGGATTACTTAGGATTAAAACCGTGCTTCCTTATTTTTGGATTTTACATTTCTTATATTTCACGCTTCAAATAATGACAAATTTGCCTTCAAGCAATTTGCTCAAATAATAATCGGTTCCACATTTAATTATCATGAATAAGTTGATGCACTTTTTACTTGTGAATACAATGATCCCATTTTTAAGCTTGGTATGGGGAAAGTGAAACTTGAGGGTGATAAATGTCCATGGTACCAAAGCCCTAATCTAAGTCATTGATTTCTTTATGAGTTATTTCCATCAAAACCATTTATGAAAAATCCAAAAAGATATAAATAGAATTGATTCTTTTGCATTGCATTGTAAATATTCAAAACCATCCATCATATAGCATAGTGTAGTTTATTAAATCATAAAATGGCCAAGGTTGGTTAATTATGAGAAAAGTGTAACTTGGTGCTTTAAAATGCTGCATTGCATGAGGTCATGGCAATGGTCAAGTGGAGGGGAGGTGATAAGTGTGAAAACACTCATCAATAATGATCCAAAAACCACTCAAAACACAGTCAAATACATTATTTTAACTGTAAAATATCAGAATTATGCGTGTATTTGTGTTTCATGTGCTTTCAGGTAAGAAAGATACATTTTGGAACAAAGACGCGTTTTCAAGGACTTATTTTATCAAAAGACGAAGAAAAAGACGAAAGAGCTTTCAAGGACCATACTTGCCATCATTTTTCAAGAGCAAGGGCTTAAGTTGGAATTTTGACAAAGATGAAGGATTAAAAAGAAATGTGCTTAAATCTTTATACACATTTGAAGAGAAATGAAAAGATGAGGGACCAAATGGCAATTTAAATAGAAAGTTAAGAAAGTATTTACTTATCTTGGTCATTTGACCAAAACCGGTCAAGACATAAAAAATACAGACGCGTCTTCTCCAATGTTAAGAAAGAGAGAGAAAGACGACATTCCATATTCTATCCACAATAAACCTGCAACTGAAATTCAAGGGAGCTACAAGAAGATTCATACAAAGAGTATAACTACAAAAATACTCCTTATCCTCTCCTCTACACGATGATATGAATGAATTAGATCAAGACTCAATGGAGAAGAAACGCCCAAATATGATGAAGATGAAGAACGATCAAGATCCTCGTATTTAATACGTGGCATTCGCTGATTGGTGGAGCCACGTCACAACTCTCCTCTCGACGGCTATAAAAATAAGACGAAGACCTCATTTGCAAGCGGTTAGCCTAGGTGTAGGTTTCACATAGTTAGTTAGATGAGTAGGAGTAGTTAGTAATTAGTTAATCTTGTTCATCTTCTTTCAAAGCTGTTAAAGATTTTTAGTTTTCAGTTGTAACCGAATATTTTTCCTCCATTAATGAAAGTTTCAAGCTTTTGTTAAATCTCTTCTATTAATATTGTTTTCACCATTAATAAATTCTTCAACTTCTTTATTCTCTTCTATTTTTCTTGAAGCTTTAACTGATTTCTGTCACACTTACTGTTCACGAAGATGAGTAACCTTGTGTTTTGATTCTGATGTGAAATTTTAGAGCTTTGATCTTATAAGCTAGATTGTTTGGCTTTTGGATAGTAGGAATAGATATTGTTCAGTATATCAAGTCAGTTGTTATTCAGTTAGTCTTATAAGCTAGTGAGTTTTATATACAGTTTTTTCTAAACAGTTTTTATAGCTTATTCAGATATAAGTTTTTTATACAGTTTTAATCAGATATAAGCTTTACTGAAATTCACTTTGTGTCTTTAAAGTTTTCATATATCAAAAACAGTCAGTTTGATTTCCGATTTGATAGGTTAGTCAGTTTGATTGCTTATAAAGTTCGTGAGTTTTCGTGAAGCTGAAGAAGATTTTCTGTTTAAGCCTTTGATTCAGTTTCTTTGAGATAGTTCTGTTAAGCTGTAAGTGTAGACAACATATGTTTGGTTTCTTGTTTCGGTTTGATCTTGCAGGATTATCCGGTTAAGCAGATTAGTTCGAGTTTACACAGGTTTCAGTATCAAAAAGTCCTGTTTTGTTTCTCTTTGCCTTGTTTCGTTTTTGCAGGGTAACAATCTTGCAGGTGGTTGGTTTCGTTGGTGACGTAATAGTAGAACAGTTTAGAGCAGTTAGAGTGACGTGGTGTTTGATTTTTAAGCGAGCTCAGCGCTCCGCTTCGTCTCAATGGACTAAACGACGGATGGCAGGTTACACTTGCTAATTTTCCTGCATTTTTGCTATTTCAAATTCTGCATTTATCTTGTGTTAACTAGCTTACGATTTCAATAGTATATTTTTGTTGCTGTATGCTTTAACTACTAGTTGAGACATGAATGTTAATAGTTCAATTTCTTAAGCCTTAGATCTGTTCTAATAGCATTTAGGAATTTGCTTATTTGTTCAGTCTAATTAGTTCATAGAATAAGTCAAATTGAATGGTTTAAAATGGAATAAAAGTGATTAGCTTTCCTGTTATGATGTTGGTTTTAGATCTTAAGTAAATGAAATAAAATCATTTTTTTTTGTAGAATTTAGATTTCTGAAAAAGTAAACTAGTACTATAAGCTTCACAGTAGCCTTTTATATAAAAAAAGCTTTTCCATTAAAAAAGAATTTTAATAAAAAGTTTTTCATCAAGTTTCGAACCAGTAAAATGATTTCGATGATAAATGTTTTTTTTAGAAGTTGAAGTTTCGGAATTGTACACTTTAGGACATTAGTTTTGTATTTTTGCTATAATGAATTTTATCACTGTTCGTTAAATACTAGTTAAAATTGTGGAACTGGTTAGTTTCTATTGGGTTTTATAAATTCTCACTGGGCCGATTTTTCTATTTGACTACATTTGATTTTTTGCACAGTTTGGACGTTTATGTCAATTAGTAGTCATTTTCATAGGATTAGTTTTGTTATATAGTTTTAATTAGCTAGTAATTCTTTTTCTATTAAATGTTTTTAGTTTTAAAAATAGAATAGTGTTATATTAAATAGTAGGATATTATATTAGTAGTTTTATCGTTTTCCGTGCCAAGTAGTATAATATTGTATTTTACATTTTTACATTTTGTGCATTTAATTGTGGTAAGTGCAAAATGTTTTAGCGTAGTACGTATACGTAGTATATAGACTATTATTACTTTTGTTAAATGCTTTGTGCCAATTAGACATAAACACCAATCAAGATTTAATCACCAAAAACAATCAAGTCTTTGCTTAAAACGTTATATCGATTCGGATTGAGTCGAGAAAAACGAACTAAAAAGAAAATATTAGAGGTATATGAGCTTACCAATTAAGCGTCTGTATAAGGAAGCCTTTGGAAAGGGTTCTCCATCAATGTCATTGAGTTTAGTTAGAAAAGCAAGAGGGTTTTGAGAAGTTTTGTCATTAAGGACTCAAGCTGTGTTAAGAATTTATAGAGCATACGCTCCTTGTGTCATAGTTTAGTGATACAATCTTTGTTCCTCAGAAATTCAATTCTAAGGTAGTATTTTAAGTTTCCCGAGTTACTCATACTTAATTTTTGATGACAACTATTGTTTGAAATGATTAACGAGGTTGGTGTTATTTCCAGCAATAAGGATGCTATCAACATAGATCACAAGGGCTATGAAACCTCCTTCTTTTTTGTATGTGCGTAATTAAGGATGTATCTTCATCACTGTTAGTGAATCATAACTAGATGTGCTCTTAGAAATTTTTTGATAAAAAAACCCCGCATTACATATGTTGTTAGAAAACATCTGCGTATTTGCTTGTTTCAGACCATAAAGTGTATTTTCAAGTTTGCGACTGGATTGAAAATAGAATGTGGTGGTTTGTACTCTTCTTCGTGTAGATCTCCCTGGAGTAAGTCATTGTTAATGTCCAGTTGAGCTATGCACTAGTTGACATCTACATTGCTACTTTCAAGATCACTATAAGCTTGTTTGACGAAGAAATTTGCTAGTATTCCATCATTTCTTCTACACATCAGAACATCTCAAAAATTCATGAGCCAGGCTAATGTTCATGATTAAAAAGTTGAAAACGTCGGGGTAGAAAATGTATCTAAGTTTTTCCGGTTTGTATTTTAATAGCGTTTTGACGAAGGTAGAAAGTTGAAAAACTCGGGTTAAAATGTTGGAAAACATGGGGTAGAAATTTGAAAAACTTTTGTAAAAACTTGGAAAACTCGGGATAAAAAATTAACGTAAGTTTTTCATATTTTGTATTTTAATAGTTTTCGTTGACTTTTTGGATTTATGAAAACGACAAAACAATTCGTGTAACAGAAGTTATATTTCGTGAAAAAACATAAAAATCAGGCAAAAAATATCAGAATGACACTTAGTAGTATTTTTGTAGAGTTGCGCAATCCCGCAAAAATAAAAAAAGAAAAAAAATTCGAGCAACTTATGTAGTGGAATTCTGCTTTTTTTGCTCATTCGAGTATTTAACTCAATAAAAAAATACTTAAATATCATAATCCCTAGATTGAAATAATCAAACAATCGACACCTTGGCTCTGATACCAATGTGATGGTATTAAAACAATCACTATAACCTCAAATAAAGATCAAACCCAATTGCAAATCAAAATAAACTACTACTATAAAGATTACAACACCATAGTTCTTATCATTGTGATCATGACAAACCGATTACAACAATGATAAATTAAGGAGAGAGAGAGAGAGAGAGAGAGAGAGAGAGAGAGAGAGAGAGAGAGAGAGAGAGAGAGAGAGAGAGAGAGAGAGAGAGAGAGAGAGAGAGAGAGAGAGAGAGAGAGAGAGAGAGAGAGAGAGAGAGAGAGAGAGAGAGAGAGAGAGAGAGAGAGAGAGAGAGAGAGAGATGAGAAGCATGTCTAAAGTACAAGAGATATGGCTGAATAATGATCAATTTTTTAACTAGGGAAGCGTACCTATATATAACTTTCATCTTTGGTCCTTGAAAATTAAGTAAGAGACAACTTAGGCTCTTATAATTTGAAATAATTGCCACATGATCAATCAGTTTATATTTTCCAGTATTAAGCGTTTTTTTAAATAACATAAAAGACCTTGTACTTTTATTCTACAAAACAACCACTTATAGATACCAAAAAATAAGCTAAAAGCTAAAAAGATGTTTAGTAACCTGATTCAATAGGCTTATTTACGCTTTAATTGAACATAATCCTGTTAAATAAAAAAATGACAAAACTAAAATGTCGTGAGTAACCGGGCATATTTCTTCATTTGCTTATCTCACACCAATCATTATGTAAAATTATTTTTTTTAACTAAACCCGTTCGAGTCTTCAGGTTAGGACTTAACCAGTTTTAAACGATGAATTAATTGAGGTTTTCGGTCAAAATCAGATTTTAGTCATCTGAAAAATTCACGATTCAAGTGATCAAAATCAATTCGAGTTTTTAGAACAGTAGTGATCTATCACTTTAGATCTTTATACGGTTTGAAAACATATTAAAAATAATAATATATTAATACCCTAACAAAAAACCAAATGATTTTATTTCACAAATCCTGAAATATCTGATGATGATCAT